>CM032160.1:12040169-12704258 GCA_018901935.1 Pugionium cornutum
CATACATAATCTCTAACCCATATGTGGAACTCTTGCTCTCTTTTCGATGAAATGTCACCTTCCGAAAGATATGGATACGTACATCGAATGTGATCTTCAAACATGCTACAAAAGTAAATATGAAAAATTAATATATATTGCTTGATACAATAAACTGAAAGGTAATAAATACAATTAATTGTTTTCATATACCTCTCTAGTGGCCAAAAATATTCACAATTTCGTAAAACATATGCATGTGTATATTTATATTTCTTTACATTTACCACTTGAACGACCTATGTGCGTAAATATATCTGGTACTCCGGGATCTAGATATACATGAACGTCACCTTCATCGAATCTTGTAGCCTGTATATATATATTATATTAATTACACGATATATCAGCACAAAAATTTGCCATTCATAATAAAATAATTAATTAATAAACAGAAAAATTAATTATGTTACCTGTTTTTCGTGCGTATGTGGGCATCAAAGTAATGTTCCGAGAAGTAAGATATCTCATCATTCACATATGATTCAACAATCGACCCTTCAACATGTCGTTTGTTCTTCGCCTTGCTTTCAGTTTTTTTAAAAACCTTTCAAATATCTACATCCACCTATATTGCACAGGTCCACCCTGTTCAGCTTCGTATGGTAGATGTACATGAAGATGCTCCATGACTTCGAAAAATGAAGGCGGAAAGATCTTTTCCAAATTGCACAAAATTATGACTATGTTTTCCTTCAGAATTCGGACACGGTTTTGTTGTAATGATCTGGAGCATAAATCACGGAAAAATCCTCCAATCCCTATATATATTACCATCGACAATTAATTACTACATGCAACTATTATTAATTTACGTACTTCTAATATAAAATATATTTATTACTATATTTACCTGATAATGCTAGATGAAAGTTCCGTGGTAAACGTTCTGCAAATATAAAAGAGAGATACCTTTTCATAAAAACATGGCAGTCATGGTTTTTCATGTCCGAGAACTTTAGTCCATCTATATCCACATAATTTGGTAAATCTACCGGATAGCCATCCGGAAATTTGACATCATCTTTGATACATTCTAATAACCATTTTTCGCTTTTTGTGTCAATCGAAATATAGGGAAAGGAGCATTACCCCGACCATCCACGTGCAATTCTTTTTTAGAGAAAAACTTCGCAATATCTAACCTTGAATTAACTGTATCTTTTGATTTCTCTTTCACATTCATAACAGTATTAATGATGTTATCGAAGAAATTCTTCTCTATATGCATCACATCAAGATTATGTCGAATGTTAAGATCCGTCCAGTACGGCAACTCCCAAAATATGCTTTCTTTGTGCCAATTATGCCAGATGCCGTAACCTTCTTCTTTACTTTCATGATCGTTTCCTCCACAGTCAGATGTTCTTAGAGATTGACAGTTTTTATTCGCTCGTATAAAACTTGTTTGCCTGTCAATGATTGTGGAGGATAGTCATTCAAAGCGTGCTTCCCTTTTAAAAAATTTGTTTTGTTTTTCCGTAACGGGTGACCATTATGAAGAAACCTTCTATGACAATCAAACCAACACGTCTTTCTCCCATTTGGTAATTGAAATGCCTTCGTATCATCCATACAAATTGGACAAGCCAGTCTTCCATGCGTTGTCCATCCTGACAACATTCCATAAGCGAGAAAATCGCTTATCGTCCATAGTAACACGGCTTTTAGATTGAAATTTTGGTTCAACGATACATCGTATGCATCAACTCCCGTAGACCATAATTTTTTCAACTCATCAATCAAAGGTCGGAGGAATATATCCATACTAGAACGCGGATGATTTGGCCATGAATTCAAAATTGTTAGAAACAAATACTCTTTCTTCATACACATGTCCGGTGGCAAGTTATATGGAGCGATAATCATCTGCCATAATGAATGATTACGAGACATCCCAAATGGATTAAACCCATCAGTACATAAGCCAAGATAAACGTTTCGAGAGTCAGCAGCAAATCTAGGATGTAGATATTGAAAATTTTTCCACTTTGCAGCATTAGATGGATGACTCATTTCTCCGTCTTCTGCTTCATGATCTGTGTGCCACCTCATTACCTCTGCGGTTTTCTCGGTTTGATACATTCTTTTAAGTCTATCACCTATAGGTAAATACTATATACGACTCAAAGGTATTCTCGTCCTGCCCTCGCTTGGCTTATACCGAGGGGAATCGCAAAATTTGCATTTTTCCCATTTCTCATCTTCTTTCCAGAAGATCATACAATTGTGTACACACACGTCAATTGTATAAAATGGGAGGCCTAAATTTCGCATCAATTTTTTGGTTTCATAATATGAACCCGTTGCCTGATTCTCCTCGGGCAAATATTCTATAAACAGCTCCGCCCAAGAATCCATACATTTTTCTGGTAAATTAAAATCAGACTTGATGTTCATGAACCGAGCAGCTAAAGATAACTGTGAGTGCCTTTCATGAAAACCATCATACAATGGATTTTTAGCAGCTTCTAACATGTAAAATTTTTGTGATTCTTCATTAGGCCGTTTCATTATAATTATATTCTTGTTCGTTCTGATTATAGTATTGATGATCATCAGTCGGTGTCTCACGAAATGCATCCGTCACCATTTCAACATATCTATTACCGGATGTACCAATTGTTTCATCACT
Organism: Pugionium cornutum; assembly: GCA_018901935.1. NCBI lineage: Eukaryota > Viridiplantae > Streptophyta > Magnoliopsida > Brassicales > Brassicaceae > Pugionium > Pugionium cornutum. Next base: position 12,042,844 of record CM032160.1, read on the forward strand.
AGTACAACCACGCGTACCTCCCTGATTTCTTTGGACATCACCCCGACTAGTACTCGTCCCTAACTGAACATTCAGCTCTTCTCCATGTTTATACCAAATATAATAATTTGGCATAAATCCTTGACTATATAGATGACTACATATTTTCCGTCCCAAAATAAATTTATCATTTTTGCAATTAATACAAGGATAGAAAAACTTACCTCCGCTACTTTGAGCTATTGGTTGACTACTTGCAAAATTTATGAAGTGCTCCATGCCTTGTGCGAATTCCGCCGATATATTTCTTGTTTCATTATCAATCATTTTGTACATCCAATCTCTCGAATTATTATAATTTCCCCACATGTTTTAAGATTTTTTTTCCTTCGATTCTACAAATGAAAGAATGGGATGTGGCATATATATACAACATTTTGCCACTACTTTGCCACTACTTTGCCACTGCGTTGCCACTACTTTGCAACTACAACAGTGTAGTCGCTTAAATGTCTTTATACCTAACACGCACATGTTTTTTATGTTGGCACTTTGCCACCATTTTATGACTGAAGAACCACTACAGAATGTAGTCGCAAATTGGTAGCATTTTTAGCGACCAATATGCGACTAACAAGTGATTTTCCACATGTAGTCGCTAATCATTCAATATTTTGTGACTAATTAACGACTACATAGATCAGTGGCAAAAAAGTCGCATTTCAGTCTCTAATTGGTTGCGTATTGCGACCAATATGCGACTACAAGTATTGGTCACACTTTTGCGACTACTTCTCCATAGTCGCAAAGTGGTCGCAAAATCGTGGTAAATGTGGTCGCAAATTTTGTGACTACGTGTGTGGTCGCAAATGTTGCGACTACGTGTGTGGTCGCAAATTTTGTGACTACGTGTGTGGTCGCAAAATGCAGTCGCATTTTGGCAGTTTTCTGGTAGTAGAATAACCAAAAAAGTACAACTATTTAATTGTTCTTGACTCAATAAAATGGAAAATTACTAATTCCTACCCTACAAAACCGAAAAGGCAATCTTATAATTGAAAACTTACTTATTTACCATTCGGCAAAGAAATGGAAGGTGGCTGACCTTGTTACACCGGCCTATTCTTCAATTTGGAGTAGGTTAATAAATTGTTGGGTCTTGACCTCCTTGGCCACGAGATCCCAAGTTTCTGGAGCATTTTGAGAGATTGAGAAGCCCTTGACTTGATCCTTGCACTCTTTGCCCATTGCTCATTGTCGTTGGTCTTTTAGGAGCTTGTCTACCCACAAGCTGAACTTGTGGAAAAGTGTCCTTGTTCTGCTTCTTGTCATGTCTCCTGGTGGTACCATTGGTCCAGAAACTTCCCCTAGGTTCATACCATTGATCCTTGTGTTCCTTTTGTTCTTAAAACCGGTTTGAAAGCTCGGTTTCAAGAATCGAGTGCAGTGTGAATGTATATTGTGGTGGGAGGCCGCTCTAGTAGCGGCGGTTGACGGGTTTGTAGAGGCCGATGAGTTTTAACCAGAAGCCGATGAGTTTTGATCGGAAGCCGATGAGTTTTGATCGGAAGCCGATGAGTTTTGACCGGAAGCCGATGGGGTTCGTCATCTTCCATGACCTCTCATCGATCTATCCGAACTCGCCATAATTGCAGAAATTTTTAGAGTGTTTGAGATTTTGGGAGTGTTTTAGAGAGTTCGTTGGTAGAAATTAATAAAGCATTACTGAAAAGAGGTAATTTCTCGTTATTCACTTATTTCTCTTCTCTTTTATTTGCGAAGTTTACTTTCCAAAATTTTTGGGTTGCAGTTGAAATTTGAATTTATGGGATGCGGTCAAAATTCCCAAAATGTTCAGTTATATTTTATGTTTGTTGTTCGGAAAATCGGCCAATTCCTATCTAAAGAATATTCGTTGACTGTAACCCACTTTAGCTGGCACGTGGCCGCCACATCATTAGTAAGTAACAGACTCTTGACGTCGTTAAATCGAATGCATGTTATGGCACAGAAATGAAAGTGTATGCATGAAATTTGAATTAAAAAATTAACCAAATATGTTTTTGTACCCCTATATAATTTATAAATAAATCAGATATTTGAATATTTTTTGCACAAATTAACCGATTTTCTTCAAACATGCTACAAAATAAAATGAAATTGTAATATATATTGCTTAATTAGAATTTAACTAAATATCAATTATCATTTCGTAAGAAAATTGTTTTTATAAAAGCTTATACCTCTCAAGTAGACGAAACATTCACAATTTCGCAAAAAATGTGCATGTGCATATTTGTATTCTTTTTCAAGTAGCCATATTTATTTATTTTTTATCATTTGGACGATCTATGTGATTAAATATATTCGGCACTACAGGATCCGGATACACAGGGAGTTCATCTTCATCGAATCTAGTAGACATATATATACACAATTCAGCACGAAAAATGAATTAAACATAAAAATAAAATAATTAATATACATAATAATTTACGATAACTACCTGGTTTTTGTTCGTATATGGGCAGTATAGTAGTGTTCGGAGAAGTAAAATAACTCATCATTCACATATGATTCGACAATCAACCGTACATCATATCGTTTGTTCTTCATCTTACTTTTCAATTTTTTAAAAAATGTTTCAAATGGGTACATCCATATATATTGTACAGGTCCACCTAATTCAGCTTTGTATGAAAAATGTATAGGTAGGTGCTACATGATGTCAAAAAATGCAGGTGGAAAGATCTTCTCCAAATGGCACAAAATTATAACTATATTTTTCTTCAAAATTTAGATACGATTTTGTTGCAGTGATCTGGACTATAGACCGCGGAAAATCCTCCAATCCTTGTACTACTCAAATTTGAATCAAGTAATTAATTAATACATGTAATTATTATTATATATATGTAAACAATAAAATGTTTAATTTTACGTACCTCATAATATCAGATGAACGTTTCGTGGTACTTCTATAAATATAAAAAGCATGAGTCTTTCCATAAAAACATGGTAGTCATGACTTTTCATGTCCGAGAAATTTAGTTCATCTATATCCACTCAATTCGCTAAATCTGTCACGTAACCGTAAGGAAATTTACACATTCTAGTAAGCGTTCTTTGACTTTTTTGTAAATCTAAATATAGAAAATGGAGCATTACACCGACCATCTACGTGCAGCTCTTTTTGAGAACAAAATTTCGCAATATCCAACCTTGACTTAACTATATCGTTTGATTTATCCTTGACATTCATAACAGTATTTATGATGTTATCGAAGAAATTCTTCTCAATATGAATCACATCAAGATTATGTCGTATGTTAAGATCCGTCCAGTACGAAAACTCCTAAAATATGCTTTGTTTGTGCCAATTATGCGAGCTTCCATACTTTTCCTATTTTGATTCATGACCGTTTCCACCGCAGTTATATGTTCTTAAAGGATTGACATATTTTATTCGGTTGTATAAAACTTGTTCACTCGTCAATGATTGTGGTGGATAGTCATTCAAAGTGTGCTTGCTCTTTAAAATTTTGTTTTATTTTTCTGTAATAGATGATCCTTAGGAAGAAACCTTCTGTGACAATCAAACCAACACGTCATTCCACTATTTGGTAATTGAAATGTCTTGGTATCATCCATACGAATTGGACAAGACAGTATACCATGCGTTTTCCATCCTGACAACATAACATAAGCTGGAAAATCACTTATCGTCCATAGTAACACGACTTTTCAATTGAAATTTTGATTCAAATACACATCGTATGCCTCAACTCCCGTATGCCTCAATTCTTTCAGTTCATCAATCAAAGGTTAGAGAAATATATCCAGACTAGTGTGCGGTTGATTTGGCCTTGAATTAAGAATTGTAATAAACAGGTAATATTTCTTCATACACATATCAGGTGGTAAGTTATATGGAATGGTAATCGCCGGCCATAATGAATGATTACGATACATCCCAAATGGATTAAAACCATCAGCACATAAGTCAAGATAAATATTTCGAGATTCAGCAACAAATCTTGGATGTAGATGTTGAAAAAATTTCCACTTCACAACATCAGATGGATGACTCATTTCTCCATCTTTTGCTTCATGCTCTACGTACCATCTCATTGCCGCTGCAATTTTCTCGCTTTGATACATTCTATTCAGCTTGTCGCCTATTGATAAATACCACATACGAGTGAAAGGTATTCTCGTCATACCTTCGTTTGGCTTATATCGGGGGGAATCGCAAAATTTATATTTTTCTCATTTTTCATCTTTTTCTAAAAGATCATATTATTGTGAATACACACCTAAATTGCATAAAATGGGAGCCCTAAATTTCGCATCAATTTTTCAGTTTTATAATATGAATTTGTTGCCTGATTCTTCTAAGGCAAAAATTCAATAGACAACTCCGCTCAAGAGTCCATGCATTTTTCAACAATATTAAAATCAGACTTAATGTTCATGAACCGAGCAGCTAACGATAATTGTGAGTGTCCTTCATAACAACCATCATACAATGAATTTTTGGTAGTTTCTAACATGATGTAAACAATTTGTGCTTCTAAATTAGGTTCTTCTATAATATTAAAACCTTCCTCGTGATGATTATAGTACTCATTTGTCGTAGTCTCACGAAATGCATCTCTCACTATTTTAACATATCTATTACCGGAAGTACCTATTTTTTCTTCACTACCACATATACCTCCCTGATTTCTATGCACATCATCACAACGACTACTCGTAACTGAACATTTAGTTCTTCTCCATGTTTACACCAAACATAATGATTTAGCATAAATCTTCGACTATACAGATGATTCAAAATTTTGCATTCTGGAAGAAATTTATCATTTTTTACAATTAATACAAAGGCAGAAAAACTTATCTCCACTACTTTGAGCTATTAGCTAACTACTTTCAAAAATTCATGAACTGTTCCATGTCTTGTGCGAATTCCATCGATATATTTCTTGTATGATTATCAATCATTTCGTACATCCAATCTTGAATTATTACAGTTCTACCACATATTTGACGTTTTTTTATTTTTGATTCTATAAACAAGAGAAGAGACATGGGGCATATATATATAAGATTTTACCACTACTTTGTGACTATTTTGCGACCACGGTAGTACGAAAAAGGTTAGGTAATAAGAAAAAAGAATTCTTCCTCCCAAATCTTTGCCCCAAGCAGAAGAATCTCTAAATTAGTAATCTGATGAACAACAGTTGAGTTCAGATAGAGAGATGACAATGATCTGTGAATGGTTCGGACAAAGAACAAAAAAAAGCAGTCGGCAGAAAACGCCGGAGGGAACCTAGATGGAGAAAGAGGAACCACTAGGTTTTTTTCTTTCCTTGGGCGCATCTTAGCAATGCTTATGATCTGGTGTTCCTCTCTCTCCATCTACATTCCCTCAAGCGTTTCCTGCGGAGGATCCCGACTAGTCTTCTTTTTTGTTTATTTTATGAATCATGTTTTCTTCAGCTTGGGCATAGATTTGGCTTTTGAGAGGAAGAATTCTTTTTTCTTATTACCTAAACTTTTCGTTTTCAGATTCCTTTTTTTATTTTCTTTCGCCGCCATGAGTGACGAGAAGAAAGTAGAAGTTTTATCTCTTCAAGATCAGGTTTTATCTTGAAATGTCACTGAAAAAAACTTCAAAAATTTCGTTAATTTTGGTTTGGATATTTTGACCTCGCCATTCGATCATGGGGATCAGGTAGCTATCCGGGACTGTCACTTTATTTAGGCCCTATCCTTCTTCTTGAGAAAGAGAACCAGACTGGAGAAGGGAGTGCAGCTTGGTTGAATTATACTAGCTGCTAGCATGTCACGCACCTGTTTCTCGATCTCCTCATTTTGGATTTGGGGTACTGGAAAGGTCATACCCGCACTGGTTGTGCCCCTGCCTTAGGAATGATTGTGTGCTCATGTTCCTGTGAAGGAGGAAGACCTGATGGTTCCTGAAACACCACTTGATAGCGCTGCAGCAACCTCCCCAATTATGGTAATTCAGTCCTCCAGCTATCTCCTCCTGCAATTTCTAGTTCCATGACCTCGATCCACACTCCATCTTCCTTACGCTGCATAGCTTTACACCGAGCCTTTACGGATATCGCAGCGGTGCACAACTCTGGCTCCCCCGTGATTGTAACCGGTTTGCCATTGTGTTCGAATCGAATCAATTGGAGTTTCCAATTGACCACCATCGGCCCCATAGTCTCTAACCACTGCATATCCAATATCATGTCCGCATTACCGAGTCGAATGGTAGGAAATCAGCTTTGATTTCCACCGTGGGCAGTTGCAACCGAAGACTTTGACAAACTCTGTCTCCCTTAACCGTCATTCCAGTGGCCAACCACACCCCATAACCGTGAGTCTCATCCGTGGAAAGTCTAAGTGATTTAACCAAGGATTCTGACACAAAATTATGGGATTCCCCACTATCAATCATTACCACCACCGCCTTCCCTTGCACCGTACCTATCAATTTTATGGTTCTTAGTGATGAGAACCCCACCAAGGTGTTGATGGATAACTCGACTAGCTTGGTGTCTCTTGTTTCTCCCCCAACTCCTCTAGCTCGAACAGTCGCGATACGATTCCTTCCGGCTGCAGAACAATCACCTAGAGCTCACGGTATGAGCACCGGTGACCGACCGACCATCGTGCATCGCATCGGTAGTAAAGCCCATGTGCCCGTCTCTCCTTCACCTTGGCTTCCGATAGGCGACAATGTAGACATTGTTTTCTGTCTGCACGAATTAGGGTTTGCTTCTGATCCGGTTCAGCCTGGTTGCCCGCTGGTTTGGACCCTAGCAATTGAACTTATGGGCCTCAGTGATACTCCCAAGTAGGCCTAATGTCATTGGGCTCATGCGAGACTTCCTTACAAAGATTGAGAGACGAATAGTTTGAACTCGTGGCAGTACTTCTTCACTGAGCCACTCTACCGCAAAATCAACGGACTCTCATCTGGCGATGCTGTGCCTGGCGTTGAAAAGTTTTCGAAAATCATTCCCTTCAATTGTTCCAACTGTGAAAGGGATTTCGATCCCTTTCCCACCCAAACCATTCTAAAGCCTCTCTGATGGGGACATCAGATCGTATGGCCGGCCAGGATACCAGACTAGCCGATCAGTGAGCTTGTCCGAGATAGTCGGGCCATTTGGTGCGTCTGTCGGCCCAAGCGGTACCACCGGGCCTTCGACCAACCGGGCCAGACCGACCAATATTTCCGGCGGAGAGGCCCAAACCTCCGGCCCAACTGACGGCGATGTGGATGACACCGCCGGCCCAATTGGTGATGCCGCCGGCTCCGGGATCTTGGACGGCCCCGATGACAATTCGGCCAGTACCTCGCACAGTCCAGCCGGTACAGCCGATCCAGCTGATTGCACCACCATTTCAACATCTACACAAAGAGACTCGGACGAGATAAGCTACCAGCTTCAAGACATGCATCTATATGAAGTTTTTACACCAATGGTGCCACCAAGAGCAATGACAAGGAGCAGATCAAGGGCACTCTTCCACAAGTTCAGCTTGTGGGTCGACAAGATCCTAGAGGATGATCGACAAAGAACATTGGGCCAAGAGTGCAAAGAAGAGTCCAAAGGCTTCTCAACAATGGAGAGAACTTCAGAGACTTGGGCTTTAGTGGAAAGAGAGGTCAGGGCCCAAAGATTCATAACCCTTTTCAAAGTCGAATACTAGGAGCTAGGCGCGTGCATGCCACAAGGTCGGCCACCTTCTATTTCTTGGCCGATAGGTAAGAATGGTAAGTTTTCAAATTATATACTTGCTTTTTTCTGTTTTGCACGGTAGGATTTAGAATGTTTACATTTTGAGTCAAAGACAATTTAGGTAGAGTCCTTTTTCGGTTATTCACTTTTGTAATTTTTCTATTTGTGCACTTTTGTAAGTTTTCCATTTTTTTTAGTCGACCCTAGAAGGTCAAGCTATCGAGCATATTAATAAGGCTCCTTTCCAGCATTGTAGTTCGATAACTTTTGTCTGATATTAATAAAGATCGAATTTTCTTTCTACAAGTTTTTCTCTCAAGAGATTTGTGCGCTTAGAACCTAGTTGAGACCAGCACTCCTAGCCTAAGTTTGTGATTTACAACGAGGTTCATCACACCTCGTGTGGTTCACTTCAACTTTTCATCCATTACCTAATAGATAACCCCCATCCAGAAGCCTAAGGTTGAGTTTCTCACCTAATCTTTTCCAAACATCCCACGCGCGTACAGCCTTGATTCGAGGCTTGTATCACTCTCCGTCCAAACTCATACTAGCAGCCTTAACCTTCTCTTCTTATGAAAACTCACCTAACTCGAAAAACTGCTAAAGTCTGAACACCAAGCAATCAATGTGGGTTCCACCAAAAACCGGTATCTCCAGTTTATGTGTTAATGGCTCAGCCTGAGTTCTTCCTGACTCTGTCATGGATCCCGAGTCTTTTCCTTCCACAACACCTACGCGAGTTTTTGGCAAGATGTTACTCATATCGCTACATGTCTCCGGGGTGTTAGTCACGACTGTTTTTCTGGCAAGGGCAAATCGCAGCTCGCCTTGGTTCATCAGCTCCTTGAGTCGATCAAGGATGCTGAGTCGACTCAGCTACTACTTCATCTCCTACATGGTCTTTTCCAGATTATTTAGCCGGGTAACATCCACAACCTCCTTTTGTGAAGGTTTGACTTTTTTTATTTATTCCATTTTCTTCACCATGATTTCTCAAAACGTTGCTCTGATACCAATCTGATTAGATCAACGATCGAAATTAGTACCTTGAATATAAGAATAATTCGTAGTACAAGTTGAGAATGTTTTAATGGATCATTCTCACCTCCCCTATTTTCAGTACTTTTCTCCTGATGAAAATGGCTACTAATAATAGTAATAATATTTATAAGAAGAATATCAAATCCTCCGTACTAACGTGCCTCCCGATCCTTTGAATGTGATCTTCCATATTACAGTAATTCCCCTTTGTATTGTGGTGATTCTTGGTTAATTTCAGTTTTCCCTACAGCTCAATTCCACACCAATCAAGTTGTGTTTTTTGTCCTCCTGTGATATGTGTAGAAAATAGGTAGATGTGTTTCTTCATACTTATCATATTTATCCTCTCTAACATATATAGTAAGAAGGCAATCTTAAACAACTTTCATCTCGATTCTTACACACATCACTAGCAAATTGTTTTCTCCCTTTCCAAGCTGTATAATTTTACACCAAGTACTTCTTGAACCAAACTTATGACACTTGCCATAGTGTCGAATTGGTCTGGATAATCTTCACATATAACAGACGCAACCAATTGTGGTGTGTTTTTTCTTGACAAACGTGTGCTTGTACTTGTAGTTATCCGAAAGCATGTATATACCTTACTGTAAATTTTTTTAACCGAGAAATGATTTGAAATTTTTAAAAAATAAATTAAATTAAACTAAAATTAAAAATTGAATCGATAGAACCAATTGCATTTCACATTTGATATTTTCTTACACCAAATTTAAGGAAGTTTATGGGCATATTTTACAGGAAATTGTAATCTAAAGTTTTTAGTAAAATAACTATTCTAAGTCTAACAAACCAAAATATTGATAGTATTAACGAATATATTCTATCACAATTATTTTAGATAAATAAATGTATTTAGTGTATATTGTTAAATATATTAATTTAATATAATCTACGAGTTTTTCTTTTTATTTTGTAGGTGAAGAAAAATATATTTCAATTTTGATAGTATTGATACATCTTATTCGAGCACTACGAATAATAAGGTATACTTTGAATAATTTTTAAAGCATCAAAATCTCTATATTGCCTAACTATAGTTTGAAATTAAAGATTGGTACTATTATTATTATGTTGATAAAAAATATTAATAATAAAACTGGTTTATGAAATGGGAGAAGAATGCAAATTACGGTAATCATATTATTGAATTTAAGATTACAACGGATAATAAAGATTTAGTTTGGTGAAAGAGTTTTATACCGTATGATGTTTATGTCTCTAACCAAAACTAGATTTCCTTTTTAATATACGTATTTGACAATTTTCCATGACTCTTATTTTTGTAATGATCATAAATATATAAGAGTCAGTGACAAACGCTAGAAACAATTGGTTTATTTTTACCAAAACTAGTATTTGTTTAAACACAATTGTTGTTTGCTATCTCACGAGTTAATTAAGTGTTGAGATGGGTTATATATATATATATATATATCAAAACACATAGGTAAAAATAATCTTTAGAAAATATATTATATATATAATCCTAACATAATATAGTGCATACATATTGAGTGTAAAATAACATAATAATATTACAAATTTAAAATATATATATCTGGTAACTTTTAATCTAAAAATAAAAATTAAACTCATATTATTTATTTTATACATGTAATATATATTACATTTTAATCGAATCTAATTTTTAAACAAATTAAATAAATGTGTTATATTCGCGACCAAAATCATCTAGTAAACTTGATTAGAAAATTGAACTTTGTTAATGACATTAAATTTTTTGATCTGTGCCTCCCAACTGTATGTATATACGAATGAATGTAGCGATTCAAATTATTAATTCGATTGTTCAGAAAATCACGGAATATAACCAAATGTAACAAACCTTTTGGTATCTTCGATAAGGAAATTTAATTGATATTTGTTTGATATAGGTGAATTAACATTTTATATAAGGAGATACTAAATATTATTGAATAGCATATATGGTAACTATCCTATCTGGTAAACATTATTGCAGAAAAGAGTGATTTGGAAAAAAATCATGGTAAATTGCAGAAAACTAACATTTTTTGTCACCAAAGTATACTTCTCGAGAAGTCTGCGAGATTTATTCTGATCAAATCAAATTTCTCGAGAAGTCTGCTTTCTAAATAAAATACAAAACAGACTTCTCGAGAAGTATGCTTCAGTGACAAAAAGGTATATTCTGGCCAAAGCAGATTTCTTGAGAATTATGTTTTGTAAATAAAATCCAAAGCAGACTTCTCGAGAAATTTGCTTTGTAAATAAAATACAAAACCGACTTTTTGAGAAGTCTGCTTGTTAATGAAATACAAAGCAGAATTCTCGAGAAGTCTGCTTTGTAAAAAATTCATGGTCAATTGCAAAAAACTAACATTTTTTATCACCAAAATGGTTTTTTTCTTGACAAAACAAATTTCTCGAGAGTCTGCTTTAGAAAAAATATTTGGTCAATTACAAATTTTTCCTTTTATTTTATCAAAGTAGTTTTTTCCGATGAAACAGAGTTCTCGAGAAGTTTGCTTTGGAAAAACACTTGGTCAATTACCAATTTTTATTTTTTTGTCATCAAATCAATTTTTCTCGACAAAACAGATTTCTCGAGAAATATGCTTTGGAAAAACACTTGGTCAATTGTAAATTTTTATTTTTTGTCATAAAAGCGGTTTTTCAGACAAAACATATTTCTCTAGAAATTTACTTTGGAAAAACAGTTGGTCAATTGCAAATTTTACCTTTTTGTCATCAAATCGATTTTTATCCTCGATAAAATAGATTTTTCGAGAAATTTGCTTTGTCAATGAAATACGAAGCAAACTTTGTAAGTGAAATACAAAGTAGATTTCTTGAGAAATCTGCTTTGTAAATGAAATACAAAACATGTAATATGTCTACGATGATCTAATAAAATTTATTAGTTGTATTGCACATAATGGTCCAAATATTTGTTGTCTATGGAGAGTGGAATATGATAGAGGCATGAATTTTTTATGTGGATAATTAGAGAGGAGGAAAAATGTTTATAGTTACTTAGTCTTTTGATGAAATACAAAGCATGTAATATGTCTACGATCATCTAATAAAACTTATTAGTTGTATTACACATAATGGTCCAAATATTTGTTGTCTATAGAGAGTGGAATATGATAGAGACATGAATTTTCTATGTGGATAATCAAAGAGGAGGAAAATGTTTGTAGTTACTTAATCTTTTGATGGAATTGTTAAGACATATCTTTAGATTTTGCAGTTTATAGATTTATTGTTTTTCATACAGTTCTCTTGATCTTTCTTGTTATTAAGAAGTATGCACTAAGTTCGTAAGTGTGTATAAAAGTGCTTATAAAATTTTGTAGTAACATTTGTGTTTTTAATACTTGCCATTTTGTAATTTTACAAGTATACAAAATACTGATTAGAAAAATATTAAAATAGATAATATAATACAGAAAATACAACAATATTTGTATTGTTTTCAATTCTCAAAAATTACTTAAATTACAAAGCCATTTATTGAAGTCTGCACAATGTTGATTGAAGTCTGCAATAACTAGCTGAAATTACACATGATTTGACCTGATTAATTGAAAGGTGATTGACATACAATTAAAAGTTTATTGTAAGTCTCCAAGAATTGATTGAAAACTGACTGACAAGATGAACTGATGGGATCGGTAGTGATAACTACAATAAAATCTACAAAAACTCATTTATTTATGATAAAATCCAAACGAAGTGTACAATTAGTAATAAAGTTTGCAATTGAAGTCTGCTACTTGTAATGAAGTTTGCATGTGAAGTCTTACAACGTGTAATAAAGTCTGCCAGTTTACATCTTGCAAAACTATCAATTCAAAAATAATGTAAAATTGCTAAAAACTCAAAAACAACAACCATAAATCTAAAAAAAACAGTTAACAATCTTAAAAAAAACCATTTAAAATCTTAAAACCACCATCTAAAACTTTAAAAAAGTGTTATGAAGTCTCCAACTTGTAATAAAGTTTGCAACACGAAAAACTATCGATTCAAAGACCAATATCAAACTCAAAACGTACAAAAAAACTCAAAAAACAACCACAAAAACTATAAAACCACCATAAATCTCAAACATCTATTGAAAATCCTAAAAACCTATCTAAAATTTTAAAAACCATGAAAAATCACTTAAACAACAAACTTACTTTTTTGTAAATCTCTTAACTTTTTTTTACAGATCTACAATAAGACAAGATGAGAAATAAGATAAGAATATACGAAAAAATTAAGAAAACAGAAAAAATCTTTAGAACTACGAAAAACTTAAAAACTATTAAAAGCAACAAACTTACGTTTTTAGATCTCTTGATTTCTTTTTCCAGATTTACAATAAGAGAAGATGAGAAATAAGATAAGAATGTAGGAAAAATGATTTAAAAAACAATAAAAAGAACAAAAATCTTCAAAAGTACGAAAAACTTAAAAACTACTAAAAGTTACAAACTTACGTTTTTAGATCTGTTAACTTATTTTTCCAGATCTAGAACAATAGAAGATGAGAAAGAATATAAGAAAAATAACAAAAGATCTAAAAAAGAAAAATATTACAAAACCACAAAGACAAAACCATATAAACAAAAAAACTTACTTTTTTCATATCTCACGATTTTTTTCCAGATGTACAAAATAACAAGAAGAGAAAAAACATGAGAAAAAAAAAGAAGAGAAAAGAGTGTACGTAAAGAAAGAAAAAAAGAAGATTTACCTTGTAGTCATTTTCTTGGAGGATGGAGGTTTCCACTTTTTTTTAAATTATATTATGGTAAAATTTTAGGGTTACCTACTTTATATAATGACAGTAAAATTTAGTTAGGTTAAAAACTGTCAATTTGGTTATGTTAAATTTAAGTTACGATTTTTCAATTTCCAGTTTATGCACACTTCCCGATAAATCTCTTTTGTATATGAAATACAAAGCAGATTTTAAAAAAAAATTACATATTTTACAGTTTTTATTTGATTTATGTAATTTATTTACAAAGCAGAATTTTCAAAAACTTTGCTTTTGGTAAGCAGATTTCTCAAAAAATCTAATTTGATAAGTAAAAATAAAGTAGACTTTCTGAGAGGTCTGGTTTGTATTTGACTGACAAAACAGAATTTTCAAAAAGTTTGCAGAATTTTTTGTTTATAAATCAGATTTTTTGAAAAATGTACGCTTTGTTTGTGATTATCAAAGCATAATTTTTGACAAGTTTGTTTTGATCAAAAAAACATTCGGGAACTCAAATATAATTGACCTTTCCATATTATATTTTAGTCAAAAAGTATTTTGTAATTTTTTAATCTTTATAGATTAGTTTTGTAAAAAAATTTTATAAGAATTACACTTGTATTTAGAGCAAGTTTTATGTCATTTAGTAGAAGTCAATGATTTGGCACAATCCTTACTTCACAACTTTGACTATGTAGACTCGACACGACTACTCAATTTCTTTTAAGAATGTAGATATGAAAATTAACTTCAGCTTGATTTCAGGAAGATACGATATAAACTGAAATAAATAATTGACCGACCGTTAAAAACCTACAAATGGGTGCAACTGACTAAAATCATTATAATTTCCTTTTCAAGCTTTTATATTTATATGAAGAAATATGAAGACAATATGGATGGTACATTATTATTTAAATTTAAAAAATTACAGAATAATATATATATATATATATAATGAAAATAACGCTATTATAAAATCACTTATTACAGTAACTCATATTTGTCATAAAAATCATGTATACAAAAAAATATGAATTATTTACAAATATGTCATTTTAAACCAAAATTATCAAAAAAAAACATTTTACAAAATTTTACCAAATCTTTTATCTTCTTCTCTCTCTCTCTTTCATGTCTTTCAATTTACTTCTACCTTAATTTATATTTTTATCTCAGAAATCAAACCCATTTTCGATAAATAAATCCTAAGTGATTTTTCCGGCAATTGTATCTCGTCTCTTCTTTTTTTCTGTTTTATCTTCTTTTTCCCGTTTCATTTTTGATGTTTTGTCTTCTCCGTTTTCCAGTTCGCTTTCCCCATTTTCGTTTTCCCATTTTGTCTTTTTCTTCCCCGTGTCGTATTTCCGTCTTCCCCTTTTGACTTCCATGTTTTTTCAACTACGTTATCGTCTATCTTCGTTTATCGTAGAAGCGTTGAAGCACCGACATGAAGTATAACCTACGAAAAGACTCGCCGGCTTTGCAACAATCCACAATAGTCCATCTCTATCGTCGTTGTGTGTTCTAACGGTGAAACTCTCTCTGGCCGAGGCCCGAGGGTTTATTTTACCATCATGCAACGCCGCCCACCACAGAAGAGACAAGAAAGGAGACAGGTTTTCTTTTCTATTAGGGGAGAATAGTCATTAAAATACAACTAGCAAATTATTTTGGTGGCATATTTATGCATGGCACACTTAACATCTATAACTAGCAAATTATGTTTTATAAAAGTTATTGTTTAACTCGCAGACTTATGATTTACCAGTGAAAAACTTAATGCTTATAATTGGTAGAATTACTGTTTATAATTAGCAAACTTAGTTTGATCATTGGCAGAAGTATTTTACATCTATAGAAAACTTATTTTTTTTATATCCTAAACACTAAATTATATATTTCGTACTCAAACCATAACTATTATTATTTACGAAATCGTATATCAGTCATTACTAACAAAAAATCATCATCGTTAACCTAACCATATTGTTAAAAATATAAAAACTATAAACCCTAAACTCATATTGTACTAATTCATTGTAAACCACCGTCCACACAACATAAAGAGTAAAAACCTAAAACATATAAACTTACATTAGAAATTTATTAATTTTGTTTATTGTTTATGTTTTGTTAAATGTAATTGTGAAAGAAAACTATGTAAATATCAGAGTATAGTAACAATTATAAACATTATACTACAAAATCTAAACTTTATTATGACAGATTTATTTCTATTGAAATGGCAGGCTTATATGTTACCTTATTTCCTAACCCGTAAATTCTATTATAAAAGACATATAAACATAATTTATATTATAGTAAACTTGTATGATTTTTAACAAGTACAATCAAAGTGTTGCAAAACAACAACTTGGTTATGGAGCTTTACATATTTTATAATAATGTCCAACTTGTTTATATTTAGAAAATGCATGTTCTTTTCTTGTTATACTTAGAATTTTGCACCCTTTTGTAATCAACATCAAACGGCCAACTACTTTTCTCGAAAACTCATTTACCACAAACTAGAATAATATATCTATAAAACAAGTTGTAGAAAAAAATTATTTATGAGATATGAAAAACATAATGTTTATGAGGTATGAGATGAGAGTCAATGTTTAAATGCCATTTTCCATGTGAAGAACTCATAGCTGTCAAAAAGACAAGAAAGATGATAGGTAATCCTAGAGTCACCATACTTGTTTATTCATAAAGTGTAAAATTGACAATTATATACGTAAGTAAATCTATCATCGAACTAATAAATAAATTTATTTTATCATGGTATGAAAATTAAGTTGTTGAAAAGTCTCATATCACATGTAAGATATAAAATTTATTCTATTCATAGATAAATATGTTGCTTCTAAGAGAAAATATGTGTCGTAACAGGAAGAGTTAATATAAATCAACTATAATTTTATTAAAAAAATTCTAAATTGTACATGATAATCTAGTAATTATATTTTACATCTTCTTCGATATCATATTTGTTATAAATTTCTCATAACTATTACAAGAAAATTTAAGTCTATCAATTGTTACTTTAATAAATATGCTAGATAGGTCCGTCAAAACCAAATAAGTCTCGTAAGGTCAATTAAATCTATCATAACTAACAAATAAGTCTGTAAAATGTTTCTACGACAAATATTTATACAAAAAATTTGTCATCCCAAAATAAATATGCAATTCCAAAAACATATATCGCATACACACAAATTTGTCGCATGTGTAGAAATCTATTACCATTATATAAAAGTCTTAGACAAATTTATTGTGGCAAACTAAGCCTATGCTACTGAAATTTCACGATATTTTCAAAATAAATATGTATTTTTACTGAATTAATTGCAATGTCGTAACAACATTTTTAGTAACAAAAGTTTTAAAATATATTTACGCTACATAAATTTTTTAATAATTAAAATAAAATATGAATTAGTCTAGTAAATTGAACTTATGTTTCGTATTATTCTGGTTATTCTTCTTTTAATTAAAGATGGATTTAAATTGTTAAAAAGAGTAAAACGTCTCCAGCTTTTGTTTCAAGTAATGAGCTGTCTCTATTGATACATAAATAGCAATGGAATGAAGAATGATATTTCCATCCAGAACAGACCGTAAACAGCTGTTCTTGGGTGTTCATCACTTCTCGCTATTATTTTTATTGGGCCAGATGTCTTCTTATTGGGCCTACGGAAATTCAATAAAGCCCACTCCAGTTTTTGCCATATACCTATAAAATAAACATACAAATTTTAGGAGATAATCACAAATCTATAAACCCTAATATTTGTATACAATAAACTCATATAAATATGAGTTTTAGGATTATATATTTTTTAAGCTTTTATAATACACGTTTTTGTGCTAAGTTGTATTCTTTCAAGAGATTAATAAGGAGATTACTCTCAAGTTAGAGAGGAACTCAAAACAAATTGTGTTATTATTCTCATAGAATACATTTGTCAAGGAGGTTCTTTTCTCAACAGTGGTATCAGAGCTTTAGGAGGAGATCTAAGACAGGAGAAAAGACAAACAGAGATAAAAAATTTAAAGGTAAAAAATACTTATCTTTCTTGATAGGTATTTTTTCTTTAAAGATCTCTCAAATAACAACGTGTTGAAACCTGTTGAAAAATCAAAACAAACAAATCAAACTCAAGCCTATCATGGAACCTACTTCTGGGAGATTTGAAGTGGAAAAATTTGATGGGAAAGGTGATTTTGGTTTGTGGAAGTACAAGATGCTTTGTCAATTAGAGATCATCGGTTTAGGTTCAGTTCTGAAGGAGAAACCTCTCTCTAAGAAAGGTGAGACAGAGGCTGAAGAACTGGAGGACGTGAAACCAGATCCAAAGGAACAAGACAAGGAGCTCAGGGTAAAGAATTTAATCAGCATGAGTCTGTCTGATTTAATTCTCACGAAAGTGTGGCAGGAACCCACAACTAAGGGCATGTGGAGAGCACTTGAGACAGAGTACCAGACCAAAACACTGCCCAATAGAATATATCTGAAACAAAAATCTGCAGGTTTCAGAATGAGTGAGGACAAGAGTATTGAGGAGAATATAGATGTTTTCTTGAAACTTGTTGCACATTTAGCAAGTTTAAACATCAAAATCAGTGACGAAGATCAAGCAATTCAAATTCTAACGAGTTTGCCTAAGCAATATGAAACATTGGTGGATACTCTTAAGTATGACAGTGGAAAGGATACATAGACAGTAAGAGATGTGACCAGCTCAGCCTACTCTAAAGAAGTAGAGTTGAGGGAAAAGGGGTTGCTGAAGTCAAAGAATACTGCTGAGGGTCTCTTTGTTGGTAACAAGGGCATAACTGAGAAAAAGATGAAAAAACAGGGAGGGGAAGATCTAAGAGTAAATCTAGATCAAAGTCACGACCAAAATACACAAAAGAATGCTGGGTTTGTTGAAAAGAAGGTCATTTCAAAAAGCAATGCCCTAAATGGAAGTCTAACAAAGTAACAAATTCAGGAAACATAGCTACTGAACCATCTGAACCAATGGTACTCACAGCAAGTCAGCATGATAGCAAAAAGGAATGGATTCTTGACTCAGGATGTACTTTTCATATTACACCCAACAAAGAATTTCTGTTTGATCTTAAGGAAACAGAAGGTGGAAAGGTGTTAATGGGAAACAATACCTCAAGCGATATAGAGGGTATTGGAAAAGTCAGAATCCTCAACGATGATGGATCTAGTGTCATACTTACGGACGTAAGATATATGCCAACCATGGGCAAAAATCTGATTTCGTATGGACTTCTAGAAAAAATGGGATGTAGATATGAAGGAAAAGACTTCAAAGTTTAATTCTACAAAGGCGACCAGAAAGTCATTTCTGGAAAATATAGTGATGGTCTTTACTACTTACAAGGAACTGTTGTAAATGGAGAACCAGCGATGGCAAGACCAAATATTGACCTTTCTAAAAGGTGGCATTCAAGACTCGGACACATGAGTCAAAAGGGGATGGATGCATTGGTCAAACAAGGTTACCTCGCAGAAAAGGAGGTCAAGACATTAGAGTTTTGTGAAACATGTGTGTTAGGAAAAGCTCATAAACAGAAGTTCCCAAAAGGAAAGCATACTTCTAAGAATGTCTTGGAATACATACATTCTGACCTATGGGGATCACCATCAGTAGTTCCAAGTCTGGCTGGTCATCAATATTTCATAACATTTATTGATGATTATTCCAGAAAGGTGTGGATCTATTTCTTAAAGACCAAAGATGAAGCTTTTCAAAAGTTCAAAGATTGGAAAATAAGTGTTGAAACAGAAACAGAAAAGAAGGTTAAATGTCTACGAACAGACAATGGACTAGAGTTTTGCAACACTCAATTCAATAACTTCTGCAAAGAAGCTGGAATAAAAAGGCACAAAACATGCGCCTACACACCTCAACAAAATGGTGTGTCAGAACACATGAACAGAACCATCATGGACAAAGTGAGATGTATGCTTACTGATGCAAAATTGGAGCAAAAATTTTGGACAGAAGCTGCATCAACAGTGGTGTATCTTATAAACAGACAATGGACTAGAGTTTTGCAACACTCAATTCAATAACTTCTACAAAGAAGCTGGAATAAAAAGGCACAAAACATGCGCCTACACACCTCAACAAAATGGTGTGTCAGAACACATGAACAGAACCATCATGGACAAAGTGAGATGTATGCTTACTGATGCAAAATTGGAGCAAAAATTTTGGACAGAAGCTGCATCAACAGCGGTGTATCTTATAAATAGATCACAAAGTTCAGCTGTTGACTTCAAGTTACCGGAAGAGATCTGGACAGGAAACAAACCAGATCTAAACCATCTTAGGAGTTTTGGGTGCACAGCTTATGTTCATGTAACACAAGCTAAAACAAGCCCAAGAGCTGTTAAGGGAATTTATATGGGATACCCTCAAGGAACAAAAGGGTATAGAGTTTGGTTACTGGATGAACTGCGATGTACAATCAGCAGAAACGTGATCTTTCATGAGGAAGATGTTAACAAAGAAACATCTAAATCTATGAAAGAAGACAAGAAAGTTACCAAAAAGGTAACCTTCAATCCAGTCTTAATTCAGGGACCAACAGTCAAGATGACAGATTCAGAACACATGGTTCAAGGTGGAGTTCCTGAAAATTCAGAATCTAGAGCTCAAGGTGGAGAACATTCTATTCAAGTAGATTCGAGCTCAGATTCTGATGGCGATGAAGAAAGTCATCAAAACCAAATTGAGCCGACAAATCTTGACAACTACATTCTGGCCAGAGATAGAGAGAGGAGAAACATTAAGAAACCATCAAGGTTTGATAATTCTGAATGTGTTGCTTATGCACTTGCGTGTGCAGAAGAAGTAAACTTGGATGAACCAAAGTCATATCTAGAAGCTAGAAGGAGTAAAGACTGGAAATTCTGGAAAGAGGGTATGGAAGATGAAATGATTTCTTTGAATAGAAATCAGACTTGGAGACTTGTAGAAAAACCAGTTAACAAAAGAATAATCGGTTGTAACTGGGTATTCAAATACAAGGAAGGTATTCCTGGATTTGAGTTACCTAGGTACAAGGCAAGATTAGTGGCTAAAGGTTTTTCACAAGTTGAAGGAATTGACTACACAGAAGTATTTGCCCCGGTAGTCAAACATGTTTCAATAAGAATTCTGTTATCACTAGTCACAAATCAAGATTTCGAGTTAGAACAACTTGACGTGAAAATAACATTCTTATATGGAACCCTAAATGAAGAGATCTACATGTCACAACCAGAGGGTTTTGTAGAAAAAGGCAAAGAAGGACAAGTCTGTCTTCTGTTGAAATCCTTGTATGGATTAAACCAGTCGCTAAGACAATGGAATAGGCGTTTTGATGAGTTTATGAAAACTCAAGGTTCTCAGAGAAGCTCACATGATCCGTGTGTTTACATAAAAGGATCAGAGATGTCTCAGATGGTTTATCTTCTGATATATGTCGATGATATGCTTATAGCATCCAAAGACATTAGGAAAATTCAGAAAATAAAAGACAGTTTGAAAAAGGAATTCGACATGAAAGATTTGGGTCCAGCTTCAAGGATTTTAGGCACGGACATAATCAGAAACAGAGAAAAAGGGATTCTAAAACTGTCACAGGAGAAGTACTTGAGGCAAGTATTACGGACATTTAATATGTCAGAGAGCAAACCGGTTGTAACACCAATTGGACCACAATTCAAACTTAAAAGCTTAAGTCAAGAGGAAGAAGAAACAGAAGGAAAACTCATGAGTGAGGTTCCTTTTGCTTCTACAGTGGGAAGTTTGATGTATGCAATGGTGGGATCAAGACCAGATTTGGGTTATGCAGTAGGCCTAATCAGTAGGTTTATGAGCAAACCAGGAAGAAATCACTGGGAAGCTGTACCAGATTTGGGTTATGCAGTAGGCCTAATCAGTAGGTTTATGAGCAAACCAGGAAGAAATCACTGGGAAGCTGTTAAGTGGGTATTAAGATACCTAAAAGGAGTAGTGAATAAAAGCTTAACTTTCACTAAGGATCAAGACTTCAAAGTTAAAGGATTTTGTGATGCGGATTATGCAAATGATCTCGACAGACGGAGATCAGTCACATGATACGTATTCAAGGTAGGAGGTAACACAATAAGTTGGAAATCAGGTCTCCAACATATTGTGGCCTTGTCTACTACCGAGTCAGAATATATGGCATTAACAGAAGCTTTTAAAGAGGCCTTATGGCTTAAAGGTTTTGTTAGTGAATTGAGATTTAAGCAAGATGATGTAAGAGTATTTTCAGATTCACAGAGTGCTATACACTTGGCTAAAAATGGAGGTTTCCATGAGAGAACCAAGCATATAGACACTCGATTATATTTTATGAGGGATGTAATTGAAGAAGGAAATGTTACACTATACAAAGTCCATACATCCCTAAATCCAGCAGATTTTCTAACTAAATGTGTACCTGGGCAGAAGTTCGATGCTTGCCTAGACGCATTAAAGGTGTTACCTTAAAAACGAGTACAAAATGGCCACAAGTGCTTACTATCGAAAGTTAAACCTGCAAGAAAGGAAAAACAGAAGGCCATTACATCGACAAGGGAAAAAAACAAAATTTAGGAAGATGAAACACTCACCTTCCGGGTAATAAGCTGCTGGAATCAACTCAGAAGTCAACTCGGGAGTTGAAATGGTTGACCCAGAAGCTATCCAGGGAGCCGACTGTGAGCAGGCTTTGAGCCGACATAGAGTCGACATGGAGTCGACTCGGGAGCCAACTCAGAGTTAACTCGGAGCTAACTCGGAAGCCGACTCGGAGTCAAGAGTCGACTCGAGAGCTGACTCAACGGATCTAAACCAGTGCATGCACGGAGGAGATGTTAGCTCGAAAAAAGCTCAAAGAACCTCCAAACCGAAGAAATCTCAGGAAATCGTGAACCAGAACACGCACGGGAGATTTCAAATGGAACAAGATTCAAAAGAACTTGTTCTGGAGCATGCACGAAGAAGATCAGCCGGAAAATAAAATTCCCCGATAGATCTATAAAAGAAGATCTACCGATGGATTATTTTCGGAGGAAAACACCAGGAAAATCTACTAACAAACATTTATCGGAGAAGATCAACCGGAGCAGTTTTTTTTTGGGGATGATCTATCGGAGGAGATCTATGAAATAAGATCTACCAAAAAAGATCAACCAAGAAAAAAAACAAAAAAAAACAAGAAAAGGCAAGTTACCGAAGATCTCGTTGGGAATAACGATTTCAATCAAAGAAACTCGCCGGAAATGGCGATTCCAAACAAGATCTTGCCGGAACCAAGAAAACATCGCCGGAAAAGGCGATTCCAAGCGAAGATCTCACCGATAGAGGGAGAAACTTCGCCGGAAATGGCGAAAAAGAAAGGTATGTCGCCGGAAAAAAAGGGCAGTGAAAATGGCTGCCGAAAGAGGAAGCCGAAAAGCTTCCTGAAAAAAAAAACAACAAAACCAACCGGAGGAGACAACCGGAGAAGAGGTCGCCGAGGAGAGGCAACCAGAAAGAAGGTCACCGGAAATGAGTGACCGGAGGAAGAAGAAAAAACATGGGCGATTTTCGGAAATGAGACTTACCGAAATCGCACATGCACAAGGGAGAAATGAGAGAAGAGAGTAAAAAAGGAGGCAGGGAGAAAATGGGAGAAGGAGGCACAAATGAGAAGAAAAATTAGGGTTATCACTTTATATAGGTCCGCCCAAATAGAAGCCCAAGGTGGAGATTATTGGGCCAGATGTCTTTTTATTGGGCCTACGGAAATTCAATAAAGTCCACTCCAGTTTTTGCCACATACCTACAAAATAAACATACAAATTTTAGGAGATAATCACAAATCTATAAACTCTAATATTTGTATACAATAAACTCATATAAATAGAGTTTTAGGATTATGTATTTTTTAAGCTTTTATAAAACACGTTTTTGTGCTAAGTTGTATTCTTTCAAGAGATTAATAACAAGGAGATTACTCTCAAGTTAGAGAGGAACTCAAAACAAATTGTGTTATTATTATCCAAAGAAGTTCTTTTCTCAACAATTTTAAAATTAACCAAACGTAAAGGGTCACAAGGAAAATGGCATTTAAATCTTAAATTATAATGAAGTAAAATTTGCGTGTATGTCATAGAATTATATCATAATTTGTTAAATAATAAAGTACTGTCTGCACACTCTTACAAGATTGTGTCAGTTATGATATCAGAATAAATAGTTACATTTGTATGCGACGGTCCTTTTTTTTGTCACATTCGACGGTCTAAAAGAAAGAAAGAGAAACTATTAATATACATTGCTATTGTAAACTGGTATTTGATAAACTAGTCCTCAATTGTTTTGGTTTAGTTCTTGGTTTAGCCTTTGTATATAAACGATACACATTGTATTATTTGTGAGTTAATGTAGAAAATTCAGTTTTTCCACTAATATAGTATCAGAGCGCTTCGCGAATTTTCTTTGACAGAATTCCGAGCTCAATCTCATCGGATTGTCGCCGGATTCTTTGATCTTTTCTTCTTTTCCTTATCGATTGAATCTCTTATCGTTCATGGGGAAGAGAAATTGTAAATCGAAGTATCGGAGTCTTCCGTCCGAATCACCTATTCCGGATATCCCCGATAACAACGTTGAGGTGTCTGTATCGCCTCGCGTCACCATGGAGGTTCCGAATCGCAACCTGGAGAACGAGCATGTTATCAATCGCCAGTTTACATCATCAAATGCATTCGGTGATTTCGAGGTATTGAATAATCCCGATAACATGCACTCTCCTTATCACTTGCATAGTTCGGATCATCCTGGTTTACTATTAGCTTCGGAGTTGTTAGATGGTAACAATTATGGAACATGGATAATTGCAATGACAACTAGTTTAGAAGCTAAGAATAAAGTGGGATTCTTGGATGGTTCGATAGTGAAGCCGATTGAAAATAGTCCATACTTTAGAATCTGGTGCAGATGCAATAGTATGGTAAAGTCGTGACTACTTAACAGTGTTTCGAAGCAGATATACACAAGTATATTGTATATCAAAAATGCTTCAGACATCTGGAAAGATTTGCACACGCGATTTCATAAGTCTAACTTGCCTAGGATCTATAAACTTCGTCATCAAATTCATACTCTTAGGCAAGACAGTTTAGACTTAGCCTTTTATCACACTCAAACTCAATCCCTTTGGGAAGAGTTAGCTAGTGTTCAAATTCCAGCTAACACAGTGGAAGAGTTGTTAGCTGAGAAAGAAACAAATCGGGTTATGGATTTTTTGATGGGGTTAAGTGAGAGCTATGAAAGTATTAGAAGCAGAATTTTAATGAAAAAGCAGCTTCCCTCTCTTTCGGAAGTATATAATCTGCTGGATCAGGAAGATAGCCAAAGGAATGCGCGATCCTCCAATGAGCAGATAGAAAATACTGCATTTTAGGTTTCTCAACCAACTACTCAAGGAGATAGTAGTAATGGTAATAGGTATTTGACAGGGGGACAGCCAGGAACCTATCAGAAACGAGATAGACCTTACTGTACCTACTGTCACAAACCTGGCCATGTTGAAGATCGTTGTTACAAAAAACATGGCTATCCTACAAGTTTCAAGCCGAATCAGAGGTTTAACAAAGGATCAACCAATGTGGCTGCTACTGTTTCGGCTAATGATACTACATGTGAGAATTCAGGAGAGATGTCTGCTGATGATTTATCTCCTAGTCAGATCCAGCAACTTGTTTCTTTCTTGAGTACTAAGCTTCAACCTCCTAGCTCTTAAACCACTCCAGAAGTTCATTCTGTTTCAGCTTCCGTTCCTTCTTCCTCAACCAATTGTTCAATATCCGGTAAAATTTATCCCTCTATCTTTTGCTCTTTTACCGGTATTACTCAACCTTATGTCTGTTCCATTGATAGTAGGAATGTTACTGCTATTAATGCTTGGGTTATAGACACAGGAGCAACCAATCATATCACACACCAAAGATCTCTGTTTACTTCTTTCAAAAGCCTACCCAACACCAATATTACCCTTCCTAATGGATTCCTTGTGAGCATTGTTGGTATAGGAACTATATGTTTGGGTAGAAACTTAGTTCTTTTGGATGTTTTGTACATACCTCAGTTCAAATTTAACCTCTTAAGTGTTAGTTCCCTAACAAAGAGTATTAAGTGCAATGTCTGGTTTAATACTTCTTCTTGTATAATCCAGGATCATACTCGGGAATTAACGATTGGAATGGGTAGATAGGTTGGTAACCTTTACTTCCTGGATATAGAATCTATACAAGGTAATCCCCTTTCAGCCTTTGATGCATCTACTTCTAGCCCTGAACTATGGCATAAACGGTTAGGACACCCCTCTATGTCTAAGATTCATAATATGCGTTCTGTTTTGATGTTTCCTAAATGTAAAAACTATTCAGATTCTCATTGCACAATATGTCCTTTATCAAAACAGAAGCATCTTCCTTTTATCTCACATCATCACATTAGTGATGAAGTCTTTGATCTGATTCACATCGACATTTGGGGTCCTTTATCCGTAGCTACTCATGATGGTTTTAGATATTTTTTGACCATTGTAGATGATTGTTCTAGAGCTACATGGGTATATCTTCTTAGAAACAAGTCGGATGTTCTTAAGATCTTTCCCAATTTTGTTAGTATGATAGAAACCCAATTTGAGAGAAAAATTAAGAGAGTTAGATCTGACAATGCTCCTGAATTCAACTTTACCCAATTTTATCAATCTAAAGGCATATTGCCTTTTCATTCCTGTCCTGAAACACCACAGCAAAATTCTGTGGTTGAGAGGAAACATCAGCACATTTTAAATGTTGCTAGATCTCTCCTTTTTCAATCCCAAATTCCCTTTCCCTATTGGGGTGACTGCATTCTCACTGCAGTTCACCTCATTAATAGACTGCCTTCTCCTGTTCTTAAGGATAAAAGTTCTTATGAAGTCCTAACAAAGAAAGTCCCTGATTATAGTCAATTAAAGATTTTTGGCTGTTTTTGTTATGTTTCAACTTCACCCAAAAGCAGACATAAATTCGAACCCCGAGCTCGTGCTTGTATCTTTTTGGGATATCCTCCTGGTTACAAAGGATACAAGCTTCTCGATCTTGAAACCAATTGCATCTCTATTTCCAGGCATGTTGTGTTTCATGAGGAGCTCTTTCCTTTTGTTAGATCAAATCTGTCTTCTAAAGATCATGATTTTTTCTCTGATCTAACTAACACTCCTGATGCATCAAGTACTCCAGGTAACGTGACCTCTTCACGATTACCTTCTGTAGAATCTCTGCCTTCTGCAGATTCTATGACTAATGATTCTCAGCATTCTGCTAGAATATCACACAGGAGTATTAAGAAGCCTGCTTATCTTCAAGATTACTATTGTCATTCAGTAGGATCTTCAACCATTCATCCCATCTCACAATTCTTTTCTTATGGTAAGGTTTCTTCTCCTTATCTCTCCTTTTTGACTGCTATTGATCACCATAAAGAACCCAAAACCTATTCTGAAGCGAAGAAGCTTCTGGTTTGGGATGGTCCTATGGAGGAAGAACTTAGTGCTCTCGAAAGAACAAATACATGGATTGTTTGCTCTCTACCACCCGGCAAAACACCAATTGGTTGTAAATGGGTTTTTAAGATCAAGTTTCATGCTGATGGTTCCATAGAATGACATAAGGCCCGACTTGTTGCTAAGGGATTTACGCAACAAGAAGGAGTTGATTATAATGAGACTTTTTCTCCTGTAGTTAAGCTTACTCCAGTCAAACTACTTCTTGCTCTAGCTGCTATTAAGGGTTTCTCTCTTCATCAATTGGACATTTCTAATGCATTTCTTAATGGTGAACTTGATGAAGAAATATATATGAAACTCCCTCCCGGTTATGCACAACGTCAGGGGGACAAACTTCCTGAAAATGCAGTTTGTAAACTTCAAAAATCTCTTTACGGGTTAAAACAGGCATCACGACAGTGGTTGTTGAAATTTTCAACCACACTTGTTCATTTGGGCTTCTCTCAAACTGCTTCTGATCACACATGTTTTTTTTGAAGATTACTCCTTCTCTGTTCATGTGTGTTTTAGTGTATGTCGATGATATCATTATCATCAGCAACAGTGAATCTGAAACAGCAAGTTTAAAGCGACAACTCCAATCCTTCTTCAAACTTCGTGATCTTGGATCATTGAAGTATTTTCTTGGATTGGAAATAGCAAGGTCTGACAAGGGAATTCATATATGTCAACGTAAGTATGCCCTTGATTTACTTGATGAAACTGGACTATTAGGATGTAAACCATCTGCAATTCCTATGGATCCTCAAATGGAGTTTTCAAAAGATTCAGGTGGTGAGTTAGTTGACGCAGAATTATATCATCGACTCATTAGGCGTTTGATGTATCTTCAAATTACTCATCTTGACATTTCCTTTGCTGTGAATAAATTGAGTCAGTTTTCCACTGCTCCTCGTGAATCTCTTTATCAGGCTGTATTGAAGATTCTACACTACATCAAAGGTTCTATTGGCCAGGGCTTGTTCTATTCCTCTCATGTTGTTTTGCAGATTCAGGCATTTGCAGATGCCGACTGGGCATCCTGCCAAGACACCAGGAAGTCCACATCCGGGTTTTGTGTGCTTCTTGGTACTTCCCTCATCTCATGGAAGTCTAAGAAGCAGCAAGTGGTGTCCAAAAGTTCAGCAGAAGCTGAATACCGCATCTTATCTTAGGCGACAGACGAGTTAGTATGGCTTCATACTTTCCTTCGTGAACTTCAGGTTTCTCTCGACAAACCTACTCTTCTTTTCTGTGATAACACTGCCGCCATACACATTGCTCGTAATCCGGTATTTCATGAGCACACCAAGCATATCGAGATTGATTGCCATTGTGTTCGTGAAAGGCTTCTTGCTGGATTATTCAAACTTCTACATGTTAGGAGTGTTCTTCAACTTGCTGATCCATTTACCAAACCTTTATATCATTCTCCTTTTCATAAATTGATTGGCAAGATGAGTCTTTCTAATATTTTCCTCCCATCTTGAAGGGGACTATTAATATACATTGCTATTGTAAACTGGTATTTGATAAACCAGTCCTCAATTGTTTCGGTTTAGTTCTTGGTTTAGTCTTTGTATATAAATGATACACATTGTATTATTTGTGAGTTAATATAGAAAATTCAGTTTTTCCACTAATAGAAACCGTTTTCTCATTTTTCAGCATAAACAGAAGAAGACGGGCAAAAGGAATACGAGCGGTGATACGCATCCATACTAAAATTCGCTTTTTCCCAACACAGAAAATATCACAATTAATCGTGTTACATTTATGTTGAAGAAAAATTACTGAGAAAAAAAAAAGATGAAACTTGCCTACCTTGCTATCATTGTTGATGTAATTGTACCCACATCCCACATACCTCAGCTTTTTAAAGCATTGCTGATGTGTGACATATCTACATTTTTATTATCCATGCAGCCGTCTTGTTTTCGACATAAATATGTCCATCATCAAGGACAAAGATCATCTTGCGTTATCACAGATGTTTCTAGCCATTAAAGTTTTTTCCGTCTGCTTCAGCTTGTGTTAGCGGAGGCTTCCCCCGCCATAACCGAAACATCAATACTTGCATCCAAATACTCTAATTTTGACATGGATTGGGACTAGGAGTGGACTGAGACTATAAACCTGCCCATCATTAGCCCGAGATATGTGAAGGGGTTTGATAGAAAAGATGAGGTACTAGTTATATAGTTATTTCTGCCATCTCAAAGGTTATATAACAATATATATTTTTATGCTATATTTATACCAAGTGTTATTTAAACTGAAGGATTACTTTCCAAATCCTGACGTATGGGTTACTGAAACCTTTACATTTTTACATTATCATTGCAGGTAATATTGCAACCGAGTATCTATGAAGATGATGGCATAAATTGACAAATAAGAGCTTAAGTGGTCTGATGATGAAAAGGATAAAAAAGTGTCGAACATGGTTAGATTGATTTTTTAAGATTTTAAATTTAAAAATTATATGTTCTGTGGTGATATTATTGCAATTGAACTTGCTACTATGAAGAAGGAGAAACTGAAAAAAAAATTTGGGAAATAAAATAATATCGACAGAGCTACGGAAGTAGGGAGAACATCTGTCGGTCTCCAACCCACTACTCATCAAATTGTTTCATTAGTTATTGAGAAGATAAAAGAAATATTTGTGTCGATGTAGAAATCAATAATTGATGTGCTAGACAGCAAAATCACCAAAAATGTAAGATGTTGTTATCTTTACCATTACGTAGTTTTTGGACACATCAGTCAACAACAATACGCGTGAGTGTCACTTCATGGGAATGACAGCGGAATTCAAACAAACCTGGCTGCGACAAGGGATAATTGTGGAAGTACATCTAACCACCGACATTATAATAAGATACCGAGTTCACATAAAAAGGTTGTCTATAATTTTTGGTGTTATAAGAACAACCATCATACATCATATTACATTGTAATTACCGTTTAAGTCACCACCATATAAACATACTAATAATGGTGAAATACTAAGACGCGGTCGCTATATTTGAAAGTGTGATTACAGGAACATGAGGGGACATACGTTGTTGGCAACTTCAGAAGCTATCATAACCACGCCCTAGCTGTAAAATGGATTGGGGACAAGTCGGTCAATGAGGTTTTTTTAATTATTGATGAACATAAACCATGCCCATGTAAATTACATTTTATACGATTAATAATTTTCCTGCAAAACACCCCTTCTAATATTGTATAATTGAGAGATTGAATATGAATTTGAAATGCAATTTTGTAGCCCTTAAAGTCAGTGCATAAAGGGAATATTGATGCTAATGCCGGTGTGGAGGTATGATGTAATACTTTATATAAGGTATTACAAAGGTCGAGGACTGGCGGTGACACGAGCTGGTGATCACTCTCTCTCGGTACGATCAAAAAAATAAAAGTGGAGATCTAACGAGCTGTCAATCGTTCTCTCGTGGGATCAAGATAGGAGAAATGTTAGGAGAAGTGAGATGCACCACAAAGATGGTGAAAATTCTTTGATACAAACCATGAGGTTCAAGCAAGGAGGCAACAACACTCTTTTTGTTGAATTCGTAATGGTTCATTCTTTTGAAAGAAAATTGTATCTTTATTAATATAAAATATAAAAATATTACAAGAATAGAGGACAACCTTATATAATGGTTATTCATTTTGACTTAATGGCCGAAATAAATAAAAAAATACAACAAAGAAATCACAAACAAAAAGGAAATCTTAACAACACATAAAAAGGAAAAGTTCATAAACTATAAAGGAAAATGTATAGTTGTGTGTAATTTCTCATGTGAGATGCCTAAGTTTGAATTTGCATCTTGTTGAGAGTCATTTGATCCTACTAGAATGTAATAAATGGACCATACCTTAGTCTTACTTGTAAATGGTCGTATAGAAGCATTAAGTATTGATTCTATGTGCATTTGGTGCATGGCGTTTCTTGGGTATTGGCCTTGGACTATACACTCTTATAAGTCTTCACTTGATGCCTTAGGGTCTTGCTTTTGAAGCTTTTCTAGTTGTCTTGCTCCTTCTTGAAGCTCTTGGTACATGGGTGTTGTTCTAGTCATTTCTTGCACTTTGTGGCCATCTCGGGTCCCTGTATAATCTAATCCTGAAAAAATAATTATGGCCATTGATTTACAACTAAAGGTAGAATACATACCTGGAATTAGATGGTCATGGCCGAAAGTTTGTTCAAGATCATCGGTTGGCCGATGTATCGCGGCCGATGGGCCATCTAGGCCGGTGGTGTTAGTGCTTCCAAGGGTTCAGCGGGTCTCTGGTCATGTAATTTTCTCATGGCTAAGGGATTTGAGGTAGTTCTCCATGGCTAGGTTAAACTTCCTCCTCAGTTGTTTGCTTTTGGACCGTGTGACTAGAACACCTATTACCGCATACCATGGCTCTGTTCCATGATCGGTACCGAGGTCCTGTCACTCCCTCTCTCTACAAAAGATTTTTCCTCAAAACTGGATCTCATGCATCATAAGGAGATAGTTCAGCCATGTTAAAGATGTGGAAAATGTTTACCTCTTCCAGAAGTTCTAGGCAATAGGATTTGTCGTAGATCTTTTGTAAGATCTTGAACGGCTCATCTCCTCTTAGGGCTAACTTGAAGGCTCTCTTCCGGGGAAACCCAGGCCTCATGTTCAGCCAGATCCATTCTCCTAGTTCAAAAGTCAGCTACTTCTGGCTCTTGTCTGCCCTCTTCTTGTATTCCACGGTTTTCTTCTTTATATTCGCCTTGAACTTGGTGTGCAACTTCCAGATAATTTTTCTCGGTCATGGCCATCTTGGTTCACCTATTAAACCTATAGAATTGACACGAGATCTACTAGAGATAAGGGGTTAAAGCCATATACTTTCTCAAAGGGGGGATAGTTTAGTAGCCCAGTGAGTAGCACCATTATAAGCAAACTCTACAAAAGATATATAATGCAGCCAAATGTTCATATTGTTACTAATTATGGCCTTTATAGTGTGGAGAATGTTCTATTGACTAGATCATTTTTCCATCCATTTGAGGATTACATGTTGTTGAAAACAGTAGTTTGGTGCCAAACAGTAGTTTCCAACCACAATGTCTTCCAAAATGGTTGAGAAACTTTGTGTCTCGGTCCGACACTATGGTTCTTGGTATGACATGTAGTTATAACTCCTTATCATAGGTGGGATAATTGAGTGTGGCCCCATTCAACTTCTCACTGAAAAAAACACACATGTCTCTTCTTTAGATGCAAGACAACACCAATATCTAATCCATAAGCATCACACTCCACCTCAAATATTGTTTTCAAAATCCAGAAGTACTAATACTAGGGCTTGGATCAGCCGGTCCTTCAAGGAATTGAATGGCCTTTCTTGGACATCACTCCATGTTAATGTCACGTTCTTCTTGATCACATCAGTAATGGGTGCTTCTAAGTTGCTGAAGTCTCGCACAAACCTCTTATAAAAGCTAGCCAACCCGTAAAAGCTTCAGACTTGGCTTAGAGATCAGCTAATTCTTGATGGCTTTGATCTATTGTTCATGAACTTGTAGTCCCTTTTCACTCAAACAAACACTAAGAAGATAAGCTTATTAGTACAAAAATGCATTTCTTAAGGTTGCCATAAGGCCTTCCTTTCGAACTGTATTTATCACTTGCTCTAGATGGACAACTTGTTCGGCCAAACTCCTGCTGTAGATTAGGATATCATCAAAATAAACAACTACAAATTTTCTTATAAAGAACCTGGTTCATGAGTCGCATGAAAATGGTAGGAGCATTGGTTAAGCCAAAAGGCATGACTAGTCATTCATAAAAATCTTACTTGGTCTTGAAAGCAGTCTTCCACTCGTCTCCTTCTCTCATTCTTACTTTATGGTAGCTACTCTTGAAGTCTATCTTGGAGAACATAGTGGCTCCACTCAACTTGTCCAATATGTCATCTAGGTGTTGAATGGGGTGCCGGTATTTGATCGTGATGTTGTTGATAGCACGGCAGCCCACACACATCCTCCATGTGTCATCTTTCTCTAGAACTAATAGCCAAGGCACGACACAAGGGTTGAGACTTAAGGATATACACTTTGTCCATGACGTATTGCACTTATTTCTCCATTTGCTTGGATTCTTGAGGGTACGTACATGCGTTCAGCCGGTTCGTTTAGGAGGGCTACTACTGGCACAAGGTCTATTTGGTGCTCTTTGACTCTAACAGAAGACAAACCAGTTGGCATTTCTTTTGTAAACACATATTTTTACCTCTCCAAAATGGCATTGATCTCAGCCGGTAGTTCATACTCTTTGAACCCTACACTTAGACATTCTTTGTACAACATTAGTAGAGTAGTGCCCTCAGCACTCATAGCTTTATTCACGACACTAGGTGTGATTAGAAGATTAGATTTACATGCCTTGGCCTCCTTGCTCATTCTAGTTTGAAGGTCATATACCTTGGAAGGGATTAATGGAGCTAAGTTGTACTTACGATTATTATGTGTGAAGGAGTAAAAATTGGTTTGGCCATTATGAATTGTGGCACACTAAGACTGCCATGGTCAACCCAATAGTAGGTGCCCAGATTGCATTAGCACCACATCACATAATACTTGGTCTTGGCACTTGTCCCCACTGAACGGTGCACTCACTTGCTCGGTTACCTTTAGCTCTGTGGAGTCATTGAGCCATTATAGCTTGTACGGAATCGGCTGCTTGATTGTTTCAAGATCTAATCTTTTCACCATATACTTGCTAGCAATATTAGCACAAGAACCTCCATCATTTACTAGATTACATACCTTCACCTTGATGGTGCACCGAGTGTGGAAGAGATTCTCTGTTTGAACCTTCTTATTGTGTTGTACCAAACACTTAGTACCCTCCTTGATGAGGACATCAGGTCGTACATCCAGCCAGGTGACCAGACTGGCCAACCAGGAAGCTTGCCCGAGACAGCAGGACCATCTGGCGTGCCTGCAAGACCAGACAGTACCGCCGGACCTTCGACCTATAGGACCAGACCGGTCAACATCGCCGGCGGAGAGGCCCAAGCTTCTGGCACACTTGGTGGGGACGTGAATGACACCGCCGGTCCCCCTGATGACACCGCCGACTCCGGGATCAACTTGGCCGGTCCTGAAGTCATTCCGGCCAGTACCGCGCACAATCCAGCCGGTACAGGCCATCCAGCCGAGTACACGCACACTTCCACTTCTACACAAGAGGACTCAGACCAAATGAGCTACCAGCTCCAGGACATGCACTTAGAGGAAGTATCTACACCAGTGGTACCTCCAGGAGCAATGACAAGAAGCAGATCAAGAGCACTCTTCCACAAATTCAGCTTATGGGTCGACAAGCTTCTAGAGGAAGAGCAGCTAAGGACAATGGGCCAGAAGAGCAAATTAGAGTCCAAAGGCTTCTCAACAACACAAGGAACATCAGAGACTTGGGCTTTAGTGGCAAGAGAGGTCAAGGCCCAAAGATATTTAAACCTACTCCAAGTCGAAGACTAGGAGCAAGGCGCGTGCATGCCACAAGGACGGCCACCTTCCATTTCTTGGCCGTGAGGTGAGTTAAGGTAAGTTTACATTCGAATATATGCCTCTTTCTGTTTTGCAGGGTAGGATCTAGTTGCTTTACATTTTTGAGTCAAGAACATTTTAGGAATAGGTCCTTTTTCGGTTATACACTTTTGTATTTTTCCTTTTGTGCACTTTTGTAAACTTTCCTTTTTCTTATTTGAGTCGACCCTAGTAGGTCAAGCTGTCGAGCATATTAATAAGGCTCCTTCCAGCATTGTAGTTCGACAACCTTTTGATTATTAATAAAGTAGAACTTTTTCCCTACGAGCTTTCTCTCAAGAGAGACTTGTGCGCTTAGAACCTAGTTGAGACCAGCCCTCCTAGCTCTAAGTTTGTGATTTATCACGAGGTTCATCACCCCTCATGTGGTTCACTTCACCCTTCCATCGTTTACCAACCAGAAAACCCCTATCCAAAAGCCTAAGGTTGAGTTTCTCACCTAATCTTCTACAAACAGCCCACGCGCATACATCCTTGAATCAAGGCTTGTATCATTTTGGTATCAGAGCTTAAAGCTCCTAAACCAGGTTGTTTCTATCCTTTTGCTTGTCTTATTTCTAGTTCTTGCATTAGTTTAAGTCGTATTCAAGAAAAAATCAAAAAACAACATCAAACTCCAAACCGAGTGCATCTAGCCTCCTACGTGTATCACTAGGGTTTAGATTCACTTTTGCATTGTCTTTCACGTTTTCCTTTTTGTTTAAATCATATTTCCTTTATTTTTAAGTTAAATTAAAAAGAAAATAAAAAGAAAATAGAAAGAATACTAAAGGAAGTCGAATTGGACAGCTACCACAAGTTGTCAAGAAAGTTTCCTTTTTCTCAAATCTTCACATTTTTTGAATTTCCTTTCCTTAGGATTTTTCTTTTTTGCATTTTTTTCAAACCCCATATAAAAAGAAAAACCCTCCTAATAATTTAGGAGCACCCTAATTGTCTTCTTTCTTTGTAGCACACCATGGGAGAAGAGAATAGAGACGCAGCTGAAGCCATGATGGCCATGTTCACCACACTCCAAACACAACTCGCATCCATAGGCGGGTTGGAGCGCGTGGAGAGACCAGTAAGATTCCAGGCCATAAGGCACGTGAGAGCTGAGCAAGACCGTCCTGAGGGTCCTGAGTACCTTAGGACACGGCACGAACAGGAGGAACCCCAGCCAGATGGAGATGAGGACATGCAACCTCATAACTATCACCATAGGCCGAGAGGACCTCCACGGCAACCAGAGGCAGAAGATGATGGCTTTGAGCCATATGGTCTTCACCAGAGACCAAGAATGCCTCCTAGACGTCATGAGGATGGAGATGAACACACCTACAACCGGGTAATTCATCCTGATGTTAAGCTAACTCCTCCTAGTTTTGCAGGAAAAGTAGACCCCGAGGCGTACCTAGATTGGGAGAAGCGAATGGATCATATCTTTGATCACTACAACCAACCAGGACCTAGGAGAGTCTCAATGGCAGTAGCACAACTCACGGACAATGCCCTCATCTGGTGGGATCATGAGGTATCTGACAGAAGGAGGAAGAGAATGAGGCCCGTAGACTCATGGGTCGACATGAAAGACCTCATGCGACAAAGGTATGTTCCACCTTACTTTCATAGGGATTTGCAACGACGTTTTTGTACTCTTAAGCAGGGTACCAGATCAGTAGAGGGGTACTATGAAGAGTTCGAGAGGTTAAGGAACAGATTGGAGCTCAATGATGATGAAGAAGCATTGATGGCGCAATTCTTGGATGGACTCCAAGAAAGGATCAGCTGCAAGGTGGAAAGGCAAATCTACAACGACTTCAAGGACTTGTTCCACCTATCTGTGCAAGCTGAGCAGCACATCAGACGTAAGAGCCAAGACATCCGCAGCAAGCCTAAGACACCTTGGGCACCAAGCAACATGCCTAAGACAGTGGACAAAGGCAAAAGCGTAGAGATCGAGTCAAGGTTCAAGAGCAAGCCTCCTAAACCCACCCATGACCAGAGAGAGCCTGGTAAGTCTTCTAACCCTCAAAGATCACGTGACATAACTTGTTTCAAGTGCAGGGGACGTGGACACATCTCAAGGGAGTGCCCAAACAACCGAGTCATGCTGATTACGGAGGCAGGAGAATATGAGTCCCAAGATGAAGAGGACTATGAACCAGAAGGAGAATATGGTGACATTGAGTACCCTGATGTGGGGGAAGTGCTGGTCACTAGACGTATCCTCAGTGCAATGGTGGATCCTTCAGAGACCATCCAAAGGGAGAACATCTTCCACAGCCGTTGCACCATCAAGGGAAAGGTATGTAACCTCATCATAGATGGTGGTTCTTGCACTAACGTTGCTAGTGCGTATATGGTTGATAAGCTAGGTCTAGAGAGGACACGGCATCCTCGACCATATAGACTGAGATGGCTTAATGACAAAGTGGAGCTCAAGATTCATGAGCAAGTCACTATGCCATTCAGTGTGGGCAAGTACCAAGACCAGGTCGTGCGACGTGGTGCCCATGCAAGCTGGCCATCTTCTACTAGGAAGACCATGGCAGTTTGACAAAGAGACCAGGCATGATGGCCGAACCAATCTATACACCTTCGTGCATGACAAGAGAAAGGTCAGCCTAGCTCCTCTTACACCTGCCCAAGTACATGAGCTACAACTCCAAATGAGTAAGGAAAAGAAACTTGTCAAGTCTAACTTTCTTATTCAACCTAGTCATGTCCGGAGAGCTTTAGCCTCAAAGGACTTAATGTTACTAATGGTTTTCAAGGAAGTGTTGAGTATAGAACAGGGACAGGTAGAGCTACCTCATGAAGTAGCAACACTCCTCAACAAATTCCAGGATGTATTTCCAGAGGAGATACCAGTAGGCTTGCCTCCCTTACGTGGCATAGAACACCAGATTGATCTAGTGCCCGGAGCAGCCCTGCCAAACCGGCCAGCCTACCGGATGAGTCCAGAGGAGTCCAAGGAGCTTGAGAAGCAAGTCAAGGAGCTCCTGGAGAAGGAATATGTTCGAGAGAGCCTCAGTCCATGTGCCTTACCAGTGCTACTAGTGCCCAAGAAGGATGGGATTTGGTGCATGTGCGTGGACTGCCGAGCAATCAACAACATCACAGTCAAGTATAGGCATCCAATACCACGACCGGATGACATGCTAGATGAGCTGAGTGGAGCCACGGTCTTCTCCAAGATAGACCTCAAAAGTGGATACCACCAGAAAAGAATGAAGGAAGGTGATGAGTGGAAAACCGCTTTCAAGACAAAGCAAGGACTCTATGAGTGGACAGTCATGCCATTTGGCTTGACTAATGCCCCAAGCACCTTCATGCGCCTTATGAACCAAGTTCTTAGGGCGTACATCAGTAATTTTGTGGTAGTTTATTTTGATGACATACTTGTTTATAGTAAGTGCCTACGGAACACCTCACACATCTTGAGATGGTCCTTAAAACCCTTCGACAAGAAGAGCTTTATGCCAATCTCAAGAAGTGCACCTTTTGTACTGATAAGCTTGTCTTTTTAGGTTTTGTTGTGAGTTCACAGGGCCTACAGGTTGATGAGGAGAAGATTCGAGCCATACAAGAATGGCCAACACCAGGAAACATCAGCCAAGTAAGGAGCTTCCACGGACTGGCCAGCTTCTATAGGAGATTCGTGCCCAACTTCAGCAGTATTGCCTCACCACTGACGGCAGTAGTGAAGAAGAACGTGGGATTCAGCTGGGGAGAAGCTCAGGAGAAGGCATTCCAGGCCTTGAAGGACAGCCTTACACACGCACCAGTGCTAGTCCTTCCCGACTTCAACAA
Organism: Pugionium cornutum; assembly: GCA_018901935.1. Classification (NCBI taxonomy): domain Eukaryota; kingdom Viridiplantae; phylum Streptophyta; class Magnoliopsida; order Brassicales; family Brassicaceae; genus Pugionium; species Pugionium cornutum. The sequence continues at coordinate 12,081,410 of CM032160.1, forward strand.
GACGTTTGAAGTGGAGTGTGATGCCTCTGGAATAGGCATAGGAGCAGTGCTAACCCAAGGAGGGAGACCAGTGGCATACTTCAGTGAGAAGCTAGGTGGTGCCTCACTGAACTACCCCACTTATGACAAGGAGCTCTATGCCCTTGTCCGAGCATTGGAGACTTGGCAGCATTACTTGCTGTCCAAGGAGTTTGTGATCCACACTGATCACGAGACTCTCAAACACCTCAGAGGGCAAACCAATCTCAAGAGGAGACATGCCAGGTGGATGGAGTTCATAGAGACCTTTCCGTACATCATCAAGTACAAGAAGGGCAAAGATAATGTGGTAGCCGATGCACTATCAAGGAGGTTTGCCTTGATATCAACCATGGAGGCAAAAGTCCTAGGATTCGAGCACATCAAGGATCTATACAAGGATGATCCTGACCTTGCTGAGAGCTACAAGGAGTGTAGCACAGGGAGTCATGGCAAATTCTACATCCATGAGGGATTTCTGTTCTGAGAAAGAAGGTTGTGCATACCACAGGGATCACTAAGGGAGCTTATCATCCGAGAAGCTCATGGAGGAGGACTCATGGGCCACTTTGGTGTCGACAAGACTCTAGCAGTGGTCAAGGAGCACTTCTACTGGCCACACATCAAGAGGACAGTAGAAGCACATTGTGCAAGATGCATCACTTGCAAGAAGGCAAAGTCCCGAGTGCAACCTCACGGGTTGTATCTCCCATTGCCCATACCAACACATCCATGGGTGGACATCTCGATGGATTTTGTTCTAGGTCTGCCCAAGATCAACCACAAAGATGCAATCTTTGTAGTGGTGGACAGATTCTCCAAGATGGCACACTTCATCCCATGTGCCAATGTCAATGATGCCACACAAACAGCTGAGCTGTTCTTCAGGAGATAGTACGGCTTCATGGAGTGCCAAGGACCATCGTATCAGATAGGGACACCAAGTTCCTCAGCCATTTCTGGAGGAACCTTTGGAGAAAACTAGGCACGAAGCTACTCTTCTCAACCACTTGCCATCCTCAAACCGATGGCCAAACTGAAGTTGTCAACAGGACCCTATCAACTCTTCCCAGAACAACACTAGGGAAGAACCTAAAGACTTGGGTGGAGTGCCTGCCATTCATTGAGTTCGCCTACAACCGAGCCGTGCACTCAGCAACCAAGAAGACCCCATTTGAAGTGGTATACGGTTTCAACCCTCTCACCCCATTGGAGCAAGCACCACTGCCACCAGCTGAGATGACCAACCTCAACGGAGCATCCAAAGCAGAGTTCATAAGGAGGTTACACCAGAAGGTAGCAGAGAACCTGGAGAAGAGGACCGGACAGTACGTGACTCATGCCAACAAAGGAAGAAAGGAGGTGATCTTTCAACCAGGTGATTGGGTGTGGCTACACCTACGGCAGGAGAGGTTCCAAAACCTAAGGAGTTCCAAGCTAGCACCAAGAGGAGATGGACCATTCAGAGTGCTCGAGAGGATCAACAACAACGCCTACCGGATCGAGCTGCCAGGAGAGTTTAATGTGTCCAATACGTTCAATGTTACTGACTTGGCCCCTTTCCATGCATATGATCCAGTTTTGAAGACAAAACCTACTGAAGAGGGAGGGAATGATGAGGACATCAGGTCGTACATCCAGCCAGGTGACCAGACTGGCCGACCAGGAAGCTTGCCCGAGACAGCAGGACCATCTGGCGCGCCTGCCAGACCAGACAGTACCGCCGGACCTTCGACCTATAGGACCAGACCGGTCAACATCGCCGGCGGAGAGGCCCAAGCTTCCGGCACACTTGGTGGGGACGTGAATGACACCACCGGTCCCCCTGATGACACCGCCGACTCTGGAATCAACTTGGCCGGTCCTGAAGTCATTCCGGCCAGTACCGCGCACAATCCAGCCGGTACAGGCCATCCAGCCGAGTATACACACACTTCCACTTCTACACAAGAGGACTCGGACCAAATGAGCTACCAGCTCCAGGACATGCACTTAGAGGAAGTATCTACACCAGTGGTACCTCCAGGAGCAATGACAAGAAGCAGATCAAGAGCACTTTTCCACAAATTCAGCTTATGGGTCGACAAGCTTCTAGAGGAAGAGCAGCTAAGGACAATGGGCCAGAAGAGCAAATTAGAGTCCAAAGCCTTCTCAACAACACAAGGAACATCAGAGACTTGGGCTTTAGTGGCAAGAGAGGTCAAGGCCCAAAGATATTTAACCCTACTCCAAGTCGAAGACTAGGAGCAAGGCGCATGCATGCCACAAGGACGGCCACCTTCCATTTCTTGGCCGTGAGGTGAGTTAAGGTAAGTTTACATTCGAATATATGCCTCTTTCTGTTTTGCAGGGTAGGATCTAGTTGCTTTACATTTTGAGTCAAGAACATTTTAGGAATAGGTCCTTTTTCGGTTATACACTTTTGTATTTTTCCTTTTGTGCACTTTTGTAAACTTTCCTTTTTTTATTTGAGTCGACCCTAGAAGGTCAAGCTGTCGAGCATATTAATAAGGCTCCTTCCAGCATTGTAGTTCGACAACCTTTTTGATTATTAATAAAGTAGAACTTTTTCCTACAAGCTTTCTCTCAAAAGAGACTTGTGCGCTTAGAACCTAGTTGAGACCAGCCCTCCTAGCTCTAAGTTTGTGATTTATCACGAGGTTCATCACCCCTCGTGTGGTTCACTTCACCCTTCCATCGTTTACCAACCAGAAAACCCCTATCCAGAAGCCTAAGGTTGAGTTTCTCACCTAATCTTCTACAAACAGCCCACGCGCATACATCCTTGAATCAAGGCTTGTATCACTCCTGGTCACTAGGATTTCTCCTATGTCAGGAGACCCCACGTCATCCTCGAAGCCATTTGGCTCCTCATGTTGGTTCTTTTATGATTCATAATCACCATGATCATCATTCTTTGATTTGGGTAGTGTCTTGCCATATGTCTTCGGTCCAAGCACCATCCATAAACTCTCTCTTTTGGAAGTTTTTTTATGGATTTAATCAAGTGGAGTGGTGGGATTAAATCCATAAAGAACTTCCAAAAGAGTGAGTTTGGTAGAAGAAAGTTTAGCATGATTAGAACCAAATTCAATGTATGGCAAACAAGATAACCAATACTTTAATTTCTTACCAACCATGGCTTTAAATAAAGTTGAGAGTATTTGGTTTATTACCTCTATTTGACCATTGGTCTCAAGGTGACAAATGGTTGAGAAGAGCATCTTAGTTCCCAAAATTTTCAACAAGAATTTCCATAAATGATTTAGAAACTTTGTGTCTTGGTCTGAAACGATTGTTAGTTGTATCCTCTGTAAACGTACTACTTTTTTGAAGAAAAGATCAAATATTTGACTCGCATCATTAGTCTTCATGCATGGAATGGAATGAATCATTTTGAAGAATTTGTTCACGAAGTTTTTATTTGTCTTTGTTAAGTTTAAAACAAAATCTATAGAAATATCTAGGCGAGATAGGTTAGTAATATATAAAAGCATATATAAAACCATTAGGACATGATCTGGAATTTTCTTTTAAACAAATGATGCACTTTGCACAAAACTTCTCCATATCTCTCTTCAAATACAGCTAGAAATATTCCATAAACGCACTTAGAATTTTATCTCAACAAAATTTTCCCATAAGCCCTCCTCATGTGCTTCTCTAATCAGCAGCTCTCACATGGATCTTTTTGTTAATAGAATGACAAAAACTCATCTTGTTAATAGACTGCTCCATAGGTGGCCTTGCATGTCTCCTTGAAGGCTTCATTAAAATCTGAATCAGTATCATATAAAATTTAATATGATCAAACGCCATGATTTTAGCCTTGATGGTGTGTATCTCCTTTATAAAGCATCCGCTATAACATTCTCGTTGTCTTTCTTATACTTGATAAATACGAAAAGGTCTTTATGAACTCAAGCCACCTGCTGCGTCTCTTCTTAAGTGTGTCATGTCCTCTTAGGTGCTTAAGTGTTTCATGATTTATATGAATAACACTGATAATAATGATTTTACATTATTTCACCTTGTATTTTACTACCATTTTCCTTGTATTCGTAAACATTTTATTCACTATTTGACAATCATTCTCATATAGCATTGCATGTTAGAATCTAGGACATATATTCTTCATTTGTGCGTGTTTTTTCGAATAATTTCAGGTACAACACAACAAAAATATGTTGGAGCTTGGAAATGGATGAATGTTCGGTTCAAGATGGAAGCAATGCCCTAGGAGTCTTTCCATTTCTCCCCTGATCGATGGACACTGGCCGATTGGCCAATGGAGATGATCAACGCTTTGGAATCGAAGCGATCGGCCTGTTGACCAATCTCACCAGCAGATCGCCTAGCATGCCAAGCATTGCCCTCTGGATGTCCACCAATTCAGCCCATCAGCCGATTCCTGGTCAGCCAATGATCAGCCGGTGAGTCGATTGCCCTGGATGTTGGCCTGCCTATCCGAGAGGCTTTTCTCTTTTTTTGTACGGTTTGACTTGGTTTGTTCTAAGGTTGACCCAATTACTTTTGTTAGACTTTAAAAACCTCCTTAGGCCATAAAATGACCGGAATTGTCTTTTCTGTTGAATTTTTTATCTTGTTGCAAAATTTTGAATGCTTTGTTCTTGAAATTTTTATAATATTCCTATAATTCTAGTGAAAATTGCTATATACCTATCTCTTACTTATGTTTTGCCTTGCATATTTAATTATTTTTGTTCTTGCAATTACCATGTGGGAGTAGTCTCCTATAATGATTGTGGGTAAGGTAGATTAAGGGGATCTGATATTGATTAATGATGCTTAGAATCATTAAAATTATAATTCTTCATTATTAGTACGTTAGGACTGAAGTAGATAATCAATTCTCAGTTATATGATATTTTGTGTCTAAGAGGTGTTCGACAAAATATGTAGATAAAACCTAATCACACTTTTCGCACTTTAACCAATGAGAGTTGATGATTAAGGTGATTAGTAGACTTCAATAGACTTGAACTTAAGAATTACTGGCCAATTAATTATGGTTCAAAAGATTTGATTAATCAATACACTAAGTAAAAAGCTATAGTCACTAGAGTGGATTAGTCTATTAAAAAGTATTATATGTCTTATGAATGTATTTAATTACTATGTAACATTGTTAGGTAGTGGATAATCACCACGAGATGATTGCCTTACCCATCGTCCATATTTTTTTATTATTGAATTAATCTTGTCATTTTATTTCTTTTGAAATTAGATAATTAGAAAACCAACCAACAAACCCAACTTTAAATTTCTTAGATTAATTGTTTCATGTATTCGTAGTGAGTTACTATTTCTTCCTTCTATCTCGATTATTCTACACTTGCAGTTGTATTAGTAATAAAACTTATTCCCGCCACAAACTCTTTGCACAATACATAATGGTGCCAATTTTCAAGACCTTACCATTGCATAGACTTTCTTATTATATGTAGGGAAATTGAGAGAAGCTTCACTGAGGTTTGAACTGAAATAAGATACTACTTTTCCTCCTTGAGTTAGGATAGCCCCTATACCTATACCAAAAGCATCATGTTCAATTTCAAGCTCTAGTTCAAAGTTAGAGAATACCAAGATAGGTGCATGAGTAAAACGATCTTTGAGTGTGTTAAATGCATTTTCTTGTGCTTGTACCCATACGAAAGCAACTTACATTTGACCACCAAATTCAATAATGTAGTTATGGTGTTAGAATCTATCACGAATCTTCAATAGAAGTTGGTCAGACCGTGAAATCTCCTTAAGTGTTGGTCCGTGCAAAATGTACATTTCTTAATATTTAATTAGAGATTTTCAATCCTAAGTGTTTCAAGAGCCTATTCAAGACGGTGTAAGTAATCTTCAAAGTTTGTGCTATTAATCAAGTTATCATCAAAGTATACATGATTTATCAGCCTCATGAATGTACTTGGTGCATTTGTTAGTTCAAATGGCATGACCATCCATCCATACAACCCTCTATTAGTTTTAATTTTCCATTCATCCTTGATCTTTACTTGATGGTATCACTCCTTAAATAAACATTAGAGAACTTTCTGGCGCTATCGAGTTCATCTAGAATATCATCAAGTCTTGGAATAGGATATCAATTTTTGACAGTGATATTGTTGATGGTTCGGCAATCGACGCACATCCTCCATGCTCCATCTTTCTTATGTACTATAAGGACATGAACAACACATATGGGCTTAGACTTTCTCGGATATAACCCTTTAACATAAGGTTTCTTCTCCAGATGTTGTGATTCTTTCAGATTGACTTATAGGCTGGCCTATTTAGGAAATGGTGCTTCCGGAATAAGATCAGTCTGATGTTTACTTCCTCTTAGTGGAAACAATTCTGGTCGTATCTCCTGAGGAACACCTTTTTCACTTCTCTACTAGTCCAAGCATCTGGGATGACAATTCTTGTTCTTCTTGTTTTGAAAACAATAATTCTTTGAAGATCATTAGCATAAACTTTTTTCGCAAATCAAGATATTTCAAAAACAGTGGTAGGTGTAGTGTACATGTTAGTTTTACTTATCTTAGCTCCTTTGGACATGATTCTTTGCATTTCATGCTTTTCTTGTACAGTGAGAGGTAAGGTTGTGCTTCTTGTTGTTGTGAGTGAAAATGTAGTAATTGGTTTGGCCACTATAGTTGGTTCGGCCATGTGTAGAGTCTCTTTATCAAATTGCAATGGCCTACCTAGAAGAATCGGACCAAATTGCATTGGGCCCATATCACACACAATTTGATTTGAATACTTGCCTATCATGAAAGATATGGTGACTTTTTTTGGATATCTTGAGCTTAGTCTCATCATAAGTCAATTGAGCTTGTATGGCTGCAGATATTTTCTCTATTAAAGATCTAGCTTATCAACTGATACGGACATAGGTGACAACGGACCGGCCCACGGACCTAGTATCGGCCAAATGCCGACCATGAGAACACTTTCCCAAGACCTGATCCGGCACAAGGACGTCAACCCAAGAATTCAACACGGCCGTAGAGAATCTGATCAACTAAAGATCCAAGGATATCTCCAACTCATGCCAAAGACCGTGACTAGTCAAGAAGACACACGACACCCCGAAGAGAAACCGGACAAGGCCAAAGAACCAAGTCAGGCCCATACACAAATAGGAATCCAACCTATGGAACAAGAAGCCCAAAAAATCCCACAACAAGACCCATTAAGTGGATGCGATTTGAAAGAGGCACTACGTTTTTCTTCATCAAAAAGGACATCACTCCATGAAAGCCGAAGCCATCAAGGCGCATCAGGCACTTGCCATAAATGGAGATGCGATAAAGTACACATTTAATTTTATATTATTGTCTTTTTCTTATGTAGGTATGAATTAGAGTCCCAATTGAGTATAGGTTCTTAAACATTTATTTTAAAGAATATTTAAGTTCTAAAATTTTCCATTTTTGCTATTGAGTCAACCCGTGAAGGTTAAGGTCAAAAAACTATTTTAAAACTCCCTATGCGATATTGTAACACACCTTTTTCCCAATTATCAATAAAAAATCAAATTTTATTCTATAAGTCTTTTCTCTCTATGTAGTGCACGGTACCCCTTTTGTCTCCGAGAAACACCCACCGGCCTTTTCTGACTATTACTCATAAACGACCCTTATCCCTTCGCCAAACTCCCTCATACTCTTGTTAAGATTAGAAAGAGCTTTAGTCCAGCTAGTTTTGACGTCACCACCACCCCTTTTCCATCTTAGCAAAAAAGCCTCTCAGCCAATTGTTAAGAAACTGGTTGTATAGCTAAAAATCGATCTCGATCTTATATCATTTGGTTTTATAGCTTCAAAAGCTCCTACTTATCCAGATTGCATATAGTTACACTTTTATACGTTTTATTTAGTTTTGCACCTTCTTTACAAAAAGGTATATATATTCTGCTTCACTCCATAAAACCTAAAAACTTAAAAGAAACGTTTTTCATTCTTTCTAGTTGAGTAATCATCTCCTTCATTTAGCAAAGCTTTAATTTTAAATCGGTTTTCAACCCAAATATAAAAACAAAGAGAAATCGTAAGAGGGAGACTTTTACACTTGCACGCATCTTTGGTATTAAGGCCAAGGATCTAAAAGAGATAGTTGCTAGTCGGCAGAACTTCCTTTTGTGTCAAGAATATATCCACTCTTTAAATTTTCTTCCAATAAAAAGATTTTCTATGTGCGCATCTTTAGTATTAAGGCCAAAGATAAAATAAGGAAATTTGCCAATTGGTCAACTTCCATCATGCGACCAGAGAATATCTCCTTGTTGTTTATTTTTCTTTCACCGGCAAAGCAGTTTGAATGTGTCATTTGTATGCTCAGAAGCATTATACCTTTGCGACAAATGGAACAATCTCTTAGAACCTTTTCTCTTCCTTCTCCACTTCCCATCTACACTTGATATTGTGTGTTTCTTTTGGAAGAAATGACCAAGGAAAACCCACAAGACGTAATCCTATAACCCATCGCTGCCATACGGCAAGAGGTGGCTGACCAGATTGGTAGAATGGTGGAGCCAATTAAATAATAATATTTTTTAATTATTAATATTATTTATTTTGAATGCAATATTTTTTAATTAAAAATTTTAATAATATTATTAATATTATTAATATTATTTAATTTTTAATAACATTTTTTTAAAATATTTTAAAAATTAATTTTAAAAATTATTATGTTTTAATAATATTTTTAAATTTTTATTTCTGAATATTTTAATAAATTATTATTTTTTGAAATTATTAATTATTATTAATATTATTTAGTAATTAATAATAAATATTATAATATTAAATATAAAATATATTAAAGAATTAATGTAAAATATTAAATACAACAAAATTCAAAATTAAAAATATAATTTTTATTAATTCAAATTTAATTTACAAAAAAAGATGACAACTAATTTTTCGGCGGTGGAAATTAAAAATCCGAAGGCGAGAATGGACTTGGGGTCGGAGCCCTTGACGGTTCCCTTGGGCAATTGTTATCCCGCATATACGAGGCGAATGCGAGATCCATCCGTTGAAAATACCCAAAGAGCATCTTCAAATTGTAGATCTTTTTTTGGTTTTCTCTATTCTGCTCTTACATTTTCCGATTTGTTTTCAAAATATACGCGTTTTGTTATACAATTAGCGCGTTTTTTTTGAAATATTACGTACTCGGGGGAAGTAGATTGCACCCCACTATGTGTACCCGACAAGTGTACGCGGTTCATGCTACTGAGTACATAAAGACGACCTCGGTCATCCGCAATAGAAGACTACAAAATAAGGAAAACGAAAATAAAATATTAACTTTAATTAATAAAAATAATTATAAAAATTTGTAATAAAAAAAATATTTGAAAATTTTTTTTACCTGAATGAAGATCTCATTTTTCTCTTCTGGAGTCAGCTCAATTGGACGGAAAGTACCATTATACGTTTTTGTTGGATCAACCTCCACGATCGCTATCTTCTCTTGGATGTTACGTTCGTATACTTCACAGATTTGTTTTGCTTTCAAATCTACATACGAACCATCTAGTCTAGTGTGAGTCTTTATAAAGACCTCACCTATTGAGACAAGTCGTCGCAAATTATGTTCCTTCACATAAATTGAAATAAATTTTATTTACATAATAATAAAAATTTTAATTAAATTTAAATAATTAAAATTACTTACCATTTCCTGTTGGACCTGTATGTAGGATTTTTGGCCCGACAAATACTTGTACGGGCCAAGACCGTCCCGAGCAGAGTTGTGGTTATTAGAGAATTTGTTGCTACTCTCGTTAGATGTTTTTGTTCCCTAATAGTTTGTATAATTTTGAACAGACTTGCGGAAATCCATCAGAGACGTTTGATGGTTGTATGAACCGTGCTCACCATCCTTTTCATCCATCTTACGCAGACGGTCTCGAACTCTTTTCGTACACCGGGGTGATCACAGGATCCCAGGTGTACGATTCCTTCAAATTAACTTATATAATATTAATATGTATTTAAATATTATAAAATAAATTTTTTTAAAAAAACACTTACCGCAAACTCGATAAAATATTTTTCCTGACTCTCAGCAGGTACGACCATCCAACTATAGCATGGGCCGTCAAATTTATTTTTCAAAATTTTTGAAATGTGACGGATAATAGCCCCGTTATCGCGGTCAAACTTAATATTTTTATTATACACAAAAATTTTAATTTTATATTAATATATTATTAAATTTGTAATAATAATTTATAATTAAAAAATAAAAAATAAAAATTTACATTACCACATTGAATTTGGTGCCGGCAGTAGAGACAACACTGTCAAATATTGTTCGCGTCTTGGAATTTGTAATAAACTATCAACACTGATAATTTGTTCCTCCGTTCCCGTTTTGCAGTCGGAAATTTCTTTCTCCTCATGTTTTTCCGATTCTTGAAACCGTGGAGGTGTTTGGGTTTTAGGAACGGAATGTGGGGTAAACATATATTGGGTAGGGAGGCGGGATGCCGCTCTATTAGCGGATGGTGAGGGGTTTGAGGAGGCCGAAGAGGTACCACGGCCGGAAGAAGATGGGATAGATCGTCTTCCACAACCTCTCATCGACCTACCGCTACTTGCCATTTTTATTGGATTTTTAGAGTGGAGAGGGTTTGAAATGTTTATAGAGGTTATAAGAAAGAGAGGATTTGTTTGAATTGTGAAAATGCGGAAAAACCTTAGACTATTTATAGATTTTTTCCGACCGGCAAATTTGAATTTAATGACGTGATCACAAATCAGTCGCAAATTTGCGAGTGATTTGCGACCACCAATTAATTTGGTGGGAGTTTGAAAGTTTTCAAAATTTCAACTCCCACCGAATTAATTAGTGGTCGAATTTGCAACTGATTTGCGGTCACCGTTTATTTTTTCGAATAAATTACATGTGATCGCAAATCAGTCGCAAATTTGTGACTGATTTGCGACCACCAATTAATTCGGTGGGAGTTGAAAATTCCAAAACTTTCAAACTTCCACTGCGACTGATTTGCGATCACCTGTTATTTTTTCGAATAAATTACACGTGGTCGTAAATCAGTCGCAAATTTGTGACTGATTTACGACCACCATTAAATTATTCGAATTTATTACACGTTGTCGCAAATCAGTCGTAAATTTGTGACTGATTTGCGACCACGTGTAATTTTTGTGACTGATTTGCGACCACGTGTAATTTTTGTGACTGAAATGCCACCACATTGTCAATGTAGTGGCAAAGTGGTGGCAAATCAGTCACAAATAACACCGTAAGCCCTAAATTTTTAGATTTTGATGAATAAATTGAATTATATAAGATGGATTACTTGATTATAAGTTATACAAATTTCAATTACTATGAAAACAATAATATTTACCAAAATTTCAAATCATTTACCTAAAACACTTAACAAATTTACTTAACTTTATAACTCCTATATACATTTCAAATGTTTTCTAAAAATTAAATCATTACAAATATGGTTTTCAATATATGTTGTCACTTATAATGGTTAGTAGTCACATAAATTTGGAAATACAAGTTGTAAATGTGGAAAATACGTATGGAAAATGTGAATTTATCATATGTGATCGCAAATCAGTCACTATTTTGCGACTGATTTGTGACTACACATCAAATTTTGAGTTTGTGGTCGTAAATCAGTCGCATATTTGTGACTGATTTACGACCACGTGTAATTTTTGTGACTGAAATGCCAACACATTGTCAATGCAGTGACAAAGTGGTGGCAAATCAGTCATAATTTGTGTCATAAAACCTTAATTATATGCTTATTGAGAATAAATTGAATTATATAAGAATCAAATGTCTAAAATACATAAAACGATAACTATATTTATTACATTTCTTCGTCCTCCTCATCATCTGAAGATGAAATATTACGTTAAAATTCATCTTCTAGTTCCGTATCTCCGACATCGAAATCAATTTCTTCCGTATGGTTAACTCTATCGACCAACCGATTTACTTCTATCTCTTGAAAAACCCTGTAGCATATCGTTTGTTCTTCGCCTTGCTTTTTAGTTTTTTAAAAAACCTTTCAAATGGATACATCCACCTATATTGCACAGGTCCACCCAGTTCAGCTCCGTATGGTAGATGTACAGGAAGATGCTCCATGACGTCGAAAAATGAAAGCGGAAAGATCTTTTCCAAATTGCACAAAATTATGACTATGTTTTCCTTCAGAATTCGGACACGGTTTTGTTGTAATGATCTCTAGTATAAATCACGGAACAATCTTCCAATCCCTATATATATTACCATCGACAATTAATAACTATAGGCAATTATTATTAATTTACGTACTTCCAATAAAAAATATATTTATTACTATATTTACCTGATAATGATAGATGAACGTTCCATGGTAAAAGTTCTGCAAATATAAAAGGGAGAAGCTTTTCCATAAAAACATGGCAGTCATGGCTTTTCATGCCCGAGAACTTTAGTCCATCCATATCCACATAATTTGCTAAATCTGCCGCATAGCCGTCCGGAAATTTGACGTCATTTTTGATACATTCCAATAACCATTCTTCCGCTTTTTATGTCAATCAAAATATAGGGAATTGAGCATTACCCCAACCATCCACGTGCAACTCTTTTCGAGAGCAAAACTTCGCAATATCCAACTTTGACTTAACTGTATTTTTTTATTTCTCTTTCATATTCATAACAATATTAATGATGTTATCGAATAAATTCTTCTCTATATGCATCACATCAAGATTATGTTGAAGGTTAAGATCCGTCCAGTACGACAACTCCCAAAATATGCTTTTTTGTGCCAATTATGCTAGCTGTCGTAACCTTCTTCTTTACTTTCATGACCGTTTCCTCCGCAGTCACATGTTCTTAGAGAATTGACAGTTTTTATTCGCTCGTATAAAACTTGTTCGTCTGTCAATGATTGTGGAGGATAGTCATTCAAAGCGTGCTTCCCTTTTAAAAAAATTGTTTTATTTTTCCGTAACGGGTGACCATTAGGAAGAAACCTTCTATGACAATCAAACCAACACGTCTTTCTCCCATTTAGTAATTGAAATGCCTTCGTATCATCCATACAAATTGGACAAGCCAGTCTTCCATGCGTTGTCCATCCTGACAACATTTCATAAGCGGGAAAATCACTTATTCCATTATAACATGGCTGATTGAAATTTTGGTTCAACGATACATCGTATGCATCAACTCCCGTAGACCATAATTTTTTCAACTCATCAATCAAAGGTCGGAGAAATATATCCAGACTAGCACGCGGATGATTTGGCCCCGAATTCAGAATTGTTAGAAACAAATACTCTTTCTTCATACACATCTCCGGTGGCAAGTTATATGCAGTGATAATCACCGACCATAATGAATGATTACGAGACATCCCAAATGGATTGAACCCATCAGTACATAAGACAAGATAAACGTTTGGAGATTTAGCAGCAAATCTAGGATGTAGATATTGAAAATTTTTCCACTCTGCAGCATCAGATGGATGACTCATTTCTCCGTCTTCTGCTTCATGCTCTGCGTGCCACCTCATTGCCTCTGCGGTTTTCTCGCTTTGATACATTCTTTTAAGTCTATCACCTATAGGTAAATACCACATACAACTGAAAGGTATTCTCGTCCTGCCTTCGCTTGGCTTATACCGGGGGGAATCGTAAAATTTAAATTTTTCCCATTTATCATCTTCTTTCCAAAAGACCATACAATTTTGAACACACACGTGAATTATATAAAACGGGAGGCTTAAATTTCATATCAATTTTTCGGTTTCATAATATGAACCGATGCCTGATTCTCCTCGGGCAAATATTCTGTAAACAGCTCTGCCCAAGAATCCATATATTTTTCTGATAAATTAAAATCAGACTTGATGTTCATGAACCGAGCAGCTAAAGATAATTGTGAATGCCCTTCATGACAACCATCATACAATGGATTTTTCGCAGCTTCTAACATGTTGTAAAAAATTTGTGCTTCTTCATTAGGCCGTTCTTCTTCATTATAATTATATTCTTCTTCGTTCTAATTATAGTACTTATGATCATTAGTCGTTGTCTCACGAAATGCATCCGTCACCATTTCAACATATCTATTACCGGATGTACCAACTGTTTCATCACTAGTACAACCACACATACCTCCCTAATTTCTTTGGACATCACCCCGACTAGTACTCGTCTCTAACTGAACATTCAGCTCTTCTCCATGTTTATACCAAATATAATAATTTGGCATAAATCCTTGACTATATAGATGACCCCATATTTTATGTCCCGGAATAAATTTATCATTTTTGCAATAAATACAAGGACATAAAAACTTACCTCTGCTACTTTGAGCTATTGGTTGACTACTTGCAAAATTCATGAACTGCTCCATGCCTTGTGCAAATTCCGCTGATATATTTCTTGTTTCATTATCCATCATTCTGTACATCCAATCTCTCGAATTATTATAATTTCCCCACATGTTTTTAGATTTTTTTTCCTTCGATTCTACAAATAAAAGAATGGGATGGGGCATATATATACAACATTTTGCCACTACTTTACCACTATTTTGCCACAGCTTTGCCACTACTTTGCGACTACAATAATGTAGTCGATTAAATGTCGTTATACCTAACACGCACATGTTTTTTATGGTTGCCACCACTTTGTGACTGAAGAGCCACTACAGAATGTAGTCGCAAATTGGTCGCATTTTTAGCGATCAATATGCGACTAACAAGTGATTTTCCACATGTAGTCGCTAATCAGTCGCTATTTTACGACTGATTAGCGACTACATAGATCAGTCGCAAAAGAGTTGCATTTCAGTCTCTAATTGGTTGCGTATTGCAACCAATATGCGACTACAAGTATTGGTCACACTTTTGCTACTACTTTGCGACTACTTCTCCGTAGTAGCAAAGTGGTCGCAAAATCGTGGCAAATATGGACGCAAATTTTGCGACTACGTATGTAGTCGCAAATTGCAGTCGCATTTTGGCATTTTTCTTATAGTGAAAGGCTTCTCAACATTACAAAGGACTCCAGAGACTTGGGGTTTAGTGGAAAAATAGGTCAAGACCCAACGATTCATAACCCTACTCCAAGGCGAAGACTAAGAGTTAGGCGTGTGCATGCCACAAGGTCGGTCACCTTCCATTTCTTGGCCGATAGGTAAGAATGGTAAGTTTTCAATTATACACATGCCTTTTCTGTTTTGCAGGGTAGGAATTAGAAGTTTTATATTTTTGAGTCAAGAAAAATTTAGGTAGAAGTCTTTTTTTGGTTATTGCCTTTTTGTAATTTTTCCTTGTTCACTTTTGTAAGTTTTCAATTTTTCTTTGTTTGAGTCGACCCTACAAGGTCAAGTTGTCGAGCATATTAATAAGGCTCCTTCAGCATTGTAGTTCGACAACTTTTTGATATTAATAAAGATAGAACTTTCTTCCTACCAATTTTCTCCTAAAACTCGTTCGCTTAGAACCCTAGTTGAGACCAACCCTCCTAGCTTCTAAGTTGTGATTTATCACGAGGTTCATCACCCCTCGTGTGGTTCACTTCACCTCTCCATCCAATACCCACCAGAAAGCCCCCATCCAGAAGTCTAAGGCTGAGTTTCTCGCTTAATCTTCTCCAACCAGTCCGCGCGTGTTACGGCCTTGATTCAAGGCTTGTATCATTTTGGTATCAGAGCTTAAAGCTCCTAAAACCAGGTTGTTTCTATCCTTTACTTAGTCTTATTTCGAGTTCTTGCATTAGTTCAAGTTTCATTCAAAGAAACTTGTGCGCTTAGAACCCTAGTCGAGACCAGCCCTCCTAGTTTCTAAGTTGTGATTTATCACGAGGTTCATCACCCCTCGTGTGGTTCACTTCATCTCCCCATCCATTACTCACCAGAAAACCCCTATCCAGAAGCCTAAGGTCGAGTTTCTCACATAATCTTCTCCAAGCAGCCCACACGTGTTACGGTCTTGATTCAAGGCTTGTATCACGTACCCATAGTGGTAAAGAAGAATGGAGTACATTTTCGAATACTATGATACAACGACCTCAAAAAGGTTGCTCTTGCCGTCGCCCAACTAACTGACCATGCCTTGTCTTGGTTGGACCAAGACATATCAGAAAAAGGAGCCATGGATACGGACAAATCACAACATGTACTGCCATGAAGTTCAACTTACGGAAAATATATGTTCTTCCCCACTTCCACATAGATTTACAAAAGAAATTTCGTAAGTTGGTGCATGAAAACAAGGTTGTAGAAGAATACTTCAAATAGTTTAAACAACTTAGGAATCGGCTGAGTTAGAGGACTCGGAAGAGACGTTAATGCCCCAGTTCATAGACTGCGTTCAAGACTGTATCTCTCGTAAGGTAAAAAGTCAGCCATATCATGAGATAGGGGGGTTTTTGCACTTGTCTATCCAAGCCGAGCAACACATCAAACAAAAAATAGCCACTACCATAAGGAGTCGATCCAACCCAAGCTGGAATCTACCGCCGCTTAAGTCTTATGAAAAGAATAAGGCAATAGACTGGACTCACAGTTCAACCGACCGACGATAGAGCCCTACATGGCCACATGGCCAAAACCGGGTACGTCAACTGGCCCTTCTAGATTTAGGGATATTTTATTCTTCAAATGTCAGGGAAGAGGACACATGACACGAGAAAATTTCCTAACCAACGTGTCATGATTACCACACTACCCGAAGACTATGAGTCCCAAGTCGAAGAAGAAGATATCGATCTGGCTGAACCACAAATGGAGATAGCTTATCCTGATATGGGAGAATTTCTGGTCATCCAGCGAGTCCTAAGTGCCTTAGTTGATCCGGAGACCGTACAAAGAGATAACATCTTCCACACCCTGTGCACCAGCAATAACAAGCTACGTAACCTCATTATAAATAGAGGTTCATGTACTAATGTGGCCAACAATTCCATGGTAAACAAGCTTAGTCTCAAGATAGTCAAGCACCCAGAGCCGTATCGGCTCAGGTGGCTCAGCGATGAAACCGAACTAAGGATCTCCGAGCAAGTCACCATATCATTCAGCATAGGTAAGTACTTTGATCAGGTACTATGCGACGTAGTGCCAATGTAAGTTGGTCACATGTAATTAGGGAGGCCTTGGAAATTCGACAAGGAGACATTTCACAATGGCCGCACCAACCATTACTATTTCAGCTATGACCTAAGCAAGTTTCAACTTGCTCCACTCACCCCGACCGAATTCCAAATACAAACTAAGTTTTATAAGGACGCCAAGGTAAGTAAAAACAACTTCTACATCAACCCTAGCTTTATCAATAAATATTTGTGTCAAAACACTCATGTTCTACTCATGATCTTCGAGGAAGGATTGTTTTTAGGTGCTCTTGGGGACCTTCCTTGTGAAGTCCTTCCACTTTTAGACAGGTTTCAAGATGTGTTTCCGGAAGAAATACCATACAGACTACCCCATGTCTGAGTTATAGAACACCAAATTGACCTGGTGCCCAGAGCGGTTTTGCCTAATTGGCTTGTCTATCGATGAATCCAACCAAGATCAAAGAGCTTGAACGCCAAGTTCAAGACCTGATGACCAAAGGCTACATTTGGGAAAGCCTAAGCCCTTGCGCCATTCCTGTTCTTCTTATACCAAAAAAGGATGGTATATGGGATATGTGTATTGATTGTTGAGCAATCAACATCATAACCATCAAATATTGTCATCTCATACCCCCGGCTGGATAACATGCTTTGATGAGCTTCATGGAGCCCCGATCTTCCTGAGATAGATTTATGCAGTGGCTACCACCAAGTAAAGATAAAGGAAAGAGATGAATGAAATACCGCTTTCAAGACCAAGCAAAATCTATACAAGTGTCTGGTCATGCCGTTTGGCATCACCAATTAATGCCCTTAGTACGTTCATGAGGTTGATGAACCATGTCCTAAGGGCCTTCATCAGTAAGTTTGTTGTCATATATTTTGAAGATATTTTTATCTGTAGCACTTGTATTACTGACCATCTAACGCACTTTGAGCAAGTGGCAAGAAAGTCTTTATGCTAATCTCAAGAAGTGCACGTTTTCTGCTAGTTAATTCTTTTTTCTGGTCAATTATTTTCCCAATGCCCACTACCATCGGCCACGTAAGGAGTTTTCACGGCCTGACCAATTTCTGCCGACGTTTCATGAAGCATTTAAGCCTGCTGACTGTGTCACTCACGACCGTGATCAAGAAGGACATTGCCTTTGCTTGGGGACCTACCCAAGAAAGTGCCTTCCAAAATTTGGAGGACCGGCTCACTAATTCCCCGGTACTAATATTGCCTAATTTTTAAAACAATGTCTAAAATTGATTGTGATGCATCAAGTTTACGGATTGAAGTCATGCTCATCCAAAGAGGAAGACATGTGGCCTAATTTAGTGAAAAACTAAATGGTGCCGCTCTTAACTATCCGACCTATAACAAGGAGCTCGACGCCCTTGTACGAACATTACAAGCAGGACATCATTACTTGCTGGCCAAAGAGTTTGTCATCCACACCGATCACGTAACCAATAAGCATCTTCGTGGCCAAAAAACACTAAAGAGGAGGCATTGAAGATGGCTTGAGTATATTGAGACATTTCCCTACATTATCGAGTACAAAAAGGGGCAAGAAAACATAGTGACCGATGCTTTATCTCGGTGATAAACCCGTACCACCACCATGGAGGCCAAGAAAGTTTTGTTCGAACATATTAAGGAGCAGTACGCAGAAGATCCGAATTGCCCAAGCAGCATCCGGCCAATACTACTAGCATGAAGGATACATGTTCCGACACCACCGGTTGTGCATACCAAAGGGGTCAATGCGAGAGTTGCTCATCAAGGTAGCTAACGGTGGAGGTCTAATAGGTCATTTTGGAGTTGACAAGATCTTGAGCATTCTCATCAAGCATTTCTTCTGGTCACACCTCAAAAGTGATGTGGAACGTTTTTGTCCAAGATGCATCAACTGCCTTAAGGAAAAATCTAGGTCACATCGTTATGGTTTTTATATTCCTTTGCATGTTCGTAACATTTCGTGGGTAGATATATCCATGGACTTTGTGCTAGGTTTACCCAATAAGTGGCATGTGGACTCTATACTTGTCATGGTGACTGATTCTACAAAATGGCCCACTTCATACCATGTACCGAGACCAAAAATTCCACACAAACGGTTGATCTATTTTTCAAAGAAGTAGTCCACCTACACGGCCTTCCACGGTCCATTGTGTCCAATAGAGACAACACATTTTTCAGCCATTTGTGAAGGATTCTATGAAGAAAGTTAGTCACCAAACTGCTTTTGCCCACAACCTACCACTCTCAAACGGATGGCAAACCGAGGTTGTCAACCGTACCTTATCCACCCTTTTAATGGCCACCATCGGTAAAAATTTATCATCTTGCTTGTTTACCTTATGTGTAATTTGCCTATAATCGAGCTACACACTCTACTACTAAGCTTTCTCCACTTGAAATTGTGTACGGGTTTAAGCCACTCACGCCACTAGATCTATCACCACTACCACCTATGAAGTACTCAAGCCAATATGCTATCACTAAGGCCAAGACCATCTCAAACTACACCAATAGGTCAAAGAAAACATAGAGAAGAGGAGCATGCAATACAAATGACGACGGGAAAAAAGGAGAAAAGAAGTCAACTTCCAGCCGGGAGATTGGTGTGTGGTTAGACATGAGAACCGAGAGGTTTTCAGTACAAAGAAAATCTTAACTATCACCACGGGGAGATGGACCATTTCATATCCCAGAACACATTATATGACAACGCCTACCGCTTGGAACGACCAGGTGAGTTTAACATATCTCCCACTTTTATTGTTGCTGACTTAGCTGAAGAAGATCTGAAAACAGAACCTCTTCAAGAGGGTCGGGATGATATGGACCTAGTTAACAGCAGGCTGGCTCGCAAGCCTAGCATTGATAAATGTTGACCACGAGAACACCGCCTAGGACCCGATCCAGCACAAGGAAGTTAACGCCAGAAATTCAACACGGCCGTGCAGAATCTGATCAACCTAAAGACCCAAGGACATCCCCAACTCATGCCAAGGACCATGACCAGCCAAGAATACACACGGCCCGAAGAGCAACCTGACAACGCCCAAGTCACGCCCACACACGAATAACAATCCAACCTATGGAACAAGAGGCCCAAAAAGTCCCACAACCAATATCCATTAAGTGGTTGTGATTTAAAAGAGGAGCCACCTTGTTTCTCATCAAAAACGACATCACTCCATGAGGACCATAGCCATCAATGCACATCAAGGACTTGCCATAAATGGAGATGCTCTAAGGTACACATTTAGTTACATATTATTGTCTTTCTCTTTTGCAGATAAGAATTAGAGTCCTAAATGAGTCTGCATTCTTAAGTATTTATTTTAAAGAAATTCAAGTTATAAACTTTTCCATTTTTGTTATGGAGTCAACCCATGATGGTCAAGATCGAAAAGCTATTTATAAAGCTCCCTATGCGACTTTGTAACACACCATTTGCCCAATTATCAATAAATAATCGAATTTTCTTCTTTTAAGTCTTGTATCTCTAAGAAAGTGTGCGATTACCCCTCAAGTCTTGCAAAATTTTATTTTAGATTTTGGATCTAAATGAGAAGAAACAACAAGAAACAAAGCAAATGAAGAACAAAGATAAATATTTTTATTTGGTTTTTGGATAAAAAGAACTTAGAAAATTCAAATTAGAAACACAAAAGATAATGGCCAGATGAACACAACCTCAGATAGGTATTTTTAGCTCTGATATCAAATGATGTAAGATTGAATTTTAGTCTCATAAGTGATACGACCATGACTAGCAAGACCGAAAATCTCTCTTTGATTAGGCGGGATAGAGAACTAAAAGGAAGGGACTTGATTGAATCACACGATAAAAATGTGAACCAAAAGAGTTTGAATCTCTAAAACTAATTGGCCATGACTTCACAAGAGAAGAGTGTTTCACACACTAAATTCACTATGAAAAAGAATTCAACGAACTCGCTCTTTGATGACTAAACTCGAAAGTTTATGAATAATATGTTTCATATTTCGTGGTGTATCTTTAAAATGGTCTAATGAGATTTATATAAAGCTTTTACAAAAGTTTAAGAAGGTAAAAATAAGGGAGACGCCTACACTTAAGGAATATGGCCGTCGGAGCTTTGAATGCTCGACCAAACATGGAAATTAGTAAATATTTTGTATCTTGATAACTTGGGTACAAAATGGCACCTCATTGGGATGTCTAAATGCATTGAATAAGTGCCCAACACACAACAGCCTTGAGGAGAGAGAGTCAATAGTGCTTTAATGCTCTATGCCTCAAATATGGAAAGTTTTGGAGAAGGGAGATCCACTTGATGCTATGGGGGCTGGTGCATGGTAAGTTGATTTTGGCCTTCTTTATAGGCTTAATAATCTCTTATGGACATCATGTTCTGGTTTACAAGTGATTTTGTCATCTCACTTGCCATATAAACGGCTCTGATTGTGTCATTTGAAGGCACAAATGGATCCGCCTGGTCCAAGGCATGTTGGGACTTCTAGGAGTGTTTAGAGAGGCTCCTAGAAGTAGCACCAAGTCTCTTTGTTTCCAAAAAAATGTTTGGAGCTTTCATATAAGGAATGTTCAAAATATGGTAGTTCTGGCAAAACCAACTTGATGAATGGTGTATGGCTTGGTCCATCCTAATTTAGGGTGAGCTTCATGTTGCCGCATGTACTTTGTGAGTCAGGGTTCTAGTCCAGGTGCTTTCTTGGCTGTCCGCTTCTTGTTAGGCTTGAATTCATGGGAATATATACATGTGTCATTTTTGTGTGTGGTTGGCCATCTTTGTACTCCTCGGATTGGTTGGACCTGTCCATTGGCTAGGACTTGGGCCGATATCTTATCACAAGCCTACGGAATTACTATAATATACATATCTTGGATCAAAGCTTGTCGGAGCTCCCCTTCTTTATCTGTTAGCATGAACGGCATAAATGCAGGGTATTTCAAAGGATGATTGGGTTTACAACAAGTTGATTTTTTTGTTTTTCATGGTTTTGAATATTCTTTCGTTGATGTTACACCATGCAGCAGACGAGGGACTATTTGATTACCATCATAGATGCTCTAATCATAAGTTGACGCATTTTTGTTTTGCCGACTATTTACTCATCTTTCTTGATGGATCTAAATCCTCGTTATTAGGACTTCTAGCCATCCTTTCAATGTTTGAGAAAATTTCAAGATTTTGGTTAACAGTGAGAAGACATTGATATTTTACTCAGACATATCTGATGTCGGGTTGGCTACCTGTTAAGAATATGCCTCAAGTAAACTGCTTTGCTACAAATATTTTTTCTGATTAATAATCTTATTACAATCAAAGCTTCAAAGTAACAAAATCCAAAAATAGCAAGAGAATGAACAATGAAAAACGAATCTTTTCTCTCTCTCATAAACAGGCGGCGAGCACGAAAACTCCCAAAAAGTCCCTTACCAAAAGCATACTCTACCTAACAGCTAACGATCAATATATATATGATATGATTTTTTCTCTCTTCAATAGCAAACCCTCTCAATCGATTAGAAGGTTTTCTACTTCTTTTCCTCATGTGCTCGTCAAGTGTCATCATCGTCTTCTTCAAATGGTGCTTTGCTTGAGCTGCTTGTAATTCCTTCTCCTTCCTCTGCTTCCTTGTTATTAGCCGGCATCTACCTCCGATAATATACCTTCATGAGCATATCAGTACTTCCCCCTTTGAGAAGTTTGTCCTTAAGCTTGAGGTTCGGGAATTGAGAGTTGATGGTGGCCGCATCGTACCAGCTATTTTTATGATACGGTTTTCCTTGCCAGGACATTAGTACCTCGAGATTTCCACTATTGGAATAGCATGTTGCAACCACTGTCTCCGGTTCCATTGGTGGTATGTTGCTGTCGGGCCATGATGATAGAAGCAGCAAAACCTGGATGTTGCTGCCGAGAGCTTTCCTGAGCTGCGATATATGGAAGACCGGATGTATCTTGGATGAATCCGGTAACTGAAGTTTGTAGGCCACCTTACCGGTTCATTCTACTATCGAAAATGGGGCATAAAAGCGAGCTGCAAGCTTCTGATTCAACCGCCAAGCTACGTATGTTAATGGTACGGACACAACTTCAAGAAAACTAAGTCCCCGACATCAAATTCGAGGTCCCTTTGATGCTTTTTAGTGTGTTTCTGCATGATGTATTGAGTTTGTAGGAGAGTAGTCTTAATCTCCAGGAGCATGGTGTCCCTTTCGCGCAATTGAGCCTCCAAATCAAAATTATTTGTGCTGTTGGTTTCAGACCTGACCAAAGCCAGACGATCTCGACCATAGACGACTTTGAATGGAGTTTTATTAAGAGCCATGTGGTATGGTATTGTACCAAAATTCGGCCCAAGCCTGATATTTGTACCAAGAGCGAGGTTGAGACGAAGCAAAACACCGGAGATATGCTTCAAGGCAGCGATTGAGCACCTCCGATTGACCATCGATTTGAGGATGAAACACAATTCTAAACTGAAATGAGGTTCCTGACAACATGATGAGATCATTGGCCCAAACCCTAGCCAACTGCCCGGCCCGGCCGGCCCAAGGAACAGAAAGGCGGCTAAATACGCACAAAACGATACATGGATGTATCTTCATAAATTCAAGCCTAACCAAGAAATGGCCAGCCAAGAACCAACCTGGTCTATAATTATGACTCATAGAGGACATGCATCAACATGGAACTCACCCCAAACCATGCCAGATCAAGTCATGCACCATACATCAAGTTGAAGTTGTCAAAACTTACTATATTTGGAACTTTCCTTATATGAAAGTCTCCAAATATTTCTTTGGAAACCAGGATACTTGGTACTTCTAGGAGCTCTCTTAAGAACTTCTAGAAGTGCAAATACGCTTTGGACCATACGGGTCCATTTGTGCCTTCAAATGAACCGATTGGAGTCGTTTATGGCAAGTGAGATGACCAACTGGTTTAATCATTTGCAAACCAAAACATGGCATCCAGGAGATATTAATAAGGCCTAAGGAAGCCCAAAATAAACCTACCATGTACCAGCCACCATAGGATCAGGCGCATCCCTTTCATCCAAGACTTGCCATATATGCACCGAAATGCGCTTAATATGTTCAGATTGCAATATCTCCATTCCTTACAACTTGAGCACGTATTGAAGACTTTTTAAAGCATCCAGGATGTACCTAGAAACCTTATATTTGCCCCAAAACTCTCAAGATACAAGCATTTACACTTTCCTTGTTGGCCAAACTAGACATTAATGACCAACAACCATATATTTTAAATGTATGATTTCCTTTTATCTTTTTAGACATTATGACCGTTGCTATGAGCAGTATAAAAGCTCAGCGCGACCTCATTGTAAAGATAGATGACCACTAAAATAAAAAGTTGAATACAAAATCTTGTCTTCAAAGCCTTGTCTTTGATCTTGTTGTTGTTCTTTGGAAACTAAGTGTGGGATTCACTTCCTTTCTATTGAAGCCATGACCAAGTTAGTTTAAGAGATTCAAACTCCCGTGGTTCACCTTTGATCGTGTGATTCGATCAAAACACCCCTCCTTTTAGTTTCCTTGCCCACATAAGCCAAGAGAGATTATCGGCCTTGCGAGTCAGGACCATACCGGTTATGAGATTAATACTCAATCTTACATCATTTGGTATCAAAACTAAAAGCTCCTATCTTAGTTTGTGTTAATCCAATCTTTATCCTTTATATTTTATGCTTTTGTTTTGCATTTTCTTATTTACAGCTTATCAAAAAACCAAATAAAAATATTTGTTCTTATTTTTCATTTGTATTGTTTCTTATTGATTCTTGTTGTTTCTTTTTGTTTCCTCTCATAAAAATCTAAAACCAAAACAAAAATTTGCATTTCATGTTTACTTAATTTTGCTCATAATAAGAAGAAAACAAAAAAAAATATCAACATCATTCATTTTATTATTTCCAATTTAGTTGATAGTTAATCTTTAAAAAAATGAGATTTATAAAATATTTTTTATTATTTTCCTAATTAAAAATACAAATAAAAAACCAAAAATAAATATTATCTTTTAATTTGTTTTTAAATTAGTTGCCAAAAGTAACCAAAAACAAAAAACATAAAAATATTTTCTTGTGTTGATTTCCTTTTGGTACAACTTGTGTGTTAATACCAAATATTGACTCAAGTCTAGTTTCTTTATTTGTGTATTTCGACTTAAATCTCTTTTCTTCCTTGTACAAGATACAAATTTAAAATATGCAGTATTATGAGAAAGAAAGTCTTTACCAATTCTTTGAAGAAAATTATTGTGGTGAATGGCACCCAAATTTGTCTGATGTAGATGATTCCTATGGATATGAGACATGGCATGAAAACTATTCAGAATATGATTTTGACAATGAAACAGGAGTCGAAGAACTCGAACCAGAGCCACCAGACTACTATTCCACTGACAAAAGCTGGCCAAAGACAATTACACCTTGCCACTTCGTTGTGTCAAACCGAGTGCCAACCTATACCACTCCAACTAGATTAAGACATCAGACCAATAAGGTATATATTTATAGTTCTAAATCTCTAACCTTTTCAGGGTATAACAAGGACCCAGACGAATACCTCCAATGGGAAATCAACATGAAACAATGGCTGCGCTCAAACAACATCCCCAAATAAGAGAAGCTCTCATATGCCGTTAATATGCTCGTTCGAGATGCCTACAATTGGTGGTTGAAGGAAAATGCACCGACCTTTTACAACCAACCAGTCCTTGATTGGGGAGACCTCAAGGCACGAATGTATAGGGAGTTTTTGAAAAAGCACCAAACACGCCGAAACATCACCACACAACCTATGCACCCAACAACATCGAGCAGTGAGAAGTCTACACCAAACATGCAGCCCTTTGATAAGTCCAAGCTTGCCTACTTCTCTGAGCATAACAAGGTGTTTTCGTTCTTAGAAGGACAAAAGGTAGATAAGCCGATGGTCTAACCGAAAATTGACCAACACGTTCGAAAGCCTCAAGCCATAGCACACATACAACCATCAAATCCATTGCTTGGAATACACGGAAAGGAAACGCCAGGTAAGTTCTCTAACAATGTGAAAATAGATAAAATTATATGCTATAGATGTCAAGAAAGAGGATACTTTGCTAAGATATGCCCAACTAAACAACTAATAACAAGCTTACAAGTAGAACGCAAAAATGTTAAGCCTAAAAGTGTTAAGGCAATAAATGAGCTTCAATTTGAAATTTCCAATACTAGCATGATGCACTTGTCTTTACTAACGGTTGTTGAAATAGGTCTAAGAAAGCAAGGATTCAACAAAGATTAAGAAGAGACAGCTCCCACATTAAACCGATGTTCGGAATCAACAGGAGACCATTGAGAATCCAACACCTTGGAGGCAAAGCAAAGCAACCAACTGCAATGAAAAGGAGTAATTTCTTCCTTTCCTATCAGGAAGCAACCGACAGATGCATCATGGCCACATCCAAACCATATAAGAGCCATAAACCGAGGTAATGTCCTAAACTCACAAGTAAATCAATGTATTAACTTGCTTTCTCTATGTACAGACCAAACTGTTTTGAGGGCAAAACATTTCGAAGGGGGAGGGTATGATGAGGTCATCGGTGTAACCCCTGACCAACTGCCCGGTCTGGCTGGCCGAAGGAACACAAAGACGGCCAAAGACCAAACCACTTCTATAATCCTAACCTATAGAGGACATGGGACGACATGTACATCACCCCAAACTAGGCCAGATCAAGTCATGCACCATACATCAACTTAGAGTTGCCGAAACTTACCATATTTGGAACTTTCCTTATATGAAAGTCTCCAAATATTTCTTTGGCGAGGAAACTTTTTCGTACTTCTAGGCGCTCTCTTAAGCACTTTTAGAACTGCAAATACGCCTTGGACTAGGCGGGTCCATCCGTATTTTCAAATGAACCCATTGGAGCCGCTTATGGCAAGTGAGATGACCAACTAGTTTAATCACTTGCAAACCAAAACATGGCATCTAGAAGATATTTTAAGGCCCTAAGGAAGCCTAAAATAAACCTACCATGCACCAGCTACCATAGGATCAGGCACATCCCTTTCCTCCAAGACTTGTCATATATGGACCGATGTCAACTTAATGTGTTCAGATTGTAATATCTCCATTCCTTGCAACTTGGGCATGTATTGAAGAATTTCCAAAGCATCCAAGATCTACCTAGACACCTTACATTCGCCCCAAAGCTCTAAAGATACAAACATTTACACTTTCTTTATTGGCCAGACTAGACATTAATGGCCAACAACCATATATTTTAAATGTATGATTTTCTTTTATCTTTTTAGACCTTATGACCGTTGCTATGAGCATTATATAAGTTCAGCATGACTTCATTGTAAAGATAGACAACCACTGAAATAAAAAATTGAATACAAAGTATTTTCTTCAAATCCTTGTCTTTGATCTTGTTGTTGTTCTTTAAAAACTAAGTGTGTGATTCACTTCCTTGCTATTGAAGCCACAACCAAGTTAGTTTGAGAGATTCAAATTCCCTTGGTGCACCTTTGGTCATGTGATTTGATCAAAACCTCCTCTTTTTAGTTCCCTTGCCCGGTTAAGCAAACAAAAATTCTCGGCCTTACGATTCACGGCCGTATAGGTTGTGAGATTGATACTCAATCTTGCATCACAACCGAAAGCTTTCCTTCCAGAATCCACTCAAGAAAATTCAATCACAGTCAGAGATGATTGACAGCAAAAATCCATATAAGCGCATGATCTCCAATCTGAATTTGTGGGCGACATCCACAATAGCGAATAGGTGTCGGAGGCCGGTGAAGTGGCCGTACTTGCTGAGCCAATCCACAACTACTAAGATAGAGCAAAACACATTCTACGTGGGAAGCCTGTCGATGAAATCCATGGCAATGTTCTCCCAAATTAAATGTGGAATAGGTAAGGGTTGCAAAGTCCAGCTGTTGCAAGCGTGCAGTATTTGTGGGTCTGACAAACTCTGCAAGATGCCACAGCTTTTGAATGTTGTCCCACATGCCTTTCCAATGGAATGTTTGCTTGATATATTTGAGGGTTTTTAGGATGCCCGAGTGAGCTCCCATCTTACTGCCATGATATTCTGAAATGATTAAGGGAATGAACCTAGATGACGGGGGTAGGACCAAGCGACCTTTGAACCACAAGCGACCATCGATAACTGAATGGCCTGGTTTCCTATTGCAGGACAGAATCCCTGCGATATGCTGTTGGATATCATTGTTGGCATTAATATCCCAGTAAAGTTCATGTAGATACAACAAAGTTGAAATTTTGAGGGATAGTAAGCTATGCCGTGAAGTCCCTGGATCAGATGGTGGAATTCGTGATAGCCATGATGCGATGTAACAATGTGTTGGAATTCGTGTCAGCCGCTTTGTTTTCCACCCCCTATTTGTAGATGATTACAAAGTCGTAATCCATGATGCGATGTAACCACTTCTGATATTCGTGACTGATGTCACGCTGCTCCACTAGGAATTTGAGGCTGTTCTGATTTGTATGAACAATGAATTTGCACCCCAATAGATAGTGCTTCAACTTTTGAATAGCGAGAATGATTTCCATCAACTCACGTTCGTACACCGGCTTGAGCTGTTCGCTCGGTGTATGACCATGACTGAAGAAAGCTATGGGCCGTTTGTTTTGCATCAGAACCACGCCTAAACCATAGCTTGAAGCATCCGTTTCAATGATGAATGTGCAGCTGAAATCCAGAAGGGCGAGTACGGGTGCTTGCATCATCACAGCCTTGAGCATGGAGAAGGCGTGTTGAACCTCATTTGGACCACACGAACTTGTCTTTTTTCAAGAGAGATATGAGAGGCCTAGCAAATAACCCGTAACCTTCCACAAATCGCTGGTAGTACCCTTTTAATTCCAAGAATCCACGCAAATCCTTTACCTTCTTCGGAATAGGAAAAAGATGCATTGCCTCTATTTTTGCCATATCCATAGCCACCACCTTAGCCGAGATTATATGACCGAGATAGTCCACTTGTGACTGGCCGAACAAACATTTTTTCTGTTAGCAAAGAGTTTGTTGTCGACTAGAATCTGTAGAGCAACCTCCAAGTGAGAAACATATATTGTTTCGCTGCAGCTATAGATGAGTATGTCTTTAAAGAAGACCAAGGTGAAATCCCGCAAGTACGATCTCAAAATCTCATTCATCAACGCTTGAAAAGTAGCGGAGGCATTCATCAATCCAAATGGCATGACCAAGAATTCATAATGCCCATCAGTTTTCTGGAATGCAGTCTTATGGATGTCGCTTTCGCTCATCCGGATTTGATGGTATCCAGCACGTAGATCCAATTTAGAGAACATGATTTCTCCTTGCAGCTCATCAAATAATTCATCAATGACTTGGATGGGAAACTTATCCGCCACCGTGGCATGGTTCAAAGTCAGGTAGTCGACACTAAATCGCCAAGAGTTTTCTTTCTTCTTGACTAGTAGTACCGGGCTGGAGAAAGGACTTGTACTTGGTCGTATGATCCCCGAGGTCAACTCTCGGCTACCAATGGCTCCATCATCTCCTAATGGGTGTGCGGGTAGTGGTACGGCCTTCCACTAACCATAGTGTAGTGCGGCAATCAAATCAATATGATGTTTACGACCTCATAGCGGGGGCAGACCTACTGGATCAACAAACAAAGCCTCAAAGTCAGTCAAAACCTTAGAGATGGAGAATGGTACTAGAGTCATGCCGTGTTAGAGCTATGGAGAGAGGAGATGGCAATTCCCTTGGAGTAGAGTGGAGCTGAGGCTTGAAGAGATTTCAGTGAAAATTTACAGCAGTGGATCTTTGTTTCACCTGTCAATGTGATTGGAAGGCCCTAATGCAAAAACTTCAGTTCATGTGATTCTCAGTCCACTTGGCATCTGCTCAAAGTGCGCAACCAGCTAATGCCGATTATCACGTTCACGCCTCCCAATTATAAACAGATGAAATTGGATTGGAAATGGAGGCCTTGGAGGGTGAAGTCGACTTTACTACACACGCCGAGACCCGTGACA
Source organism: Pugionium cornutum (assembly GCA_018901935.1). Lineage (NCBI taxonomy): Eukaryota > Viridiplantae > Streptophyta > Magnoliopsida > Brassicales > Brassicaceae > Pugionium > Pugionium cornutum. The sequence goes on from CM032160.1 coordinate 12,111,648, forward strand.
GACATGCCCATGCCCAAGACAACCGTGAGATTGGCTGGGTGGTGGAGCTTTAACCACGCTCGCTGAACAACCGAAAGTGTGATGAAGTTCTAGGTGGCCCCACTATCTAAGATCACTTCCACCTTAACCGACCCAATCATTCCCGTGAGCTTGCTAGTAATAGGTGTATGTTGACCGAGGAACGAGTCAAGTAATAGCTCCATCATATTTAAAGGCAGATGTGTCTCTTCATCACTTAACTCGATCGTGTTATCATCAAGCTAATACCCATTAACCACCATTAATAATTGAAGTTCCTTATTGGGGCAAACATTGTTGTGCCCGCGAAACCACGGGCATCACATTTGAAATACAACATATTGCAACGTTTTTCATCTAACTCAGCATCGGTGTAGTTCATTCGTGGCCTACTGGATGGACGTGAGATGTGCTGCGATTGTGGTATATCCTGCTCGGTCATAATCATTTTTATTTTCTAGCTATTTTGTCAAAAATCTCCTTGCGATGGGTACTTGGGAACGTGTGTGGTGTGGCTGAGTTCTCTACTCAGCACACGGGTTAACACGTCTGATTCCATCGAGAGGACTACTAAAACCATGTCCGGCAAGTTCTAGGGCTTCATTAGTTGAACCACAACCCTTATTTCAGATTTTAATCTATTCAAAAAATTTATTCCAGCTGTGAACTCGCGAGATTGGTACCTGCACCGAGAGCTCCTCGAATTCATTAGCATAGTCGAAAATCAACCCGTGTTGGGCGATGCAGAACAAGCTCTGACTTGGACCTTTGCAGTGAATGTTACCAAACCGAATCATGAGGCGAGACTTCAACTGTTTCCAATGGGTGAAGGGATCGCATGTCAACTCGGAAATGAATCAACCTAAGGAATCATTCTTGAGGCTCATAGAAACCATCTCCAGTTTTTCCTGATCGGTGTATCCGCCTAACCTGAAAAACCATTCCACTTTAGATAGCCATCTTGATTGTAGTAACCTATCAAGATGTATGCGGATAGTCTTTTCTATCGAAGATTGAAACGCCTCGATTTTGCTGTCAAGCTTAGAGTCCCACTTGGATTCCAGTTGCCGGAAAGAAGTTTTGAGTTGAAGCTGATCCGAAAGAACGCCCTGTACCCATAATCCAGAGCATCTAGACGATGGAATATTTCATCAAGGCTACCAGTGATTTGATGATGAGAGTGTGTGTTGCCGGACGGCGGAGAGATGCCGTCATCGCGCGGATGTTCCATGATCGTTGGTCTTCGTTCCTTGTGTCATGACACACCAGTTTATTAAGAATAATGCTTCACGTAAATTGTTCTGCTATAAATATGTTTTCTGAATAATACTCTTATTACAATCAAAGCTTCAAAGTAACAAAATGCTAGAAATAGTAAGAGAAGAAATCATGACAAATGAATCTTTTCTCTCTCACACACAGATACGGCGAGCACGCAAGGTCCTCAAAATTCCATTTTAAAGCATACCCTACCTAACAGCTAACAATCAACATATATATGATTTGATTTTCTCTCTCTTCAATAGCAAACCCTCTCGATCGCTCAGAAGGTTTGTTACTTTTTGTCCTCATGTGCTCCCCACGTGTCACCATCGTCTTCTTCAATTGGTGCTCTGCTTGAGCGGCCTGTAATTCTGCCTCTTTCTTTGTTATTAGTCGGCGTCTTCGTCTTCGTCCAACAATATACTTGCATGAGCTTATCACTACCATCCTGCAACAGTTCTCTTTAGCTGCATCGGGTTGACTACCATCCTGCAAGGATTATCTGATGTCGGGTTGGGTATTTGATGTCGGGTTGGGTATTTGATGTCCAATCTTAGCTCAAGCCTCGGACTGGATCTTTGCGGTGATATAATTGACATTTTCTCTGGTGCGATGGATTAGATTCTCTTTAGTCTACAATTTCGATAGGTTGTAAATTTAATAATGTTGTTTTGTTTGGGTGTTTTGGTTCAAATTAGATTTACTGTAAAAAGAATTAAAATTATTTTCATTTAATTCAAATAGACCCTTTAAAAAAAACCACAAGTGATAATAGACATGAGTCGCCTTTTAACTTAAACCAAACTGATTGTTGTACCCAAATTGTCGAACAAAAGCGAACAAATGTTTTGTTCGATTTTTCCCCACATGTACCAAAAAAAGTCATCTCTACTAACTGAAAAACGAGTTTTCTGTTTAAAATTTTCAACTCTGTTTTTTTTTACTAACAACAAACGACCACACCTATTCTTTTTTTCTGATTAAATTCTGGTGATCTTGTTTTAGTTCTTTTGGCAATCTTGTTTTAGTTTAATCTCTTCATCCTTACAAACAAATTAATGAACTCCTATCTCATTTTGTCTCTACTAAAATTACAATTTTTAATATGTGCAAAAGATAGTTGAAATATAAATCAATTAATTTCAAATATTTCCTCTACTCATACTATTTTTTTCTACTAACGAAATTTTTTATTTTATTTTAAAATTATCAGCTTTGTTCTTTTCTCTACTAAATATTGTTTTCCAAACCAAAAGACACAATTTCATGCACTAATTATAGTTACATTCTACATATATTACACTCGATAAAATAAGCATAACTCTCAAATGGATAAATCAACACACAATGGTATTTTGGATAGAACTATATATCTAAGGCGTCATACATCTACTCACCAATTTAAGTTGTTTTGAAACCTTTTAATAGTCTTTTTAATGTCTACACCGAGAATGGTGGCAAATCAATATTGTGTAAAATTTGTTCAAGAAAAGAGTCATAACATTCATAATACAATTCAGAATGATAAATTTCTTACGATATAAGACATATCAGACATTGAGAAAACTTTGATAACCAACTTTCAAAATGTTTCAATATCTTATGTTCTCACAAACGGGTCATGACTTGTAAGATCGAGAATCTCTCTTGCCTTCAGCGATCAAATAAATTAAAATAGGGAAATTTTGATCGAATCAAACGATTAAATGTGAACCAAAAGAGTTTAAATCTCTCTAACTAACCTGGTCATAGCTTGAATAGAAATGAAGTGAATTACACACTTAGTTTTTAAAGAACAAGATTCAAATATAAAAATTTAAAGAAAATACTTTGTATTCAACTTTTTATTTTAATGGGATGAGCTTCATGTCACCGCACGTACTTTATGAGTCAGGATTATAAACCAGATTTTTTTTGGCTGTTCGTTTCCTGATTAGGTTTGGATTCATATATACTTCTGTATTTTTTTGCACGTATTTGGCCGCCGTTGTGTTCCTTGGACTCGCCGACGACTTGATCGGGGGTTAGACCGATAACCACATCATGTTCTTCCTTTTTCCCTTTTCCTATAACTGATCAAATTTGCGCTACTTAGCGATTCGGGCAGATTGTAAAAGACAAGAAGATATGGTGATATCTTTTAGCATGTACTGAAAATGCAAAAGCTATTAGAAATAGAAAAACTGCGTCAAGAAGTAATACAACGATTAGGACAGTACGTGTCTCTACTAGAAAATCTTTTAGATGCACTCTCAAGTCTCACCTAAAACGATCTTGAACAAGCTCAAGACGCCCTTGACTTGTTACACTAGCCTCACACGTTCACAAGATTGGTCATAATCTTGGAACCCCTCACCAAAACCCTTTTACTCCTTTAGTTTTGTATTCTCTCTTAAAAATCCCAAAACCCTTGAATAAAAGCTCCCTTTTGTGAGTGTTGAGTTCGTCCCACTGTTCTCCCTCCTTTATATATTCTTCTTTCTTGGTGCAAAACCCTAGAGTCGAATTCCTTTTTCTCCATGAGATTCCATATATCATTTTATTGCAAGTTTCCTTATTCTTTTACAAGAATAGGAAAGTTCCTTGATCTTCATATTACTGCCTTTTTTGCGTCCTTCCCACTTGATCCAAGCTTGTTGGATCCTTCCCAATGGGCTTCTCAAGTAGTCCAACTCTCTGCTTCCTTTCTTTCCATTTCGCTTGGACAGCCTCCACGAGTTCCTGACGTACTGCTTGTGCTACTTCACAAGTAGTTCAAGATGAGTGTCAAACAGCTACATCTTCAATCTTCCCCTTTTTAACTTCTGTGTCTTACAAGCACCTGAACAGAGGATTCCACACAATACACGAGTAGCAGAGAAACTAAAACAGCCACGAATTGATTTGATTTCAAATTTAGTTAGTCAAAACGACAACCATAACTGTTCGGAGAGATATAAGAATTGGTTACAAAAAAACAGCGTCTCCCCCACAATTCTAGTCCTAACAGAAAAAAACAGTCATTCTCCCCCATGATTCTAGCCTTAGTCAGACATTCACAAAACTCGATCTAACTGCACACAAACATTATCACACCAACACTTGCGCATCCTTAAGATCCTTAAAATGATTCAGACTCAGTCTCAAGGTCTTGTTCTCCTCCTGCTTGTGAGCATAGAAGTTAAAAAAACTTTAGATCAAATATAACAGAGAGTTAGGAACTAGGGACTCTACCATGGAGAGCGTGCTAGAGTTGACGCACAATGTCAGACAAAGTGGAGAGCGCAGCAGTTACGTCAGCTAGAGTCTCACAGGCTACGGCAGTGGTAATGGGACTGCTCGGAAGACGAACCGAGCCCAAGGAGATAGCCTGTCTGGATCCATGGGATGTCTCAGCAGTAGTAGGTGCTACTGGCTTGCGCGAGGTCCTTGGCGGCTTGCTGAGAACTGCATCCTTTTTGAGAAACTTCTCACCACTACGAACATCCTTTTTGTACAGAACAGGTGGAGTGTAGGTCTCACCAGCGAAGAGTGGAGTAGGGTGTTGTTGTTGCAGAACTCCAAATATGAGACGAGGGAACAGTAACCAACGCGAATCATTCTTTTGAAGCACACTAAGACCCATAATCTGTTTGTAGGCCAGTAGTCCAAAATCAACACGAATTCCATGAACTAGTTTGCAAATCAGCCGTGCTCGATCAATCGAGATATGGTTCTTGTGTGTTGACGGAAACCAGTTGTAAGCTGCGATCAAAACCAGAGCTGTGAATTTAGGCGGAAGATCAGTTGTACCTAATCCAGTCCATGACTTCATGCCACCTTCAGTCATAAGATCAGCCATTGAATCAGGGCTGGCAAAATCAGCTGACGCGTCAGAGAGAGCTTCCTCATCAGTCAACGCATCAAACTGAAAATAACCATTGATCTGACGAGGAGAGAACTCATATTTATGCCCACGCACAAAAATAGTGACACCAGAATCTGGTGTAGTAGAAGAACCAGAGGGCAGATTGGCGTAGAATTCCAAAATAACCTCCTCAACATAAGCACACAACCCAGTAACGGTGGGTTTCAAATGACCATGATCAATAACTTCCAAAAAAACCCCAAGAGTCGGTCTGAGCAAAATCAACCAGTCGTTCCGAGATAATACAGCGAGTAGAGAAGGAATCATACCGAGTTTGCGCACGAGAGGATGAGAACCGCTTAGATCGAACACGAACCAAAGAAGATGGCACTGAGAGCGATGCACCTTGCTGTGAGGAGGACCGAAGCCGCCGAGTTGAAGGAGGGGCGAGGCCGAGATCCCGGAGCCGCTTCCGTTTCCTCTCAGCTCTGCTCGGAGGTGGAGAGGGAGAGACATGCTCGGGTGACGAGGGGATGACATCGGAGTCGGCAACAACACCACCCTCTCCAGACGAGGTGCTCCGGCAAGCACTGCTACCACGACGTCAAAAGGAGGCGGGAGACTGAGCAGTAGGGACAGCGTCGGCTGACGGTGCTAGATCGGAGGAGGCATGGGAGGAGCTTCGAACGGAGAGGCGTTCGTCGGAAGGATGGGCTTCACCGGAGAGACGCGCACCCGTGGAAATCGCCGGCGACAGAGGAGGGCTGGATTCATCCTGAGAGTGATGTTCTTGGAGAAGCACCATGAGCAGCTAGGGTTGCCGTCAATGGAGGAAGAAGATGAAGAAGGGGAAATCGATTTCCCCCCTTTTTCATCGATTTTTCATTATTTTTTTTATTTTTATTTTTATTTTTTAAAGAAAAATAAAACATAAAAAAATACAATAGTTTATTAATTGAAACGATGAGCACATCCACCTCTCCCTGTTGTAAGTAATGGCCACTGCAATAATCTGAAAATGCTGCACACACTCTAGAAACAGTCAACGCAACCACATGACATAGAGGAAAATGATGGGAAATAAATATTGACATAGGAAAATCAAATAAGACTTATCTTGACCTACAAGGCAAGTGTGAGCACGAAAATTCAGTTTGAATAACAAGGGAAATGAAAAAGGATGGGTTATTATTAACCACATGGTTGAAATGGTTAAATAGCTACATTGGGAGAAGAATCAAGGTGGAAAAGTCATGCCCATGCTGCACACAGTCTTGGCAACCACACCAAACAGTCATGCCCATGCTGCACACAGTCTTGGCAACCACACCAAACAGTCATGCCCATGCTGTCTCCTCTCTTCTCATTGGTTGTTGACAGGCTCCTCCTCTATTCAAACTCATCCACAAGTTTGAATTCCTTTTCTTTTGTGTTCACATTGTAAATCCTCTATAAAAGGGCTGTAAAGACTCAATGTATAATACACTCTTAGGAGATTCTTCTCCATAAGTCTAAGTCATTTCTCATTTTCTCATACTTCTCTTTGAGTTTTCAGATTCAATTCTTCACATTTCTCCTCTATAATCTTAATATTCTTACAATAAACTGGTAGGGTTATCACACATATCACAAGACAGCATGGCGACCCAAAAAAATAAATAAATCAAGGGAAACACAATGAGCCTATAGAATAGATTTTAACTGTTTTTAATACCAGAATCAGAGACCACACTCTGTTTTGCCTGATTCAGGATGTCTGGTTGTCACAGCCACAGTGACTAGCTTTCACACTATCATGTCTTTATCGCATCCTGAGTCAGTTTTCAACCTTAGTTCAACAGGCTGAAGTGGTTCTCCAAAAATTTTCTTTTGAATCCTGGCTTTGCCTCATTTTTCTTATTTTTTTTCTTTCTTTTTCTTTCCCTTTTTTTTTTGTTGATTCACACAGATACTCTATCAGTCAATTTAACTAAGACAGCGAGAAATCACATCCAACTGCGAACCCTGTACTGAGAGTCAGTCACGACGACACGATAGGTAGCTCTTTTTCACTGTGACCAGTGAGCCAAACAGAATCAAAACTTTGTATGCTCCCTCATCCAGTACATGTATCAGTCCTACATGCTTCACTCAAAATCATATTCCATAAACACCAATTGCATTGCGTAAAGTTATAAAACGAGCAAAGTCCAAAGGTTTTGTAAACAGGTCAGCCAATTGCAAATCTGTGACAATGTGTTCAACCACTACCTGTTTCTCCTCCACCAAGTCGCGAATGAAATGGTGCCGAATGTCGATGTGTTTCGTGCGAGAGTGTTGTACTGGATTTCTTGAGATGCTGATGGCGCTTTTATTGTCACAGTGAACTAGGAGAGGGCATGAATCCATTTGGTAATCTGCTCACATTTGTTTCATCCACAGGAGTTGCGAGCAACAACTACCCATAGCAATATATTCTGCTTCTGCTGTAGATAGTGACACAGAATTCTGCTTTTTGCTCATCCACGAAATGAGGTTGTTTCCAAGAAAAAAACACCCTCCACTCGTGCTTTTCCTGTCATCCACACTTCCTGCCCAGTCAGCATCGCAATATCCCACCAGGTTATTGTTCGAGCCTTTTAAATACCATATACCCAGGTTGGTTGTCCCTTTGACATACTTGATGATCCTCTTTACTGCCTCTAGATGTGACAGCTTTGGTGCTGCCTGATATCTTGCACAGATGCCAACACTCAAACACAAATCTGGCCTGCTGGCAGTAAGATATAGAAGACTACCGATCATGCCTCTGTAAGTTTTCGAATCTACCTCCTTACCTTCAGTATCTCTTGACAATTTGAGTGTTGTACTCATAGGAGTATTCGCTTCTTTACATTGATCAAGTTTGAACCTTTGCACAAGGTTCTTGGCATACGTACTCTGAGATATGAATATACCTTCGCTGGTCTGAGTAATTTGCAATCCCAGAAAGTATTTCAATTCACCAACCATACTCATTTCAAATTCTTGAGTCATATCTTGCACAAATTGATCCACCAACTGTTGTGATGTACTTCCAAAGATGATGTCATCAACATAGATCTGAACCATCATGAGACGGGTGTTCTGTGTCAGAATGAAGAGTGTTTTGTCGACACTTACCCTGGTATAGCTTTTCGTGATCAAGAAGTGTGTCAGTCGCTCATACCATGCACGCAGAGCCTGCTTCAGTCCATACAGTGCCCTGTTCAGTTTGTACACATAATCGAGTTTCAATGGGTCTTCAAACCCCTTAGGCTGCTCGACATATACCTCTTCTTGCAATATCCCATTTAGAAAAGCACTCTTCACATCCATCTGGTAGACTGTAAAATTCATGATGCAAGCCATACCCAAAAATAATCTGATAGACTCGAGACGAGCTACTGGAGCAAAGGTTTCTTCAAAATCAACTCCCTCAATTTGAGAGTAACCTTGAGCCACAAGTCGAGCTTTGTTTCATACCACAACTCCATTCTCATCAATCTTGTTCTTGAAAATCCACTTTGTGCCAACCACATTCACTCCATCAGGCCGAGGAACCAACTCCCATACATCATTTTGCGCAAACTGTCCTAGTTCTTCTTCCATCGCAATAATCCAGAATTCATCTTCAAGAGCCTGAACATGTGATTTTGGTTCAAGGATTGAGACAAAGCTAGCGAAACGTACCATTTCTCTAAAGTTGATCGTTACACCTCAAGTTTTCCTTCCATCCATCACATTGCCAATGACATCGGATGACGAGTGATTTCTGTGAACTTGTTGATCTGGACTCCGATCTGCCAGATTTTGGTCTAAGTCATTCTGGTCTTCTGAGCTACTTAACTCCTCTGTTGAACTGATTGGTTCTTCATGATTCATCTCTGACTGAACTGTTTCACTGTCAGAAGTTCCTACATCCCACTTCATGAAGGACTGGTCGTCAAACACCACATTAACAGATTCCATAATCATGCACGACCGCATGTTATAGACTCTAAAGGCAGAGCTACTTCCTGAATAACCCAGAAACATCCCTTCGTCACTTCGTGAATCAAACTTTCCCAGATGGTCTTTGTCATTGAGAATGTAACATCTGCATCCAAAAACATGAAAGTAACTCAGGTTTGGTATTTTACCTTTCCACAACTCATATGGAGTCTTTGTTGTTCCCTTCTTGACGTATACTCTGTTGATTGTGTAGCATGCTGTATTGATTGCTTCTGCCCAAAATCTTACAGGAACGTTGTTTCCATGAATCATGGCTCTAGCCATCTCTTGAAGTGTTCTATTCTTTCTCTCAACAACCTCATTCTGTTGGGGAGTTCTTGGGGCTGAAAAGTGATGAGCTATTCCATAATTTTCACAAAACACCTTCATAGTTTCATTTTGGAACTCTCCTCCATGGTCGCTGCGCACCCTTTTAATGCTTCCCTTCTCATTTATTAGCTGTAGTGCCCATATTCTGAAACTATCTGCTGTTTTTGATTTCTCACGAAGGAATCTCACCCACGTAAATCTGGAGTAATCATCCACGAGCACAAAGACGTATTTCTTACCACCCAAGCTTTCAATCTGCATTGGTCCCATCAAGTCCATGTGTATCAGCTCTAGTATTGCTGTGGTTTGAACGTTAGTGACCCTTTTGTGCTGAACTTTGACTTGTTTTTCCTTGTTGCATGGTCCACAAACCATGTGATCTTTCCCCCCTGATTTCAGGTACACCCCGTACTATCTCGTTTTTAACCAAGGAGGTTAGATTTCGGACATTCATGTGACCCAACCGTTGATGCCACAAGTGTAGATTGTCCCTTGCACTGAGACATTTAGTCGTATTCTCCCACACATAGCAGTTGTTTCCAGATCGAACCCCCTTTAGTGTACTTTCACCCTTCTGGTTTACTGCCTCACAGTCTGTACTAGTGAATGCAACTGTTAGTCCTTTGTCACAGAGTTGGCTCACACTGATTAGATTGGCTTTGAGACCTTTAACAAGATAAACATTATCCAATTGTGGTAATCCATTACATGTTTTACCTTTCCCTTGTATGACTCCACGAGCTCCATCACCAAATGTCACTTTTCCTCCCTTAACTTGCTGAATCTCTTGCAGATTCCCTGCTGAACCTGTCATGTGACGCGAACATCCACTATCAAAGTACCAAGGGCCAATTTCACCATATTTCTCTGTAACCAGAGCCATATTACTGTAATACTCTACCTCTGATGCACTTCCTGATGTACTCTCTGCCACACTCCCTGATGTATCCTCTGCCGCACTTTTACTTGTTTTTTCCTGCAGATCAGATTTTCTCACCCAGATCTGATTTCGCATGCCATTCCACGTGAATCGCCCTTGATTCCTGATTTTCTTAATCCTCCTTATGTATCTGTAACAATAAGCTTTGATGTGGCCAGCTTTTCCACAAAAATAACAATGAAATCTACGAGTTGCCCTACTCTCAGGTGCATTGGCTGAACGATGATACTGGTTAGCTGTTACAAAACGAGTTTCTCCATTATAGTTTCCCTCTCTTCCACTGTAGCCCAATCCCATGTGGGTGTTCATGGTCCTCCCATAACTTAGGATCTGATCGAGCTGCCTAGTACCTGCAAACATGTGGATCTTCTTGTGTTGCTGATTGAGTTCCGATTTGAGTCGAGTTGATAGCTCTCTTTCAGCCTGAAGCTCCTTTTCCAGTTGCTCGTAGTTGAAAGTCAGTTTCAGCTTTTCCCTTGTGGTTGATATGCCTTCCTGATTTATCTTTCTTTCAGCTTCAGGGTCTCTTTGCAGTGACTCGACTAGTGATTCAAGTCGTCTTTTCTCCTTTGTCAAGACTGAATTTTCTTTATCAAGTCTGACAAGTGTCTCACAAAACTCCCTGTAGCTTTCAAGCAGATCAACTTCATCATCCTCGTCATCTGACACTTGATCAATGATTCCCACAAAGGCTACAAAGTTGCTCACCTCCTCTTCTGTATCATCGTCTGAGTCATCTTCTGCCAGCATAGATTTTTCTCCTCTTGATTTTTGCTTGTTCACACATTCTATCTGAGTATGGCCGATGCCTCTACATTCAAAGCATTTCAACTCTCTTCTCTTAACAGTAGGACACTCAGCTTTGAAGTGACCGAACCCATTGCATTCATGACATTGCATATCGACCTTCTTTACTGTTTTATCTGTGTCAGCATGCTTCTTAAAATACCCAACCTTCTTGGAGCTGTCCCCCTGTTCCATTTTCCGTAGTATACGATCAAACCTTCGTACCAGCAGACTCATGGATTCTTCTTCATCAGATTCCTCTACCTGTGCTGTAGAAGCAGTAAGGGCCAAACTTTTCGGCTTCTTAGCTCTGTTAAGTTCTAATTCATGAGCTTGTAGCATCCCTACCACTTCACCAAAACTGATCTCATCCAGATTCTGGGATACACTCAATGCTGATTTATATGCCATGAATTTTGCTCGGAGACACCTTAGGAATTTTTTGACCAACTTGGTATCTTTGTATTTCTTACCAAGTGTTGATGCCTCCTGTGCCAGTGAACTCAGCTTCGAGCCAAAATCTGAGATGGACTCATGATCTTCCATTCTCAAATTTTCGAATTTGTATGCCAGTAGGTCCTTCCGTGAGCTTTGAACTTTCTTGGTTCCTTCAAAGTGGGTTTGTAGAGTGTCCCACGCCTCTTTTGCAGTTTCACACCATTGAATCAGTTCAAAGGTTTTCTTTGATACACTACAGTGTATCGCAGTAAGTGCCCTTGAGTTAAACTTGGACCTCTTGAGTTCCTCCTCTGTCCAATCTTCCTCAGGTTTCACACTTACTGTTCCTTCTTCATTCTTGATCGTGAGTTCTTCCCATTGAACAAGAACAGCCTTCTAGGCTAACACATCTATGCCTCGAATCAAGGACTTCATCCTTGCCTTCCAAAAGCCATAGTTTCCCGAATCTAGTATCACCCTCGGGCTGTTAACTAGATCTGTATAGCTTTCCATTTTTTCTCCAGAATCACACTTGTATATAACCCGACAAGTGCCCGCTCTGATACCAATTGAAAATGCAAAAGCTATTAGAAATAGAAAAACTGCGTCAAGAAGTAATACAACGATTAGGACACTACGTGTCTCTACTAGAAAATCTTTTAGATGCACTCTCAAGTCTCACCTAAAATGATCTTGAACAAGCTCAAGACGCCCTTGACTTGTTACACTAGCCTCACACGTTCACAAGATTGGTCACAATCTTGGAACCCCTCACCAAAACCCTTTTACCTCTTTAGTTTTGTATTCTCTCTTAGAAATCTCAAAACCCTTGAATAAAAGCTCCCTTTTGTGAGTGTTGAGTTCGTCTCACTGTTCTCCCTCCTTTATATATTCTTCTTTCTTGGTGCAAAACCCTAGAGTCGAATTCCTTTTCTCCATGAGATTCCATATATCTTTTTATTGCAAGTTTCCTTATTCTTTTACAAGAATAGGAAAGTTCCTTGATCTTCATATTGCTGCCTTTTTTGCGTCCTTCCCACTTGATCCAAGCTTATTGGATCCTTCCCAATGGGCTTCTCAAGTAGTCCAACTCTCTGCTTCCTTTTTTCCATTTCGCTTGGACAGCCTCCACGAGGTCCTGACGTACTGCTTGTGCTACTTCACAAGTAGTTCAAGATGAGTGTCAAACAGCTACATCTTCATGTACTTTCGATCAAAATACACTTAGGTTTTCTAGAAATCTAGACTCAGGCTTTCCATACATATGTAGATTTTCATATGGTTACTCACATTTTTTTGGAAAAAAACACTCTAAAAAGCGACAGTAGCGACTAGAATTTATGATGGTGAAGAAAAAAAAAATCAACAAGGCTTGGGCGGAGAGGTTTCTTGTGCTGCATCTCTCCACAGAAGCACCCATTTATAGGGAGAGAGTGAAAAACCTAAGGATTACAATTATAATGGAGTTAGTGGGCTTTTAAATTCATTTGGGTTTTTTGTCGCCCAACCTTGTCATGACCAAAACTGAAAGCTCATTGAGATTACTTGAGAGATGGGTAAGGGTTTTCTTGATTTTCTGGGACATGTTCATCACAAAATCCCCCACTTTAATGGGATTTGTCCTTGAATCCATTGTTTGCATCTCACCCACATTTTTTCTTAGATCATACCTCGAAAATTCTTCTTCAAAACAATATAAGACAATTTTAGTTATGAACAGATTATCAACAAATCTACACATATTTCCATTGTAGTAAAACTTTACTGCAACCCATCATTCTATTTTGCAAGTCCACCATTTTCTTATTGTTGAAATACCCAAAACATTTTCTCAAAAATATCACATTTCCTCTTTAAGAGTTGGGTGAACCCAATCGTCCATTTCTACTCAAATAAGATCTTTTGATATTATTTGATCACTTTCAAAGATTCAAACAAAACTTTCATCATCACTATGCGTTCTGACCTAGGTTCTTGTTGGATGGTTCCATCCATTAGCCCTATAATTAATTATTAGTACAAACTAAAACCAAATATAACGATAGAAAAAATTTAGAGTTGTAGAAAAAAAAAAGAATTATCTAAAAAATTAGAGAAAGATAAAGATTAATTAGATAAGTGGATAAATAGTACAGAGTGTTTTACAATAGTTTAGTATTCATCCACCATTAATATAAATAGAAGTGTTGGATGTTATTTGTAAAAACAATACAAAAAAGAAACACATAAGAGTTATCCACCTTTCCTAATATAAAAAAGTTCTCTTTGTATTAATAATGTGTAATTCCCATATTGATCACACGAAATTATTATTGGATATATCCCAAGAGTTGTTTTGTTAGGCTACACAAACTGCACGAGAGGTCTCTGTCTATAAAACTTGGTCCTCATGTCAGTGATCCATAATTCTAGCATGAAAAAAACTTTATTCCTCAAGTCCTTAACCATTGCTTTTTACCTTTATTTTTCCAGCCAAAAGTGGATGATAATTTGTTTAGTATTAACATCGACTAACAAACGGTCCTACTTTAGTTATCATTAACATCCATGTTAAGCGACATGCCCCTAGCTTCCGCTATACGACTCCAGTTTGTCCTTAAGCTTAAATGAAATCTTCCTTCAAAGGCCATATTGTTCACCATCTTTTTCGTCACTTGGTTCATTGTGTCCTCTACTACTTTCACTTATATAAGCTTCCTTGTTTTTCAACATATATACATATGATGACATCTATAATTTCTATGAATTTTATTACATTCCAAATTTTTACCCATATTTTGCGTTAGTATCTTGCTTGTACCTGTTGGAGGTGGGCTATGCCTTACAAGAAGTCCGAACTCGGTCTATTGCAGGTTCGGCCCATCATGCCAAAGATCCAATATCAGGAAGTAGATGCATCATTACCAAGGAGCCGCCGGACATTTCAGCGACACGTCGGATCTCATCAACTATCGAGTGCGACAGCAAGTTTCCTTAGTAAAGGCATTAATAAACATTTATGAGCATTTATGGTAAGTAATAATTATTGCGTTGAATATTAGATGGACTGATAATATAAAAATGAAGGTTCGCGCCATAAATGAGGGGTTAGATTTTAATAGCTCGTAGAACTATCACACTAAAAGTTGTAACCGATCTCAGTAATCAACATTCAAATCTCTCTATTCTCTATTATCCCATTCGACTATAAAAACATCAAAAGTTAATCTTATACGTTATAATCCAAAAATCGAGATACATCAGTGCCTAGATATACCGACACACTGTTTCCTAACAACTCGTCGACCCATTTCTATTAGCAATTGCGCTTCCTTGCATTTAAAAGTAGAGCCTTTGTCAAATACCAGAATAAATTCTGTCTTTTTAGGAGCAAGCTCCAAATAACTGGCTTCCTTTAGTCTCCTTACAAAATCTGACTAACAACAATTCTGACGAGCATTTTGAAACTCTTTTTTTTTTCGAATGTCCATTCTCCTTAGAAGTAACCACATGTTGTCATAAAAGTGACTTTATATCTTCGACAGTTTTCTAGTAATCTTTAAGTTGTGAGTCCTTAGACTCCACTCCATGTCGTTTGCTTTGTTTGCATCCTTTTCACTTTGTTTTAACTCCTTTGCTATATGCATGTTATCAATTTTTCTCTTAACCTTATACTTACACCTAACTTGTTTATTCATTTGATCTTCCAAAGCATATTCAACTTCCACAGACGTGTCACCAATGATCAAACTTGTCAAAGTTGTCATGAATTCATGCATTTTATTTGTTCTCGACATAACACATCTTTCCCATGATCTTTTCATTCCTGTTCAACTTTATTTTTCCGATAAATTTGGTACTTCTAATTCCCCCAACTTGGTTGTTAAGCCTCACAATCATCAAAATTACATTCATTGATATTCATGTTGTTCCACTTCTTTATTGCCTCTTTGATGACTCGCTTGTAGAACCCAACCCTTGTAAATTCAAAGTGTCTAACATGGTGTAACTTGAACATTGAACAGAGTATTGGCTACATTCTTAAACGAAGCATGCTAAAAATACTCTTTTAGCCAAATGAAAAAAGTAAGACCATCAAAGAAACTACACTATCACCTAAAACTTATAAGAGACTACATAATTATATCATGTGATCGTAGACACCCAACAATTTTTTCGTCGAAACATTTATGAAAATCTATTGAAATGTTTCGGAAACATTATTAAAAAAATTTGAATTTTTTTTAAAAGGTGACCTTTCGGGTCAGAAACAGAGTGACATTTAACATATACACTGACATCAAAATTGAAACATCCATCTTAGATCACTTTTAACCTTCCGTAGGTCTCACGCTCAAAATTGAACCACAAACAAACACACTTGCACACACAAAAAGGAGAAAAGAAGATTGAATAGTGAATTACTTAGTAAAGAAGGTCACGTCCCGCCACATGATCCCAAACACTACTAACCAATTACATACACAAATATTAACTCTATAACATGCAAAATCAAAATGCATATCATTCAAGTCACAACAGTAATAAACAATTATACACAACACATATCACATCATACTTACCACATCACATTTATCACAAAACACTTATCACATGATATTAGGTTAATCGAGCATCTCAAAAGGTCTTCCACCATCATCGGCTCGTCAACCGGTTAACAAACATCAATGGGATCACCATATCCCTCGTTCTTTGTTCGACCACACACAAATAACATATACTAGATTTATATTCACGCTATATGTGGAAAAAATATTCGTAAATTATATAATATTATCGGTTAGTAAATATAAATTAAATATTTATATAATTTTAATTTTTATTAAATTAATTTTAATATTAATTTTTGTATATGTGAATTAAGAAAAAAAAGTAATTGTTTTTACGAATTTAATAGTATTTTTTGTTAGTTTAATAAAATATATTGATTTTCTAACCAAATTAACAACAATGACATATATTGTAATTAGTTTAGTAACTTAAATCTATTTATACATTTACCTGAAATTCATTGTGTTGATAATACGTAACGATGAGATTTCTTTTAATAATACGTTAGATTAAGATTATTTTTTTAAAAAAATTCTCAAATAATATATTAGGGATTATCCATGATACCAATCATCTATATCATACTATCACCATCCATAACATGTTTTCATAATCAATAATCATCATCAAACAATCATTCAAAATCACGCAATCATTGTCATTTAATAAGCAATCTTCTAGACCTTACATTTACGAATACTAATAAATTAGAAGTGCTAAAATCCATAAATCCTAGTATCCTACCCTCACCTTTGCATCTTGACGCTAACTACTTGCTCCTCATGGACAAAATTTTTGCCTTTGACTTTAATATCATGTTTCCTTATGCTCTAAATTTTCAATTGTTTTTTTTTCAACCAAAATTTAGCTTTATGTGTCTTGAGATTTTTTTACAAGGTTTCAGGTCAAATGAACCTTGCTTGTCCAACCAGAAAATACAAGACTAATCGACTAATCGTAGTTGCATCATGCATATATTAGGCTAAATAAAACAACCATACCTTTCAAATAGCTAAACCAATTTCATGTCATTCTGAATTCTTTTGATAACATATCTAACGGTCACATATATACTCACTAATTTTCACGTCACTCTAGGTCCTTTTGATCTTCCTTATAATCCCTACACCAAAACTGGTCGCAAGTACGTAATGTGCACAATGTGTTCAGAAAAACATTCATAACTTTCAAAGTATAATTCAGAATGACAAACCGTTTGAGGTATTATATACATTAAAGAGTCAGAAACATGATTACCAAGTTTTGAGATCGTTTGAATATTGATTGTTCCTCTATTTCTTCTTTCTCTAAAAAATGGTCAATTATACAGTGGTTAGAGAGTCGAACCGATGTAAGAAACGAAAAGATACGTCGATATCTTTTAGCAGATAGCTCCGGTCAAGAAAAATTTGGACTTTTCGAAAGATTGAAACTTTTAAGAAATATTTAGGTCTTCATGTGATAAACTCACCGTTCTTCCGGAAAACACCTTAAAAACGGCAACTGTTGAAACTCGGTTTTACGGAAGTGGTTGTCGATCACTTTCCGGTGAGTTTTCTAAAGAAGACGTTAAAACCGAAGTTCGTTTGAATGAGAAATGAGTATTTAAAGTGGGTTGCTTGATAAGCATAAAATGAACAAATGTAATTTGTCCCACATTATAATTTAGAGGTGAAATCTCTCTTATATATCAAGCGGAGAAACTGTTACAAAACTTAAAATTTTGGATACACTTTGGTGTATTAGTGGAAGGAGATAGCCGAACTCGAGTTTTGAGTTTTCGGAATTTAGCAAATGAACCAATGGTCGGTACAATTTTTATTGTGGTTTGGTTCAAACCTCATTTGTTATTTGTTGACTAAGTCAAATTCAACATCTCCTTTATTGAGTTAAGTTACAAATTACAACCAAATTAATTTGGTTTATTGTTTTGTAACATTTGTAACATAAAAATCATAATGATTTTTAGTGGAGAATAATTCTCATTAAAATTGGAGTAACCTATTTATAAACTCATATATTGATCATTAAGAAAAATGGTTGAGAAAGATTAAAAATGAGAATGAAAAAGAAAGAAAAAGAAACATTTGGTTTTCTCATTCTAAAAGTGTAAAAAATACACATAAAAAATCCCTCACATGTTGAATCTGAGAGTGCAACATAGAAAAGCATTTGTTGGATTCTGTTCTTGGGTTGTGCAAGATAGAATAGTTGCAGTTGTATCCTGGGATTCGGAACGCCATGCAACCGTCACACTATGGGGCGTTTTCAGAATTAAGGAAAGAGTGTCTCGCCTCTGCAAATATCGAATCTTTCCCAAATTCTTGTATCGATATTTTATATTTTATTATATATAATTATTCACAATTATCAGTTGCCCACATTGTAGAAAATTGCGTTCTAATAGCAACAGTGGCTACGAGTTATGATGGCGAAGAGAAACACCGGCAATGCTTTACTAGAGAATATTTGTTTGTCTTACTTCTCTTTACACAAGCATTCTTTTATAGGGAGATTATAGCTTAAGGGTTAGAGTTATAATTGATTTTAATGAGCTTTAAATTTCAGTTGAGTTTTTCGTTGCCTTGTTACGACCAAACTAAAAGGCAAAAAGTCCATTAACATTACTTGAGAAGGAGAAGTGCTTTTTCGATTTCCAAGACATGATCATTACAAAACGTCTCCTAAAAGTTTTTAGTCTTTTTTTCCACTTCTTCTTCATGTTCTTGAAATTTTTTAAAGGGAAACTTACTAATCTATCCTAAGAAATAAGTATTTAAAGTGGGTTGTTTGACAAAAATAAAATAAACAAATGTAATTTGTCCCACATTATAATTTAGAGGTGAAATCTCTCTTGTATATCAAGCGGAAAAACGGTTACAAAACTCAAAATTTTGGATACACTTTGGTGTATTAGTGGAAGAAAATAGCCGAACTCGAGTTTTAAGTTTTCGGAATTTATTAAATGAACCAATGGTTGGTACAATTTTTATTGTGGTTTGGTTCAAACCTCATTTGTTATTTATTGACTAAGTCAAATTCAACATCTCCTTTATTGAGTTAAGTTACAAATTACAACCAAATTAATTTGGTTTATTGTTTTGTAACATTTGTAACATAAAAATCATAATGATTTTTAGTGGAGAATAATTCTCATTAAAATTGGAGTAACCTATTTATAAACTCATATATTGATCATTAAGAAAAATGGTTGAGAAAGATTAAAAATGAGAATGAAAAAGAAAGAAAAAGAAACATTTGGTTTTCTCATTCTAAAAGTGTAAAAAATACACATAAAAAATCCCTCACATGTTGAGTCTGAGAGTGCAACATAGAAAAGCGTTTGTTGGATTCTGTTCTTGGGTTGTGCAATACAGAATAGTTGCAGTTGTATCCTGGGATTCGGAACGCCATGCAACCGTCACACTATGGGGCGTTTTCAGAATTAAGGAAAGAGTGTCTCGCCTCTGCAAATATCGAGTCTTTCCCAAATTCTTGTATCGGTATTTTATATTTTAGTATATGTAATTATTCACAATTATCAGTAGCCCACATTGTAGAAAATTGCGTTCTAATAATCTTAATTCTGAAAATTTTCGTTAGTCTCAGAATTATTATATCAATCTTAATTCTGAAAAATTTTGTTATGTTTATTAGACTAACGAAAACTTATAATTTTGTGAAGTATTTATGTTATAAGAACATGAATTTGGATATACGATAATTCTTCGTTCACTATCAATATACTTTTTTGGGTTTGCAATTGTGCAAAACGGAAAAAAAGTATCAATAAAATAAAACGTTAACAATAACGTTTTATTATGGCAACAAGTATAGTGAGTCGATACCTTAAATTGGGAGCGGTCTACCACTAATGACTTTATTAGTAATACGGATGGAATTTTGATTTTTGTCTTAATGTCCAAATCCTATTGATTTAGAGGTAATATTGACCATGAGTCTTGTGAGTCGACGCACCAATTTCGTATTGGTAGTGGTCTGCCACATGTGACTATGTCAATAATGTTTAAAACGATACCTCTAAAAATCATCACTTACTTCACAAGCAAAATGCTTAAAAGAAGTTTAGTGGAAAATATCACAAGTGTGATATGTCAAAAAATTGATACATGTCTAGCAAAATTGATATCTAATTTAATATATATATATATATATATATATATATATATATTTGCTTAGACACAAGAATATGGCTTTAAAAAAATTAAAGCAAAGAAAAAAAAGGTTGGAAAATAAAACCAACTTGAGAAAACTATGAAAATAGTTATATGTGATAAAGGAAAATATTTTTGATGAAAAATAATGTGTTATTTTGAATAAATAACATTATTTATCAAAAAAACATTTCCGTGATCATTCGAATCAAATGGAGTTGTGAAAAATTTCAAACTCATAAAAAAGATGATAAATGCAAAATTGCATTACTCTGAGTTATCTCAGAAAATATGGGGGAAGCGTTGCTTACCACATAAAGTTATTGACAAGATGTCATATGAACTTTGGAAGGTAAAGTACATTCGTACAAATACCTAAAAGTGTGGGGGAGTATACAAAAATTGTAGTACAACCTTCTAAATTGTCATAATCTAACTAAAAAGTAGATTGTATACAGTGGTTTAATCATTTTTTTAAAAGAAAAAAATAACCATTATAAAATTAATCTCAAGTGGTGTAATATTAATAGATTATATCCAAAATTGAATGACAACTTAGGATCCATATAGTAAAGGTGTCATGAGATTAAATTGTAAAATCATCAAGAGGAATGGGTTAAGCCTATGATTTAAGATAAAGTTTGATGGTAATCCTACCTACGTGATTGGAGATCCCAAGATATAGGTTCAAAGGGACAACTAAGTCAAACGGAATAAGAAAGAGTACTGTGAGACTTAAGTCTCTACCCAGTTCCTAGGATGATGTATAGTGCTTCTTGTATGTGTGTAGGATAAACGTTGTTTTTAATGATTTGAGACCATAGCTTTGAGATATAAGTGGAGTACTACAGGATATTCCTTAAAGCAAAGCTAATGGTAAATCACCTTGTGAGTGTGAAATGGGGCCGTTTCTAGGAGAATGAAGGAAAGACTATATTCTCCAAGTTCACTCATGATTAACCAGGCATGTTCACGGCCAAAATGAACACAATAGAGAACCTCGTTCTATGAGAAAAGAAACTGTGTTATAGTTATTGTCTCGGTTTACATAAAAGCCCGGAGGGTTCAAGACATCATGTTCCCCTTCTGGTCGAGTAAATCCGATAGCTATTAACAATGATTGGTTCAAGGCTGAAAAATGCTACCAACTCATATACAGTGGATTTTTCGTTTGTACTCTCAAAAGTCTTTCTGTCTAGTCTTGTCGAGTATTGTCTAGATAGTTAGTTTTGTTAAGTCTATCGAGTCGTCACATGTTTAGAGTCATTTCTATTCATGTGGGGGATTGTTGGAACTTGGTTTTACGGAAGTGGCTGTCGATCACTTTCCGGTGAGTTTTCTAAAGAAGACGTTAAAACCGAAGTTCGTTTGAATGAGAAATGAGTATTTAAAGTGGGTTGCTTGATAAGCATAAAATGAACAAATGTAATTTGTCCCACATTATAATTTAGAGGTGAAATCTCTCTTGTATATCAAGCGGAGAAACTGTTACAAAACTCAAAATTTTGGATACACTTTGGTGTATTAGTGGAAGAAAATAGCCGAACTCGAGTTTTAAGTTTTCGGAATTTATTAAATGAACCAATGGTTGGTACAATTTTTATTGTGGTTTGGTTCAAACCTCATTTGTTATTTATTGACTAAGTCAAATTCAACATCTCCTTTATTGAGTTAAGTTACAAATTACAACCAAATTAATTTGGTTTATTGTTTTGTAACATTTGTAACATAAAAATCATAATGATTTTTAGTGGAGAATAATTCTCATTAAAATTGGAGTAACCTATTTATAAACTCATATATTGATCATTAAGAAAAATGGTTGAGAAAGATTAAAAATGAGAATGAAAAAGAAAGAAAAAGAAACATTTGGTTTTCTCATTCTAAAAGTGTAAAAAATACACATAAAAAATCCCTCACATGTTGAGTCTGAGAGTGCAACATAGAAAAGCATTCGTTGGATTCTGTTCTTGGGTTGTGCAAGACAGAATAGTTGCAGTTGTATCCTGGGATTCGGAACACCATGCAACCATCACACTACGGGGCGTTTTCAGAATTAAGGAAAGAGTGTCTCGCCTCTGCAAATATCGAATCTTTCCCAAATTCTTGTATCGATATTTTATATTTTATTATATATAATTATTCACAATTATCAGTTGCCCACATTGTAGAAAATTGCGTTCTAATAGCAACAGTGGCTACGAGTTATGATGGCGAAGAGAAACACCGGCAATGCTTTACTAGAGAATATTTGTTTGTCTTACTTCTCTTTACACAAGCATCCTTTTATAGGGAGATTATAGCTTAAGGGTTAGAGTTATAATTGATTTTAATGAGCTTTAAATTTCAGTTGAGTTTTTCGTTGCCTTGTTACGACCAAACTAAAAGGCAAAAAGTCCATTAACATTACTTGAGAAGGAGAAGTGCTTTTTCGATTTCCAAGACATGATCATTACAAAACGTCTCCTAAAAGTTTTTAGTCTTTTTTTCCACTTCTTCTTCATGTTCTTGAAATTTTTTAAAGGGAAACTTACTAATCTATCCTAAGAAATGTACATATTTACTATTTTACCCTACAAAATTTTTTAATTATTAGAATATTTTCCGTACCAAAACTATACTTATTCGTCTTTGATATGAAAAACATAATTACAGTTATACTATTATTTTCGAATTTCCACATCAGCAAAAATAATAATATTTTATTATCTCATCTACAGTATTATAAAAATCTGCCAAATAAATCTGTCTATATTTTTATGGCAGTTATTATACCCATAGCTGATTTACTGTGGCTGACATTGGCGTCGGCAAAGTTTTTCTGCTAACTTATGGTTCAGCAGACTATTATCCATACCGATGTGGCAGATTTATGGATAACGGTAGACTTCTGTAAAATCTGGCAGATTTATCAAACAATTACAACAGATTACTGAAAATATCGGCTGATTTATGAAAGATTGGCAGACTTATGGCTCTATAATGGCGATAGATTTATGTAATAATTTCCTTTTTACCACTAACTTATTATCTGATGAAATTTGGATTAAATGACTAAGATACCATGACGATATGATAGACTTTCGTAAATGACTCGGCTGACTTATAAAAATTTGTAGACTTATTGACTTAAATCACAGAGTTTTGTAAGAAATGATTCCGGCAAAAGTTTACTAGAATACCCTAACGAACCCGGCAGAGTTTAAGTGTCAGATTTATGTAACTAGTTTTATGGCAGGTTTTCATAACATTGCTTCGTAATTTCAGAATAGGTCCCTCCAAAATCGAATATTCTGTGAAAATCCCAGCGTCTCTAACCTAAATTAGGGTTGCCACCGTTCACCTCCATTGTCGCGAGAAAGCTTTTTTCAGACCCAAATTTTGCGGCATTTGTACACAAATTTTTTGGGAGTTAACAAAAAAGTTAACAAAGAAGTCATGGAAGAGATTATCCTTTTTTGTGGTCAATGGAAGATGGAAAAAAATAAGTGGGTCTTTGTCGCCGATAACGAGAAAGGATGTCAACTTTTACATGCGAGTAAAGCTACGAGGTACAGTGAATTCACTGATATGGTTTATGAAGATTTTGAGTTCGATAAGAGATTTTGTGAGCTAGAATTGAGCTACATGTTTTCAAAAAAAAACTCCAAATACTACCTCACAATACACCTCCGGTAATTGTTAAAAATTCTCGACAGTTTCATGTATTTTTATCACAATCGAAATCTGATCCGCTACGGATTTGTATTGTCGTTAACGAGAAAAAAAAATCCACGAATGGAATGGGAATGGCAAGGTTTTGGAGATGACGTTCAGTGTAGTGAAGACATAAAGGGAGAGAAACACTCGATAGAGCATGAGGTGGATTCGCAACCCGATTTCATGAACTTCGAGAACGAAGATGGTGAGAATGAGTGTAGGTTTGATTATTGTGATGATTCCGATGGTGCGAGCTCAGATGATGAAGATTTTAGTGCTTACGGAAAGCCTCCAAGTGAAGATGAGACTTCACCAACTTTACCGATCAAAAAAGAAGTACGTTGACAGTTTCGGAAGAGAAAGAAATGCTTGTCAATCATGATTTTGTTAAGATGGAGTTGGAGTCTCTTAACATACGAGTTGGACAACGATATCCAATAAAAGAGGTGTTAGAAACACAATTGAAAATTCTTTCTGTCTTGAATCGCTTTGATTTTGTTGTCGACCGTTCTAAACCGACGATATTGACTGTTAGATGTTGGATAAAGGGATGCTCGAGGAGAGTAAGAGCTTCTACAATAGACAGTGGAGGAGAGTTTTACATCCGTAAATATGTTGCAGACCATACTTGTTCGGTAACAGAACGATCAGGACGTTCTCGCCAAGCTACACCAGAAGTACTTAGTTCGTTATACAAGGATTATCTTGGCGGTGTTGGTCCGACGGTTAAGCCCACTCACGTAGCAGTAGCTCTTAACAAGAGATTTGGTATAAAAGTACTAAAATTTTTTGAGGCAGACTTTCGGTTGTCTATGGCGGATTTATTGTTCTCTGATCACTGATTTTCCATAGATTTATGGCAGAGTTTTACTTCATTTCTGCGTAGATACAATACTGTTATGACATACTTATTATTATTTCGATTTAGGCACATCGTAGTTTTCATTCAGTACTGCGTACATACAATACCATTATGGCAGAATTATGACTACTTTGATATAGTTACAACCGAGTTTTAATTCATTACTACGTAGATACAATACCAGTATGGTAGACTTATGATTAATTTGATTAGATTTCATTATTGCAGACTTATTACTACGTTGATTTAGTTACAACGGAGTTTTACTTTTATACTGACTTATTACTACATTGATGTGGTTGACTTAATTTATCAATGTTATAATCATGGTAGACTTACTTTTACGTTGATGTAGTTGACTTAATTTATCAATGTTATATTCATGGCAGACTTACTTTTACGCTGATGGAGTGATTTCCTCTGATTTGTACAGATTGACTACTGGAAGGCTCATAGGACGTTACGTTGTGCGAGAGAGTTGGTTACTGGAACTTCGGAAAAATGATATAAGGAATTGCCTACGTACATGTACATGATTAAAAGAGCAAACCCATAAACTTACACCCGGCTTGAAGTTGACAAGGAGCAAAGGTTCAAATACCTATTTCTATCATTTGGTGCTACACTTACTGGATTTCCTTTTATGAGAAAAGTTGTGGTTGTTGATGGCACTTTCCTGCAAGGTAAATACAAAGGGATGCTTCTCACAGCGTCATCTCAAGATGGGAATTTTCAGATATTTCCAATTGCTTTTGCAATTGTTGATACTGAAAACGATACATCTTGGGAATGGTTTTTTCAGCATCTTAGTTTTGTGATTCCTGACGATGAGGAACTTGCAATTATTTCGGATCGTCACAAGTCAATCGGAAAAGCAATAGGTAAGATCTATCCGAGGTCGAGTCGTGGAATTTGCATGTATCATCTGTATAAGAATATTATTGTCCGTTATAAAGGTGGAGCTGCTTTCAAATTGGTAAAGAAAGCGGCTAATTGTTTTCGACTTCAAGAATTTGAAACTATTTTTGCTGAGATTGGAGCGCTTAACCCCGCTTTACATAGTTACCTACAACAGGCATATATATGCATGTGGTCTAGAGTCCATTTCCCCGGAGATAGATACAACATCACAACTACCAATATCGCAGAGTCCATTAATAAGGTTTTATCATCTGCTCGAAGTTTACCGATCGTACGTTTATTAGAAGAGATTAGATCAATGATGACTAGATGGTTTTCTTCTCGGAGGAATGATGAAAATGCAATGAATACAATGCTTACTCGTGGTGTTGAAAAATTATTGGCTGTAAGTTTTTAATTTTAGTTCTTTACGTAATGAATTTGTCACATAAATTACTTATTTCTTCTATTTCAAGCTTGGATAATTCATGCTAAAATGCTAACGGTGCAAGAAGTCGATGCCCACCACATTCAAGTCACCAAAGGTTATTCTTTGGAGGTTGTCAATTTGCTTGACAAAAAATGTACATGTCGTAGGTTTGAGCATGAGAAATTACCATGTGTGCATGCGATTGCAGCGGTAGACTTAAGGAAAGTAAAACCAATTTCGCTTTGTCATCCGTACTACTATAAGGAATACTTGATTAATGCTTACAATGGCTCAGTTATGCCTATTGATGCAACTTTGCCTGCACCTGAAGAAGTTCTCGCTCAAGTGTGTTTGCAACCTCTGGTTCGTCAACAACCTGGTAGACCAAAGAGTGGGCGAATGAAGTCCACTTTAGAAATTTCAATAGACAAAAAACATAGCAGAAAGGAGTATACTTGTTCGCGTTGTAAACAAGTTGGACATAATTGTAAAAGTTATACTGCTAATTTGTACAAATGTTTAAATACTTAGTTTGGAACAAACTGAGATAACTCCACCACATTGAGTTATGAAAGTGAAAAATTGGCCATATTATAGTTAAAAGTCTGCTTGATCTTCGTTTTTGGATATATCGTCATTCAGACGTTTTTGGATGTTCTCTTATTTTTTCTTGCATGGCTTGAGTTGATAAGATCATATCATAAGTCTTCCAAACGAGAATTAATAACTTTGTTGTGAAATACATAAGTCTGCAGAGAAATAGATAATAAAACATAAGTTTGCTACGTAATCGAACTTAAATAGTCTACCACATGTTAGAAATTGGGATAACAAGTCTGTCGCAATGTGGGAATTAAGTTAAAATATCTACCAAAACGTCTTAAGTCTGCCTAGAATTGGGTACTGGACATTAGTGGTACCCTATCATCGTATTCACCTCGAGGTAGTGGATCAGAAAGATCGCATGTCGAATTCGGTACCTCGTTAAATAAATCAGCTCCTAGTTTCTCCCTTATGGCTTGAATGTTGCTATCGCTTAGACCATTGAATGGTAATCCCAAAGCTAGGCATTCAATGTACTTGAACGCAAACACACCACAATCGCCTGGGTTCTAGTTTTGCGGCACATTTTTGTATCGATGACACGCAAAATGTTTGGTGCTTCTCTTCTTGACCTGAGGCAGTACGAAGGAGTTCAACATTGCAGGGAGCATCCTCGTGAAAGGCCTGCATGCTTCTACGATTTCCTTGTCAGTCGTCATGTACAATATGGAATCGTAGATGAATACCTTCTCTTTAATCAGGTTGACGTAAATAGCTATCCAGTGCGATGCTTTGACGTTCTGAAAAAAAACAAGTGATCCACATCTATAAACCACTTCTTGTTTGTTTGGCTGTCATAAGGAGTTTGGTCATTGAAGACATGCAAATATGCTAATCGGAACAGAAAATTTCGTGGGTCTATTTCGAACTGGGAATAGTCATGAACCCAACTACCCACAAACCATTGGTCCAAAAAATCAATTCGATCAGATTTGAACGGTGATGGATTCCGCATTTGTCTTCTGCGGAGCATAGTCATGCAAGCTGAAAGATGTTGCGAAAGAGAGTTCAACCGTTTGTTTAGCATAGCAAGCACAATTTCTTGAAATAAAGAGTTCTTGAATATATTAAATACCTCCGTAGCAAGCCACCCGTAAGTACCGCTACTCCATTCCTTCCGCGGAGTAATTATAATCTTGTAAAACTCGACTTCCGAATCGACTGTCGAGATAGGTTGCTCCCTAAAATTTGTAATAACGTTAGAACAAGTTTGCTAATATATATCTGTCATAATATAACACTACATCTATCATATATCTGTCATAATATAACACTACATCTATCATATATCTGCCGTAATATAACACTACATCTATCATATATATGTTCATAATATAACACTACATCTATCACATATCTGCCATAATATAAACACTACATCTATCATATATCCGCCATAATATAATATATCATATATCTGCCATTATATATTATTAATTCTGCTATACTAAAAAACTATATCTGCCCTATTATAGTCTTATCTCTGCCATTAAATAATATAATACCTATGATATATCTACCATAATATAACAATACATTATCATATATCTGCTATCTTATATCATTAACTCTACTATAGTGTATAACTATATTTATCGTAATATACTCTTATGTCTGTCATTAAATAACATTAACACTACTCCTATGATATATGTGTCATAATCTAACACTATAAATATCATATGTCAGCCATCATATATTATTAATTATGCTATACTAAATAACTATATATGCCCTAAAACTGAAAATATGGTTGTCTATTTACTCCTGTTCACGAATGAATTGCTGCAAAGCATTAAGTTTTTTTGAATCAATAGGCTCAAATGGATCGTATGCAGCCTTAGAAAGTTTTTCTTTTTAAATAACTCTCTTCATTGTCGAATTCCGGACAAATGGAGGTACTTGAGTATGACTTAATTGGGGAACTTGCTTCGGACGTGTACGAATGTTCTCGCCTCGCAATTTAGCAGCGAGTGCATCTAAGGCATCACCTGCTATCTTTAGTTTTTTTTGCCAGTGGATTGGGATTTTCCACTTGACGTAGAACACATTCTGAGTTCCTCCTCTCTCACTTCCTTCGTCACATCACAAACATCAAAGTCATCACGCAATTGAGGAGCAAATGGTGTGCCAATCATCTTGGCTGGCCTCTGAGTGGTCCTCCTGTTGTACATAACTCATGTGAACTTTGATTTCCCAGTATCAACATTCTCTGGAATCGTGCACTTTTTCCCTTCTGGAGTTTTTGTTTTGGGAGCTTTAACAACATAGCGCACATGAAAGTCATCTTGTGAGGTGATCTTCTCTTTCACCTGCTAATCCTGTCACAAAAATAAGAACAAATGTTGTTATTTTATTCAACATTAAGTCTGCCATATTATTTAACTACACTATATGTCTGTCCTAATATACCAATATGTCAGCCATCAAATTTAAATAAGTCCATCACAATTAATCAATATGTCTGCCATTTTCAAATCTTTAAATATCTCGCAAAGTTCAAAAATGTTTGTCAAAAATTCATAACCAAACGTCTGCCACACGATGATAAAAGTGGCAAAACTTATTTTCTCGTATATCTAAGTCTGCCATCGCATTTATTCAAGGATTTCTCGTATAACTAAGTCTGCCATCGCATTTATTTAAGCACATACCAGGGCATAGCTATTGCCCTCATCTTCAGCTTCGGCGTTTGAGTGTGATTTTTCTTTCGGAGGAGGAGCGGTTTGAATAAGACCTTTGAGATCTTTAACCTCACTCTCCAGGGTACCAATCTTCGTACCTAACCTATTCTCAAGAGAGTTAACACTCTCAAATATTTTTTCACCAATGTTCTTCTCCATGGTGTCAAATTTTTCATAAAGTTTTTCGACTAAAAGAATTAAACCAGAAATTCCAACATCGACATCGAAGGATTTCCCCTTTGCCTGCCCCTCATCTTTTCCTTCTGTACAAACCTATAATTTGATATGTAAATATAGTTAGCAACATATTGAATCCAACTTCTCAAATTGATTGAAAAAAGAAACTAACCGATGTGGTTGTTTTCTTCTCCTTTGCATTTTTGGTTTTATCCTCCAAAACCAAATCATCAGCTTGGTCGTTGTTACGATGCCTCCGCTTCTTCTGCTTATTCACAGCATCCCAATTTAATGGTATTGAGCGGTTGTTCATCAAGTTATCGACCAGATTATGCAGCTCTTCATCGATCACATCGTCATCCCACTCGGAGAAAATCTCCTCTTCAGGCTTTAGTATGAGGTTTCTAGCTCGAACCTGAAATTAAGTGATCAACATTAGCAGTCAACTTATTAATTACCATAAGTCAGTCATATATTGACTATAAGTCTGCCGTAGTATACATAAATTCGAAGATCAGCTAAACAAATTAACCTAAATCTGCCACAACGATATTTTAATCTCATGAATTTAATACCTAAGTCTACCATCAAATGAGCATAAGTTATACCTATTTATTGTCATGAACTTAATAATTAAGTTTGTCACTAAGTGATCATAAGTCTGTCACTAATTGATCATAAGTATGTCACTAAGTGATCATAAGTCAGCTGTAATTATGGGATCTCCTCAACTAAATCTGCCCATAATAAAATAAGTTACTTTTGTCTTAAAAAAATATACCTCTCCATACGTCTCTACTTCCTTCTGGATCTCAACCTCGAAGCTTGTTATTGGTCTTGTTGCCAAAACGCTCGCCAAATGCCGCTACTGACTCGTAAATCCAAATAAGTAGCACATGAACACAACCATAAACGGTGTAAGAATTGTTGCCATATGTGACAACCTTGATAGAGTCTACCAACTCTATGAATCCGATACGACCCCAAGGGTAACTTTCAAAAGCTTCGACATCAACAACCCGCTTGGCAGCTTCAAGCGGAATTCTAGAATTATGTTGCAAACCATATATTCCAACAGAAAGAACAAACAACCATCCCAACATTCTTCTCTGTTCAAAACTCTAAGTTCTACATCTTAGCAATGCTAAAACTAATTCATCGTAAGTCGGACCATCCCCTTCACCAATGTCTATTAACTTCCAGAATTCCCTATACTCAACGTTCAATTCTTCTT
This sequence comes from Pugionium cornutum, assembly GCA_018901935.1. NCBI lineage: Eukaryota > Viridiplantae > Streptophyta > Magnoliopsida > Brassicales > Brassicaceae > Pugionium > Pugionium cornutum. The sequence continues at coordinate 12,142,554 of CM032160.1, forward strand.
TCGGGACAGGATCACTATTTAAGCCAGTGATCTCTGCAAACTCGTGTAAGGAAAACCTTATAGGTTGGCCACCAACCAACGACCATATCTCATGGTACTTCTTCACTGCCAACTGACGCGTTAGAAAATAATGAACAGTCTTACCAGACCCGACATAGTTACTGTCAACCAGCTTAACAATAACTCCAACAGCTGACTCCCTTAACGCATTCCACACATCGGTTCCTATTACTTCCCTAACAGAAGCAAGATTACCCAATAAGCAATTGTGGTTCATGCTTTTGTTTTGAATAGGGGCTTTCCCTTCTTCATAGAGTCTTCAAGGATAATTTTTTTCTTTAGACATCTTCGAAATTCTGAAAAGCAATAAAATTCAAATTGTTTGTTAAGTACAAGTCAATCACTATGTAGTTATAAGTCAGCCTTATCTAGAAATCTTGGGAATATAAGTCTACTACACATCGGCGTTCTGCCATGTATATTTTATCTATAAGTCAGTCGCTAATGTGAGTTTGACCTAAATCTGCCATGCATATTTTATCTAAACATAGTATATGTCAGCCATCAACTAACTATAAGTCAGCCATAAGTGTAAAATTTCCTCCAACTAAATCTGCCACGTTCATCAATAAAATTTATAAGTCTGTCACAATATAATCATATATCTGCCATTGAAAATCATAAATCTGCGTAAACTGCCTGATAAATCTGTTATACTTCTCTAAAAAAAAATTTCAGTAAAAACGCACTAGAAAGGATTGCACTAAAAATCCGACAAAAACACAAACAACAAGTGTGGAAAGGATTTCGCACACAATTTCGAACACAATTTTGCAAGACGATTTTGCGGGTTACGATGGAAGAGAAAAAGGCATGCGAAATTAGAAAATGAATCAAAACCGCGAAAACAGAATACGAAAAGACATAAAACCTTAAATATGTTGGGGAATGACAATAAGTCAGTCATAAATCTGTGTTCTTCTCGACTTAAATCTGACATATATATTTAACAAGTTCACTGCAATTTAAGTATGAGTTTGCCAAATTCTCATATATAAACATAATATATCTCTGCCACTAAATGACAATAAGTCAGTCATATATGACCTAACTTTGCGTGAAATGCAATAGAATTAATAAGTCTGCCACTATATTAACATAAATCTTTGACTATAAAAATCATAGATCTGCCACTGTATATCATAAATCTGCGAAAACTATCTTATAAATCTGTCATATATTTCGAAAACTTTTATACGATATTTTAGTAAAATGTACTAAAAATCCGATAAAAACACAAACAATGACTGAGTTTTCCGATTTTGTACACCATTTCGCACACGACTTCGCACATGATTTTGCAACCCGAGCTCGTGGGTTACGGTGGAAGACAAAATGGCATGCGAAATCAGAAAACGAAAAAAAACCGCGAAAACGGAAAGACCAGAAACTAAAATATTACCTTGAGAGAGTCACGGTGAGTCACGGCGAATAACGGGGAGTCACGTCACATAACATCGAGTTAATACGATGAGGAGGCGACAACGGAGAAGAAAAAAGAAGACAAAACTGAAAAGATTAGACGACGAAAGAAAAACCCGAGATGAGACGAGAGAAACTTACCACGAAATGCAAGAGGAAACACGACACAACGGAGAGAGGAAGACGGTGAGAGGGTGAGAGAACAACGGAAAGTAAATCGACGGCGAGAGAAGAGAGAACAACGGAAAGTAAATCGACGGCGAGAGAAGAGAGAACAACGAAAAGTAAATCGACGGCGAGAGAAGAGAGAACACGGCAAGAGATAATTGTCGACGAGAGAAGAGAGAGAAGAGAGAGAGAAGAGAGAGAAGAGAAAGAGAAGAAGTGTCGTAATGGAAGATATTGGAAACTGTCGAATCAGTTTTCAATATTTTCTCCCCAACTAAAATTAACTAATTAAAAATTAAGTTTCAAATATTAATTAATTAAAAATCAAATTTTATTTTATTTATATTTTTTAATTAAAAGGGTAAGAATAACTTTTTCCACACAATATAGGGTAGTGTAGTAAAACATATTTTTTGGCTGGTAAAGTAATAATATCGACTAAAATTTAGGGTATTTGAAGTAACTCCTCTTTTTTTAAAGAATTTAAATATAAGTTTAAATCTTTATAAAAATCTAATAGTTGGCATTGTTTATTTATTTTAGTCTGGCTATATTCAAATACTTTTGAAATTCAGATTTTTCAAATTTTGGATTTTTTGAATTCTATAAAATAAATCTCACTCGAGATTAAATTATTGTGTGATTTTGGTTTAATTTAGTTTTTTTTATCTTAAACAAAAAACTATCGTTGAAATCAAATTATATTTTGGTACAGCTTAATTTTTGAACAAAAAAAATAAAATAAAAATAAAACTTATATTTTTTTATTTGATTTGATTCAGATTTTTTGGATTTTAGGTTTTTTTTAATTTTGAGTTTTTAGATTCTATAAAATAGAAATTATTGTTTAATTTTGGTTTATTCGCTTTAGGTTTTGAGATATTAAAAAAATTATAGAATAATATATTAAAATAACATGTTTTAAAGTTTTGTTCAAAATCTATCACACTAAATAAAAGTTCGAAAATAATATAAATTATTATGTAAATATATTTATTTATTTAAATAAAATATAAATAAATTTAAAATACTATATTCGATTCTTATTTTACAATTTAGTCTTGTGCGTCACACCTGAAGTGGATCTAATATTAGATCTGTTTGGGTCTATTTTATTCTATCAGATCGACAAATTGCTATATTGGAACATGTTAAAAACACCAAGGTTAGTATGTTGTAAATCTTTATATTTAGTTCTACTATACTATTTTTTTTTAATTATAACTACCTTGTATGTAATATTTGCAGCAATATCATAATTGGTGACGTAGAAATATATATATATATATATATATATATATATATATATATATATATCATGGTTTACACAAATAGAGACTATAAGGGCAAATATTGATGAAGACATAAATTATGTATTCCTTCTTATTTGTTTTATTTGTGTGTATTTTTAATAGTATCTATTGTTTCTATTTTGACAGCACGTCTACGCAACATTATTAATGTTGTGTATGCGAAGAGACCATAAACCCGCATACTTTTACAACAACCATCTTCCATGAGTGACATTTGTGAAGACTGACTTTTTTAAATAGTTTTCCTCGTGTTATAAGTTTATACAAACTAAATCAAACTATGTCGTTTGAGAATAGTTTATTGAAGTTGTGAGAGGTATAAGGATCCTCACAAGAAATGACTTGAAGAAGTTGATATTGTTTATGGTATTTTTTTATACGTTAGTTCAAACATTTTTTTTATATAACCATTAATCTAAAGAAGTGAATCATATCTGTCTTGGAATGTGAATGCCCATCGAAGAAGAGGTGTCTTGGATCTAATCATGTGAAATCATTGACAGGTATATCTTATAATAATTAATTTGGTCGTGTATTTTTAGTAGTGCTGCATAGTAACTTTTTATCTATGGTGTAGAGATGATTCTGTTTCTATTGAAATGTGATGTGGAGCAAAAAGATGTTGTTATGGATGCCATTGTATTCAAAATTGGGAAAAATATTCTTAAAACCAAAAATGATGTCAACTATGCTTTTTTGTTCTCATTATAATTGAATGTCGGGCATTGAAGATATGTCAAATCTATAGGATAGAGTAGAAAAAGATATATGAACAAAGCTCGCTTTGGACATCTTTCATGAATTTGGTGATAAATATTAGACCTAATTATGTTAGAAATTTTAATTTTCATGCTTTTGTTTTATGACTTGTATTTGTGATTGTTGATAAACACTTTTGGTAGTGTTCTTTCGATAAACAACATTAAGATCCTTTTTTGAAAATGTGAGTACATTCCTAAATTCAAAAATGATTTCTTAATATTAAGAAAACTCTTCCTAAAAAAATAATTAAATTAAAGAAAAAAATCGAAACATGCAATTAGGGAGATCGAACTATTCATAATTATTTCTAATAAAGAAGTGTATAACCAATACACTGTAGTAATCAATCGACATAAAAGCTTTTGTTATATATATATATATATATATATATATATATATATATATATATATATGTATATTCCTTTTTAGTTAAAATAGCAAAAACTTATATCACCTACGACAGGGAGATCGAGTCTTGACAGGTCTCGTAAGACAATGTGTGTAACCAATGTGTAATGTTTAACGAGCGAAGAAGCAATTGGGAAAGGTTATTCATTCGAGTGTTTATCATTACTTTTAAAATTTATTTATGTTTAGTTTTTATGTATGGGCAATTGATATTTCATGAAAAATGTATATTTATCTGTCTTGACGTATTAGAGTATTAAAAAGATCAACAAATATATAAATATGTATGGTCCCATATATATATGTACACATAAGGAGATAAATTTTCAAAGAAGAAAAAAATCAACAACAAGACAAGTATCTTACAATCTTTTAAAAATTTGAAATTACGAAAATGAACAAATATATTTTGAAAAAGCTAAAAAATAACATAATACGCTAACAAACATATAATATTCTTAAAGGAAGAGTTTTTAATGAGTAAGCTATATTGGAATTCTACAAATACTCTTGTTATGTCTTCTGTGACCACATCTTCTACATTTGTGTATTTGAGATTTTGAATCTGGAACTCCAAACTCTCCAACTTACACGATTCTCTTTTTCTGAGGCCTCCCACTACTTTGTTTAGTATGTGCTGGCGTTCATAAAAATTCACCAACAGTTGGTAGAAAAATACAACTTGTTAAATCTCCACATGGGTGTATGCTCTCCGCAAATTGAACCATGTTTCTGTTAACTAAAAGTCATCAACAAACTAGTTTTCATCCATCGTTAAACGCTTAGCGGTAGCAATGACATGACTACAAGGTATTTTTTACATCAAGGATGTAGCATGTGCACTGTTTGTTTTTCAGATGAACAATAAACTTTCAGATTTCATCCTTGACCTTAAACTTATATCGATCTACTTGGAAAATATCAAGTATCATTGCATCATCATACCTTTCTACCATCTACTTTACTACACGTGGTGTGACCAGCTTTTTGTGTTTAGCAGCCTTTTCCCGACGTTCATGAAACCATGTTGGAGAGTTAATCTCATGGTCTCAAGAAGAGATATTATAGGCAACTCACGAGGCATGTTCAACATGGAATTCAAAGACGAGATATTATAGGCAACTCAGGAGGCATGTTCAACATGGAATTCAAAAACTCTGCAATGTTAGTTGTCATGATATTGTATCAATTTGAAGGTGCATAAGACCGAGCCCATTTTCTGAAATCATCATCTTCTAAATATGTGGCTCAATCTACACTTCTACTTTTTATGTCATTGAAGATGCCACTAAACTCATGACGAGTATAAGCATTAGTTGCAGCTTCTACAAGTGGCAGCAATCCCTTTTTCCCATACTTTGGTTTAAGATTGTTTAGTAGATGAATTCGGCAAATACCATGATGTGCAAGTAGATAGATATCTGAAAATCCTTTGCAATAGCAGATGTACAGTCTAAAACAAATACCAAATCAGGTGTATAAAGGATAGCAGTCTTCAGCCCTTTAAAAAACAGCTCCACGCAGCTGCATTTTCTAAGTCCATTATTCTAGCTGCTAGAGCGTGTAAGCAGAAATCTCCATCTTGTGTACAAGCTCCTAGTAAAGTTCCCTTAAACTTTCCTTTGAAATGTACCATCTATCCCAATCACTCTCTTCATCAAAGGAAAACTCCTTATTGATAGACCAAATGCAACAAAGATGTATTTCCAGTAGTATCCATCTCCAAATAAACTGTTGATCTATGATATTTCTCTTTAAGCATAAAAAGCATTTCGATATGTTGTAATAACTATTCTTAGGAGTTCTTCTGATCCAATTATTAGCATACTTTTTCACTCTCCAAGCTTGTTTGTAATTAATATGTATACCATGTTCTAATCTAACTTGCTCCATAATCTGTTTTGGTTTGAGTCCATATTTTTTCTCACCATAGTTTTTGCATAGTAAAATACAATTGTTTTTTCATTTTTTCATTGTAGAAATGAAGTCACTTACTTAGAACAAAATGAAGTTAAATTACTATCAAAAGTGTGGTAATTGAACCATAAGACAATACAAGTTCCTATAATCTAACATTTAGGAAGGTATTCTAAGTATTTAGGAACTTTTTCTACAATTTAGGAAACTTTTCATGAATCATTATAAATAAAATTTATTAAGCGAAATATGAAGGAATTTTCAACATGACTTGCATTTTACGCATCATTACACAAAGACGAATCAGTTCTATATATCTTTTTTTATCTTATTGATGAAAGTTTGCATTTGACGATCATTCCGTAAATGCTTGGGTGGAGCATCCTTTACCATCATCTTGTGTTCAATGGATGTCCATAACTTAGTGTAATTTTCCTATATTTTACTAAGCAATCGATTCCATCATTGTGTTCTTCACTTGAAAATCTTTGTATTGCATAAAATTTCTAATGTCTAAATCAAAAATGCTGCAAAATCACTAACAAAAAAATTACAAAGAATAGTTTCGAATTTTGATTCAGAAATCTTCTAGCAATATGTTCTTCAACTCTTCCATGAAAACATCACTATAAAGAAGTTTATAGTGATGTTTATAATGTTATATGCTGGAGTTTTTTAACCGTAGTGTTATATTTGTCCACAAAAATTAATTTAATGTCACTATAGGATACTAGATATTATACCGTGCTACACTACGTATTATTTTTCTAATTTGTATATTATTTTTATTATTTTATAATTTTTTTGATATTTTAAATATATTATTTAATTAGAATATTTTATTTTAAAAATTAATTAAAAATATTTTATTTCGGTAAATAATAACACAAACACTGGTAAATAAAAACACAAACATATTGCAATTTTTTAATTATTATAGAGAATTTTTCATTTTTATATTGCATGTTCTCATAAAAAACATTTTTAGCAAGTTTAAATGAATCATAAATTTATAATAATTATCAGATTTTAGAAATCATATAATTTGAAAACATGTAGATTGAGATATTATAGACATACCTTTTTGTCGAGGAGTAGCATTTCAATACCTATGAGTGTGTTAATTTTGTTAAAATTTCAAGTTTTTCAAGTGAATAACTCTAACCAAAATATTTTTTCTTTACATAAATCTTCGTCAAACTTTTCGAAAATGGTGAAAATATGAGGGTGATAAAAGAATTGTGAAGTTTTGATGTCATGATTAGCTTTTAGATATTGTTTGCAAAATTTATATTTGACAATGGGGGAGTTGTTGGTTTTATAGAGTTAGGTAATTGAAACTCATTATTATGAGGATAGTGGTCATTAAAATATGAGATGGTGGTATGGAAGAAACGGTAATTTTATTTTAATCGTTTAAATGGTTGGAAGACTAATAGTGTAAAACTATGATAATGTGTTTAATTGCTTAAAGTAATAATTACTCCTGTATCATTATTTTAGAACTTGTTATTTTGGGTGAGGTGGATAGTGTGAGAAACTATAATAAATTCCTTCTATTTTGTAACTAAATTTTGAGATAGTGGTATATAAGAAACAGTAATTTTATTTTAATTATTTAAATGGTTGTAAAATTTGTTTAAAGTGAGAATTGCTAACATGTCAATATTTTAAAATTTGTTAATTTGGATGACATGGGTAGTTTTAGAAACCATAATGAATTTCTTTTATTTAATTCAATTTTATGCGTTTACTTTAACTATGTAGTTTTATAGCATATTTGTCACAAATTAATGTACTTTTACTATGGTTGAAACTTATATTTCGTATGTTATTGTTACTAAAAATATGTTATCTTTTTTTACATTGTAAACATATATTGATAATATATATAGATTCTCTATATTTTTCAAATAATATTATTATATTTTTTTGGTAATTTGTGTAATCAAATATATACTAATAAAAGAGATGTTTAAAAATTGGACGAAACGATTAATCATTAAACATATATTTTTCTAATTAATTTTAATAATACCACGTGTTTATCATGGTCGTAAAGCAATTTTTTTAATGTGGACACTATGAGATATCTCAAATTTTTTTTTGTTTTAATAATGTCAGTGTAATGTCATCATGGTAGAGCAAATTTTTTCCTTATGTGGATACCAGAAGTCTCAAACATCTACTTTTATTAGTACTAGATGACAGCCCGCACGTAGTGCCCGGTATTTTTTTATTATTATATTTTTTAACTATTTAGTTCTAAAATATCTCTATTTTTAGTCATTGATACCTTATTTTTTACCCGAGTGATTTATTCTTAGCCACAAATTTTAGTTCATTCGTTAGAGAAAAATAGATTAAAAATCTATTTTTTAATATTTTGAAAAATTGGCATATAAAAATTCTATTATTTTTAACTATTTCAAACTAATTTTTTAAATCTACATATTTCTAAAATAGAATATTCTGCACTTAGATATGTTGTGATTGTTGTATTTCTTGAAGCCTCTCGTAAAAGGTCTTTTCAAATTATTTCATCAATACTAAGCAAAAAAACATTAGTTTTACCACAAACACATATTATAAATAAGAAATCGAGGTGAGGAGAAAATATTTCAAAGTTTTGTAAACATAAATTTTTGTCGAGAAAAACCATTTCCAAACCCATAAGTGTGTTGCTTTTGTTAAAATTTCAAGTTTTCCAAAAGATGAAAAAATCTGATCAGTATTTCTTCTTTACCAAAATTTCCATTAAAGTCGTCGAAAAGGCAAAAGTATGAGGGTGAGAAAATTTTTTTAGTGTCATGATTAATTTTTAAAGAATGTGTGCAAGGTTTGTGATTTACGGTATCATAATTGGTGAATGTTAGTAATGGGAATTCATTATTAGAATGGTAGTGGACAATAAAAAATGAGGTGTTAGTGACCAATAATAGGTGAGTTAGTGTTTATAAATTTTAATTGTTTGTGCAAGCTTAATCGTCAAATTTTTTTAAATTTTTTAATAATTTAGAGATTTAGTTTTAATGAAATTATTAATAATACGTATTTTTTGTTTAGAATGATGTGAATAAATTTGATGATGTGTCAGTTTTTATAACTTGTTTTTTGCTTAGGTGGATAGTTTTAGAAACCTCAAAAGCTACTTATATTTAGTAAAATAGATAGTTTTATAACATATTTGTCACAAATTCTTATACTTATAATACGGTTGAAACTTATATTTCGTGTGTTATTGTTATTGAAAACATGTTATCTTTTTTTTATATATTATAAATATATATTGAATATATATATATACATAGATTCTCTATATTTTTCAAATAATATTATTATGTTTTTTGGTAATTTGTATAATCAAACATATACTAAATAAAACAGATGTTTAAAAATAGGATAAAACGATTAAACATTAGACATATATTTTTTTATTTTGTGTTAATAATACCACGTGTAGTCATAATGGTACAACAATTTTTTTTGTTTAAGTGGATATTATAAGATATTTTAAATTTTTTTTTCATATTTATTTTAACAATGGCAGATGTCATGGTAGATCAAAATTCTTTGTTTATATGAACATCATTACAAACCTCAAATTTGTATTTTTATTAGTATAATATAGATTTCTCAAAATAAAATTAATTAATTTCGTTTAGTATTTTATATTTTAATATGTTTTTATATATTAAATAAAAAGATATTAGCTGTTTCGATTAGTTACATTTTCTTTAAAACTAAATTAGTGCGGTTGGAGTCATTAGAATTAAATATTTTTATTTTTATTTGAATTATATTATGAATGCGATTCAGGTTTGAATTCCATAATTTTAGTTCCGGTTTAAGAATTTTGATTTGGGTGGAGAATTTTAACCCTAGAAAAAGTCATTCTTAATGGCTGCGTTTGTAAGATACGTTTTCTTACGATATAAGATAATAGATTTATAGGATATTGTTTCAAATATAAATTTTGACAGATATTTGTCGATATATAATAAAAAAAACTTGACATCCACGAACAAAGGAATCCCTTTCCGCGTTTGCTTTATCGAAGCTTCCGTCGCTCCTATTCTTCAAATTGAGATTTTTTTTCCACTCCGATAGAAGTTTTTGCTGAAAATTCGTCTTTGATTTCGTCCAAGCTTCTGTAAATTTGAGATCTCTTTGGGTTCTTCTGTAATCATGATGAATTCCATCTTCGGGAGGCGAAAAACTCCTGCAGGTTCTTATCCTTCGATCTCTATATTTCCGTATGTGGTTTTGCTCAGATTCTGATACAAAATCTGGAAAATCGGGATTGCAATCTATTTGTTTATTGAATTTTACTTACTGATCAACGATTTCGCCAATTCTATCGCTTCCGTACTTATTTTCCATTTGGATCAATGGCTGATCTGGGTTTTAAACCTAATGAGAATAAATTTGTTGCTGAATACATTTCTGATATGAGATCATAGCTTCCATGTCTTAAGAGTGTATTCGTTAATGTTGAGTGTTAAATCATGTATAAGGTTTTAATTTCGTTGGTTCCAGAACTTCTGCGGGAAAACAAGAGGATGCTTGATAAATCTATAAGAGAGATAGAGAGGGAGAGGCAAGGACTTCAAACACAAGAAAAGAAACTTATTGCTGAGATCAAAAAGACAGCAAAGCAAGGCCAGATGGTTTGTTTCTGTTTCTTATAACCCATTTGCTTTGTTGGTTATCTTTGTTTCTTCATTAACATGCGTTTGCTTACCCTGTGGGTTGAATGAGTATTTTTTCACAACTCGATACTGCTCGGTCTCTGTCTATAAGTTAGAGGTTTTTCTTTGTTTTGTATCCCTCTATGTCACCAAATGGTTGCAATGATGCTAACTAATTTAAAGAAGCTCTTTGGATGAAGCAGTCGGTACAAACTAATAGATTCTGCTGTGTTTGTTTGTCTGATGCTTTACTTCTAACCAAACTATAGATTTGATTGAATGGGTTGTGTTTCTTCAGAATTAGACATGTTCCATGAATTTTGACTACAATTTGTTGGCTATTTGTTCGTAGGGAGCTGTGAAAGTGATGGCAAAGGACCTTATCAGAACTCGGCACCAGATTGAGAAGTTTTACAAGCTTAAATCCCAACTTCAAGGTGTATCTCTCAGGATTCAGGTATACTTTTTATTTTTCTTGGGTTGGTTATTGTGAAAGCTCCATTTCCAAATATGGCAAAAGTTTGTAGGGTCTAATAGCTTACAGTCAAATGAATACAACACCAGACACAGCTATCCTTATTTCCTATAAGGCAAAAATAAAACTAAAGTTTGCCTATTTCAGACTTTGAAATCAACACAAGCAATGGGTGAGGCAATGAAAGGTGTGACTAAAGCAATGGGGCAAATGAACAGGCAGATGAATCTGCCATCTCTGCAGAAAATCATGCAAGAATTTGAGAGGCAAAACGAAAAAATGGAGATGGTCTCTGAGGTGATGGGAGATGCTATTGATGATGCTTTGGAAGGAGATGAGGAAGAGGAAGAGACGGAAGATCTTGTTAGCCAGGTCCTTGACGAGATCGGAATCGACATCAACCAAGAGGTAAAGCATTCATCTTGTTCAATCTCGATTAACATAACTGATATGGTCTGGACCACAAAAAACTCGACCAGAAAACTGAATAAGCTCAACATACTTATCAGACATCCAAGAAACCGAACTTGAACTGAAACTGATCCACATTAGTTTGGGGTTTTACATTAGTTACAAGGTTTTAAGGAAATGGAAACTGAACCCATATTAAACATTCTACCTAAAGATGACTAACTTGATTGAAGCGGTTTATCTGCGTGTTTCAGCTGGTGAATGCTCCATCTGGTGCGGTCGCAGCACCAGCGGCTAAGAACAAGATGGTGCAAGCTGAGGCGGCTGGAGCGGAGGACGGCGGGGGAATAGATAGTGACCTTCAAGCAAGGTTGGACAACCTTCGAAAAATGTGAAGCCTTGACGGTGTCTGTATCATATTTACTGAAATGGTTGATTACTTTTCAAGCGATATGTTTACTTTTGGGTGGGTTGTAATAATTTCATAATTCGATGCCCTGAATTTATAAACTGATTGTTCTTTTTTTTTTTTTTTACTTTTACATATAAAATTAATAGGTGCTGAAACGAAAAGAACCAAAACTGTTAATTATTTTTTTTTTGTCTAAGATCAGTTAATCAGTGATGAGTGTGCCACGTATCTGCTATACGAGTACTACATATGTATTTGTTAATGGAATTTTAACCTTATTATGATAAATGTATAAATTGTTAAACTATATAAATTTTAAGTATGAAATTTGAATTTAATTATAATTTATGTATGGTTTTACATAATTTTAAAATTTAGATGTAGATCGAACAATTCTATTGTATTTATTAGATTGAGCTGGATTTGTTTGGTCCATTGTAGTCCACGTGTAATGATCGTATGAGGTGTATGTTGGTTTTAAAATTTCTTATCAAATCTTCTCTCCTTCGAAAAAATTGTCCTTAATGTCTAAAATCCTAGTATTGCTTGAGTAGCTTGTTAAAATACTTCCAAGTAGCTTTCTATTCGTTCAGATGCAGCCATTTAATTAAGACCATTGTTACTGCTTTTCCCTTTCTATTAACAATTTTCCTTTCCAAAATCGTTTTTGAAAGATGAGAACGCATAAGATTTAACGTTTTCTTCATACAAGCTATATGATCAAAATTACTAACTCGACAAACTTCCACCTCAACGTTTCCAGCAACGGTACATGTCGAGACCCAAGTATCAAGCTCTTAGATTTCAATCTAAGATGAGATATAATTAGTATTGGCAACTCCTTTCACTCAATACATTACCCGCACCTAAATTTATTCATGAAAATGACACGAAGGCATTACTGCAAAAGATCTTGGAAGGTCAGAGAAAGTAATACAACTCTAAAATCAAGGCCGTACCACTTTTGGACCGGTTGGAGAAGATTAGGCAAAAACCTCGACCTTAGGTTTCTGGAATAGGATTTTCTGGTGGGTATTGGGTGGTGGGGTGAGGTGAACCACACAAGGGATGGAAAGTCTCGTGATAAATCACAACTTAAAAGGTAGAAGGGCTGGTCTCAACTAGGATTCTAAGCGATTAGAGTTTTGTAGGAGAAAAACGCGTAAGAAAAAAATGCTCTCTTTATTAATATCAAAAATTTGTCGAACTACAACGCTGAATGAACCTTATTAATATGCTTGACAACTTTGACCTTCTACGGTCGACCCAAAAACGAAAAGGAAAAGATACAAAAATGCATGAAGAAAAGATTACAAAAGGGAATAAACGGAAAAAGACATCTATTTAAATATTCTTGACTCAATAAAATGGAAAACTACTAATTCCTACCCTGCAAAACAAGAAAGACAAATATATAATTGAAAATTTACCTACTTACCATTCGGCCCAAAAATGTAAGGTGGCTGATCATGTTACACGCGCTTACTCTTCAATTTGAAGTAGGGTTATGAAGTGTTGGGTCTTGACCTCTTTTGCCACGAGAGCCCAAGTCTCTGAAGTTCTTCGAGATGTTGAGAAGCCCTTGGATTCATCCTTGCACTCTTGGCCCAATGCTCTTTGTTGTTGGTCTTCTAGGAGCTTGTCTACCCACAAGCTGAACTTGTGAAAGAATTTCCTTGTTCTGCTTCTTGTCATGGCTGTTGGTGGTACCACTAGTGTAGAAACTTCATCTAGTTTCATGCCTTGAAGCTGGTAGTTGATCTGATCCGAGTCTCCCTGTGTAGATGTTGAAATGGCCGTGTGATCGCTTGAGTCGGCTGGATCGTGTGTAGAGCTGGTCGAGTTTGCAATCAGACCTGGCTAGATCGATTGGTAGGCCGGCGGCGTCACCAGACGTCACCAACTAGGCCGGCGGTGTTAGTCACGTCACCGTCAGTTAGGCCAGAGGTTTGGGCCTCTCCGCCGGCGAAGTTGGTTGGCCTAGTTCGGTTGATCGTAGGGCCAGCGGTACCGCTTGGCCCGGTAGACTCGCCAAATGGCTCGACTGTCTCGGGCAGTCCTTCTAGTCGGCCATTTTGATCTTCTGGCCGGCCAGACGATATGGTGTCCTCATCATCCCCTCCCCCTTCAGTAGGTTTTGACTTCAAAACTGGTTCGTCTGCATGGAAAGGAGCTAAATCAGTCACATTGAATGTGTTAGACACATTAAACTCACCTGGAAGTTCAAGTCGGTAGGCGTTGTTGTTGATCCTCTCTAGGAATCTGAATGGTCCATCTCCTCTGGGGTCAGCTTGGAACTCTTTACGTTGGGGAATCTTTCTTGCCGTAGGTTGGAAGATCATTTTCCTTCTCCCCTTGTTAGCATGAGTCACGTACTTCCCGACCCTTTTTTGCAGATTCTCTGCTACCTTCTGGTGAAATCTCTTGATGAACTCTACCTTAGATGCTATATTGAGGTTAGTTATTTCTACTGGTTGCAGTGGTGTTTGCTCCAAAGGCGTTTGAGGGTTGAAACCATAGGCCACAAAAGGGGTCTTCTTAATGGCTGAATGCACTGCTCGGTTGTAAGCAAACTCAATGAATGGCAGACACTCCACCCATGTCTTGAGGTTCTTCCCAAGTGTGGTCCTGAGAAGAGTTGACAATGTCCAATTGACTACTTCAGTTTGGCCATCGGTCTGAGGGTGGCACATGGTAGAGAAGTGCAGCTTTGTGCCTAACTTTCTCCATAGGGTCCTTTTGAAGTGACTAAGGAATTTGGTGTCTTTGTTTGACACGTGGTAGAGAAGTGCAGCTTTGTGCCTAACTTTCTCCATCCTCCTGAAGTGACTAAGGAATTTGGTGTCTTTGTCTGACACGATTGTCCTTGGCACTCCATGAAGACGCACTATTTATTTGAAGAACAGTTCTGCCATTTGCATGGCATCATTAACATTGGCACACGGTATGAAATATGCCATCTTACAGAATCGGTCTACCACTACAAATATAGCATCCTTGTGGTTAATCTTGGGCAGACCTAGAACGAAGTCCATGGAGATGTCTACCCATGGATGTGTAGGTATGGGCAGAGGAAGATACAACCCATGAGGGTGCACTCGGGACTTCGCCTTCTTGCAAGTGATGCACCTTTCACAATGGGTTTCTACTGATCTCTTGATGTGTGGCCAATAGAAGTGCTACTTGACCACGACCAAAGTGGCCCATAAGACCTCCTCCATGAGTTTCTCGGGTGATAAACTCTCGTAGAGATCCTTGTGGTATGCACAACCTTGTTTCCTGGAACAAGAACCCAGCATGGAGGTAGAACTTGCCATGACTCCCTGTTTCACACTCGTTGTAGCTCTAAGCAAAGTTAGGATCATCCTTGTATAAGTTCTTGGTGTGCTCAAATCCTAAGACCTTTGCTTCCATTGTTGAGATCAAGGCAATCTCCTTGATAGTGCATCGACTACCATATTATCCTTGCCCTTCTTGTATTCGATGACGTAAAGAAAGATTTCTATGAACTCCATCCCCCTAGTATGTCTTCTCTTGAGGTTGGTTTTCCCTATAAGGTGCTTGAGAGTTTCGTGATCAGTGTTGATGAGGACATCAGGTCGTATGTCCAGCCAGGAGACCAGACTGGCCGACCAGGAAGCTTGCCCGAGACAGCAGGGCCATCTGGCACGCCTGCCGGCCCAAGCAGTACCGCCGGACCCTCGAGCAATAGGACTAGACCAACCAACATTGTCGGCGGAGAGGCCCAAGCTTCCGGTACACTTGGTGGTGACGTGGATGACACCGCCGGTCCCCTTGGTGATGCCGCCAACTCCAGGATCAACTTGGCCGGTCCTGAAGGCATTCCGGCCAGTACCTCGCACAGTCCAGCCGGTACAACCGATCCAGCCGAGTGCACGAGCATTTCTACTTCTACACAAGGAAACTGGGACCAGATAAGCTACCAGTTTCAGGACATGCATCTAGAGGAAGTCTCCACACCAGTAGTGCCACCAGGAGCAATGACAAGGAGCAGATCAAAAGCACTCTTCCAGAAGTTCAGCTTATGGGTCGACAAGCTCCTAGAGGAAGATCAACTAAGGGCAATGGGCCAGAAGTGCAAAGAAGAGTCCAAAGGCTTCTCAACAACACAAGGGACATCAGAGACTTGGGCTTTAGTGGCAAGAGAGGCCAGGGCCCAAAGATTCCTAACCCTACTTCAAGTCGAAGACTAGGAGCAAGGCGCGTGCATGCCACAAGGACGGCCATCTTCCATTTCTTGGCCGTGAGGTAAGTAAGGTAAGTTTTCAATAAGAATATTTGCCTCTTTCTGTTTTGCAGGGTAGGATCTAGAATATTTACATTTATTGAGTCAAAGACATTTTAGGAATAGGTCCTTTTTCGATTATACACTTTTGTATCTTTTCCTTTTGTGCACTTTTGTAAATTTTCCTTTTCTTATTTGAGTCGACCCTAGAAGGTCAAGCTGTCGAGCTTATTAATAAGGCTCCTTCCAGCATTATAACCCTCAAAGTTCACGTGACATCACTTGTTTCAAGTGTAGGGGTCGTGAACACATCTCAAGGAAGTGCCCAAACAACCGGGTCATGTTGATTACGGAGGCTGGAGAATATGAGTCCCTAGATGAAGAGGACTATGAACCAGAAGAGGAGTATGGTGACATTGAGTACCCTGATGTGGGGGAAGTGCTGGTCACTAGACGCATCCTCAGTGCAATGGTGGATCCTTCAGAGACCATCCAAAGGGAGAACATCTTCCACAGCCGTTGCACCATCAAGGGCAAGGTATGTAACCTCATCATAGATGGTGGTTCTTGCACTAACGTTGCTAGTACATATATGGTTGATAAGCTAGGTCTATAGAAGACAAGGCATCCTCGACCATATAGAATGAGATGGCTGGATGACAAAGTGGAGCTCAAGATCCATGAGCAAGTCACTGTGCCATTCAGTGTGGGCAAGTACCAAGACCAAGTCGTGTGCGACGTGGTGCTCATGCAAGCTGGCCATCTTCTACTAGGAAAACCATGGCATTTTGACAAAGAGACCAGGCATGATGGCCAAACCAATCTTTACACTTTTGTGCATGACAAAAGAAAGGTCAGCTTGGCTCCTCTTACACCTGCCCAGGTACATGAGCTACAGCTCTAAATGAGTAAGAAAAAGAAACTGATCAAATCTAATTTTCTTATTCAACCAAGCCATGTCCGGAGAGCTTTAGCCTCGAAGGATTTAATGTTACTAATGGTTTTCAAGGAAGTCTTGAATGTAGAAAAAGAACAGGTAGAGCTACCTCTTGAAGTAGCAACTCTCCTCAACAAGTTCCAGGATGTATTTCCAGAGGACATACCAATAGGGCTTGCCTCCTTTGCGTGGCATAGAACACCAGATTGATCTAGTGCCCAGAGCAGCCCTGTCCAACCGGCCAGCCTACCGGATGAGTCCAGAGGAGTCCAAGGAGCTTGAGAAGCAAGTCAAGGAGCTCCTGGAGAAAGGCTATGTTCGAGAGAGCCTCAGTCCATGTGCCGTACCAGTGCTACTAGTGCCCAAGAAGGATGGGACTTGGCGCATGTGCGTGGATTGCCGAGCAATCAACAACATCACAGTCAAGTACCGGCATCCAATACCACGGCTGGATGACATGCTAGATGAGCTAAGTGGAGCCATGGTCTTCTCCAAGATAGACCTCAAGAGTGGATACCACCAGGTCAGGATGAAGGAAGGTGATGAATGGAAGACTGCTTTCAAGACAAAGCAAGGGCTCTACGAGTGGACAGTCATGCCATTTGGCTTGACTAATGCCCCAAGCACCTTCATGCACCTTATGAACCAAGTTCTTAGGGCGTACATCAGTAAGTTTGTAGTGGTTTACTTTGATGACATACTAGTTTATAGTAAGTGCCTACGGGAACACCTCACACATCTTGAGATAGTACTTAAAACCCTTCGACAAGAAGAGCTTTATGCCAATCTCAAGAAGTGCATCTTTTGTACTGATAAACTTGTCTTTTTAGGTTTTGTTGTAAGTTCACAGGACCTACAGGTTGATGAAGAGAAGATTCAACCATACAAGAATGGCCAACACCAGGAAACATTAGCCAAGTAAGGAGCTTCCACGGACTGGCCAGCTTCTATAGGAGATTCGTGCCCAAATTCAGCAGTATTGCCTCACCATTGACGGCAGTAGTGAAGAAGAACGTGGGATTCAGCTGGGGAGAAGCTCAGGAGAAGGCATTACAGGCCTTGAAGGAGAGTCTTACACATACACCAGTGCTAGTCCTGCCCGACTTCAACAAGACGTTTGAAGTGGAGTGTGATGCCTCTGGAATAGGCATAGGAGCAGTGCTAACCCAAGGAGGGAGACCAGTGGCATACTTCAGTGAGAAGCTAGGTGGTGCCTCACTGAACTACCCCACTTATGACAAGGAGCTTTATGCCCTTGTTCGAGCATTGGAGACTTGGCAGCATTACTTGCTGTCCAAGGAGTTTGTGATCCACACTGATCATGAGACTCTCAAACACCTCAGAGGGCAAACCAATCTCAAGAGGAGACATGCGAGGTGGATGGAGTTTATAGAGACCTTCCCGTACGTCATCAAGTACAAGAAGGGCAAAGATAATGTGGTAGCCGATGCACTATCAAGGAGGTTTGCCTTGATATCCACCATGGAGGCAAAGGTCCTAGGGTTCGAGCACATCAAGGACCTATACAATGATGACCCTGACTTTGGTGAGAGCTACAAGGAGTGTGGCACAGGGAGTCATGGCAAGTTCTACATCCATGAGGAATTCTTGTTCCGAGAAAGAATTCATACCACAAGGATCATTAAGGGAGTTTATCATCCGAGAAGCTCATGGAGGAGGACTCATGGACCACTTTGGTGTCGACAAGACTCTAGTAGTGGTCAAGGAGCACTTCTACTGGCCACACATCAAGAGGACAGTAGAAGCTCTTTGTGCAAGATGCATCACTTGCAAGAAGGCAAAGTCCCGAGTGCAACCTCACGGGTTGTTCTCCCACTGCCCATACCTACGCATCCATGGGTGGACATCTCAATGGACTTTGTTCTAGGTCTGCCCAAGATCAACCACAAAGATGCAATCTTTGTAGTGGTGGACAGATTCCCCAAGATGGCACACTTCATTCCATGTGCCAATGTCAATGATGCCACACAAACAGCTGAGCTGTTCTTCAGGGAGATAGTACGTCTTCATGGAGTGCCAAGGACCATCGTATCAGACAGGGACACCAAGTTCCTCAGCCACTTCTGGAGGACCCTATGGAGAAAGCTAGGCACGAAGCTACTTTTCTCTACCACCTGCCATCCTCAAACCGATGGCCAAACTGAAGTTGTCAACAGGACACTATCAACTCTTCTCAGAACTACACTAGGGAAGAACCTAAAGACTTGGGTGGAGTGCCTGCCATTCATAGAGTTCGCTTACAACCGAGCCGTGCACTCAGCAACCAAGAAGACACCATTTGAAGTAGTATACGGCTTCAACCCTCTCACCCCATTGGAGCAAACACCACTACCACCAGCTGAGATGACCAACCTCAACTGAGCATCCAAGGCAGAGTTCATAAGGAGATTACACCAGAAGGTAGTAGAAAACTTGGAGAAGAGGACCAGACAGTACGTGACTCATGCCAACAAGGGAAGAAAGGAGGTGATCTTTCAACCAGGCTATTGGGTGTGGCTACACCTACGGCAGGAGAGGTTCCCAAACCTAAGGAGTTCCAAGCTAGCACCAAGAGGAGATGGACCATTTAGAGTGCTCGAGATGATCAACAACAACGCCTACCGGATCGAGCTCCCAGGTGAGTTTAATGTGTCCAATACGTTCAATGTTACTGACTTAGCCCCTTTCCATGCAGATGAACCAGTTTTGAGGACAAACCTACTGAAGAGGGAGGGATGATGAGGACATCAGGTCGTACATCCAGCCAGGAGACCAAACTGGCCAACCAGGAAGCTTGCCCGAGACAGCTGGACCATCTGGCATGCCTGCCGGCCCAAGCGGTACTGCCAGACCCTAGACCACAAGGACCTGAGCAACCAGCATTGCCGGCGGAGAGGCCCAAGCTTCCGCCACACTTGGTGGCAACATGGATGACACCGCCGGTACCTCTGGTGATGCCGCCAACTCCGGGATCAACTTGGCCGGTCCTGAAGGCATTCCGGCCAGTACCTCGCATAATCCAGCCGGTACAGCCGATCCAGCCGAGTACACGCGCATTTCGTCTTCTACACAAGAGAACTCGGACCAAATGAGCTACCAGCTCCAGGACATGCACCTAGAAGAAGTATCTACACCAGTGGTACCTCAAGGAGCAATGACAAGAAGCAGATCAAGGGCACTCTTCTACAAATTCAGCTTATGGGTCGACAAGCTCCTAGAGAAAGATCGACTAAGGACAATGGGCCAAAAATGCAAGGAAGAGTCCAATGGCTTCTCAACAACACAATGGACATCAGAGACTTGGGCTTTAGTGGCAAGAGAGGTCAGGGCCCAAAGATTCTTAACCCTACTCCAAGTCGAAGACTAGGAGCAAGGCGCGTGCATGCCACAAGGACGGCCACCTTCCATTTCTTGGCCATGAGGTAAGTTAAGGTAAGTTTCAATTCGAATATATGCCTCTTTCTTTTTTGCAGGGTAGGATCTAGAATATTTACTTTTATTGAGTCAAAGACATTTTAGGAATAGGTCTTTTTCGATTATACACTTTTGTATCTTTTCCTTTTGTGCACTTTTGTAAGTTTTCCTTTTCTTATTTGGGTCGACCCTAGAAGGTCAAGCTGTCGAGCATATTAATAAGGCTCCTTCCAACATTGTAGTTCGACAATCTTTTTGATATTAATAAAGATAGAACTTTTTCCCCAACAAGTTTTCTCTCAAGAATCTTGTGCGCTTAGAATCTAGTTCAGACCAGCCCTCTTAGCTCTAAGTTTGTGATTTATCACGAGGTTCATCACCCCTCGTGTGGTTCACTTCACCTTTCCATTGAATACCAACCCAAAAACCCCTATCCAAGAAGTCTAAGGTCGAGTTTCTCACCTAAACTTCTCCAAACAGCCCACGCGCATACATCCTTGAATCAAGGCTTGTATCAGGGGATGATGAGGACATCAGGTCGTATGTCCAGCCAGGAGACAAGACTGGCCAACCAGGAAGCTTGCTCGAGACAGCACGGCCATCTGGCATGCCTGCCGGCCCAAGCAGTACCGCCGGACCCTCGACCAATAGGACCACACCAACCAGCATTGCCGGCGGAGAGGCCCAAGCTTCCGGCAGACTTGGTGGCGACGTGGATGACACCGCCGGTCCCCTTGGTGATGCCGCCAACTCCGAGATTAACTTGGCCGGTCCTGAAGGCATTCCGGCCAGTATCCCGCACAATCCAGCCGGTACAGCCGATCCAGTCGAGTGTACGAGCATTTCTACTTCTACACAAGGAAACTCGGACTAGATAAGCTAGCAGCTTCAGTACACGCATCTAGAGGAAGGCTCCACACCAATAGTGCCACCAGGAGCAATGACAAGGAGCAGATCAAGAGCACTCTTCCATAAGTTCAGCTTATGGGTCGACAAGCTCCTAGAGGAAGATCAACTAAGGGCAATGGGCCAGAAGTGCAAAGAAGAGTCCAAAGGCTTCTCAACAACACAAGGGACATCAGAGACTTGGGCTTTAGTGGCAAGAGAGGTCAGGGCCCAAAGATTCCTAACCCTACTCCAAGTCGAAGACTAGGAGCAAGGCGTGTGCATGCCACAAGGACGGCCACCTTCTATTTCTTGGCCGTGAGGTAAGTAAGGTATGTTTTCAATAAGAATATTTGCCTCTTTCTGTTTTGTAGGGTAGGATCTAGAATATTTATATTTATTGAGTCAAAGAAATTTTAGGAATAGGTCCTTTTTCGATTATACACTTTTCTATCTTTTCCTTTTGTGCACTTTTGTAAATCTTCCTTTTCTTATTTGACTCGACCCTAGAAGGTCAAGTTGTCGAGCATATTAATAAGGCTCCTTCCAGCATTGTAGTTCGACACCCTTTTTGATATTAATAAAGTGTGAATTTTCTCTCTACAAGTTTTTCTCTCAAGAAGCTTGTGCGCTTAGAACCTAGTTGAGACCAGCCCTCCTAACTCTAAGTATGTGATTTATCACGAGGTTCATCACCCTTCGTGTGGTTCACTTCACCCTTCCATCGAATACCAACCCAAAACCCCCTACCCAAGAAGTCTAAGGTCGAGTTTCTCACATAACCTTCTCCAAACAACCCACGCGCATATAAGCCTTGAATCGAGGCTTGTATCAAGTGTGGATTACAAACTCCTTGGACAACAAGTAGTGTTGCCAAGTCTCCAAAGCTCGGACTAGGGCATAGAGCTCCTTGTCATAAGTGGGGTTTTTCAGTGAGGCCCCACCTAATTTCCTTGTCAGAAGTCTGTGACTCCACTCAACTCATCCATAGCATGTCATCAAACCATGGT
Organism: Pugionium cornutum; assembly: GCA_018901935.1. Lineage (NCBI taxonomy): Eukaryota > Viridiplantae > Streptophyta > Magnoliopsida > Brassicales > Brassicaceae > Pugionium > Pugionium cornutum. The sequence goes on from CM032160.1 coordinate 12,165,085, forward strand.
ATAGGATGTCGGTAACTTGACTGTAATATTGTTTATAGCTCGACAGTCTACGCACATTCGCCAAGTCCCATCCTTTTTGGGGACTATAGCAATACTGGCATGACACATGGGCTGAGGCTCTCTCAAATATAGCCTTTCTGTAGGAGCTCCTTAACTCGCTTCTCAAGTTCTTTGGACTCCTCTAGACTCATCCGGTAGGCTGGTCGATTGGGCAAGGATGCTCCAGGTACGAGGTTGATATGGTGCTCAATATCGCATAGTGGAGGCAAGGTTACTGGTATCTCCTTAGAAAATACATCCTGGAACTTATTAAGGAGGGCTGCTACTTCAGGAGATAGCTTTACCTCTTATTTTTCTGCACTCAAAGCTTCTTTAAAAACCATTAGTAACATTAAGTCCTTAGAGGCTAAAGCTCTCTGGGCATGACACGGTTGAATAAGAAAATTAGATTTAATGAGCTTCTTTTCTTTACTCATTTGTAGTTATAACTTATATACCTGGGCAGAAGTGAGAGGGGTTAGGCTGACCTTTCTCTTGTCGTGCACAAAAGTGTATAGATTGGTACGGCCATCATGCCTTGTCTCCTTGTCGAATTGCCATGGTCTTCCTAGAAAAAGATGGTCATCTTGCATGGATACTACGTCACAAACTACCTGGTCTTGGTACTATCCACACTGAATGGCACGGTTAATTGCTCATGGATCTTGAGCTCTACCTTGTCATCTAGCCATCTCAGTCGATAAGACCAGGGGTGCTTAGTGTTCTCTAGAACTAGCTTATCAACCATATATGCACTAGCCACGTTAGTGCAAGAACCACCATCTATGATGAGGTTACATACCTTGCCCTTGATGGTGCACCGGCTGTGGAAGATATTCGCCCTTTGAATGGTCTCGGAGGGGTCGGCCATTGCACTAAGGATGCGTCTTGTGACCAGTACCTCTCCCACATCAGGGTACTCTATGTCTCCATAATCTGCTTCTAGTTCGAAACCTCTTCATCTTGAGACTCGTATTCTCCTGTCTCCGTGATTAGCAAGACCCAGTTGTTTGGGCACTCTCTTGAGATGTGACCACGACCCCTACACTTGAAACAAATAATGTCACATGATCTCTGCGGGTTAGAAGATTTACTAGGCTCTCTCTAGTCACGGGTTTGCTCAGTAGGCTTGCTCTTGAACCGTGACTCAATCTCAATGCTCTTGCATTTGTCTATGGGCTTGGTGCCATTGCTTGGTGGCCAAGGCATCTTAGGTTTGTTGTGTATGTCTTGGCTCTTACGTTTTATGTCTTGTTCAGCCTAGACAGAAAGGTGGAACAAGTCCTTGAAGTCGCTATAGATTTGTCTCTCCACTTTCCGGCTGATTCTTTCTTGAAACCCATCCAAGAATTAAGCTATCAATGCTTCTTCATCATCATTGAGCTCCAAGCTATTCTTTAGTCCCTCAAACTCTTCATAGTACTCCTCCACTGATCTTGTCCCCTGTTTAAGAGTATGAAAATGGCGTTGCAAATCCCTATCAAAATAAGGTGGAACAAACCTTTGTCGCATGAGGTCCTTCATGTCGACCCAAGAGTCCACGGGTCTCAACCTCCTTCTCCTACGGCCAAAAGCCTCACGATTCCACCAGATGAGAGCATTATCCATGAGTTGTGCTACTGCCATGGAGACTCTCCTAGGGCCTGGTTGGTTGTAGTGGGCGAAGATATGATCCATCCTCTTTTCCCAATCTAGATAGGCCCCGGGGTCTACTTTTCATGTAAAACTTGGAGGTGTTAGTTTGACGTCATGATTGTTTACCCGGTTATAGGCATAGTCATCTCCATTCTCATGATGTCTTGGGGGCATTCTTGGTCTCTGGTGGTGACCATATGGCTCGTAGCCATTGTCCTCTTCTTCTGGTTGCCATGGAGGTCCTCTTGGCCTACGATGATAGCTGTGAAGCTAGTGGCCCTCAACTTCATCCGGTTGGGGCTCCTCCTGTTCTGGTCATGGCCTTGGATGGTTAGGATCTTCAGGAGGATCTTGGCCAGCCCTCACGTACCCTATGGCCTGGAATCTCACCGGCCTTTCCACACGCTCCAGGCTCTCGCCTATTGATGCGAGTTGGGTTTGGAGTGTGGTGAACATGGCCATCATGGCCTCGGTGACATTTTGATTTCCTCTTTCAGCCATCGTGTGCTACAAAGAAAAATAGGGTTAGTTTCTCCTAAGAATTCTTTATGAGTGGGTTTTCATAATAGGGGAAAATTTAAAGAAAATGCAAAATAGAGAAAAGGAAAAAATCTAGTAAAAGGAAAACAATTAATGCGCAAATCTTCCTGGATTTCTAGGTGATTTTCTTTGGATTTTTTGGGGGGTAATTTTCTTGTTTTTAGTTTTCGATTTAACCTAAATTTAATGGCAATATGCTTTAGCAAAAGGAAAAACAAAGATGCAATAAAAAGAATGAACCTAAACCCTAGTGCTGCACATAGGAGATAGGTTGCACTCGGTTTGTTCTAAGTGATATATTTTTGATGTTTTTAATGGAACTAAAATAATGTACGAAGCTGAATGAAGACTGAAATAAATGATAGAAAAAACTGGTTTTAGGAGCTTAAGCTCTGATACCAAAATGATACAAGCCTAGAATCAAGGCCGTAACACTCTTGGACCGGTTGGAGTAGGCGAGAAGCTCGGTCTTAGGATTCTGGAATGGGATTTTCTGGTGGGTATTGGGTGATGGGGTGAGGTGAACCACACGAGAGATGGAAAGCCTCGTGATAAATCACAATTTAGAAGTTAGGAGGGCTGGTCTCAACTAGAGTTTTAAGCGATTAAATTTTTTTTAGGAGAAACACTCGTAACAAAAAAATGCGCTTTTATTAATATCAAAAACTTGTCGAACTACAATGCCGAATGAGTCTTATTAATATGCTTGGTAGCTTTGACCTTCTAGGGTCGACCCAAAAAAGAAAAGAAAAATATACAAAAGTGGATAAAAGAAAAATTACAAAAGAGAATAACCAAAAAAGACATATACTTAAATGTTCTTAACTCAATAAAATGGAAAACTACTAATTCCTACTCTGCAAAACAGAAAAGGCAAATATATAACTGAAAACTTACCTACTTACCATTCGGCTAAGAAATGGAAGGGGCCGCTTTGATACACGTGCTTACTCTTCAATTTGAAGTAGGGTTATGAAATGTTTGGCCTTGACCTCTTTTTCCACGAGAGTCCAAGTCTCTGGAGTTCTTTGAGATGTTGAGAAGCCCTTGAATTCATTTTTGCACTCTTGTCCCAATGCTCCTTGTCGTTGGTCTTCTAGGAGCTTGTCTACCCACAAGCTGAACTTGTGGAAGAGTGTCTTTTTTCTACTCCTTGTCATGGCTCTTGGTGGTACCACTAGTGTAAAAACTTCATCTACGTTCATGCCTTGAATCTGGTAGCTGATATGGTCTGAGTCTCTTTGTGTAGATGTTGAAATGGCCGTGTGATCGCTTGAGCCGGCTGGGCAGTGTGTATAGCTGGCCGAGTTGCAATCAGAGCCGGCCAGATCGATTGGTGGGCCGGTGGCATCACAAGTTAGGCCAATGGTGTTAGTCACGTCGCCGCCAGTTGGGCCAGAGGTTTGGGGCCTCTCTGCCGGCGAAGTTGGTCGACCCAATCCTGATTGTAGGGCCGGCGGTACTGCTTAGCCCGACAGACTAGCCAAATGGCCCGGCTATCTCGGGCAGACATTCTGGTCGGCCATTTTGATCTTCTGGCCAGCCGATGATCTGGTGTCCTCATCAGAAAGGGAGCAATAGCGATGACCAAGAAGACGGATGAGATCAACAGCAAGGTAGACAATGTCTTTGGGGAGCTCAACGTCAAGTATGAGCACCTCTTGTCTCATATTAAGGCGTTGGACAGCCAGGTTGCACAGATAACTTCTTCTTTTGTACCGAAAGGTAAACTCTTTGGTAAACCTAAAGTAAACCCACGAGATTACTGAAAATCCATTTTGATAAGTAGTAAAGAGGCACCCACATCTAAGGGAGAGGTAGAGGAAACCTAGCAAGAACATGAAGGCGACAATGAGCTTTTGAGTGAAGCAAATGGAAACACGGTAGACCCTACCCCAGCAGAAGTTGAAAAGGTTTCTCGCAGAGTTCAAGAAGTGAATGAGCAGGAGAGAGAGTCCTGCGAATTCGAAAGACTTGAGAAACTTCCATTTCCCGGAAGGTTTAAGGAGCAAATTCTCGAACTGCAACACAAGAAGCTCAAGAAACAACTGAACTCAATCAGACGGTCACTCCGAGGTTGGCTTAAAGATCATCCAAGGATGAAAAAGCTCGAGCAATATGAAATGGAGAAAATAAAGGGTGTTGAGGAAGGACTGGCAATGGACAATCATGAGTATAGTGGAATACTCTAAGGCTCTACATAGGAGAAGCTTCAAGATCTAGGTAGTTTTACTCTTCCTTGTGCCTTAGGATCTTTGTCTTGTAAATGCTTAGTGGATCTTGAAGCTAGTGTGAGCCTCGTGCCTCTGATGGTTTCTCAAAAACTAGGTTTAACATACTTCAAAAAAGCTCGCATCTCATTGGTTTTGGTAGACAGGTCTAAGGGGTCTCCTATTGGGATATTGGAAAACTTACGGTGAAGGTTGTGATGAGGACATCAGGTCGTACATCCAGCCAGGAGACCACATTGGCCGACCAGGAAGCTTGCCCGAGACAGCCAGACCATCTGGCACGCCTGCCGGCCCAAGCAGTACCGCCGGAGCCTCGACCACAAGGACCAGAACAACCAGCAATGCCGGCGGAGAGGCCCAAGCTTCTGGCACACTTGGTGGCGACGTGGATGACACCGCCGGTCCCTCTGGTGATGCCGTCAACTCCGGGATCAGCTTGGCCGGTCCTGAAGGCATTCCGGCCAGTACCTCGCACAATCCAGCCGGTACAACCGATCCAGCTGAGTGCACGCGCATTTCCACTTCTACACAAGAGGACTCGGACCAAATGAGCTACCAGCTCCAGGACATGCACCTAGAGGAAGTATCTACACTAGTGGTCCCTCAAGGAGCAATGACAATAAGCAGATCAATGGCACTCTTCCCACTACAAGAAAACATGCGATTTGCGACCACGGTTGTGGTCGCAAAGTAGTCGCAAAATACTAGTCGCAAAAAAAAGTAGTCGCAAATCAGTCGCACATTTGCGACTGATTTGCGACCACGGGAATAGTGGTTCTTTTGCGACTAATTTGCGACCACAAGGTGGTGACTATTTTTGCGACTAATTTGCCACTGAATTTCCATAACAAATTTTGCTACTGTTTTGCGACTACGTTTGTGGTTGCTAAATATGTAGTCGCAAAACAGTCACAAAATTTTGTGACTTATTTGCGACTACAGTAGAACCGCAGTTGCAAATCAGTCACAGTTTTTTGTGACTGTTTTGCAACTGCAGGAGAACCGTAGTCGCAAATCAGTCACAAAATTTTGCGATTGATTTGCGATGTGGTTCTGCTGTAGTCAGTCGCAATAAATCAACTCTTGCAGTCGCAAAACAGTCACAAAAATTGCGACTGATTGTGACTGTCCCAATTTTTTGTTACTGATTTGCATGTATGAAGAACAAACCTGATTTAGGACTAATTTGCGACTACACCGTAATTAGATTTTAAAAAAATATTATATTTTTTATTATTATTGAAATAATTTCGTATATTTGGAAAAAAATATAATATTAATTATTTAAATTTAATTTCGAAATATTTAAATTATTAGAAAAATGTAAAATAATATTTGTAAATTTAAATTTCAATAATAATTTTGGAAATTAATTTCAATAATAAAATTAATATTTTGAAATTCGAAATATTAATAAAATAATTTATATTAAATATTAATATAATTGGTTTAAAATTAATATTATTTATTACTAATTTTTATTAATGAATTAAAAATATTATAATATTAAATGAAAAATATGTGAACTAATTAATATAAAATATTGAATAAAAAGATATACAAATTTAAAATTATAACATTTATTATTGAAAATTATTTAATACATGAAAAAAAAATCTAATTGTCAGGTGGCGGAAATTGGAAATCTGATGGCGAAAATGGGGTGGTGGGCGGAGCCGTCGATGGTTCCCCTGTGCAATCGTTATCCCGCATATAGGAGGCGAATGCGGGATCCGTCCGTTGGATATATCCGAGGAGCATCTCCAAGCTCGAGATCTTCTTCTGGTTTTCTCTGTTGAGCTCTTCAATCTTCTCATTTCTTTCCATAATCTGCGCGTTTTGTGCTTTAATCAACGCGTTTTGTTCTTGAAGCATTACGTACTCGGGTGAATGGGTTTGTACCCCAGTACTTCTACCCGTAGACTGTACGCGGCTGAGGCTACCGAGTCCATAAAGACGGCCTCGTTCATCCGGAACAGATGACTACAAAATAACAAAAACGTAATTTAAATAATAAATTTAATTATTTAATTAATTACAAAAATATGTTAAAAGAAAAAAGTTTGAAAATTTTTTTTACCTGAAGGAAGATCTCATTCTTCTGTGCTTGAGTCAGCTCAATTGGACGGGAGGTTCCATCGGATGTTTCTGTTGGATCGACCTCCACGATCGCCATCTTTTCTTGGATGTTTTGTTCGTATGCTTCACAGATTTGTTTTGCTTTCAAATCTACATACGAACCATCTGGTCTTGTGTGAGTCTTTGTAAAGACCTCACCTATTGAGACTAGTCGTCCCAAATTATGTTCTTTCACAGATATTGAAATAAATTTTATTTAATTAATAACAAAAATGTTAATCAAATTTAAACAAAAAAACTGACTTACCATTTCCTGTTGGACCTGAATGTAGGATTTTTGGCCCGACAAATATTTGTGCGGGCCAAGACCGTCCCGAGCGGAGTTGCGGTTATTAGAAGATTTGGTACTCCTCTCGGTAGATATTTCTGTTCCCCAATAGTCTGTCATAATTTTGTACAGACTTGGGGAAATCCATCGGGGATGTTTTCCGGTTGTATGAACCGTGCTCACCATCCCTTTCATCCGTCTTACGCAGACGGCCTCGAACTCTTTTCGTACCACCGGGGTGATCACAGGATCCCAGGTGTACGATTGCTTGAAATTAAATTATAGTTATTACTATATTTACCTGATAATGCTAGATGAACGTTCCGTGGTACAAGTTCTGCAAATATAAAAGGGAGAAGTCTTTCCATAAAAACATGGCAGTCATGGCTTTTCATGCCCGACAACTTTAGTCCATCCATATCCACAGAATTTGCTAAATCTGTTGCATAGCCGTCCGGAAATTTGACATCTTTTTTTATACATTCCAATAACCGTTCTTTCGTTTTTTTGGGTCAATCGAAATATAGGGAATAGAGCACTACCCCGACCATCCACGTGCAACTCTTTTCGAGAGCAAAACTTCGCAATATCCAACCTTGACTTAACTGTATCTTTTGATTTCTCTTTCACATTCATAATAGTATTAATGATGTTATCGAAGAAATTCTTCTCTATATGCATCACATCAAGATTATGTCGAAGGTTAAGATCCGTCCAGTACGGCAACTCCCAAAATATACTTTCTTTGTGCCAATTATGCCAGCTGCCGTAACCTTCTTCTTTACTTTCATGACCGTTTCCGCCGCACTCAGATGTTCTTAAAGGATTGACAGTTTTTATTCGCTCGTATAAAACTTGTTCTCCTGTCAATGATTGTGGAGGACAGTCATTCAAAGCGTGCTTCCCTTTTAAAAAATTTGTTTTATTTTTCCGTAACGGGTGACCATTAGGAAGAAACCTTCGATGACAATCAAACCAACACGTCTTTCTCCCATTTGGTAATTGAAATGCCTTCGTATCATCCATACAAATTGGACAGGCCAGCCTTCCATGCGTTGTCCATCCTGAAAACATTCCATAAGCGGGAAAGTCGCTTATCGTCCAAAGTAACACAACTTTTAGATTGAAATTTTGGTTCAGCGATACATCGTATACATCAACTCCCGTAGACCATAATTCTTTCAACTCATCAATCAAAGGTCGTAGGAATATGTCCAGACTAGCACGCGGATGATTTGGCCCCAAATTCAAAATAGTTAGAAACAAATACTCTTTCTTCATACACATCTCCGGTGGCAAATTATATGGAGTGATAATCACCGGCCATAATGAATGATTACGAGACATCCCAAATGGGTTGAACCCATCAGTACATAAGCCAAGATAAACATTTCGAGATTCAGCAGCAAATCTAGGATGTAAATATTGAAAATTTTTCCACTCTGTAGCATCAGATGGATGACTCATTTCTCCGTCTTCTGCTTCATGCTCTGCGTGCCACCTCATTGCCTCTGCGGTTTTCTTGCTTTGATACATTCTTTTAAGTCTATCACCTATAGGTAAATACCACATACGACTGAAAGGTATTCTCGCCATGCCCTCGCTTGGCTTATATGGGGGAGAATCGCAAAATTTGCATTTTTCCCATTTCTCATCTTCTTTCCAAAATATCATACAATTTTTAACACACACGTCAATTGTATAAAACGGGAGGCCTAAATTTCGCATCAATTTTTCGGTTTCATAATATGAACCCGTCGCCTGATTCTCCTCGGGTAAATATTCTGTAAATAGCTCCGCCCAAGAATCCATACATTTTTCTGGTAAATTAAAATCAGACTTGATGTTCATAAACCGAGCCGCTAAAGATAACTGTGAGTGCCCTTCATGACAACCATCATACAATGGATTTTTTGCAGCTTCTAACATGTTGTAAAACTTTTCTGCTTCTTCATTAGGCCGTTCTTCTTCATAATTATAATTATAATTTTCTTCGTTCTGATTATAGTACTGAAGATGATCATCAGTTGTTGTCTCACGAAATGCATCCGTCACCATTTCAACATATCTATTACCGGATATAACAACTGTTTCATCACTACTACAATCACGTCCCTGATTTCTTTGTACATCACCCCGACTAGTACTCGTCCCTAACTGAACATTCAGCTCTTCTCCATGTTTATACCAAATATAATAATTTGACATAAACCCTCGACTATATAGATGACTCCATATTTTTCGTCCTAGAATAAATTTATCATTTTTGCAATTAATACAAGGACAGAAAAACTTACCTCCACTATTTTGAGCTATAGGTTGACTACTTGTAAAATTCATGAACTGCTCCATGCCTTGTGCAAATTCCGCCGAGATCTTTCTTGTTTCATTATCAATTCTTCTGTACATCCAATCTCTCGAATTGTTATAATTTCCCCACATGTTTTACATAAATTTTTACCTTTGATTTCACAAATGAGAGAATGGGATGGTGCATATATATACAACATTTTGCGACTACTTTGCCACTACTTTACCACTGATTTGCCACTACTTTGCGACTACAGCTATGTAATCGCTTAAATGTCATTATACCTAACACGCTCATGTTTTTTATGTTGGAATACACTTTAGCCCCTCCCATTGCATCCAACAAGTCTTCAATCAATAGAATTGGAAATATGTCCTTCACTTTCAAGTTGTTTAACCCCCTATAATCGACAGATAACCTCCAGCTACCATCTTTTTTTAACTAGTACCACTAGAGAAGCATACGAGTTGGACCAGTTGTGTGGTACCTTTATCTAAAATTTTCTACACGATCCTTTTTGTTTGTCTAGTATGTACCAAAGTGATAAGTTTGTTGATTTACCAGATTAGAACCGTCGAGCAAAGGAATGCGATGATCACGATTTGGTCTAAAAGGGAGAGGGGTGTTGGGTTCGGCAAAGATATCATCATATACATATAGTAGTTCCTTAATGCCAGGAAAATAGTACCTTTGACACTATCGATATTCATTGTTTAGAGAGACCCTTGTTTGGCACTACTCCATGCTTTTGGTGTTGTTGGAATTGCATAAATCATAGACAATAAACCTAATCTTCATTATATTTATTCAACTTAGCAACCTTGACAGAATGTACGAACTCCAATTTGATGCCTTGGAGCACCAAGTTTTCCCCAATCTAAACTTCATTTGCAGCTTAGACAAGTCCCAAGTGATGGCGCCCAATTTCTGTAGCCACTATACTCTCAAAACTATGTCGTACCTTCACAACACCATGAAGTCGGTTGGGAATGTTGTTCCCTGAAACATCCACTCCAATTTTCCACTTTACCTCTCATGGCCGGTTTACTACCATCAGCCACAACTACTTCAATAGAACTTGTTGCTTGTATGCTTAGACCTACCTTTTCTACAGTTTCATGGGTGAAAAAGTTGTGAGTAGACCTCGTGAAGTCTTTTCCTACTTGAGAAATGAATCCTCATTGTGTGGTATTTGTGATACTTGCCAGTGCATTAAAGGAAATATGAGCAATATTGGCATTGACCATTGTTGTCTTTGTAGGTTCCTATAGTTTATCCTACTTCGAAAAGGAAATCTAACTAAATAAATGCATAATACGATACATAGAGAAAAGAAAAATATATATATTTATATGAGATATGAGTATATCTCAATAACTCCACCCTCCCCCAAGTTGGAGCATGGAGGTTTTCAATGCTCAATTTGGATTGGAAAACATCGAATTCTTTACGTCATAAGGCTTTAGTCAAGATATCAACAAGTTGATGTTTTGTATAAACATGGGCTGTTTTGATGAGAGCAGTTTGAATATGATTGGGAATAAAATGACAGTCAACCTCAATATGTTTTGTACGTTCATGAAAAACTGGATTTGCATTAATATAGAGAGCTGATTGGCTGTCACAGAAGAGGGTCATGGGTTCCTTATGGTCAATGCCGAATTCAAGAAGCAATGCGTTCAACAACTTCAGCTCACTAGTCGTATCGGCCATGGCATGGTATTTTGCCTCTGCCAAATATCTAGAGACAACGTTTTGTTTATTTGTTTTCCAGCACACGGGAGATGCACCAAGTTGTACAATCCATGCAGACAAACAACGCTGTTTGTCGGACAACTGGTCCAGTTTGAATCACACCAACCGGTAAGATGAAGAGGAGACTGAGCACGAAGTAAGATCCCTTGTCCCACTATTCCCTTAAGATACCGAACAACTTTCAATGCAACTTGAAAATGATTCTCTTTTGGGTGTTGCATGAATTGGGAGAGAGTGTGAATAGCATAGGCTAAGTCTGGTCTAGACATACCAAGGTATTGTTCTGGATCGAGAATAGCATTACCAAAAGCAAGAGCCAAGCGATGGTTCTGATCAATTGGTGATCCTGCTGGATTGCATCCAAGTAGACCCATTTCAGTTAAGATATTGAGAGCATACTTGCGTTGAAACAGATAAATCCCAACAGAGCTTCGAAAAACTTCAATGCCCAAAAAATACTTAAATACACCAAGATTTTTCATATGAAAATAAGAGGATAAGTAATCTTTGAATAGTTTGATGACCTCAAAGGTGTTTCCGGAGATGATCAGATCGCCAATGTATACTAAAACGTGAAAACAAACATCAGGTTGTATGAAGCTGAAAAGAGAACAATCAGCTTTTGATTGCTTAAAACCATAGTCCTGAAGTGCGGTATTCAGTTTTGCAAACCAGCAACAAGGTGCTTGTCGTAATCCATAAAGAGATTTATGAAGTCGACAAACACGGGTTTCATCAAGAAAAACAAAATCAGGTGGCAATTTCATCCAAACGTCCTGCTTAAGATCGTCATGTAAGAAAGCGTTGTGCACATCCATCTGGTGAACTTCAATGTCTCGCTTAGCTGGTACGTCTAAACAAAATTTATACCATAGACATTTTGGCAACTGGAGAAAATGTCTCTTTATAATCAAGTCCTTCAATTTGGTTGTTAGCGAGGACAACGAGCCACAACTTGTAACGTTCAATGGTACCGTCGGATTTACGTTTAATGTGATACACCCATTTGCAACCAAGCGCCTTCTTTCCAGTAGCAATTTCTCCACCCATGGACTCTTTCCATACATTAAACTTCAGAGCTTCTTTAAACGACTGAGGTTCAACACCGATAGTTAAGCTAGGCAGCAAGATAACTGCGATGGGTAGAGGAGAAACGATCACAGAGAAACTTATGAAGAGGATATGTCGTACCTGAAGATGATGTGGATGCTTGTGAGCTAGGAGAGGGACTAGAGAGAGAGACTGTCTTAACAATGTAGTTGGAGAGTTTTGTAGATGGCGTTTTCTTGCGATGGCCACGACCTAATGGTTCTTCATGAAGTTTTTCAACTCGTATAGGATTTGAATCACGTTGTTCATCAGTTGAAAAAATATCGTCAATGATAGGAGGCACAATGTCCGAAGATTGAGTGGTAGGGTTGGCATGGCAAGGGGAGAAAATATTTTCCGCTGTTATAGGACAACAAGAGTCTGGGAGATGAAATACCGCATCAAAATCATCATCGTATGTGCGAGAGAGTTGAGTAATAAGAGGTGTTTCGAGATGGTCTAGAGTATAGGAGATTTGACTACTAGAGTAAGAGAATGTAGTCTCCCAGAACACAACATCCCGAGACACAAAGAAAACCTCTTTCGTAATATCATAAAGACGCCAATCTTTTTTCCCATAAGGATAACCAACAAATAGACACTTTCGGCTTCTGCTTTCGAATTTTCACCACGGTGTTCAATATTATGTGCATAACATAAGCACCCAAAAACACAAAGATGGTCAAGGGAAGGAGGCTGATTGTATAATAAATCAAACATACTTTTTCCATTTAAAACTTGAGATGGAGTATGATTGATAAAATATCCAGCTGTTAGAACACACTCACCCCAATATTCAAGCGGAAGACTTGCTTGAAACCGTAATGCCCGAGCAACATTGAGAATATGTCTATGCTTACATTCAACACTATCATTTTGCTGCGGAATGTACGCACAAAAAGTTTCATGGACTATTCCATTGTCACGAAAGTAACTTGTAAGTGCCAAAATTCAGACCCATTATCGCTTCTAACCACCTTTACAGTCTTATTGAATTGTCGGTGTATTAAAGAAAAATATTGTTTGAGAGTTGTGCTCACTTTTATCCGGAAGCAAATATATCCATATTACTCTTAAATAATCATCAACAATCGTTAAGAAGTAACGTGATCTACAAAAAGCTATTGTTCGATAAGGATCCCAAAAATTACAATGAATCAAATCAAAAATTTCAAAAGCTTTCTTATTACTAAGGGGAAACGAGGTCCGAGTTTGTTTTGCACGAAAACAAACATCACAATCTTTTTGTAAATCATCACTACTACGAGTACTATTTTTAAAAATTAGTAATAAACCCACAATTTGAGAAGACCGATGATGCAGACCACGATGCCATAAAGTTCTATCAGCACCATAACTTGTCTGAAAACTTGCCACAATCTAAATCTCTTTGAAGTAGTATAGTCCTTCGCCTTTTCACTCACCTGCTCCAATCAACATCCTAGTGGTGCGGTCTTGTAAAACAATAAGCATGTCAGTAACCTGCCCAACACAATAGTTTTCGGAAACCAATTGTCTGAAAGATATCAATTGGAATGGAATCCATCAACTAAATAAATATTGTTCAAACGTAGGTTTGAAGTAAGCTGGATAGTGCCCTTTCTATAGGAAAAAACATTATACCCAGCAGGTAAGGTAACAGAGACAGGACATATTTGACGAATGGTTTCAAAGAGATCAACACGCCCAGTCATATGATGAGTGCCTCATGTGTCTAAGATCCATGTAACGTCATCTTTCTTACCACTAAAACGCTCTGTTTTCTCTGATTTGAAAACACATAACAAGGTTTCCCATTGAGCACCTGAAAACCCGCTAAGTCCTTGACGATCAACATATATTAGAGCAGCACTATTTGCTTGAATCAGTGTAGTGGTAGTCATAATTTGGGAAGTATTTGCTCGAGGTCCGATTGTGCGAGCTATAGACGAAGATGGTTTGGAGAACGAGTTGGAGTTCTCAAGTTGGCCTCTCGGCCTATTACCCCACCATGAAGGATATCCAATAGTGCGGAAACACCTTGCAGCTTCATGTCCAGTACGACCAAAACTAGTGCAAACAATAGTTGAGAAATCATGGGTGTTTGAGTCAGAACGTGTTTGGGTAGTAGAAGATGAAGCACGGGCAGCAAAACTCATCAATTCGGGCTCCTTGCATGCATTAGAAAGTATAGTCTCGTTTTGAACCAAAGTTTGATAAACAAAATCGAGATCCAGAGTTGGAATCTGAACACATAATTGTTGTCGTATCGTTCCATGAACAACATCAAGTCCAAAGAGAAAATCATGAATGCAAATTTTGTCCATCTCGTTTTCTTTGGCGAGAACCCAATTACATTCGCATTTGTTCCATTCACATGTCTTGCTCGGACTGTACTCTTGCATAGCATCGCAAATTTTAGTAAGCCGACCGAAATAATCCTCTATAGATGAACCCATCCGACGACAGTTTTCTAAGGATGTCCATAGTTGCTGAAACCGAGCTCCACTTTTTACAGAGAATCGACGTTTGATGAGATCCCTCAAGTATTTTGCTATCTCTCGATGAGAGATATTGAAGCGCAAACGATCTTCAATAGTGAGCTTCATCCAAGTCACAATTAGGTGGTTATTTGCTAACCAATCTTCATAATAAGGATAATCCTTATCTGGTCACGGTATGGTACCGTCAACAAAGCCAAAAAAAGTTCGACAATTTAAAGCCAAAAATCGCAACCCATTCATCATAATTTTGACCATTCAAGAGAGGATTAGATATCACATCCCCTGGATTATCACTAGCAAAAAGGTCATAAGGAGAGATGGTGCGACGTTGTGCTTCCAAAGGAACAGCCGCCAAGGTTCTGGGATCACCATTCATGATTAAACAGATTGAATTTCGTAGGCAACTAAAATAAAAAATAAAAATAAAAACAAGTTGTGGAGAAGAACGAACTTGTAAAGGTGAGAAAAATAAAAAGAACGGAGTTGGATCGAAGGAGGAAATCAATAGAACTTATTAACGCTCTGATACCATGTAAAATCGATCAATGTAAAGAATATTATGTGTGTTTCTTTTCTCCTCAAGAAGTTGAATATTTATAGAAGAGATTTATCCATGAGAAAAGGAAATCTAACTAAACTAGATTTATACTCACGTCATACGTAGGGAAAAATATTTGTAAATTATATAATATTATTTATTAGTAAATATAAATTAAATATTTATAAAATTATAATTTTATTTAGAATTATTTTAATATTAATTTTTGTATATGTAAATTAAGGAAATAAAAATAATTTTTTTTACGAATTTAATAATATTTTTAGTTAGTTTAATAAAATATATTGATTATTTAACCAAATTAATAACAATATCATATATTGTGATTATTTTAGTAACTTAAGTACATTTATATATTTATTTGAAACTCAATGCGGTGATAACACGTTAATATAACATTTTTGTTAATAATACGTCAAAATAATATTATTTTTTTAAAAAAATTTTAAATAATATATTAAGAATAAATATATAATACAATATATAGAAAAAATATATTTATCTCTATGTGATATGAGTATATCTCAATAGTTTCATTTCCATATCCTCCTTGTTGGGAATTTTTCCCTTTCTTCTTATAAAAACTGTTTAGGACCCTCTATAGACCTTTTAGATGTTCAGGGAGTCATGTATTGTTGCTTTTTGGGGGTGCGTCAACTCATACAGTCTCCCAAACATTAAACGTTGGTGTACAGAAGTGGGTTAGAACATCCGTATGTGCATCTGGTAATTGCGTTGTGTATGAATCATTTCAAACTTGTTGTGATAATCCAAAATCTCGTCGGTCTCTTTGTAGTGTTTGAGTCCAGCAATCAGATCATCCCAAAGCTCATCAAAACATTTCTTTAATAAGGCCCGATATAAAATCCAATTATTAAGAAACATGAACATCCTACTCAAAACCAATTGATAATCACTGGAATGGTCCATGTACCATATATACTAGTGTAGAAATATTCCAACTTCTCATTTATGATATTTCACACTCTAATATGCCTTCTCGAGATGTGGGCGGCATACGCACCAACATCTCGAATATACCACGATAATATGAGCCACTTATACGGGCCACTTACAATATGAGAAATCGTTTTTATGAGAAATTGTATGTCGGGTTAACATTGGGTTCTGATACCATATTCGAAAACATAGACATTCAACTCAAAACCAATTGGCAATCAGTGGAGAGATTCATGCCCCATATATACTAGTGTAAAAATATCACAACTTCCGATGTGGGACCTTTCACACTCTAATACCAATCTCTAACTCCTGCCTGTCCTAACTCCGATTGAACCAGGGCATGTTGCTAGTTGCAGCTATATCATCTAAGTGAATCGATGTTGTGGGCACTAGATTTAACCCCAAAATTTGAATCCGCTAACCGGACCAAAATGGACCAAAAATAAATCAAACCAGTTATTTTAATTATGTAATGGTCAAAAATATTAATTAATTTGTAACGGAAAATAATCAATACTATAACGGTCAAGAATTAATTATGATGTAACCGCCAAATCCGCAATTAATTCTATATCTGAAATTAATTACGGATTATAGTATAAAAGGAGCACAACCCTTATGTAATGGTGAATGATTGAGAAACATTCAAAAATATAAGAACTATTCAGAGATTTGTGTAAGAGCTAAATAAAGTGCAAATTCGGTTGTAACATTTGGTGCCGTTTGTGGGGACAATCTATCCTAACTTTTTAAAAAAGAAAAATACCAAACTCCAACAACGATAATCGAGATTTTCAGGGCATCCTTGACAGACTCTACAACTCGCATCGAAAAGAAATAAAAGATACAATTTCGTTATCATTGTTTTGTATTTTGATGCATGCAATCACGACGATATATAATGAAATCGTACCCGACAAAATTTTTTAAAAGTGTTTACAGTCCCAGAAATAATATCAAATCCTAAAAGAGGTAAAAAAAGGCAAACAACTCTTCGTAAAAACACGGATATATGGCTGTTAAATAAACGAGAAATACTTCACTAAAATAGCCAGCACAGCTCGATAAAATAATATTAAAAATTAAAAAGGGTTAAAAAAGGCAAGTAATTCCTCGTCAAAACATGAACACGTAGCTGTTACCGAAACGAGGGGCACTTCGCTAAAATAATAAAGGCAGTACATCTAAGCATGCGCAAGCAGCTCCTCGTAAAAATACAGGCACATAACTGTTATAGAAACGAGAAAATACTTCGCTAAAATAATAAATCCAGCACATATAGGCACGAACCCTAATAGGGGATAAAAGCGCAAGCAGATCCTCGTAAAAACATGGACATGTAGCTGTTATAGAAATGAGGAACACTTCGCTAAATAATAAAGCCAGCATAGCTCGGCACGCGCAAGCAACTTCTCGTAAAAATACGGATACGTAGCCATTACAGAAACGAGGAGCATTTAGCTAAAATAATAAAGCCAGCACAACTAGCCACGAATCCTAAAAGGACATAAGAGCGCAAGCAGCTCCTCGTAAAAACTCGGACACGTATCCATTAAAAAAACGAGGGACACTTTGCTAAATAGTAAAGCCAGCACAGCTCGGCACGCGCAAACAGCTCCTCGTAAAAATACGGACACGTTGCCGTTACCGAAACGAGGACCACTTTGTTAAAATAATAAAGCCAGCACAGCTATTCACGAACCCTAAAGGGGATAAAAGCGCAAGCATCTCCTCATAAAAACACGGAAACGTAGCCGTTACAGAAAAAAAGAACACTTCGCTAAAATAATATAGCCAGCACAGCTCGGCACGACAATATAAAACCCTAAAAGGGGATAAGAGCGCAAGCAGCTCCTCGTAAAAACACAGACACGTAGCCGTTACATAAACGAAAAGCACTTCGCTAAAATAATAAAGCCAGGGTAGCTAGGCATGCGCAAACAGCTCCTCTTAAAAATACGGACACGTAGGCATTATACAAATGAGGAGCATTTCGCTAAAATAATAAAACCAGCACAGCTAGGCATGAACCCTAAAAATGGATAAAAGTGCAAGCAGCTCCTCGTAAAAAGACGAACACGTAGCCGTTACAGAAAATAGGAGCACTTCGCTAAATAATAAAGCCAGCACAACTCGGCACGCGCAAGCAGCTCCTCGTAAAAATACGGACACTTAGCCGTTACAGAAACGAGGAGTACTTCGCTAAAATAATAAAGCCAGCACAGCTAGGCACGAACCCTAAAAAGGATAAAATCACAAACAGCTCCTCGTAAAAACACAGACACGTAGCCGTTACCGAAACGAGGAGAACTTCGCTAAGTAATGAAGCGATCACAGCTCGGCATGACAATATCAAATTCTTCAAGAAAAAAATAAGGGGAATGAACGAAGCAAGCAATTTGTCATCAACACATCGATACACAACCGTTAAATAAACGAGGAACATTTCGCAAAAGTAAGATAGCCAGCATAAAACGAGCATGACAAAGACAAAATAAATTTACCCGAATTGACGCTTCAGGAAAGTTGGGGGGCTTATTTTGGGCATCGGATTTAACCCCAAAATCTGAATCCGCTAATCGGACCAAGATGGACAAAAAAAAGTCATACCGGTTATTTGAATTATGTAACAGTCAAAAGAATTAATTATTCGTAATAGAAAATAATCAATAATGTAATGGTCAAGAATTAATTATGTTATAAACGATAAATCAGCAATTAATTCTATATCTAGAATTAATTGCAGATTATAGTATAAAATGGGAACAACCCTTATGTAATGGTAAATGATTCTGAAACATATAAAAATATAAGAACTATTAAGAGAATTTGTGTAAGAGGTGAATACATTACAAGTTCAGCTCTAACAGATGTGAGTTTCATTTTGGATGTGATCGTTATCGAAAAACTGTTCCACATTAAATAAACAGCCCTTGATCATCTCCATTAAAGTGGGGGAATTCAAGTTTTGTGAGTCGTGTAACACCAGCGTAGTTAAATGAAGTACCTGGTCGAGTCGCGCAAGACAGATCAGTGCAAACAGCATGGATGACCGGGGTTGGTTTTATGCTTAAAGAAGATCGATCTAGTCTCACCGATGTACTGCCAATAAGAGGGCCAATGGCTTCAAACATACCAGCCAGCGATTTCTCCAGCTTCGCGTTTTGAGAAGCTATCATCCCTTCAAGAGCTTGCATCCGGTCAATCATTTGCTTCTGAAGGAAGCAAGAACCTCTTTTTAGTCACATGTAGTTGTCTCCATACTCTATTTTTGAGCTTGTGTCTCCTTCATTGTACTGGCTGAGGGTCGAGTTGACTCTGATACCTCTGATACAAACAGAAATACGTTTTGTTAAACTTGATAATGAAGATCAAAGTTCATGAAACAAAGAGGTTCTCACACCTGATCCAAGAATCTACAGAAGAATGATTTCTAATCTCAAGGTGCTCAGTATTTTAAGAGAAATGACAAAAAATCTAAGAGAAGAAAGAGAAAATTCAGCTAAAAAGCGTGTAAAAGAAATGGCGACAACGTCACTATTTTACTGTTGCAGTTGCTAGGCTGAATTAGATTTGCCTCTTCTCTACCCTCTATGCATGATGATCGTAGGAGGTTGGCGTTGGTTTAAATTTTTGTATCAACGTGCAATCAGTAAAAGCAGTATTATAGGTTAGATAAGGCGAGGATAAGTTTGAGAGACATTCTTTTCGATCGATTTATAATCATAGTATTATACAATAAAATCATAATATTGCGTAGGGTTACATAACGTGACCAACATGTTTTATCTTACTTTTAACAGGTTAAAACTATCCAAAGTTTATAATATTTCTGTGGAGATGTATAACTAATTGCCTGACCCATTACCAGTTATTGTTGTAGTTGATGACATTCAAATTCTTGAGTTAGAATGTTTGTTTTAAATACAAAGATAGAAACATTTAAGTTCTTCGACAACTTTTTTTTTTGACATTTTGTATTTAGTAAAAATTAACAGGTATTGGCTCGTTTATATATTTATTAAAAAGAATTAAACATACTCCTTTTTATCTATAATTTCTGTAATAAAATTTTTTAATGGATTTTTGAACATTGCAACCCTATACATTTGGGTTGTGCATGGACAAATCGAGAAGTGCTACTTATTTTGAATGTAAACAAGTGTTGTTGTTGTAAATATTGACCATAGCATTAGTCTCGAGTGATTTTCTCTCCGTTTTCTGTACTCACAATTTTAAATAATTATTTACATAATAAGATGTATATATTAATATAAGATTGATTGAGCTTATAAAGAATTTCAGCAATTTTGTGATTCCGTCATGGTATGAGATCCACAAAGGTTTGAGATTCAACTATTGAATGAGCTAGATTTGTGAGACGCGTTCTTTTGTTTATGTGGACTTATTTTATTACACAGTTATTTTGTTCGTTTGCTTCATTCATATGTGATAAGACAAGACAAGTTCTGTTAATTTCTTCATTTGATTTAATAATTTTAGTCAAATATGAGGTATAATAATTGGGATATCCAAATGATACGAGCATGGAAAGTACACAAAAAAAAGCTCATGGTTAGGAATGAACCAGTGGAACATGAAGAATCTCTTGAACTACCAGTTGGACCATTAACCCGAGCCAAAGCCAAGAAACTCAAAGAGGCAATCAGCCGCATGCTCAACAAGGAGAATGCACAACAAATTCACTTGAGCTTGAATGGAGAAGTGCCTAAAAGCCCTATGATTTTAGTACAAGCTCAAGCAAATGGGTATGTGATCCATTTGTACTCTTTTTTTCTTATCCAAGTTTTTTCCCATTGGGTTTTCTTGGTAAGGTTTTTAATGAGGCAAATGAATCACATTACAACCAGCCCAATTTGTTGTTTAAAATCAAAAGGAGTTCAATTAAAAATGCTCAAAATTGGCGTCATCAAAGGGGGGGAAAAGGGTCTACATTCATAGTCAAAATAAGAGTTAATGAAGTCAAGGTCTTTGGTCAAGGTGTTTGGTCAAGTCTTCCCTTGTAATTGTAACCAATTTAATATTGTAGGCTCCTCATATTTACGTTCCCTTATAGTATAAATTGGGGCTTTCATTTGTAAACTTGATCATTCAACTTTTCAAATAAAAACAGCTTCTTTTCTTAAGTTTGAGAGTGATTCTCTTCTTAATCTGATTGTTGGTGTGTAATATCCTTCAATCAACATTTAGTAGCCTTAGTGTGTAATATCTAAGCTACTATCTTAGGTAAATCAGTAGTCTTTCCGCAACTACTGTGTGACCCTTCAATCCACAACCTTTGAACAGATTGAATTTCGATTCATTCTGTTGCAAAGCCTATCTCAACCGCATCTAGAAGTACATTCCTTGGGAGGTTCACATCATTTGGTATCATAGCACACTTCTGATCAGTTATCCCTATCACTGATCTCTATATCTCTTTATTTCCATCTATTTAGATTGCATATGCTTGTGTATCGATTTGCATCAGTTGATTAATCGAAAAAAACCTATTCATATAATTGCATTGTTGTTTTTATCCAATATTACATCAGTTTATAACATCAAAATCGACCCCAACCCATTGCATTTTCAGATTAGAAAATAACACACTTGCAACTCTTCATCTTCCATCGAAAATATTTTTTCAGAACAGGTATTTTAAACGGATTTGTTAAGTGTATTTGTAGCTATGTCAGGAGGAAATCAAACTTCAGAAGCACCAAACTTGTTAATGGAGGCTCTAGTTGCAGAAATGAAGAAAGTACTACAAGTAGAGCTGGAAGCCATTCATTTGCGGCTTGATGATGTTCAGAACAATAGTAACACTGAAGCAGGTCCAAGGAGAACCAGGAATCCCTTTAGACATGGCCATAATGAAGAAATAGAAGCCTACTATAGTCATGGCAGTGAAGGGAGTAGGAGAACCCAAAGGAGGCATAGGCGTGTTAGAGAAGAAAGGGTGACGCTTAATGACACCTTAAGAGGTCTTAAACTTAAGATACCATCATTCTATGGCAAAAATGATCTAGATACTTACCTGGAATGGGAGAAGAAGATCGAGCTGGTGTTTGATAGTCAACACTATTCCGAGCTCAACAAGGTCCGCATAGCTGCTACTGAATTTTATGAGTATGCACTCAGCTGGTGGGATCAATTGGTGACTTCCAGAAGACGTAATGGTGAGTATCCAGTAGAAACATGGGCTGAGATGAAAGCCATAATGAGGAAAAGGTTTATGCCCAGCCATTACCACCGTGAGCTTCACCAAAAGCTAAGGAGACTCAATCAAGGAAGCCGAAGTGTTGAGGATTATTACCAGGAGTTGGAAACCCTCATGATCAGGGCAGACATTTCAGAAGATAGAGAAGCTACTATTGCAAGATTTTTAGGAGGACTTAACAGTGACATTCAAGATAGAATGGAGCTGGAACATTATGTGGAGCTAGAGGAAATGTTGCACAAAGCTATACTGGTGGAACAGCATCTAAAAAGAAAAAGTTATACTAGGCCAAGCTATGGAGCAGCTAACAATAAGCCTAGCTACCAAAGGGAAGGAAACCAGATTGCTAAAGTTGATTCCAAACCTTCAACAACCACTCAAGACGTCAAGGGCAAATCTGAAGCTACTACATCTACTAGAACAAGAGATGTGAAGTGTTTCAAATGCCAAGGAAGAGGGCACTATGCGAATGAATGCACCAACAAGAAGATCATGATTCTGTTGGATAATGGTGAAATAGAATCCGAGAAAGAAGAAGTTTTTTCTGATTCTTCAGAAGAGCATCTTGTACCTCCTATGGCAGGAGAATTATTGGTGACAAGAAGAACCCTAAGCGTACAAAATAAAACCAAAGAACATGAGCAAAGAGAGAACCTGTTTCACTCAAGATGCCACGTCCAAGGAAAGGTTTGCAGCATCATTATTGATGGAGGCAGCTGCACTAATGTGGCTAGTGAAACTATGGTAAACAAGTTAGGTCTAGAAGTGTTCAAGCACCCAAAGCCGTATAAGCTGCAATGGCTTAATGAGTGTGGCAAAATGAAGGTAAGCAGCCAAGTCAAGGTACCTATAACCATTGGAAAGTACCAAGATGAGATCCTTTGTGATGTTTTACCAATGGAGGCTGGCCACATTCTGCTTGGAAGACCATGGCAATTTGATCGAAAGGTCATTCATGATGGTTATACCAACCAACACTCATTTGAACACAAAGGTAAGAAGATCACACTTGTTCCTATGACACCACAGGAGGTGTACCAAGATCAGCTCGTGTTGGAGCATAGTAAAACAGCTGGAACTTCAAAAGAAACCATAAGCACCAAAAGTGACAGAGGCTGTGAGAACAAGAACAAAAAGCACTCAAGTTTCTTTGTGAGAACTGGTGGAGGCTCTCTTCTCACAACAACCTGTTCTTTTGTTTATCTATAAGGAAGCTCTCATGAGCTTAACTAACGTTGCACCGGTATTACCGAGTGAAGTGACTTCTATTTTGCAGGATTATGAAGACGTCTTTCCAGAAGACAATTCAAAGGGGCTACCACCCATCAGAGGCATTGAACATCAGATTGATTTTGTACCTGGAGCCGCACTACCAAATAGACCAGCTTATAGAACCAACCCCGTTGAGACTAAGGAGCTGCATAGGCAAGTTAATGAGCTAATGAAGAAGGGCTACATCAGGGAGAGCATGAGTCCTTGTGCTGTGGGAGAAGAAGATCGAGCTGGTGTTTGATTGTCAACACTATTCCGAGCTCAACAAGGTCCGCATAGCTGCTACTGAATTTTATGAGTATGCACTCAGCTGGTGGGATCAATTGGTGACTTCTAGAAGACGTAATGGTGAGTATCCAGTAGAAACATGGGCTGAGATGAAAGCCATAATGAGGAAAAGGTTTGTGCCCAGCCATTACCACCGTGAGCTTCACCAAAAGCTAAGGAGACTCAATCAAGGAAGCCGAAGTGTTGAGGATTATTACCAGGAGTTGGAAACCCTCATGATCAGGGCAGACATTTCAGAAGATAGAGAAGCTACTATGGCAAGATTTTTAGGAGGACTTAACCGTGACATTCAAGATAGAATGGAGCTGGAACATTATGTGGAGCTAGAGGAAATGTTGCACA
This sequence comes from Pugionium cornutum, assembly GCA_018901935.1. Taxonomy (NCBI): domain Eukaryota; kingdom Viridiplantae; phylum Streptophyta; class Magnoliopsida; order Brassicales; family Brassicaceae; genus Pugionium; species Pugionium cornutum. Next base: position 12,189,222 of record CM032160.1, read on the forward strand.
AAGCTATACTGGTGGAACAGCAGCTAAAAAGAAAAAGTTATACTAGGCCAAGCTATGGAGCAGCTAACAATAAGCCTAGCTACCAAAGGGAAGGAAAACAGATTGCTAAAGTTGATTCCAAACCTTCAACAACCACTCAAGACGTCAAGGGCAAATCTGAAACTACTACATCTACTAGAACAAGAGATGTGAAGTGTTTCAAATGCCAAGGAAGAGGGCATTATGCGAATGAATGCACCAACAAGAAGATCATGATTCTGTTGGATAATGGTGAAATAGAATCCGAGGAAGAAGAAGTTTTTTCTGATTCTTCAGAAGAGCATCTTGTACCTCCTATGGCAGGAGAATTATTGGTGACAAGAAGAACCCTAAGCGTACAAAATAAAACCAAAGAACATGAGCAAAGAGAGAACCTGTTTCACTCAAGATGCCACGTCCAAGGAAAGGTTTGCAGCATCATTATTGATGGAGGCAGCTGCACTAATGTGGCTAGTGAAACTATGGTAAACAAGTTAGGTCTAGAAGTGTTCAAGCACCCAAAGCCGTATAAGCTGCAATGGCTTAATGAGTGTGGCGAAATGAAGGTAAGCAGCCAAGTCAAGGTACCTATAACCATTGGAAAGTACCAAGATGAGATCCTTTGTGATGTTTTACCAATGAAGGCTGGCCACATTCTGCTTGGAAGACCATGGCAATTTGATCGAAAGGTCATTCATGTTGGTTACACCAACCAACACTCATTTGAACACAAAGGTAAGAAGATCACACTTGTTCCTATGACACCACAGGAGGTGTACCAAGATCAGCTCGTGTTGGAGCATAGTAAAACAGCTGGAACTTCAAAAAAAACCATAAGCACCAAAAGTGACAGAGGCTGTGAGAACAAGAACAAAAAGCACTCAAGTTTCTTTGTGAGAACTGGTGGAGTTAAGAAGGCTCTCTTCTCACAACAACCTGTTCTTTTGTTTATCTATAAGGAAGCTCTCATGAGCTTAACTAACGTTGCACCGGTATTACCGAGTGAAGTGACTTCTATTTTGCAGGATTATGAAGACGTCTTTCCAGAAGACAATTCAAAGGGGCTACCACCCATCAGAGGCATTGAACATCAGATTGATTTTGTACCTGGAGCCTCACTACCAAATAGACCAGCTTATAGAACCAACCCCGTTGAGACTAAGGAGCTGCATAGGCAAGTTAATGAGCTAATGAAGAAGGGCTACATCAGGGAGAGCATGAGTCCTTGTGTTGTGCCAGTTCTACTTGTGCCAAAGAAAGATGGCAGCTGGCGCATGTGTGTTGATTGTAGAGCAATCAACAACATTACGGTAAAGTATCGTCATCCAATCCCTAGGTTAGATGACATGCTTGATGAATTGCATGGTTCCAGAATCTTTTCTAAGATAGATCTTAAGAGTGGGTACCATCAAATACGCATGAAGGAAGGAGATGAATAGAAAACTACATTTAAAACTAAGCATGGATTATATGAATGGTTAGTCATGCCATTTGGGTTAACAAATGCACCTAGTACTTTCATGAGGTTGATGAATCATGTTCTTAGAGCTTTCATAGGAGTCTTTGTTGTAGTATACTTTGATGACATCTTAATCTACAGCAAGAATCTAGAAGAGCATGCTAGTCATTTGACATTGGTTCTAAGCGTTCTTAGAAAAGAAAAACTATATGCCAATCTTAAGAAATGCACTTTTTGTACAAATAACATTGTGTTCCTAGGCTTTGTTATAAGTGCAGATGGTATTAAGGTTGATGAGGAGAAGGTCAAAGCTATTAAGGAATGGCCAAGTCCAAAAACAGTAGGAGAAGTGAGAAGTTTCCATGGGCTAGCTGGCTTCTATAGACGCTTTGTCAAGGATTTTAGCACTATTGCTGTTCCACTTACGGAAGTAATCAAGAAAGACGTAGGATTCAAATGGGGACAAGCTCAAGAAAGCTCATTCCAAGCTTTGAAAGAAAAGCTTACACATGCACCTCTTCTATCTTTACCTGATTTTCTTAAAACCTTTGAGATAGAATGTGATGCTTCTGGTATAGGTATTGGAGCTGTTTTGATGCAGGATAAGAAACCTATAGCCTATTTCAGTGAGAAGCTTGGAGGAGCCACCCTCAACTATCCAACCTACGACAAGGAATTGTACGCCTTGGTCCGTGCTTTGCAAACTTGGCAACACTACTTGTGGCCTAAGGAGTTCGTGATTCACACTGATCATGAGTCACTCAAGCACTTAAAGGGCCAACAGAAGCTGAACAAAAGGCATGCACGGTGGGTTGAGTTCATAGAAACATTTCCGTATGTCATTAAATACAAACAAGGTAAAGAGAATGTTGTGGCAGATGCATTTTCAAGGAGGTATGCCTTAATCTCTACTCTTGATGCTAAGTAGTTAGGTTTTGAACAGCTTAAAGAGCTATATGAAACTGATCCTGAATTTAAAGATGTATACATTGCTAGCAAAAAGTTTGCTTCAGGAAAATACTATCAGCATGAAGGATTCCTATTTTATGATAATAGATTATGTGTGTCTAACTGTTCTATTCGAGACTTGTTAGTTAGGAAAGCTCATGGAGGTGGATTGATGGGGCATTTTGGAGTTGCCAAAACACTTAAGGTCATGCAAGATCATTTCTATTGGCCACACATGAAGAGAGACGTAGAAAGAATCAGTGCAAGGTGTGTTACATGCAAACATGCTAAGTCTAAGGTTCAACCCTACGGTTTGTACACTCCCTTACCCATTCTTACTCATCCATGGATTGACATATCAATGGAATTTGTGGTTGGTTTGCCTAGAACTAAGACAGGAAAGGATTCTATCTTTGTTGTGGTTGATAGATTCTCTAAGATGGCTCATTTTATAGCATGTCACAAGACTGATGATGCATTGCATATAGCCAATCTGTTCTTTAAAGAGGTAGTTCGCTTAGATGGAATGCCTAGGACCATAGTTTCTGATAGAGACACTAAGTTCTTGAGTTACTTTTGGAAAACTCTTTGGTCTAAGTTAAGAACTAAGTTGGTATTCTCTACAACATGTCACCCACAAACAGATGGTCAAACTGAAGCAGTTAATAGAACATTGTCTACTTTATTGCGTGCATTAATCAAACGAAATCTTAGAACATGGGAAGAATGTTTACCACATGCTGAATTTGCATATAACCATTCTGTACATTCTGCTTCTAAGTATTCTCCTTTTCAAATTGTGTATGGTTTCAATCCTTTATGTCCTTTGGATCTAACCCTTTTGCCTTTAAGTGAAAGAGCTAGTATTGATGGAAAAAGAAAAGCTGAGATTGTTAAACAGATCCATGAGAATGCAAGGAAGAATATTGAGGCCAGAACCCAATAATATACAAGAAAGGCCAACAAAGGAAGACGTGAAATGGTATTTGAGGTGGGAGACCTCGTGTGGGTTCACTTGAGAAAAGACAGATTTCCAGCTGAAAGGAAATCCAAACTTATGCCCAGAATTGATGGACCTTTCAAGATAGTTCAGAAGATCAGCAACAACGCCTACCAAATTGATCTTCAAGGTAAGTACAATGTGAGTTCAAGCTTCAATGTTTCTGATCTTGTGCATTTCATTGCAGATGAACCAGATTTGAGGTCAAATCCTTTTCAAGAGGAGGGGGATGATACGAGCATGGAAAGCACACAAAAAGAGAAGCTCATGGTTAGGAATGAACCAGTGGAACATGAAGAATCTCTTGAACTACCAGTTGGACCATTAACCCGAGCCAAAGCCAAGAAACTCAAAGAGGCAATCAGCCGCATGCTCAACAAGGAGAATGCACAACAAATTCACTTGAGCTTGAATGGAGAAGTGCCTAAAAGCCCTCTGATTTTAGTACAAGCTCAAGACAGTATACAAATGGGTATGTGATCCATTTGTACTCTTTTTTCCTTATCCAAGTTTTCACCCATTGGGTTTTCTTGGTAAGGTTTTTAATGAGGCAAATGAATTACATTACAACCAGCCCAATTTGTTGTTTAAAATCAAAAGGAGTTCAATTAAAAATGCTCAAAATTGGCGTCATCAAAGGGGGGGGAGGGAAAGTGTCTACATTCATAGTCAAAATAAAAGTTAATGAAGTCAAGGTCTTTGGTCAAGGTCTTTGGTCAAGTCTTCCCTTGTAATTGTAACCAATTTAATGTTGTAGGCTCCTCATATTTACGTCCCCTTATAGTATAAATAGGGGCTTTCAGTTGTAAATTTGATCATTCAACTTTTCAAATAAAAACAGCTTCTTTTCTTAAGTTTGAGAGTGATTCTCTTCTTAATCTGATTGTTGGTGTGTAATATCCTTTAGTCAACATTTAGTAGCCTTAGTGTGTAATATCTAAGCTACTATCTTAGGTAAATCAGTAGTTTTTCCGCAACTACTGTGTGACCCTTCAATCCACAACCTTTGAACAGATTGAATTTCGATTCATTCTGTTGCAAAGCCTATCTCAACCGCATCCAGAAGTGCATTCCTTGGGAGGTTCGCATCACCAAATATAGTCATGATATTAAATCATGCTATCAGATATTTGGATATCCAAATTGTTAGCTATAGAAGTAAACACTTTGAAAGTAATAATCGAGAATTTACAGATAGTGTACATGTTCACTGTAGTTTTGGAAAGCATGTAGTTTCATAGGTGAAAAGTGTGTCACACGATTTGTACAAGTATAGAAAACATGTAGTTTCACATGCAAAAAGCGTGTCACACACCAACTCTTTCATATGTTGATCCACAAGTTGTGACTGGGCTTAAAAAAGATCAATGGAAGAAGGTTATACGGTTGCTTGAACTAAAATTGAAAAAAAGTAATCGTGTGAATGATAACATCTATACAAGCGAGTGGATAATCGAAAGTGGTGCATCACGCCATATGACTTCTATGTTGAATGGTATAATTGATGTGTATCGAGTCTCATCGTGTTTAGTAGGCCTGCCTAATAGAAATATTGTGAGTGCTGATAAAGAAAGAGTGTTGCATTGACAGAAAAGTTGATTTTGATACATATTGTTTTTGTCGAGGAAATTAAAATGCAATCTTATCTCAGTCAAAGGTAATTGATGTTGAAGGGTATGGTTGATGTGTATCGAATCTCATGTTGTTTTTTTAATCTAGTGTGTCTTTACATGATCTTGATTTTTATATTCCAATTGGAATGGAAGAAAGGAAAGACGAATTCTATTTTCTCAAGGAATAAAAAAAATTGTGATGAAAGTAAATAAGTTGGATTCTTTGGAACTTTGGCATAAGAGAATATGACATGCTTCTAAGAAGGTTTTTAGGAGACTACGAGGAGTGGATTATAAGCGTGTTGGTGTTTCTGGTTGTGACCTTTTATTTTCAAGCAAACCAATGTCTTAGTGAATTTTGTTGAGTACTAACAAAAGTAAAAAGTGTTTTGGGTTGATTCATTGGGATTTATGAGAGTCACATCGAACACAAAGTTTATATGGAACTTTTTACTTTCTCAGTATTGTTGATAATTGTACTAGAGATATGTGGGTATTTCTTCTTACAAATAAAACGTAAGTTTGGAATATTATTGTGGATTTCTTTGCTGTTCCCCAAAGAAATTTTTACAAAAATGTGAAGATATAGAGCAGTGATAATGTTAGCGAACTCATGCAAATGAAAGATTATTTTCATAAAAAAAATATGGGATTCATTAGACCTCCTTCATGAGACTCCTCAAGAGAACGGTAGAGTTGAAATAAAAAAATGCGCATATACTTAATGTGACAGGAGCATTGATGTTTCAAGCAAATATTTGAGTAGAATTTTGGGGTCATTATGTTTTAAGTGTTGCATATCTTATCAGTCGTATGCAATATTAGTTACACAAAGGAAAAAAATTCATATCAAATTCTTTGGAAAGGTTCATTCGTATCTTGAGATTCGGATTTTTAGATGCTTGATGTATGCTTATAATCAAAAATGACAAAGAGATAAATTTGAGAGTACAAGCCGAAAATATGTATTTTGGGATATCTTTATTCAAAGAAATGATGCACCTTATTTTATTTGGAAATACGTGAGATATTTGTATCTCGATGTATCTCTTTTTTTTAAAGAAATATTCTCATATTTGGAGATAAAAGATACATAAGTAGGTAAACCATTTAACTATGGTCAAATAAGATTATTTGTGTGAGATAATACTGAATATGATAATCCTATGACACATAATCGGGTTGTGTCACAAGAGGTTGTAGAAGTGCAAACTCAAGGATTTAGAGTGCCACATACTAAACCTACATTAGTGACATAACCTACTACTGAAAATGTGCAAAAGATTGCATTGATGATAGAACATGTATTAGTGACACAAACTGAAACTATGCAACAAATTGTATCAAAAGAACTTTTGGTTCGTGGAATAAAAAAGAAAGAATCTTTTATCAAGTTGCCTAATTATGTGTGCAATACAATATTTCCAGTGAATTCATCCATTGTTAGTCAATAGACAAGTAATGAGTATGGAATTGAACATTTTGTAAATTGTGACAGGTTTTCTTCGTCACACATATCATTTTTGTGCATTAGAGTTGCAGGAGTTATTCCAAAAAATTTTGCTGAGGCGATGAAACGTCCACGAAAGCATTAAACAATGAGATTATAGACTGAATCCCAAGAACAAAATAAAAACGTGGTCGATTGAACAATTGTCATATGGTAAGCATGTTATTGAATGTAAATAATGGGACGATTGTGAGATATAAGACGGGACTTGTAGCATATGGTAATCGCCAAAAAGAGATTAATTATTGTGATACATTTGGTATCGTGGAAAATGACCACAGTTAGATTGGTTCTTCTAGTCGCAACTAAGAAAAATTAGGAATTGCATCAAATGTGTGCACAATGTGTTTCTTCACGGAAATTTGTATGAAGAAGTGTTTATGCGGTCAGTTTAGGTTTTTAGTACTTCTCTTGCGCAAGTCTTTGGATGGTTTGAAGCAGGCTCTAAGTTGCTGGTTTGCAAAAAAATTCTAAAGCACTATTGGATTTTGGATTCACACAAAATAAGGCTGAGTACTCTATTTTCTCACTAGTTCAAGGTAAGGTTCACATGCATGTTCTACTATATGTTGATGATATTTTGGTGACAAGAAACTGATAAAGGAACAAGAGGGCTTGTTCGAGAGAGGAGAACTGGTGGAAAGGCTCTACCTGGCTATACAACATTTTCCAGAGACTCAAAAATGATGGGTTGATAAAAAGATTGATAGTGACCCTTGAGCTGGCGGTAGAGCATTTTCTAGAGGATATAAGTGAGGATTTGATAGACAGATAGATTGATAGATGTCAAACAGATTATGAAAGGTGTGTGATAAGTGTAGAGCACTCAAGCTTCAAGGATTTTCACACAAGAAGGTTGGAGGCATCAACTCCTTTCAAATGAAGAAAAACTAAGTTTTTATTTCATAAAACTTAAGTGATTACATGTTGAGAAAGTACTTTATATACTAGTCCAGCGTCAGGTGCCTTCTAGCGTTGAAAATATATTAAAATAGAATGACTAAAACAAAAATAACAACAAGACATTAGGCCCTAATGGCAAATAAATAACTCTTAAACTTAATAGTCTCATTCATGCAAAAACAAGGTAAATAAAACTTGTTAATTTAAATATAGGAATTTTAAATACACACTTTGGTCTCTTGAAACTATTTATAATGCCTTTTTAAGTTTGTTTAACAATGATTAACAAAGTCATGGACTCGGAATTATTTTGAAAGGTAAGTGTAACTTTCATCTTACAGTTTGGTGTGATTCTAATTGGGTTTGGTGTCTTGTTACAAGGAGATCTTTGAATGGTTGGCTGATACAGTTTGATGATTCTCATATGTTTAGAAGTTGAAAAAACTTGATATAATGTCATGTGTTTCAGCAAAGACAAAGTAAATAGTGATGGTTGTTGCGCTAATAGAGCTGAAAAGGATAAATAGTGTATTGACATCTATGACTATCACATATTCAGGTGTCATGAATTTTTATTGTGATAGTAAATATGCATTTCATCTTTCTGCGAATCATGTGTTTCATGAGGATACAAACACATCGATATTTATTTTCATTTATTAGAGATTATATACAACCTGATAGTTTTGACGAAACATGTATCTACCACATAACAACTTGCAAATATTTTCATTAAAACACTTGAATAACGTCTATTCTAAACAATTTAATCCAAGTTGAACATTCGAGATCTAAATGCTCCAACTTAAGGGAGACTATATATTAGCATTATTGGACTTGCTAATATTAAATACGTAGGGTTTTGATTATTCTTTGTATAAATAGTTTAGTGTCTTATTTTGAAAACTCTAATCAGAATAATAATAAAAAATCATAAATTTTCTGATTGTTTTAAAATTTCAAAATTTTCAACATTTCATCGGAAAAAACACTAGATATCTTTAAATTATGAATTAGGTAAAATTGTAGCATAAGAGAAAAGCAATCAATGAAATAAAAACGATAGATCATTTCTGATATGGTAAACGGTTTCTTCGTTGGCCCATATACATATTCGCCAAATCATATTTGCCAAGACATATTCGCCAAATAGATAGGTCGTGTAAAAGCAAGATCGAGTGTCTTGTCAAGTTTAAAATGATGTTTGATAAGTTAGAAAGAAGTGTCTACTTTAATGGCTCAAAAGAGACAATGATGAAGTATAATCCTTTGCACATAGAATTAAAACGGCTGATCTAGGCAATATAATACATAGTGTTGCACTATAACTTTGACATATCTTTCTAAATTAATTAAGTATTAGTGAAGATAGTGTCAAAATCGGAAGTTTTGCATATAATCCACACTTACATAAAGGAGAATAATGTGAATATTGTAATGTAATATAACATTGTAAAGTAATATAACATGAATAGATTACCACAAGATTAGTTCCACGGATTGTTGATAATTTGATAAATTCAAGAATTTGAAATCCAAGGTTGGTACAAGTATCGTTTTTTATTAATCCACCAAATTGTATCTAAAGTTTTGAACTTAATATACAAGAAATATTTCAACTCTAATTTCTAATGTGGGATATTTGACATTTAGTCAAAATTTTAAACATCTCATACTTTCCAATATATCCAAATTAAATTTTCATTTTCCATTCAAATTAGCTCCGATTTGACACAAAAGTACATTGTGTTGAAGTGCTTACGACGAGGATTCTATTGGGCAGAAAATCTGGTCATTCCAACAAATATTTTCATCAAAAAAAAATCCATTTGAAAAATGGTCAAAAACCATTCCTTCAAATACGAGTTCTAACAATCTCCACATGAATAGAAATGATGTAGACACATGATGACTCGATATACTTGACATAATTGAATACCTAGACAAGATTTTTCAAGACTTGAAAGAAACGTTTTGAGAATACAAGAAAAAAAATTTACTATATCTAACATGGTAGCATTTTTCAGCTATGATCTATTCATTTTAATTTTGTCAGATTTACCTGGACAAGTAGTGAACATGATATTTTGAACCATCCCGGCTTTGATGTAAGCCTAGAAAACAGCTATAGCACAACTTCATTTTCTCACATAACTAGATTTTTTTGTTATGTTGATTTTGGCCATAATGATTCGTTAATTATGAGTGAACTTAGAGAATAATTTTTTTTTACTTCATTCTCCTAGAAATGTTCTAATTTCACACTAATAAGCTGATATGAAATTAGCTTGTATTTTAAGAAGTATCCTACAATACTATATATCTTAAAGTTTGGTCTCAAATTATTAAAGTTACTATCCTATAGACATATAGGAACCATTATATATCATCTTAGTAACTAAGTAGATACGTGAATCTCAACATGCACTTATTAGATTTAATTTTATTTAGTTGTTCCTTTAAACTTACATCTTGGGATATTCAGTCATATAGGTGAGATTTTCATTAAATAAGCTCTTAAGTCATATGCTAATATTTGATGATTTTATAACTTGATCTCATGACAAACCTTTAGCAAAAGATTGGATAAGTTATCATTCAACTTTATGTAACTTACAGTGATTACACTTGTAGAGATCAAATATCTAATGGTTTTATGGTATCTTCTTATATGACAAGATTTACTATTATATAGATTACTCAATGCTACAGCTACAACTGATTGGCTACCATAATGTACATGCCAACACTGGTTTATCCCACATAGGAATATCATCTAAAATTCTGAAGCCATTCAGCATCGTCTGTAGATTTTTCTAAAGCTATGAACTCATATGTTGTGGTCGAACTGGCCAAAGAGGCTTGTTTAGAGGATTTCCAATACATTGCTACACTGCCAAATGTAAAGACATATCCACTCGTGGATTTTGAATTTTGGAATTGGAAATCTAGTAGCCCAATGTATCATTCCAAATTGTAGATTCTTTACCATAATGTAGCTCATAACTTTATTTTTGTATGGCGTACATAATCCAATATTCTAGGTATGACTTTCCAACGTTTATGTCTTGTATTACTGTGTAGCGATTCATTATATTGATTGTGCGCGATAAATTGGGTCTTGTACAATTAGTTAGGTATATTAAACTTATGATTTTTCGTGCATACTGCAATTGAGACACCGCTTTCCTGGATATTTTTAAATGAATACTAGGGTCTATGGGAGTTTTTGAATTTCCATTTGAGTAGTTTCTACATCTCTCAAGTATCTTTTCAAAATAATGAGCCTCAGACAAGCTAGTTCTATCACAATTTCTAGTACTTTTAATCCCTAAAAAATATTCTAATCTCATGGCTTTCATGTCACACTTCTCAGCAAGCATTGATCATGTTTTTATTACTACCAATAATAATCATGTCATTAATGTGCAAACAAAGCAAAATGTATCGATAGTACTTTTGATGTATATGCACTTATTACGTTCATTAATGCTCATAACATTTGACATCATAACATTTTCTCCTTTTCATGTCTTCGTTTTGGTGCTTTTTTAAATCCATATAATGACTTCACAAGTTTACATACTTTTTGTTCTTGTCCTGGGACAAAAAAACCCTCAGGTTATTTTATACATATCTCCGCTTCTAAATCACCGTTTAGAAAAATAGTTTTCACGTCCATCTCATAGATTTCTAGATCTCTAATTGATGCAATGCTTATTAACATTCTGATCAAAGTTTTTCTCGTTACTGGAAAATATGTGTCAATGAAATTTAATCATTCTTTTTGCCAGAATCCTTGTAGCAAAAGCTGAGGCTTGTACTTATCGATTAGCAATTGGTTTTTAATTTTTCTTTTTGAGAATCCATTTACACCCGAGGGATTTGAACCCTTTGTGCTAAATCGATTATCTCCAATTTATGGTTTTACAAGTATAGTCAATTTCAGTATTGACATTTTCCTTCCAAGAATGTGCGTCTAATGTTGACATGACTTGAGTGAAATTTCTTGATTCATTTTTTAAAAGGAGAACCATTAAAAATCTTCACCAAAAGATTTGTTCTTATGAGCTTTTTTGCTACGCATAAGTTCATCTTCAACTTCATCATATCTTGTGTGCCCAAAGAGCTCACCTCATTTCTCGAGGTGATTACATCTCTTTCTTGAGTTTATTTTGGATTTTATCCTTGCACGGAAATACGTTTTCAAAGAAATATGCTGTTTCTTGATTCTGTTATTGTATTGACATTAATATATAGTATATTTGATTTGTTTACTAAAAACTGATAAGCTATTCTATTATATGCATATCCGATAAAAATATAATCTAGTGTTCTAGTGACTGTTTTAGGTCTAATTGTGACTTTTTTAGCAGGTGGCACTATGATTTTTGCTAGGTATCCCCACCTTTTCAATCATTTGTATGAAAGGTACAATACCTTTCCAAAGTTCATTATATTGTTTTTCCAATAATTTTATGCATTTTTTAGTTGAGAATATAGTTTGTGGTAAGCAACGCTCCGCTCCCCTCTACATGTTCTACAACATTGTATTCGTCATTTCTTTGAGAATTTGATTTTTTTTGTTTTGCAACTCTGTTAGATTCAGATGAATAAGTAGCGGTAATGTGATGGATACTGCCATTTTCTTTACATAACGCATCGAATGTACCAATATTTGCCTCATCTATCGCTTTTAACTATATTTATACTTTTATTGAGTTAGTTTTCAAGGTCAAGTTTGTATTCCTTGAATTTTTCCAAGGCTTCATCTTTATAACGTAATAAATAAAAATAGTAAATTTTGTACAATCATATATAAGAAAGTCACAAAATATTTTTAACACATCTAGTTTGAACAAAGTTTAAATCACACAAATCGATGTAGATTAAACCTAAAAATTCGGGTGTTCTTTCAACACGAGGTGATGGTGTTTTTGCGAATTTAGTTTGTATACATAATTCACATATTTCTTTATTTGATTTGCATTTTGGAATTATGTTCAAAATTAATCATTGTATTGATTTATAATACAAATGCCCTAATCATTCCGATGGAAAACACTCAAATCCACCCAGAATTAAGTGACTTAGGAAAATCAATTAGTACAATGTCGATAACTACATGAACTAACTATTAATTTAAATTTACTAAATAGATTATAAATTTTTTTTATCAAAACCAATAATTTTGCTAACTCGACTGCCAGGTGTGTATGTAATATGCTAATTAAGATACTACTTGTGAATGTACTACGCTAACTAGGATGTCATGTGTGCATGTCATTTCTATAATTTTTTAAACATTTTTGAAAACTCCAAAATTTTAAGAAAAATCAAGAAATATAAAAACAAAAAAAATTAAATTATAAAAAATATATTTGAAAACTATAACATGATTATAGTCACATAATGATTGTATATTCCAACACGATTATAATCACGAGTTAATAGTGAAACATAGAAGAAGCAATAGTTACTATTTCAATATAATCACGAGTTAATACTAAAAAGTACATGATAACTCACTCAATATCGATTTTTAGGCAATAGTTAAAAATTTATTTTTGGTTATAATAATATTTTTAATCTTACATGGCTTCAATTCATTTTTTAGTCCAGTTTAGGAAAAATCGCATTTTTAACTTGCAAAGTTACATTTACTGGGGGAGAAGCAAATGGTCTAGTGGTTGTATTACATCTACGTCTATCCCAGAGATCTAGAGTTCGATTCCACCGTCCCTCGCAGGAGGGTGCTAAATCTTTGTATGAAGATATTGGGCTATTGGGTCGGTACGTTGTGAGAGTTACTGACACTTTAAACATTCATGCTATTATGGTTAAACTATAATTCATGTAATTAGTACTACTAGGTGACAGATCGCGCGTATCGCATGGTATTTTTCATTATTTTATTTAATTTTTTTAACTATTTAATTCTAAAATATCTTTATTTTTTAAGTCATTGAAATCTTATATTTTATCTGATTGATTTATTCTCATCCACAACTTTTACTTCATTCATTATAGAAAAATAGATTAAAAATTCTATTTTTTAAATATTTAGAAAAATTGATATATAAAATTCTATTATTTTTAACTATTTCAAAATAATTTTTAAATCTATATATTTCCAAAATAAAATATTCTACATTTTTAAATCTATATATTTAACACCTTTAGATTACTTGTCATTCTTTGAAAGAAAAAAACAGCTATGGAATTATCACAATAGATTCTCAGCGGCCTCGCTATATTGTCGACAATTCGAAGTCCCGAGATGAAATTCTGCAGCCACAATGCGTGAATTGTGGCCTCAAAGCATGCCACAAATTCGGCTTCGAGATGAAATTCATCCACTCTTTCAATGTTTCTTCTTGAGCTCCACGTGATTAACAGATTGCACATGATATGTGGGCCTCGTCTAAATGGTTGAAACATTTTGGATCATCGATGCGATCAGTTTGAGATGGCCGATAAAACGGTTTTGAGGTCGTGATTGCTTCCGCCCGAGAAAAACATCTAAAAGAGCATCTAAACATCAATATTTCGGATTGAAAATTTTGCAATCGGTCTTCAACCCATTGGCGCGTCATAGATCTTTAAGAGAGCTTTCCGAAATGGTATTGTCCGCCGTGTATTTCATTAAGGTGTGAAACTTTAGGTATTTCAAAAATACGATGTTTTGCGATAGACACAGAAAAACCGAGTGAATAAAGAAAGGTGTGCAAGATGAGGACTTCCTAGGACGTAACCCATCCCAAGACTACTCTCACTCAAGCATTTATAACTGTAGAGATCTGGTGGGATCGGTGCATTAGTTCTGGTATGAGGCAAATGTGGGATCTGTCCGTTAAAAATAGCTGGCGAGCATCTCCAAGGTGTAGATCTTTTTTTTGGTTTTCTTTATGCAGTTCTAGCATCTTCTGATTCGCTTCCAGAATTGAGCATTTTGTTCTTCATCTAGTGCGTTTTGTTCTTCATCTAGTGCGTTTTGTTCTTCATTACGCACGTTGATTGCGTTTTGTTCTTCATTACGCACGTTGATTGCGTTTTGTTCTTCATTATGCACGTTGATTGCGTTTTGTTCTTCGATTCGGCGTTGCGCGGCTAAAAGTTGCTCCTGAATCACAATGTAGTCGGCGGTAGAGGATTGTAACCCACTACGCCTACCCAACCCGTGCACGCGGTTCAAGCTATCGAGTCCACTTTTCCATGATATTGCTCCCCCAGCTAATAGGAACAAATAGCCAAACGTTTCTTCTATCAACGCATCCAGCATAATCTGAATATGAATATCGAATGACCTCAAGGTGATCAGATTTCTTGTATGTAAACATATTCTTTTGGTGCCTTGCAAGTACCTGAGAACCTTCGTTGTAGCTCTCCAGTGGTCCATTCTAGGATTACTTTTATATCGATCCAACATACCAACCGCAAAGATGATATCTGGTCGAGTACATGTTTGAACATAGTTCAAACTCCCAACCACTAATGAATATGGAATTCTTTCTATTTCTTTACGCTCTAATTCATTTTTAATACATTGCATTTTACTGAACTTGTCCCCTTTCTGAATTGGAGGTATCACTGCGGAGCATTTATCCATTTTATATGTTTCTAAAATCTTATTGATATATCCTTTCTGAGACAATCTTAACAATCCTTCTGTTCTATTTCGAAATATTTCTATTCCCATCATATATGATGTCTCACCCATATCTTTCATTTCAAAGTTCTTAGAGAGATACGTCTTTATATCATGTAACATGCCTATGTCATTTGCAGCAAGCGAAATAACATATAAGACTAATATCACAAACTTGCTCCCACTAACTTTTATGTAGATACATCGATCAACGATGACCTCTACAAAACCGTATGACATGATAATATCATTAAACTTTAAATACCATTGTCTAGAAGCTTGTTTTAGTCCATATATTGATTTTTTTCAGCTTACACACCATATGTTATTTTCTTGTGACCACGAAACCTTCGGGTTGTCCATATATACTTCTTCCTCAAGCTCTCCATTTAGAAAGGCGGTTTTCACATCCATTTGGTGAAGTTTAAGATCATAATGAGCCACCAAACCCAAAACAATCCTTCGAGAATCTTTCTTTGAAACCAGAAAGAGGGTCTCTTTATAGTCAATACCATCTTTTTGGGTGAAACCTTTAGCAACAAGAAGAGCCTTGTATCTTTCAATGTTACCTTTCGAGTCGCATTTAGTCTTAAAGACCCATTTAGAACCAATGGTTTTGAAACCGTTAGGCAACTCTATTAAGTCTCATACTTTGTTATCACCCATAGATTTTATTTTTTCTTTCGAAGCAATTAACCATTTTTTTAGAATTGCCACTTTTCATGACTTTTTGGAATGAGCTCGGATCTTCATCAATTCTTAAGTCACATTCACTTTGGATAGCATAAACCACCTAGTCATCTGAAATAGCATATCTTCTTTCTCTTCCAGATCGCCTTAATGGTTCTTGTGATACACTATTCTCTTCTTGAATTGTAACCGGTTCATTAATTGTATTTTCTACCAGTGGGATTGACACATCATTATGTTATTCTATTGCGTCATTTAACTATGATGCAACAATATGAACAACAATCTCAAGTGCGACGATCGGTGAAGGAACATCAACATGGACTTCCTGAATGTCCACTTTTCGTGGTTCACCACTCGCACTAGTTTCACCATTCTCAATGAACCTAGCATTACCGATCTCCACTATTCTCATACTATGGTTAGGACAATAAAATATATATCCTTTTGATTGTTCAAGATAACCAATGAAAAATCCACTGATGGTTCTAAAATCAAGTTTCTTTTCATGTGGGTTATACAAATTTACTTTTGCTTGACAACCCCAAACACGTAGATGTCTTAAAATAGGTTTTTTTCCTGTCCATAATTCATAAGGGGTATTAAGAACAACCTTGCTAATGTAATTTTTTTTGTCACTTTGGTGTAAGCACTACAATATTCGACTTGTCAGAAGATACTAAGTGTGTCTTCCCACCAGTGTGGTATTGAGGTGCCTATATATGTGAAGATGGTTCTCCTCTTCCGCGCTTCTTTTGCTAGCGTGTCTGCTTGGATGTTGTTTGTCCTTGCTTGGAACCTGAGATTGAAATTTTGGTATTGTTGTCTGAGCGTTCTAAACTTCTCTATCTCCGCCGTAAATGCTGGCCACCCTTCTGGGTTGGTGACTAGTTTAATCAAATCAGTAGAGTCTGTGTAGAACCACTCGCAGAATCTGTGTCGCCTGAGAAGACTAGCCATTGCCCACCTTAGGCTTAGAAATTCCGTGTGTAGCGGTGATTGCTCACTCGGTGTGCCTCTCATGCCTAGTATATCGCTTGTTCCGTCTTTCATCTTGAGGATCCATCCCACACCTGCTAATGCATCTCCCTCTTTCCATGATCCATCTACATAGCAGGCAACTAGGGGTGTTTTTTGAGTTGCATGGGCAACCACTAGCCCTTCCTTGATGCCTTTATCCCTTGTGGCTGTTTGCCATGTCTGGTGTTCCCCGCGAGACTTTTCTAGGATTTCTAGGGGTGTGCGGTCTATGTTGTTATAGATTTTGTTGTTTCGTACTTTCCAGATGAACCAAAAGATCCATGGAAAGATATCTGAATCAGACTCTGTTTGGTTCCTCTCCGGCGTTTGCCAGAGAAGGTAATCCATATTTCCGTAGAGGCTTTTAATAGGGAATATAGTTGGTGCAGAGGGGATAGGTGACAGTGCCCATGTTTGTCGAGCCGGTGGGCAGAGGAATAGGACATGATTAATGCATTCAGTCTCATAGCCACAAACCTCGCATGTCGGCTCACCTCTAACATGGCGATAATGTAAGCGACCGTGTGTAGCTATTGCTCCCGAGAGAGATTGCCAGAGGAATAGTTGGATTTTCCTCAGAATTTTCAGTTTCCATACTACTTTTTTTAGTGGTAGCAGCGATGGTTGCTGTAATGCGAATTTCAGGATTGGTGACCTCCATTTCTGTAGGATCTCGTAACCTGACTTAACTGTGTACTTGCCTTCTTTGGTAAAGTGCCAGCAGAAACTACTGCCTTCCATTCTGGTCATTGGTGTGATGGTCATGATTAATCTTACGTCTTCAGGGCAGAATGTCTTTCTTAGTTCTGAGATGTTCCACCGACCTGTTCCTGGTTGGATGAGATCGGTTACCCTTACGTTAGGGTGCATAGGTCGACTAAGACTGTTTGGTCTTCTCGGTACAATTTCCGGGATCCAACAATCCATCCATATATTGTCCTAGGTGGGATTCCCCAGAATCTTCCTTGCTCCCCTTCGTACTAGATCCATAGCTGACCAAATGCTTCTCCATCCGTAGGAGGCGCGGTATGGTTTGGTTGCTTGGAAGATGTGTGAGTCCTTGTAGTATCGGCCTTTCAGTACTCTTGCCACTAGGGATGTGGGGCATTTCTCTAGTCGCCATAGTTGTTTTGCTAGGAGGGCTTTGTTGAAGTTTTCTAGACTTTTGAATCCAATGCCTCCGTCTGCTTTAGAGAGGCATAATGTATCCCATGGGAGCCAATGAATGCCTCTCTCTGAGTTCCCGGAGGCCCACCAGAAGTTGGAGATTACACTATTTATTCTTTTGCATAGTGATTTCGGGAACAGAAAGCACGACATCGCGTATGTCGGGATTGCCATGGCCACAGATTTGACCAGAACTTCCTTGCCTCCGCGTGATAAGAGCTTTGACGACCATCCATTTACACATTTCTGGATTCGTTCCTTGACGTATGTGAAGATTTGAGTCTTTGACCCCTTCAAATTCTCCGGTATACCTAGGTACTTTCCCACGCCCCCATCCCCACGTATTCCTGTTCTATCCTTTATGATCGATTGGGTGGCGCTTGGTACCTTCTTCCCAAAAACGATAGAGGATTTTTCATAGTTTATCTGCTATCTCGATGCTTTGCAATAGGCATCCAGAATGTTGGTGAGTGTTTCGCATTGTTCGGTAGAGGCTTTACAGAAGAAAAAGCTATCGTTGGCGAACAGTAGATGTGAAATTGGTGGGCTCGAAGGCGCTACCCGAATGCTTTCTATGGCGTTGGATGTTTCAGCCGCTTTCAGATTAGATATTAGCGCTTCGGTGCAAAGGATGAATAGATATGGGGATAATGGGTCGCCTTGGTGGATTCCTCTGTGTGGGGTTTTGAGGCCTTTGGGTTCTCCGTTGATTAGGACCCGATATGTTACCGTTGATACACAAGCCATTATCCAATCTATCCATTTTTTTGTGAAGTCCAATCTTTCCATCAGAGCTGACAGGAAATCTCATTCTACTCTGTCGTAAGCTTTACTCATATCTGTCTTGATCGCCAGATAGCTTGATTGGCAATTTGGCTTAGACCGTAGGGCATGAAAGACTTCTTGTGCAATGAGTATGTTGTCAGAAATCACTCGCCCTGCGACAAATGCTGACTGGGTTTCTGAGATGAGGTCTGGCAAAACCTCTTTCATTCTATTGCATAAGACTTTGGATATTATCTTGTAGCATACATTACATAAGCTGATGGGGCGGAATTCGCTTATTTTTCTGGGTTTATCCTTCTTGGGGATCAGACATATGTTTGTTTCGTTAATTGCTGGGTCCAGTCTCCCATTGGACATGAAGTCTTTTGTCAGTTCGACCAGCTGGTCACCCAGAGTGTCCCAGAATGTTTGATAGAAAAGTGCTGTCATCCCGTCTGGCCCGGGGGCTTTATCTAGATGTATTGAGAATACCACTTCTTTCACCTCTTCTTTCGAGGTTGGTCTCACCAACCGATCGTTCATCTCTGGGCTTATTTTGTGGGGTAAATGAGCTAGGATTGTCTCTATGTCCGAGCCAATTGATGATGCGAATAGCTCAGTGAAGTAGTTGGTGACTACTTTTTCAACTTTTGAATCTTTTTGAACCCAGGTTCCTGTCTTGTCCATCAGGCCCGACATTCGGTTTCTAGCTCTTCGTTGGTTAGTTGAGGCATGAAAGAATTTGGTGTTTTGGTCCCCTTCCTTAAGCCACAGCGCCCGACTTTTTTGTTGCCAGAAGACTTCCTCATCATGTATGGCTTCGTACAACTTCTGTTTTATTTCGAGGATTTCTTCTGAGGTTGATGTGTCGGACGATTGGGCTTTTTCTAGCTTCTCTTTAAGGTAATTTATTGCCTTACCTGAGTCTAGATTTTCCTTTCGCCTCCATCGTGCTATTGATGAGCGACATCTTGAGATTCGGTCGCTGAATGAGGTTATTTTTGTTTCACTACTTTGTGCCCAGGCTTGTTTCACGGCTTCTATGAAGTTTGGCTTGGTGATCCAACGCTTGTCAAATCGGAAGGAGGGCTTTCGTTTTCCAGAGCGCGTTGTGATTTTGATCCGGATCAGTCTGTGGTCGGATCCACAGAAACGTAGGTATTCCACGTTCCTGCACTGGAATATATTGTGCCAAGATTCGTTGCCCAATGCTCTATCGAGTTGGAACCGAACTACCGTCGCTCCTCGTCTAGAGTACCAAGATAGACTATTTCCCCGGAAAGGGAAGTCAGACATTCCGCAGTTTTCTTGCATATTTTTAAAGTCAAGAAAGCTCGATTCCGTGCGGAGTTTTCCGCCTGATTTCTCGTGGTTCACGTTGATTTCATTAAAATCTCCCACCATTAACCACGGCCCTGTCCTATTTAGGCTGATTCTGGTGAGTCGTTCTCAGACATTATTTCGTAGTCGTAGAACAGGGTCTCCGTAAACAAAGGATATGAAAACTTTATTATCACCAATCGTAGCCATTACATCGATGATATTTTTATTGGAAAATAGAACTTGAACATTAAACTCGGCTAGAGCCATCAAAGCCAAGCCACCGCTGAGGCCTAATGGGTCTACCGTAAACAAAAAATCATAACCTAGATGAACTTGCATATCTTGTATGAAGCTCATATTGCGCTTTGTCTCCATTAGAAAAAGTAACCCCGGGAACAACATTTTGCATAGCTCCCGCAACCGCCAAACTGGCAGATAGCTCCCCACTCCTTGACAGTTCCAACTAAGCAGCATTATGCGTCCTCCGGTGGTCTCTCCTTGACCACCGGATCTTTCTCTTCCTCAGCGTTTCCCCTTTTTGAAGGGTCTGTCTCTGAGGTGGACGTTATTTTCCCTTTCCCTTTCAGCCGAGCCGAGTTGAGGGATTTGGTCTCACCAAAGTACATTATGGAGTCTTTCCTCACTTTTGAGGCACGGAAAGGACTCCTTCCGATTTTTTTTCTTGGTTGGAGGGCCTTTGATATCCTGTCGTTCAGTCTACTTGTCTCTTTTCCCGGGTTTCGGTTCCCCCTCTCTGCTAGGATCTCTCTCATCGGGGATATGATTTCCTTTGGGTTGATTCCTCCCCTTGCGTCCACCTGGATCTGCGGAAGGACTACATTTTCCGTTAGTCGAGTGACTTGGTTGGACGAGGAGGATCCTCTCAGAAATCTCATGTTTGCTTGGAGGGCTTCCTCCTCTGTAATCATGATCAATTGATAAACTTTACTATTTAAATATTTATATCTATTATAACAAGGCTATTTTGGTGACTTACATGTTATATAAAATATAAACATTAAAATTTTAATAGATAAAGTATTTTTATATTGTATTAACATTTCAAAATACAATTAACTATTTCAATTAATCCAGCGAAAATTTTATTGTACACTTATATATACAAGTTTTTATATACATAAGCAAATTTATCTAATCAAATATCTTTACTCCAATAAATTATGACTTTATTTTAATTAATAAATGTCATTTATTATGATTTATATGAAAAATAATCGATTCTTTTTTTATTGATTTTTCTTTTAAATCATAACTTAATGCAAATAACCAACCATTTATAATGATTAAATAAACAACTGAAATTTTTTATTAAGTAATAATTATATCATTACTTCATGCCTAACTTGTGATTTTGAGAAAAAAAAATTTCTCACGTAATCATCGCAAGTAACAAGTAACCCCAAGATGACTTTTCATTCTTTCATTTGTATTTAACTTATCTTTTAATTTCTTTTATGAACATTAATGATGGTTATAAAACAGTAAGGTAATCACACTTAACACCAAAACTTAATCCATATGATTTTCATCATGAAAATCAATGAATAATTTTATAGTGAATTAAACAAATCTAGTTTTATTTTGATACCAATTGTTAATTTATCTTTTTAATGATTTCAGTTATGAAATCTAATCAAAAGAATATTTAGATTTGATTTAATTTAACTTAATATTTTTCTTGGAAAACAAAAAACTATTAATCTTGATCCATAAAGAATTGGAAAAATTGATTTTCTCCTTCTTTTAGCCTTTTTCTTTAATGATCTATTTGATGGATAAAAAATCAATGTTTTTTACCCTTTCTTTTTGTTCTCTAAAGTGGCAATTTTTATGTGGTTTTTTTCTTCATTTTAATGTGTTAAAGGAGAAGTTACTAAATTAATTCTCTTTTATGAGTGAGGAAGAAGTTACGTCCATTAGAAGAAAAAATTACATTTTTATTAACCGCCACATATCCACATATCCAATTACTGTGCATTTTCATCCAATAATTAATTGATTATTAATTAACTATTTTATATGTAATGAATATATATATATAATAAATAGAAAGGTGTTTATACAATTTAACTAGGTAAATAGAAAGGGTTATCAATACATCTAAATTTTAATATCGTTATCCGAAACTGATTCATTTACAATGTCGCCTTTTATATTAGAATTATAAATATTAATACAAACTTGATTCGTATAACTAAAACAAAACACACCTAGGTCACAAGAATCTAATATAAATATTCTTACACATGAAACCATGACCAATCCTGGTAAGCCATTTGATTTGATATGATTTTTTTCTCAAAAACTAGACAGAAGTAACCTTTTTCTCTGTGACAGTGTAAAAGTATTTACGTAATTTGAAGTGACTAACAAAGATTTTCATAGGAAATGACCATTGCAAGTTTCCGAGCGTTACTCTATGATGACTGAGGATGAAGAAGACAAGATTGAGGCTGGATTTATTTCATATTAATAATATTTTTCATCTTTATTATACTTTTTATTTACTTTTTTGTTCCATGAGTTCGTAATGTTCAGAACAAAAAAAATCAAATATTAAATAAAATTTATTTCTTTACAAAATGCGGAAGATTACTGTCTCCAATTATCAAGAAATATAATAATTTTTGTATTAATATTCTTATATTATTATTTAATTTATTTATATTCTTATTTAATTTATTTATATTATTATTTAATTAATTATAAGTGTTTATTGTGTTCACTTACAGTGTTAGTTAAATTGTTTACAGTTTTGGCGGGGCATCAAAATAAGGTAATTTCAAAGTTAAAAATATTAGTAGTACTAATTGCATAAATTATAATGTAACAAAAATACCATGAATATTTAAAGTGTCAGTGAATATAACTTTAAAAGTTAAAAACACAATTTTCCTGTTAATTTTATGTTGATCAAATCAATTTCAAGAATATGGACCAAATTAATAAAACAGAATAGGTACATATGAAATATATAATGTCATATTTATAGATTAGTGGTTGAGTTTTTTTTCTTTTTTTCAAAAAGGCTTGGTATTGCAACAAACTAGGTGTTGAAAATGGATTATTCTAAAATATTATTTATAATTATAAAATCTGAATATGAAACTCATGCATTTTACTTTAAATTTATTAAATTTGCATAAAATATTATATTTTTGTGTTTATTAATTTGAAATTTAAATTTATATAATTTAAGATTTTATAGGTTTTTACTTTTAAAATTTTTAGAGTTTTTTTTAACTTTTATTTGTTAGAGAGTGGCGTCCTAATCAATGTATTACATATATTTATGGCATTTCAATTAGCGAAATTGTTTGTTTTGACCATAGTTTGGTAGTTTATGTAATTATTGGCATTGTGGTATAATTGATGTATGTATAATCCTTAGCACATTATTTAGTGATGGATTTGACCGTTCTTCCTCATTATTAGTAAATATTGAAAGACTCGACCAAATACGTGGTTTTTTCGTTCACTGAAACATCAGTAGTAACATTTTTGGAAAGGATTATCATTACATTTATCTTTACCAGTGTACCCTAGACATACCCATTGCAAAAATATACCCCATGTTTTTTTAAGAATAAGTATGTCCGACTCGAAGGTGACAACGAATCTGACCTTCCTGTTAAGCAATTCGAAAATTAGATTATTTTTCATGTTTGGCCCATGTTTAGCGTTCTGAAGAGTGATCTCATGTTTTGAGGTCATCTTCAACACCACTTTACAACGATCTTTGATCTTGGACGAGCCAGTGTTACCTATTAACAATCGTTCCTCACTCTTGCATTTCTCATAAGTACTAAACATATTCTTATCAATGTTTATGTAAATAGTAACATCCATTTCTTACTACTATTCTTTTGGGTTGTCTTCAACTGTGTTGACTTTTGTGACCATAGCGTACAAATCATCTTTAGTTAAATTCACTTGGAGATTTCACTTTGTATTTATTTAGACCACCCTTGAGAAATCTTTGTGGTCCAATTTTGCCACACTTGCGATAATTTCCAATAAATGTTTTAGCAACTGTGTGCTTTTTGAAGCCTCAAAAGAATTATCCTTTTCTTGTGTTCAGCCAGGTTTGCATGATTCTCACATATCAAGATAGTATCGACTTTGCAGTTTCGGGATTCTCCTTGCAAATTGACAATTATTTGCTCGAGATAATTGTATTACGCTTGTGAATGACATAGTTTTTGAAATCCAACAAACCGGGAGAAAGTGTCACAACAAAGGAGTTAACTATGAAAATTTCATAAATCGACATCCACTCCGCCGCTATCTCATGTACAATCAATTGCAGTGCTTTCATTTATTTCATGATAGAATTTGAATCTACCATTTTAAAATTTAAAATTTTTGTGATAACGTATTTATGACAACCTGCATCCTCAAACTTATGCTTCTTCTCTAATGAGCTCATATGTCCTTGGAGTTTTTTACATTACTATAAACATCATACATCGCGTCTATCAAATGAATCAAAATCTAGCTTTTTATTGAAAGTCATAATGGTTCCACAAATTCACACTATATAAAATTAACGGACCTTTTTTCTTGGGATGGGAGGAACGGTGCATTTTCTTTCAGATTGTTGAGATTTAACACGGTCAAATAAAAAAAAATATTTTTGCCATATTTTGAATCCATTCCCACCAAGTTTTTCAACATCAGTCCTATGGTAGATGCTAAGAGTTCACATGAGGTAGACAACTCCTAAATTGTGTTTGAGGCATCGACACTTGACTCATTACTATAAGAGCCTCCACTTGCTCCAACATCGATCGGTGCAATTTCACTGTCAATCAACATTTGCTTGTTAGTTATATCAAAATATTAAAATTCAAATAAGTTCACATAAATAAAAATATATTAATTAAAATACAAATATAAATTCAAGGAAATAAACAATTTAAACAAATATGAATATAACAATTAAATCAAAAATTTTAAAATAAACAAGTTCTACAAAATAGCAATTTAATCGCAATAAATGCAAAACCAAAACGTATGCAATTTGAACCACATGACTAGTTACATAAGAAACTCAAAATAATTTTTCTGAAATTATTAGATCTGAAAAATTGAAGAATATATTAAACAAAGAATTGGTAGTACACTTTGTTCAACAATAATTGAGATATTTGGGTCGGTTCGAAATCACGCTTATAAGACTTAATATTTTGGCAATCGATCCATAATATATGTATATTTCTGATTAAAATATTGTTATTAATTCATCAAATATCTACTGTATTTTAAGGAATAAATTAATATCATTAAATGAGAATATTTATTTTGATTTTTGTAATGAAAACCAATGATATTATGTTTAAGTTTTTGAAAACCAACTGAAATCTAAATTCTTTAAGAGTGACAAAGTCTTGTTTGAATTTTGTAACATAAAAAACCATTGACATTATGAGAATCACTTATCATGGCTATTAAGAGCAAATCTTCCTCTTTATCGCTCATGTGTTGAACGTTAAAGCTATACATACAAACATTTGTCGTTCCATTTAAATAATCTAAAACACATATAAAAATCCTGCATAGCTTCTTCTCTTTTGTTTTCTTTAAGTTCCAGAGTGCAACACAATCTCTAATTTCATTAGCTTATGTTCTTGTGAGTTGCAGAACAGTTGATTTAGAATTTGGACTCTAATTGTTACAGAAGCGTCATAGTATGTGTAACATCCCGGGCCTAAATTTAAACTATGAAGTCCACATAAATAGAAGTGAGAGTATAACGGACAATTCTTCTGAAACCCTAATTAACCCTAATGGCTATATAAGACGTCGTCAAATGGGATTAGAGGCAGTCGCGCATCAGAAAAAAAAGCAAGAAGAAAGAGAGAGATTTCGACAGAGCCGAGGGGTAGAATCGAGTAACGTTAGTTGGTTTAACTGCGTTGATGGGTGTTGGGCTACGACAACGGCGGTGTTGAGTCGTAGTTCATTAACGGCTGGCAGGCCGGAAACAACCGTCGATATGACGGGAGTTCGACGTGAGCGAATAGGCCGACGTGGCCATGGTGTTAAGCCGACGTGGCTTTGGGAGTTCCGAATCCTTAAACCGATGTGGTTAGAGATGAGGAGGAGGGGTTAAAATTTAGACAAATACGGTTTAAATACATATATCTTGGTAGTATTTGTGTCGACTTTTGTGGAATCAATCGTGCTAGTTTCATTCCTAAATAAAATAATTATCAAGATTATATATATACTTGTATAATGGAAATATGTGGGTAGACGTGATTGTTTCACTGAGTAATTATGTTACTCATGCCTCCTTTTGGATGCAGATGAGTTCGAGCAGTAGTGATGCAATGACTCGGGATGGTGCTACATTTTGGGAATTTTTAAACATTATTTATATATTTTTATTTTGAATCTTAAGTATCGTTAGATTTTTTTTAAGTTATTTTCTTTTTTTTTTAATAATTTTATACTTAGGTTTGACGAGAATTCTTTTAATAAAAAAAATTATCACTTATACTTTATATGAGATTTCAGATAAATTATAAGTTAAGTACGAGGCGATGACACGTGTCATGTATTTTGGAGACGGGTGTTACAATTTTGGTATCAGAGCGAGGTTGCTACTCCGGTTCTGATCCGGAGAGCTCTGTTTTAAAGTTTTAGTAGTTAAAAAAAGGTATTTTCAATGGAGGAGCACCACTCAAAGTAACTTGCGTGAAGTCATTCAAATTTCGTTGATTTATAATGCTATTGTAGTGTAATGTGTGAATCGATTGTTTATGTGGAAAATATGTCGCCGAGGAGTATTATTCGTAGGACTTATTTGTGTATTGGAGATCGTCACCGAGACTATAATGATTGGCCGCTTGAGCAGGAAGGTGTTGCTCCAACTCAACAACAAGCCGTTGTTGCTCTAGTGGTGGATTATGCAGTGCTAAATGTAGCTGTGATGTGAGAAATGCATGAGGCGTTAGCGTTTTAGCTGCAGCAAGTTCCTGTAGCAAATCGAATACCAAGAGTTGTAGTGCCCGAACATGCAGCTTTTGAGTTCGCTGCATTCGAGCCTCTTGTTCAAGAGTTTGGGGCACTTCAATACTCACCACCATCTACTCTAGTGCCAAAGATGCCAGTACGGGATCAAGGCCCACATATTGGAATACTTTGAAGATGTTAAGGAATTTGAATAATTTAGTGGAGGGATGGTTCCGATTACAACACACAACTGGATGAATATGTTAGATAAGAACTACGAGACCATCATGTGTTCGATTGAGTTTTGGAAGCAATTGGCGATTTAATATTTAAGGGACGAAACACAAGTTGGTGGATGGTGTTGTCATTAGTACACATGCAAACCACATGCTTAGTTGGCACAACTTTAAGGATGAATTTGCACGGGTGTATTTTCCACAAGAGGCTATAGACCAAATGGTTATGTTGTTTGTCGATTTTTGACAGGGGTCTAAGTCAGTACGGGAGTATGATCTAGAATTCTTGTCTATTTATGAGTTTTAGAGGGAGAGGAACAAACGAATATGATATGATACTCAAGTTTCAAAGATGTTTGACGCTAGAGGTGAAAAAAACCGTTGCATAGTGCAAAAGTACAATAACATGATCAATTTAGTGGGAACAACGTTCTTAGTGGAACAAGGCATTGAGGCATAAACCAAACAGGAAAAAGTGGCCCAAGCAAGGATAGGAAAATTAGTTGTGCTGTAGAACTATACCATGGATAATTAGAATATCGGCTTGTAGAGATTAGAAGGGTGCTCACTTGTTTTAAGTGTGGTTAGAATGGACACATCCGGATGCATTGTTCATTGTTCATATTGTACTAGAAAAGTTACGAGAATACAAGTTATATGCTAAGTTGAGCAAATGTATTTTCTGGCATAGGAAGATTTGCTTTCTAGGTCACGTTGTGTCTGAAGCTGGAGTATCAGTGGATCCGGAAAAAAAAAATTTACAACGATTATGGGATGACCGACACCCGGAAATGCAACAGAGGTCCGTAGTTTTTTGGGCCTAGTAGGTTACTATCAAAAATTTGTTGAAGGATATGCGAGTATAACCAAGTTTATGACTCAACTTACGAGAAAGGATGTGAAATTTAATTAGACCAAAGAGTGTGAGGAGAGCTTTCGAAGGTTGAAAGGGCATTTGACTAAGACTCCAATATTAGTTTATCAAGGACTGGGGTACCATATTTGGTATACAGTGATGCATCAGGGTCAGGATTGGATTGTGTGCTGATGCAGCAAGAACGAGTAATTGCCTATGCGTCTAGACAGTTGAGGAAACATGAGATCAATTATCCCATCCATGATTTATAATTGGTAGTAGTTATTTTTGCTTTAAAAATTTGGCGTGTGTATTTATATGGGGAAAAAGTCCAAGTTTTTACTAATCATAAGAATTTAAAATATATATTTACGCAAATAGATCTTAATTTGAGATAGAAGAGATGGATGGAGCTACTAGCAGATTATGAGTTAGCAATCGCAAATTATGGCTAACATGGTAGCAGATGCATTAAGTAAAAGGAGAAATGACATACCAAAAGAACGAGAAGCAGAGGAGTTAGTGGCTTCCTTGGGAAAATTAAGTTTGTGTGCTACTACGGTTACCAAAGAGGCCATAGGATTGGAAGCCATAAACCGAGCATACTTACTTTGGAAAATATGTGAGGCTCAAACGGTAGACGATGCACTCAGAAAAGCTGTGGATAATAATGTGAAAGGATACCATACCGCAGACAACGGAACCTACTTGTGCAGGAATGGGATATGTGTTCCCAATGTTAAGGAATTAAAGGATGAGATCTTATCGCAGGCACACCACTCACATTTTGCAATCCATCCAGGGGCGACAAATCTATATCGAGATCTAAAATGTTATTATCATTGAAATGGTATAAAACGGGATAGCGCATAATGGGTAGCGAAGTGCCAACTAGTAAAGACAGAACGTAGAGTACCTGGTGGGTTATTGCAAAGTCTATCGTTGCCTGAATGGAAATAGGATATAATCACTATGGATTTCGTGACAGTGCTCCCAAGGACAATTCGTGAACTGGATACGGTTTGGTTAATTGTTGATCGACTTACGAAATCAGTTCATTTTTGGCGATTAAGAAGACAAACAATGTGGACCACTTAGCAAGAGTATATGTGGAGATGATTGTTAGGTTGCATGGAGTTCAAGTGAGCATTGTTTCGGACCGAGACCCGAAATTTACCTCAATATTTTGGCAGGCATTCCAAAAAGCACTTGGGACAAAAGTGCATCTGAGTACCGTGTATCACCCACAGACAGATGGAAAATTAGAAAGAATAATTCAAACCCTTGGGGATATGTTGCGAGCGTGTATGTTGCATTGGGGAGGTCGTTGGGAGAAATATTTACCGTTAGCAGAGTTTGCGTACAACAATAGCTATCATAGGAGCATAAAGATGTCACCATATGAGGCTTCTATGGGTGACGTTGTCGGACACCACTTTGCTGGACAGAAGTGGGAGAGCGTAGGGATTTGGAACCTGAGTTGGTTCAAGAGACAGTGGATCAAGTGGAAACTCTTCGTGCTAGACTAAAAGAGGCTCACGATCGTCAGAAGAGTTACGCTGATAAAGGGAGAAGGGAATTGGAATTTAGAGTGGGAGACGAGGTGTATTTGAAAATGAGGGTATTCAGAGGAGCATATAAGAATAAGAAGTTGGGAAAACTCAAACCACGTTTTATGGGGCTTTATCCAATTACTGAAAAGATTGATACAGTTGCATATAGATGGAGATTACCAAAGGAGTTAGCAGCATTTCATGATATGTTTCATTTATCAGTCCTCCGAAAAGTTGTCAAAGAACCCCAACTCATTATGCAGCAACCCCCAGAGGAATTGGAAGAAAATTTGACAATTCTTAGTAAACCGATAAAAATCACTGGAAAACAAAAAATTGATATGCAAGGGAGGAATGTTAAATCAGTATGTTTTCGTTGGGAAAGAGACAGAATTGAAGAAGAGACGTGGGAGTCTAAACATCATATGAGAATTAATTACCCTGATCTTTTTAAGGACCACGATGAGAGGGAGGTGGAACCATCGAATTCGGGGACGAATTCTTCTGTGGTG
Organism: Pugionium cornutum; assembly: GCA_018901935.1. NCBI lineage: Eukaryota > Viridiplantae > Streptophyta > Magnoliopsida > Brassicales > Brassicaceae > Pugionium > Pugionium cornutum. Next base: position 12,219,424 of record CM032160.1, read on the forward strand.
GGGGAGAATTGTAACATCCCGGGCCTAAATTTAAACCATGAAGTCCACATAAATAGAAGTGAGGGTATAACGGACAATTCTTCTGAAACCCTAATTAATCCTAATGGCTATATAAGACGTCGTCAAAGGGGATTAGAGGCAGTCGTGCATCAGAAAAAAAAGCAAGAAGAAAGAGAGAGATTTTGACAGAGCCGAGGGGTAGAAAGTTTAGTGTTGGAGAGCCACGGTGTTCGTGTGTACCATCGTCGGAGGAAGAGAAATCTACGCACGACCGACGATTCCAACATTCTATTAACCCAGATTTCGCAGTGAGGTGAGACATGATCTATGATTTTCATTATACAATTATGTATATGTATTTTGATGAGTGCTTCGTTTAGGAAGAAAATTAGAGGTTGAAATCATGTGTGGTGTTAGGGTTTTAATTAATTGTTGTAAGAATTAAGGGTGTTTTTATCAGAAACAGAATTAAACCTATTAGAGATTTATTAGATAATAAATAAATAAATATTAAAAAATGAATAGGAATGTGATGATCTACTTGTGTGGTGTGGTGGGAGAATAGAGTAGAAATATTATGTTAATTTATTATTTTAATGAAGATTATTATGTTGACTTAATTATTAAAAAAGATAAATTATTATGTGTTGGTATATTGGTTAAGAATACTAAATTATTTATGGTGGATTATGGTATAGTAAAATGAACCATAATCAATTAATTAACTGAAATAAACTAATATAATTATTAGATAAATATTAAACATTAGTGTGAACAAGTGTGATGGTTGATTCATTAATGTGGGAATAAATTTCTGGTGAATATAATATTCACGTAAGCGGGTATGGTGGAATCGAGTAACGTTAGTTGGTTTAACTGCGTTGATGGGTGTTGGGCTACGACAACAGCGGTGTTGAGTCATAGTTCATTAACGGCTGGTAGGCCGGAAACAACCGTCGATATGACGGGAGTTCGACGTGAGCGAATAGGCCGACGTGGCCATGGTGTTAAGCCGACGTGGCTTTGGGGGTTCCGAATCCTTAAACCGATGTGGTTAGAGATGAGGAGGAGGGGTTGTAATTTAGACAAATACGGTTTAAATACATATATCTTGGTAGTATTTGTGTCGACTTTTGTGGAATCAATCGTGCTAGTTTCATTCCTAAATAAAATAATTATCAAGATTATATATATACTTGTATAATGGAAATATGTGGGTAGACGTGATTGTTTTACTGAGTAATTATGTTACTCATGCCTCCTTTTGGATGCAGATGAGTTCGAGCAGTAGTGATGCAATGACTCGGGGTGGTGCTACGTTTTGGAAATTTTTAAACATTATTTATATATTTTTATTTTAAATCTTAAGTATCGTTAGATTTTTTTAAAAGTTATTTTCTTATGTTTTTTAAATAATTTTATATTTAGGTTTGACGAAAATTCTTTTAATCAAAAAATTATCACTTATATTTTATATGAGATTTCAAATAAATTATAAGTTAAGTACGAGGCGATGACATGTGTCATGTATTTTGGAGACGGGTGTTACAGTATGGGTAATTTTTGAGTTAAAACTATGATCCCACAAATACATAAAATGAAATAATCTGAATATTATAAAGTAGTATAAATTAAACAGATTACTAAATACACTCATGGTTATACGAGCAATTGGTGTATTTGATAAATTCCAATACTCAAACTTTATATTGGTAAAAATTATCTTATTCACTAATATACCAAATTATATTTAAAGTTTTGAATTTTGTTATAAGTTTTTTGAAATTTCATTTCTAATTTCTACTGTGATACATTTGACAATTAGTTAAAATTTAAATCATTTCATAGTTTTCAAGATACCTACATTAGGTTTTTATTTCTCATTGAAACCAATTCCCATGTTGATGTAGGAGTACTGTGTATTGAAATGATCACCTCAATGATTATGTACAAAATCTGGTCATTCCGTTGAACGTTTTTGCTAAAAGACCCATCAAAAATGGTTAAAATCACTGTTGCAAAACGAGTTCCAACATGTAATATTTTTATGCTTAAAACAAACATTTTTGTTTTTTTTCTACTTTTACATTTCACTAATCGTATGACAAAGTGTTTGGTTTGTACTTCTCTCGTTCGTATTTCATGTGTGGAAAATATATTACTCATGTTTTAAAGTTAACAAAATATATATAGACAATTCTTTTGTGAAGTGATATGTATCATATTTAACGTGTTAAATCAGTTGTTTAGCAAGTGTTATGGTTTTATCAATCAGTTTTGGAGCTTTTGCAAATATATATAAATTTTATATTTCAGATTTTAATCCAAAAAAATTTCTTGCATGTGTACAAACAAATGCAGTAATACTTAAAATTGAATTTACAAGAACTAATTGCTACGTTATAATTCTTGGTATAAAAATTTTGAAAAAAGAAAAATAAAAAAGTTTAACGAGAAAATAATCTAATGGCGAGGATTTCTATTGATATAAACTTATTATGAAAAACTAATAGTTCACAAAAATTCGCAGGAAATTAGTATCACTAATTGGATTTTTATTGGGGGAAAATGATTAAGTGTTGTATAGAACTTAGAATAAGACTATCTAGCGAACCAACTTTGTTACACTAGGTTACTATGTTTAATAATCCATCCTTCTAAACAGTCGTTCGAATTCAGAATTATAAACACGGATTATTGTCGAGTTCTACTATGTTCACAAATTGTTTTAACACCAGTTCTCCTTGGTTTAGGACAATTTGGTTATCCAGGTTCCTTTCAGAAAATTTAACAATAATTTGATGCATTTTATTAATCTTTAATGGTACTAATCAAACCAGAATTTCCATGTACTTTTCTGTTTGTCGTGTTAAACCTATTCCATCCACAGCCAAGTTAGAGACATTCATTTGTCGTATTAACTGAACCTATACGATCTTTCAAGATATATCCTCATCTAGGAAGTATTGATAAAAGGTACCAAAATTCATCACCCTAAAATATCTTAAAAATATTCCCATCCGTTCTTTTCGAATTTCATTATCCTCTCTTCTTTTTAAGGATCGATTTTCTTTACTTTATAGGATATCAATGTATTTTTTTATCGAATCCTATACATGATGATCGATTTTTTTATAATTTTATGTGGTATATTTGTATTTCTTTTATCGATCATGAGACAATTTCTTTGAGATCTAAAGGATGTGAGTTTACGTCCTGCTCCTTATTCACTTCCATTAAAAGCACATTTAGTTCAACACATGGGATTAAAATTCGAAGAGAGGATAGCTGAAAACTCTTATTTTACCATATGGGTATCTTATGAATGTTGAATGGTAATACATGTCTAGTGTATACCAAACCACATGACGAATTATTTGTCTTCTCTTTTTTTCTTCTCTTTTTTGTTTTTTTGGTTAGCTAGTTGACTAATGGGTACTCGTGTGCCATGGTATTTGAGAATTTTCTCAACTCATGGGTTTTCCATTCAGAAATGCTCGTAGGTAGTAACTATAAGAGATGTCACAAGATAATGTTAGCATAATCAGTAGTCATGAAAAGCATGATCATAATTTGAAGGGCATTTGCAAAAGTAACCTAAAATTTGTCTTCAATTGCAAGTTTGACAATTAAACTTTTTTTTTGCAAAACTAACTTTCTATCCCTATTTTATCCTTCAAAATAACTTTATTTATAACTTTGCCATTAACTTAAAAAAAAAACAAAAACAACACAAAGACCATTATGAACAAATTTTTCAAAAATATTACGAAAATGTCATCTTCTTCATTGCACACAACCACCATTGTCGTGGTTGTTGGGAGCTCTTAATTCCATCGACACACCCACCTTTATACCTCTATTCCTTCATCAAATCTCATTCATCTCAACCTCTTTCATTTTCTCTCTCATTTTCTTCCAATTTCTCTCTTCACTCTACATTCAAAAGCTTCCAACTTTGCAAAAATTCATCATTATCCGTTAAATCAAGCTTCTGGGAGTTTATATCGGTCATCATTTAAGTCGCGTAGCTAAAAAACCAAGATCGAAGGTTAGTTTTCGTGTTTTGCTTTCGGTTATTTTTTCAGTTCATACAGTTACGAGAAGTTTGCTTTGTAAATATATTACAAAGCAGACTTCTCTAGCAGACTTCTCGAAGTCTTCTTTGTAAATATATTACAAAGCAGACTTCAAGAAGTCTGCTTTGATAGGAAGAAAAATTGCTTTGGAGAGAAAAACATTTTATTCCTATCAAAGCAGACTTCTCCGAGAAGTCTGCGACGTTTATTCCGATCAAAGCAGACTTCTAGGAGAAGTCTCCTTTGATAGGAATAAACGTCGCAAACTACGAGAAGTCAGCTTTGGCGAGAAAAAAAATTTATTTCTATCAAAGCAGACTTCTCGGAGAAGTCTGCTTTGATAGGAATAAACGTCGCAGACTGCGAAAAGTCTGCTTTGGTGAGAAAAATATTTTATTCCTATCAAAGCAGACTTCTCGGAGAAGTCTGCTTTGATCGGAATAAACGTCGCAGACTTCTCCGAGAAGTTTGCTTTGATAGGAATAAAAATTGCTTTGGCAAGAAAAATAGTTTATTCCTATCAAAGCAGACTTCTTCGAGAAGTCTGCGACGTTTATTCCGATCAAAGCAGACTTCTCCGAGAAGTCTGCGACGTTTATTCCGATCAAAGCAGACTTCTTCAAGAAGTCTGCTTTAATAGGAATAAAATGTTTTTCTCGCCAGAGCATACTTCTCTGAGAAGTCTACTTCAGTGAAAAATTTTAGTATGTGTACAATGATCTAATTAAATTCATTAATTTTTACCACAGATAATGGTCCAAATCGTTGTTGTTTGTGGGGAGTGGAGTATTAGAGATATTTGGAATTTTTCTGGGATAATATAAGAGGAGGAAAAATGTTTGTAATTGAGGATGATTGCAAACATCAAGAACTTGTCGAAATGATACAAGATGATTTTGGATTCGATAGACAATTTGATGTGTTGGAGATAAGTTATGTTCTACCACCGGCGTTGTTAGATCAAATGCCGTGCGATACTCCTCCTATGAAAGTAACAAATGATAGACAAGTTCGTAACTTGGTTGAGTTATGCAAAAATCATGTTATACGTCTTTGTGTCTCTATGAAGCGTGAAAATAATTTGTCTGAGGGTGATGATGTCTCTGAGGATGATGAAGATTTAGTTGAAGATGATAAAGTTTACTACGATGGTGAGGATTACAGTCTTTACGGTAAATTGAAAAATGAAGATAGTGATGAAGATGATAATAAATGTAGTTTTAGTGTTGAGGATCTCAAAAAAGGAAGTTGCGATCAACGACAAAGGTTAACTCTGGGATGTGTTGAAAATATATATGTGAACCAAAGTTTTCCTTGCAAGGCTGATTTGGTATCACATTTGCGTAGGATGTCGATTATACAGCAATTCAGTTTCAAGGTTTATAAGTCATCGAAGCAGTTGTATGTGATAATATGTCGCATCAAAGATTGCGCATGGAAGGTTCGAGCTGCGGTCAAATCTTGTGAATCTAATACGTTTTGGGTGACGAAGTATGTGCAAGATCATACATGTTCAGTAACGGACAGGTTGAATGGCCATAAACAAAGTACTCCAAGATACATTGCTCAGATGTTTATGGAGCGAGTTGGAATAATTGATGGAATTACTCCAAAACACATCAAAGACTCAATGAAGGTAATGTTTGGTATTTCTATGGATTATACGACTGCATACCGATCATTAATATATGCTCAAGAATTGGTAAGGGGAACAGCCGAAGATGGATATGACAAATTGCTTGCATATTTGCAATCCATTCAAAAAACCAATCCGGGTACGATTACTGCTATTGAACTCGATGAGCATAGAAGATTTAAATATTTGTTCATCGCATATGGAGCCTCGATTGTTGGATTTGAATATCTCCGAAGAGTTTTTGTGGTTGATGGGTCCCATCTCACTGGAAAGTACAAAGGTGTTTTGCTTGTGGCAACTGCACAAGATGGGAATTTTCAGACATATCCAGTTGCTTTCGAGATTGTTGATTCTGAGAATGATGATTCGTGGGAATAATTTTTCACGAAACTTCGTTGTTGTATATCAGATGAAAATCCATTGGTTATAGTTTCCGATAGACATAAATCCATAATGAAGGCATGCTCTCGTGTTTTTCCGCAAGCACAACAAGGAATATGTTATTATCATCTTCAAAATAAAATAATCACGAAGTTCAGGAGAAGACATTTATTATACTTGGTGAAAGGTGCTGCATACGCATTTACGATGACAGAGTTTAACCGTTACATGGATGAAATTCGAAAAGTGAACAGTAACCTTGCAGTTTACTTAGACAAAGCTGACGTACGTCTTTGGTCACGAGTTTATTTCACAGGAGAGAGATATAACATAAAGACAAGCAATATTGCAGAATCTATCAATTCTGCCTTGAAAGGAGCACGTGGATTTCCTATTTCGTATTTGCTTGAGTACATACGGGAAAAGCTTGGGAGATGGTTTTGTAAAAGACGTGAGGACGCTATGAAACTAGAAACGCTGCACTCTCGAGGAGTTGAATATTTGTTGGCCAGACGTTCACACAATGCACTCAAGCTAAAGGTGCAACGCATTGATAGTTGGGAGTTTTATGTGACAGGAGGTTCACGAGATTGTGTTGTTGACTTACAATATCATAAGTGTGGGTGTCGTGTGTTTGTTGGTCACGAGTTTATTTCACAGGAGAGAGATATAACATAAAGACAAGCAATATTGCAGAATCTATCAATTCTGCCTTGAAAGGAGCACGTGGATTTCCTATTTCGTATTTGCTTGAGTACATACGGGAAAAGCTTGGGAGGTGGTTTTGTAAAAGACGTGAGGACGCTATGAAACTAGAAACGCTGCACTCTCGAGGAGTTGAATATTTATTGGCCATACGTTCACATGATGCACTCAAGCTAAAGGTGCAACGCATTGATAGTTGGGAGTTTTATGTGACAGGAGGTTTGCGAGATTGTGTTGTTGACTTACAAAATCATAAGTGTGGGTGTCGTGTGTTTGACATTGAAAAAATACCGTGTGAACATGCTATTGCAGCTGCGATGACGATTGATATGCATGTATCTACGATGGTATCTCCGTTCTACACGAGAAATTACTTGTACGCGGCATATGCGCATAATATTTATCCAAAAAATGATGAACTGCAAGTTGTTTCCGAAGCAAGATGTCTTCCGCCGTTTGTCCGACGTCTTCCTGGCCGACGGAAAAAGTCTAGGTACCAAGCGTTTCTTGAACTTGCGTTGAAAAAAGGAGCGAAGCCAAGAAAAATGCACAAACAATACACTTGCTCAAAATGCAAATAACCCGGCCATAATCGATTGAATTATGTAAGTCTAGTTTTATTATTGTTGAGGAGACTAACATTTTCCTTTATTTTTGTTTTGAAATATTTTTGTTTTGCGTAGCATGTACAATATGGTGAAAACTAAAGTAAGGAGTAGACTGCAAAGCATTCTGTCGAGAAGTCTGCAAAGAAGTCTGGGAGAAGTCTGCAAAAAAGACTTCCGAAAAGTATGCAGCAAGGTTTTCCGATATAAGAATGTATTTTATGAAACATGGACACAATCATGGACACAATCATTTCAATTAGTTAGAAGGCACAATTTCATCGATGGTGTGTTACAAAAACATCCAACACCATCCTGCACCATAATTACAACATATACATTTTACACAACAACTTCCAACACAACTAATTATGCATAATACTAAGTCATACTACTAAGTTATACTAAGTCATATTACACATCACCCATAAATATCAAGCAGATCATACGACCTTTCCTCTGTCCCACATTGATTAGTCTCATCGAATATCTCGGCAGCTAACTTCTCTCTAATAGCTTTCATGTTTGCATCACATAAGGCACTAGGAAATGGCAATCCAAGCGCATGACACTCAATGTACTTCAGCGTAAACACCCCACACTCTCCACTCTTGCTGTTCTGAGGAACTCCATGACCTTTAATGCGTTCATGTGTGTATTCATCGCATGGATATTTACCTTTCTCGTGCTTAAGGGATAACTCATTCAAAAGAGCTGGAAGCATCTGAGCAAATGGCTTCACAGCCGCGGATATATGATCATCGGTCGTGTGATTGACGTCACTATCCCATATTACGATGTGATGCATCGGTATTGATATCCACATAGCGATCCAATGGTAACCCATTACATGCAGCGGTGAATATATGTCATCAACTTCGAGGCCCCATGTCTTTTTGGTTTTGCAGTACGATGGTTTAGTTCCTGCATGATAGTCAAATGCTCCTCGAGGGAGCAGTCGTCCTGAACCATCTGCATTCCCGGTGGAATTCAAGAAATACTTGTGATGGCTAGACCAAACCATCTGGAAGATGCAATCAACAAAGCAAATCCGAGTGCTCCTGAACCATTATGGATGCTTGTTGAAACGAAGCCGCAAAAGGTTAAGCCCAGCGTCCATATGCTGCATTTACACATAAAGTTTGCAATGTTGATCAGAAGTCTACAATGCTAATCAGAAGTCTGTAATGATAAAAAATATACCAAATCGTTGAGCCATTTCTGAAGACCCCGGAGAGTGAGAAACCACGCGTTTGATTCCTTTGAAGTATCACTGCACAAAAAGATTCTAAAATAAGATAACTTGCATAACAAGCTTCTAAAATAAGATAACTTGCATAATAAGATTCTAAAATAAGATAACTTGCACGACAAGATTCTAAAATAAGATAACTTGCATGACAAGATTCTAAAAAGATTACTTACTTGTCAAGTTTCAACCAATCATTGAGAACATTTACTTTTTGTCTGTCAACTTCAGCAAAGGGATCATACACACCACCACGTTTTTTGTTTGTAATTATTTCTTTCACGGTGCTATTTCCTTGGAACGGTGATTGTTGTGTGGGACCAAGTTTACACATTCTAACACTTTTGGCGTGTTGAACAAGCATTGCTGGCTTTTTTTTTAGTGTTTTGTTTGTGTTTTAAAGCAGACATATCAGCTTTCGGCTTTTTTTCTGTGCGTACGTATTGTACACTGCTCTGCTTCCCTCGGTAGACACTTTCACTTGCTCCACCTTGTTTTTGATTAACGCGGGATCCATCCTTAAATAAAATTCCATAACACAATCAAATATTTACTCAAAATCTGTATTAGGTGTTAATTATCAAACCATCAAACCACATAGCGAAATAAGTTCAATCAATAGTATACACAAATAAGGACCAAATAATCACTTCTTTTTAAAAACCCGAGATCGGGTTGTTCGAGTACTAACCGCACCGAACGCACCACCTTCCCCGATAATGTTCAAACCCCCCTTAAGCTGCTCCAGATTGCTCTCCATGACGTCCACCTTCTGCGACAATGCATACACTTTTTCTCGACATTTTGAATGCCGACCATCACATTCTTGGAGAAATTCGAGAAACACGTCTCGAAGTGGGACTTCATCGCCTCCATCATTTCTGTCCTATCCACATTCCGTGGCGCACTCTGGGACAGAAATGGTGAATCTTCATCTGGCTTGTGCTTTCTTTTCTGAGGAGTCACCTTACCAACATCATCAAGCTGAAACAACCCATCCATGAAACCTCCAGGGTGCCAATAGGAGGCATCAAACTCAAAAGGCCCAAAATGTTGGAAATGCGCCTTGACGATGTTGGTACAGCTGTCATCAACAACGTTATCTTTCCAATATGGAAACATATCGTCGAATTCCTTCACAACGAAGTGATGTACGTTCTTCTGCATAACCAAACACCAAAATTAGAAACGGATGGAGATGCAATACAAAAACACCAAACGTACCTGACTCTGAAGAGCAACTTTGATGTTCTTTCTGCCTCGGGAGCCTCGGAAGGAGAGTAAGGGAAGAGTATGGGGAGGAGTGATGGGTTCACCATACTTTAATGCAAAGTCTGGTAGAACAAAATAAATCCAAATCTGAAAAACTTGAACAAACCCATCAATGGAGTAAGCAGACCTACCCAAGTCCTTATCTCTTATGGATAAAATTAGCTTTTTAAAAGCTACTCTGCCCCATGGGTAGCTCTCGAATGCAGCGAGCTTCATCACCAGTCTAGCATAGTTGACATTGGTGCATGCTCTACGATCACGAGCGTCAATAAAAGTCGCGAAAATGACCAAATATCCTAACCTAATCCTATCATCACGAGACCAGGAACTACAATTTGAACAAGCCTCGACCAAATTCCGAATGCTAGGGCCTTCAGAAATACGAACCCCAATCTTCTTCCAGAATAACCTCATCTCCATCGTGACTTTAATATCTGGCTCTTTAGCTAAATTGTCATCATATTTGCAGTTCAACCCAGTTAAATGCTCGAACTCATTAAGGGAGAACCTTCCCGGATTATCACCAACCAAACACCAAATCTCGTATTTGGCAGTAGTGAGAAGCTGGAAGGTGAGCATGTGGTACACAAGCCTAGAAGCCCATGCGAAATCCAACTTATAGAATTTCAAGCATACAGCGAGAGGAGAACTGCATAAGTACTCCCATTCATCAGCATGGAGCGCAGCCTCAAGTGCAGACATGAGCTCAACATCGCAAGAATGATATCCGATGCTTTTCTGTAAGGGTGGCTCAGTGTTTTTTGAAAAGAGGCGAATTGGGAGACTATCTTTCTGCATTTTAAATATTGTAATCACAAAAAATAGTTAAACAGAATAATACATTGGTGTGCATAAAATAGGAAACAGACTTCTATAGAGCGAAGTCTGCTTCGTAAAAAAAGAAGAAGCAGACTTCTCTCGAGAAGTCTGCTTTGAACAAAAAATATGAAGCAAACTTCTCTAGAGAAGTCTACTTTAAACAAAAAATATGAAGCAGATTTCTCGAGAGAAGTCTGCTTTGAACAAAAAATATGAAGCACATTTCTCTAGAGAAGTCTGCTTTGAACAAAAAATATGAAGCAGATTTCTCTAGAAAAGTCTGCTTTGAACAAAAAATATGAAGTAGACTTCTCTAGAAAAGTCTGCTTTGAACAAAAAATATGAAGCAGACTTCTCTAGAGAAGTCTGCTTTGAACAAAAAATATGAAGCAGACTTCTCTTGAGAAGTCTGCTTTAACAAAAAATGAAGCACTTCTCTAGAAGTTTGAACAAAAAATATGAAGCAGACTTTCTAGAGAAGTCTGCTAAACAAGTATTAAGCGATTTCTAGAGAAGTCTGCTTTGAACAAAAAATATGAAGCAGATTTCTCGAGAGAAGTCTGCTTTGAACAAAAAATATGAAGCAGACTTCTCTAGAGAAGTCTGCTTTGAACAAAAAATATGAAGCAGACTTCTCTTGAAAAGTCTGCTTTGAACAAAAAATATGAAGCAGACTACTCGAGAGAAGTCTGTTTTGAACAAAAAAATATTTGAATAAAAAATATGAAGCAGACTTCTCTTGAGAAGTCAGCTTTGAACAAAAAAATATGAAGCAGACTTCTCTAGAGAAGTCTGCTTTGAACAAAAAATATGAAGAAGATTTCTCGAGAGAAGTCTACTTTGAACAAAAAATATGAAGCAGACTTCTCTTGAGAAATCTGCTTTGAACAAAAAAATATGAAGCAGACTTCTCTAGAGAAGTCTGCTTTGAACAAAACATATGAAGCAGACTTCTCTAGAGAAGTCTGCTTTGAACAAAAAATATGAAGCAGATTTCTCGAGAGAAGTCTGCTTTGAACAAAAAATATGAAGCAGACTTCTCTAGAGAAGTCTGCTTTGAACAAAAAATATGAAGCAGACTTCTCTAGAGAAGTCTACTTTGAACAAAAAATATGAAGGAGACTTCTCTAGAAAAGTCTACTTTGAACAAAAAATATGAAGGAGTTCTAGAGAAGTCTCTTTGAACAAAAATATGAAGCGACTTCTCTTGAGAAGTCGCTGAACAAAAAAATATGAAGAAGACTTCTAGAGAAGTCTCGCTTTGAACAAAAAATATGAAGCTCTCTTTGAACAAAAATATGAACCAGACTTCTCTCGAGAAGTCTGCTTTGAAAAAAAAATATGAAGCAGACTTCTCGAGAGAAGTCTGCTTCGAACAAAAAAGAAGAAGCAGAATTCTCTCGAGAAGTCTGCTTTGAACAAAAAATATGAAGCAGACTTCTCTCGAGAAGTTTGCTTTGAACAAAAAATATGAAGCAGACTTCTCTCGAGAAAGCACAATGCTGGAAATCACAGTAAAATGCAACAAAAATAAACTGCGAAAGCAAGCACAATCCCAGAAATCACAGAAAAATGCAATAAAATAATCATCAAAATAACCGTCCACGCAAAAAGAACCCCGAAACGAGTTAAAAATATCAGTAAAACAGTTAAAAATCTTTAGAAAATCTATGAAATGAAAATCACATACCTTTGACGGTGGGGATTCTATTCGCAGACAATGGAGAATCTATATAAAAACAACCGAAACAAAATTTATACATGGGGTCTATTTAAACCGCGAAAATTATTTTTTCTGAAAAAAAAGGTTCAAATATCACAGTAATTTCTGAAAAAAAAATTTCTGAAAATTTCAAATTTCAAAAAAAAAATTCAAAACCATTTTTGAAGTGTTTCTTACCGCGAAAAGGGTTGCACCGTAGGGGACTCCGAAACGTCAGGATATCTATGAAGGGGAAACAAAAAATCGTCAAACATCAACTAAAAACCGTCAAACATCAACTGAAACATGCAAATCTATGAATGGAAAACAAAAAACTGTCAAACATCAACTAAAACATGCAGATCTATGAATGGAAAACAAAAAACTATCAAAAATCAATTGAAATATGCAGATCTACTCATACCGTCGCGGGGGAAAGAGAGGGCGTCGGGGGAAAAGAGAAATACAAACAAAAACTTACACCTTACCGAAATAAATATGAGGGCGAGATAAACCGAAAACCTTACCGAGAGAGGTATGACGGAGAGAACGAAGAAAATCTTACCGTGGTAACGAGAAAGCCGGTGAACGGTGAGAAAGACGGCGATAGAGTAAGCGGCGGCGAGAGAGAGAGAAACAAGATTTTTTTGGCTCGAAAATAAATGGTAAATTATTAGGGTTTTGGCTTATATACTTGTGGTAAAAATCGGTTAGGTTAAACTATCAAATCACTAATTCCCGGTTTGATAAAAATTCCCAGTTTGCGCAGACTTCTAGATGTCTGCTTTGTAAAAAAAATACAAAGCAGACTTCTTGAAGTCTTCTTTGTAAAAAAAATACAAAGCAGACTTCTCGAAGTCTGCTTTGTATTTTTACATAACCATAAACTCTAAATTGAAGAAAACTGGTTTAGTTACATTTAATTTCCGGTTTGTGCAGACTACTCGAGAATTCTGCTTTGTTAAATCTATGACAACATCTCGAGAAGTCTGCGTAATCCTAAACCCTAAATAATAAGATTCACTAAATGTGGGAAATTTTTGTTAAAAATTGGATGAATATGTTGAAGATAGTTAAGTAAATACAAAACTCAAACAGTTTTCCTTTAAAAATTTGTAAATCTAAATTTTCAAATTTATCACATGATATTTCAAATTCTAGCATGAATTCTCTACACAAACATCAACTATTAACCCACAACACATAACAACAAAAACTAGCAAATATTTTATACCATTAGATCGAATCCAATCTCCTTATTTTTGAATTCATTATAACTTTTACGTGCTTTTGATATGTATATAAACTATGTTAATAGCAATTTTAATTTTTTTAAATATTTCAAATTTTTTTTTATTTGATTTAGGACTTTACGAAGTCTGCTTCAGCCGGAATAAACTGTTTTTCTCACCAAAGCAGACTTCTCGGAGAAGTCTGCTTCAACCGGAATAAACTGTTTTTCTCACCAAAGCAGACTTCTCCGAGAAGTCGGCTTTAACCGGAATAAACTGTTTTTCTCACCAAAGCAGACTTCTCGGAGAAGTTTGCGAGGTTTATTCCGACCAAAGCAGACTTCTCCGAAAAGTCTGCTTTGATCGGAATAAACCTCGCAAGTCTGTTTCAGCCGGAATAAACTATTTTCTCACCAAAGCAGACTTCTCCAAGAAGTCTGCTTTGATAACAAAAAACATGCAGGGAATGAAACGTAATTGACATTTCGACATTATTTTTTAGACCAAAGGAGTGTTCAGTAATTTTTCCACCCTCATAGGTTAGTTTTGCAAAAATATTTTCATGTGGGGTTAGACTTGCATTTAAAGTCAAGTTTTAGGTCATTTTTAGCAATTCCCCCTAATTTGAAAGGCAAATTTAACAAGTCGTATAACATCTGAGTTTAGACAGGAAAAATGACAAGAACAAGAAAATCAAATCCAACTATGTTACTACTTATTGATTCTCCCCCATACTTACTTCACGCCTTCCCAGTATCTAAACAAACCTGAAAAAGAAGAGAAAATAGTTACAAAGAGGAAATATGGTTAGCTTGGAACTCGGGGCTAACGCTCTCGCTCATTCATGTACTCCTCCTTCTCTTGTGTAGTCGTTCCCTTGAATCTGATAGGTGAGGCGATATGGACTCCCTTTTCAAGTTTTTGGAAATTCCACGTTGGCGTTTAGTGGTGGAGGACCAAAAATAGGAGGATCTCGGTACTCAAATCCTAGATAGGGCGTTCCTTAACCTTACCATCATGGCGTTGTTCTAACTGGTTAATTGGATCATCCAGTCATGAAACTTATTGTCATCAAGATGATGTGAAATAGGAGGTATATCGTATTCTCTCGAGTATGGTGGCAATAGCTGTTCAGTGCTACCGCAAACCTGAATAACCTTCTCCAAAGTTGGGCGTGAAATCAGGGTGCATATGAGGTATGGTGTTGCGAGATGAAGATTCTTTGCATCTGTTTGCTGCGAGAGATAGATTGGTGCAGAGAAATTGGGGGTCTAGTAGTAACGTGATATTATTATGAGATGTGATGAAAGTGATATCCCTCTTATGGTATTTGGTAGAACTGAAAGATGCCTTCTCGATTCTGAAAATGATACACATAGTTTTGCTTGCGGATGTGGTAGTGTTTGAAGTACTTTGTATCAAGGAATGCCAAGCGTGCATTGCAGGTAGTGGAGTAGAGATCGAGTCCATGGTATCTGAATATAGGAGTGAGAAGAATCCTGGAAAAGATTCTACATTGCCTTCACAGGATCATCTCTTGTTTTCTTGTAAACAAGCATCTCAACAAATCCTACCCCAAAATTCACCTCATGATCAATGGGAAATGGTTCACTGTAATATTCAAGTAGGATGTTACCAATCCCGTAATGCATAAGCAACATCTCGTGCTTGCGCAATGATGTTGATTCATCTTTTGCAAAAATGATGTTGTTGAATATTTTGGCGACTACGCGAACCGCTGGGTTCAAGATGAGGATTTGCTTGGCTTTCCGAAGAGGAAGTCCTTGATCTGATAATGTTCTAGAATTCTCCTGCCGCAGGAAAGTGTGCAGAGAACCTGCATTCCTCGTCATTCGAATCAAACCCATATAGTGCACAGAGGTCTAAGATAGAAATATGATAACATACCCCACTGGAGAAATATGAGAACGTTCCTTCACTTGCCATTGGTTTTTTGGGGTTCATGTACTGCAAATGTGTTGTAACGAGAAGTTCGCGTACTAACTTTGGATAGAGGGGTTACGATTAGTAAGCAATGTTTACAAATCGTATATTAGCTAGAATACTTGCCACATTTTTCCCGAATTTCTATCTTCGAGAGGGTTGCCTCACATATAACCCGAGTGGAATCTATCTTAATCCACAACATCCCATTGGAGAACGTATTGTGATACCGATCCCAAAATACATCCATGCAGCAGCTTTTGAATCATATGTTGTCTTTGAAATCTGATAAGAGAACTACATGATTTTTGGGAATAAGGGTGTTATACAGGCGTGTCAAAGGCGCAACTTTCATTGCAACGTTTTCAATTTCTTTCCCAATAATGGGTGTCTTATCTTTTCGTGACTTGCTTGTCTTTCGAGATGAGATGCCTTTGTTGCGTCCCAATCTGCAAACACAACACAATATCAATATCTAACAATTGCGTTATGATGTATGTAGACGTGCAAATTATGAATTTATGTATTCAATTCCGTTACTTCTCACGCAAAAAAAGCATATAAGCACTATCTCATCTTCCTCCTATATTACAAAAGATGCAACAATTCTCAAGTTCATATTTCCAACAAATCCAATATCCAAATTCAACACCCAAAGTCATGATTTTAAATGAAAATTAACAAGGTTGCTACTCAAATCAATACAATCAGACATTATATTATTCAATCAAACCCCAAATTTTCTTTTATTCCCAATTTCATCAAAACTCGTAGTTTCATACCATTCAAACCCTAAATTTAATTCTACCATACAAATTTTTCAATCAAAAAATGATTCAACATGAAATTAAGTCATACCCAAGTGGTAAACAATAATATTCATCAATTACACAACCTATAATCGTAACATGAAATCAAAATTTTTGGAATTGAAATACCAAATTTGAAGCACATACCTTGTTATATTGCATTTGGAATGATGATAATCAAAAAGACAGTGAAAAATCAAATGGAATAGATCGAAAAATCGCTCATATATGTTCAAAAACGAAAAAGATAAGAAGTTTCGAAAATTTTCCCCAAAAATCATCTTGTAGGTTGCTTGATCAGTCGATCGATCGGTTCCAAGATTTTACCATACACCAAATAGTAAGGTGTAATTTCCAAAGGAGTCTTGTAGGATGTTTTGTATGTCTAGAGTGCATCGTCTAACTTGGTAGACCAATCCTTTCTTGTTTTTTCTGACAGCCTTCTCGAGGATATTTTGATTTCTCTGTTAGAAACTTCAACGTGACCACTAGTATAGGGATGATATGGGGTTGCTACCTTATGTCGGACCTCATATTTTTTGCAACATATTCTCAATAACATTAATTGATGAAATGAGTTCTACCATCACTAATTATTGCAATCTGGATTCCAAACCTAGGAAAGATCACATATTTAAATATTTTCATTACTCATTAGTAGATCTTGCCATTGCTTCCACAATAATTAGAATGTATCTGTTTTGATGTGAAAGAGAAAAGGAGCCATGAAATCTATACCCCAACAATCAAATACCTCACCTTCAAAAATGAAGTTTTGAGGCATCTCGTTCCTCTTGCTAATGTTCCCTTTTCTCTAGCATACATCACATTGCGATACAAATGAATGGGTGTCTCTGAACATGGTGGGATACAAAATCTAGCTTGTAATACCTTAGACACTGTTTTAAAAATGGCAAAATGACCTACATAATCAGAACCATGACATTTAAACATAATACCCTGAACTTTCTATTGAAGAACGCAACGCCTGATCCTTTCATCCTTACAATGCTTATACAGATAAGATTCATCCTAGAAATAGTGTCTGAAATTTCTCAAGAATTTTTTTTATTCCTTGTTAATTTTACCGGTTCTTCATTCGGTACAAAGTAGTTACCGATTTCATTATACCAATAAAGCGGAATGTACCTGAGACTACATAGGTATCTGCATATGCTACAGAAAGCACATAGACGGTCTCCTTAGGAAAATTGTCATCTAAGGGTAAAGAGTCATCCACTTTCAGTCTGGATAGATGAAAAACAACCCTATTCTCAGTCCCTTTCTTTTCTTTGATCTCCACATCAAACTCTTGCAAAACAAAATCTAGGATAGCACTCATGGTTTTTCATATTTCTTGGACAACAAGTCTTTTAAAGCAGCATGTTTGTATGCACTATCACCTTAGAACCAACCAAATACGACATGAACTTAAATGAAAATACGATAGCTAAAAGCTCTTTCTCTATGGTCGCATAATTTTCTGAGCTTTTTCTAGAGTCTTAGTGGCATAGTAGATAGCATGTAATTTCTTGCCTGTTCTTTATCCCAAGATTGTGCCTACTGCATAATCACATGTGTCGCACATCATTTCAAAAGATAAATACCAATTTGGTGGCTACCCTATTGGGGCACTTACTAGAGCCTCCTTGATCATTTGAAAGAATTGAAAACAATGTCAGTAAAATTAAATTTAACATCCTTACAGAGAATTTGAGTGAGAGGTCTTGCAACTACATACTCCTTTGAACGAATCAGGAGGTTGCAGGCTTGTCATCATCTCGATCTAGGTTTTATCAATTTCTATGCCCGTTTCTGATAATTGATTTCTAAGGAAAAGTCCATTGCGGACCATGAAGTGGCATTTTTACCAGTTAAGCAGTAAATGTTTCTCTTCGTACCTTTGAAGTACCTTGCACAAATTCTCAAGAAAATTGTCAAAGAAAGAGCCATATACAGAGAAATCATCCTTAAAACCTCTATGATATCTTTGATTAAATCAGTGAAAATGGACATCATGCATCTCCGGAATGTGGTTGAGACATTACACAGACAAAATAGCATTATGCGATATGCAAAAGTACCATAAGGACAAATGAATGTAATCTTCTCTTGATAGTCTAGGTGTATAGGAATCTGAAAGAAACTAGAATAACTGTCAATAAAAAATATTATGAATGGTTGGCTAACCGTTTGAGCATTTGGTTAATGAAAAGTAAAGGAAACTGATACATTTTTGTTGCAACGTTCAGTTTCTTGTAATCGATACACATCATGTGCCCATGATAGACCTTGTCGGAATCACCTCATTCTTCTCGTTCTTTACTACCATCACACCTTCTTTCTTTGGCATTACATGCACAAGACTCACCCATGTGCTGTCGGGTATTGGGTAGATGATATCAGCCTCTAGAAGTTTCATTATCTCTTTCTTTACAACATCTTTTAGGGTCAAGTTTAACCTTCTTTGATGTTCTATAAAAGTCGTAGATTCATCTTCCATATGGATCCTATGCATGCTGAGGTCCGGAGAGATACCTGTAATATCATCATGACAATACCTAATGTGCTCATCAGCCTAACCCCGGCCAACTGGCTGGCCTGACCAACCCAAAGAACACAAAGGCGGCGAATTACACACAAAAGGATACATGAGTGTATCTTTATGAATTCAAACCTAATCAAGAAGGGGTCAGCCAATAACAAACCTAACCTATAATTCTGACTCACAGAGTACATGCGGCGACATAGAGCTCACCCCAAACCAGGCTAGACCAAGTCATGCACCATTCATCAAGTTGGTGTTGGTAGAACTTACCATATTTATAATTTTCCTAATGTGTTCAGATTGTAACATCTCTATTTCTTGTAACTTGGGCAGGTATTGAAAACTTTCCAAAGCATCCAAGATGTACCTAGACACCTTACATTCACCCCTAAGCTATAAAAATACAAGAATCTACACTTTCCATGATGGCCAAACTAGACATTAATGGATAACAGCCATATATTTTAAATGTATGATTTCTTTTTCTTCTTTTTGACTTTATGACCGTTGTTATGAGCACTATATAAGCTCAGCATGACCTTATTATAAACTCATACCACCATTGAAATAAAAAGTTGTATACAAAGTATTTTATTTTAAAACGTTGTCTTTGAATCTTATTCTTGTTCTTTAGAAATTAAGTGTGTGATTAATTTTCTTTCTATGAAACTATGGCCATATTAGTTTGAAAGATGCAAACTCTTTTGGTTCACCTTTTATCGTGTGATTTTATCAAAATCCACTCCTTTTAGTTCTCTTGTCTGCTTAAGCAAAGAGAGATTCTCAGCCTTGCGAATCACGGTTGTACCGCTTGTGAGATTGATACTCAATCTTACATCAATATCCAAGAGCCTTACATGTAATATCATCAAGAGAATATCTAAGAACCCTAAGAAATCGTTACAGCTTTCTTAATAGTAAGGCAAATGCCACATTATTTAGACCATAATAAATGATAACATGATAGGTAGAATTGGATCTGAGAAACGTGTACCTGAGCCCCATAGGGAGTTGCTTGAGTTTGATTTTAGGGGCCTTTCACTCGCTCCAATCGTCACACATGTTTGTGTTCTCAAGAACGTCTCCTAGCTCAGAGAAAGCCAACATAATGTTGACACGTTCTCTAGAATCCATCACCTTTGAATACCCTATGGTAGCATCATCCATATACTCATACTCTCCTTCAACGTGATTCAATGCTATCTCTAGAGGATCCTCGGTATGAACCTCATCGATACATTTGTAGTAACATATGAGACCATGTCTACATTGAATGCCTGAACAACTATTTTCAATCGTTTTATTGTTTTAAACAAATCAAAGTGCATGAACAACTCGCCTAAATGGAGGTTAGTAACCCCTTTCTTGATGTCAACGATAGCACCGACTGTAGCAAGGAATGACCTACCTAGGATGAGGGGATATGTGGGTTCTTCATCTTGCTCTAGAACCACAAAATTGGTGGCAATGTAACAGTTCGTGGTTTGAATGGGTAAATCTTCCCAAGGTAGCATTTAGAACGCTTAGAAAGTACCATTTGGATCTTGGTACTCTTAAAATATGTCATGCCTAATCGTTTAGTCAGATAGTAAGGTAGGAGGTTGACATCTAAACCCAAATCGCACAAAGAACATTGAAAAACCTGTTTCCAATTTGACAAGCCAAAAGAAAACGATCAAGGTCTTCGAATTTCTTTGGCTTTCTATTTTGTAGCACAACACTACAACCTGAAGTGGTCATCATGATACCTTCCTCATAAGTCAATTTTTGGTGACCATTTTTTGACATACTTTCGAAGACATGCATCAATAAACTATAGTTTAAGCGTGATGTCCTCAAGCATTATCTTGCATCTAGTCTCTTCAAAATCTCTTTTAGATTGTCTAGGGTGGCTCGAATAAGGTGCCTTAGGCCTATAGGCCTGTTCTGCTAGTGTAGGTTGCTGGACAGTCTTAGTAGCAGCCAGCGATCGATCTAGGGGAAGATCGATCAATGTGCTGGGGGATCGATCGGTCGAGTGCCTAATCGTTTGATCCCCCAGAACGTTGGAACAACTGCTGGACCGATCGGACGATATCGATCAATCTAGTTCCCAGATTGATCGATCTTGGTGCTCTTTGGATGACGGGATCGATTGATCCCTAGGCAGGATCAATCGATCATGTGCCCCAGTGGTCCATTTCTCTTTTTTCTGCCAACTCGACGCCTAGATTTATTTCCTTGCCTCTTTTTGCCACCGGATTTGACTCACGGTCGCTCTTAAGTGTAGTGGCATTATAGTACTCGATTTTGCTCGGGTTTGCTGACAAGCCTTTTGACTATCTTTGCAGTTTGAGTTACTTGAACATCCAGTTTCTTTACATGCGAAGACATACCTCAAATTTACCGTTCATATCCATGTACATGTTGTCAACCTTAGCGGTGATTTCCTTGGCATTCTTTTGTTATCCTTCAAGGAGTTGTTGGAAAATTAACTCGATTTTATTGTCAGAAAGAGCGGGACAGCAACATTCGCTTGATAGGTCTCTTGGGAACCCATGTTTAAACTGCTGCTTTGCCCTTTGTTTGGGAATTGTTGACCACAATCGCTCTGATACTCTTGCTTTGGTTGGAAGTTTTGTCTAGGAAGGTAAACTTGATCTTGGGGATCTCAACATTATTGCTTATATAACACACATATATTTGGGTGGTTCTTGTAGTTGGCGTTACACAAATTACTTTGAAATTGTTGCCCTCTTCCGACGTAGATTGCCTAAACCTCATCATTCATTTCATTACCCATGTCTCCTGAAAATGCATCAATCTCCTCAACCTCATCACAAAAATTTACTTATTTTAGCCGTTCTCACTTCAATATCATATCCATCTTTGCCCTCGTCTCTTCTATCCTCTGCGATTCTATGCTACTAATATTTTTCTGCCTTCTATCAAACTCCGAACACTAGTTGTTATTAATAGCAGCCAAAGTTTTGATAAGAGCGTAGGTCTCATCAACCTGTTTGGTCATGAAATCTCCATTACTAGCAGTATCCAATGCCATCTAAAATTTTCCCTCGATACCACTGTAAAAGGTGCTCAAAAGATTTTCTCACTGAATCCATGATGGAATAGTCCCTCATATACTCTATGAACCTCTCTCATACTTCATAGAAAGATTTTGCACCAGTTTGTTGAAAGTTTGAGATCTTATTTCTCAGAAGGTTAGACCTAGATTTGTTAAAGAAATAGTTCAATAATGAAGATTTGGCTTCTTCCCAAGTGGTCAGAGATCCTAAAGCTAATTTCTTCAACCAACGAATTATATTTTTTGCCAAAGAAAATTTGAATAGAGTGCACATCAGATAGTTAGCTAGCACTCCATTTTCTTTGATCATGCTAAAATCTTCTCAAAAGTCTCGATATGATCCATGGGGTTTTCAAAAGGTAAACCATGAAACTGATTCTGCTTCACCAAAGCAATTATCACTAGCTCGATCTCAAAATCATTCCTCGCAATTGGAAGAGGTTTAATCGTAGATCGATTTGTGTACAATGCATCTGACATCTCATAATCTCTCAGAGTACGGTGGCCTCCACCGTGATGTTGTATCCTTTGGTTAGTTTCATCTCCATGCACATTGGATGCTGGGAATTGAGCTTGATTATCTTAACTTATCAAACACATCAAAAGTGGGTGTCAAACTTATGAGCCATGCTGAGTTATCTTAACTTGGATTTCTAGTTTAATTTTTCTAGTCTTGCGAGTTCTTGGTTGTCTAAAGCAAAGAGATTGTCAAATCCTCTCTTTCTAGTCATACACCCAAACATACAACAAAAAGAAACGTTACATATTAGTAACAAAGTTTTGTAGACAAAAGATTAATCCTACACTTGTAGGCAACATCGTTGGTCCCCGAAAATGGCGCCAAATTTTGATCTCTCAGGTTTTAATTCAAAGAAATTTGCTACAAGTGTAGAGGCAAGCACATAACATAGGGATCAAATCCACAAGGACAAATTGTTGCTCAATAATTCTCAGAATAATAATTTTGCTAAGAAGGAAAATATGATAGTTTAATGGACAAATAATATAAATGATAAAAATTTTATTGATGTAAACTGAAAAACGCTAGATTCAAAGAAACTTGCAGGAAATCACAATTGCTAATTGGATTTCTATTGGAGATTTGATGGAGTGTCGTCTATAACTTAAAACACGACTATCTAGCCAGCCAACTATCGTTGTAATAAACTACTATGTTTAATCATTTATCCTTCTAAACTGACGTTTGAATTCAGATTCTTAAACACGCATTATTGGTCGAATTCTAATATGTTCATAAATTGTCTTAACATCACCTTTTGTTGGTTAATAACAATTTTCTCATCTATGTTTTGTTCACGAACCTAATACCACTTTTGATGTGTTTGATTAATCTTAATATCGTAACTTAATTGGTCAGGTTAGACTAAACAATAAAAACAACCTAACTAAAGATGCAGGTCAAAATCCCTAATTTCAGCACCCTAATCTAGTGAATCCTAAAATTCTTTGAAAACCCCTAAAACCTAACTAGAGATCTACTCATACATGAATAACGATGAACAAATGATAATCAAATAGTAGAATTGCATAAATAAAAAGTAAAAAAGTTTAGAAATCTTTTCAATACGATGTGAAGTCATAATTTCTTCCCAAAAAGTATTTATAAGTGCAAAAACCAAAGAAGTCCTAAACAAATAAAACGTAGCTCTAAAAGTGGCTGAAAACGTTTAATAGTTGCAAAATCAGATTAAATCAATCCAAGATCAAATTGGGCCAAACTTTGGCCCAAACGAGATTTTTCCGTAATGCACCTAGGGATCGAACAGTCCCTCCCTAGACCGATCAATCTCTTAGGCTCATGGACGACATGATCGATCGGTCTTGCATGTACCGATTAGTCTCTTCAGCTCTTGGATGACGGGATCGATCGGTCTCCACCTGGACCGATCCATCTCCTCGAACATTTCCTGGTAGGCACGTAGGCGGATCGACTGAATCGATCGGTTCCACCATCTACTAATTAATCTCGTCAGCTCATGGGCGATCGGATCAATCGGTATCTCCAAGACCGATCGATCTCCTAGGCTATTGGACGATCGGATTGATTGGTCCCTCTGTGGACCGAGCAATCTCTTCGATCATTGTCCGGTCTGCTCGATCTGCACACATAGGATTCGATCGGTCCCTTCATGAACCGATCAATCATGCAAGTTTCTGCCTATAATTTCCATTTTCTTTGTTTTTTTTTTGCCAAAACCCAATTGAATCATAAAATGCACAAAACTCTTCGCAAAAAGCTTTAAAACGATATGATAAAACCATAACATCTACTAAACAATTGGTGTTACGCGTTTAAATATGGCATAGATCATGAAGCAAATATTTTATTAAATCAAAATAATACAAAATAAGCTAAAATAACATTTTAAGTATAATAGTCAATATAATTTTGTAGGGATGAACATTCAATTATACGGTTTCGTTTGGTTCAAGTCGGATTTTTTATGTTCTAAAAACTAAATTTCATTCGAATTTAAATAATAGTTCTGCTTCGATTTGGTTCAGTTCAAATTTTAAATTATATTTTGGTTCAATTTGATTTTAAGTATAAACTATTTTAACTAATTCTAATTAATAATGTAGATTTAAACATATGATAATGAATTTTGTATAATTTAGTTAGTTTTAAAATTTAAATTCAATTCGGTTTGGAATTAATAAAAAAAATTATAATTTAAATTGTATTATATTTTGATTCAGATATAAGAATATTGGTTCGAGTTCTGGAATCTTGGTTCGAATTCTAAAATGTCGGTTCAAATTCTGAAATCTCGGTTCAATTTTGGAATTTCGATTGAAATTCTGGAACTTCGGATCCAGAATTCAAAAATATGAAATACAAAATGTTATTCTAGATTCCAAATATCCTATTCCTAGTGTTTGGATGGACGGAATGGGACTCGGATGTACCATATTTCTAAACACCCTTAAACACTTAACCACAATATCTCCAATTACATTACAGATAGCCTTATCTATGAAATCAGCCATTGAAAAGCTCAGAAGCTGCCACGTAGGACTCACATCTCCTATCTCCAACCTCACATCTCCTCTCAAACACCATATCCTCCACACCAACTTCACACATTTCGAAAGAGTGAGAGAGAGAGACCGAAAAAAGGTGCGTAAGATCATGGCTGCTTCTACCTCCACAATGTCATCACTGGTCACACCACTCAACCAGACCCGTTCATCACCCTTCCTCAAGCCACTGACTCTGAAACCTTCCAAGGCTATAGCTGCACCTGGAGGCAGGACACTTAGGCTCCAAGTTAAAGCTTCTAAACTCAAATTTGACAAGGCTTTAACCGGACTCTCGGCGGCTGCTCTCACCGCTTCTATGGTCATCCCTGAGATGGCTGAAGCCGCCGGTCCAGGAATCTCTCCGTCCCTCAAGAATTTCTTGCTCAGCATTGCTTCTGGTGGCGTCGTTCTCACCGTCATCATTGGTGTTGTCGTCGGTGTCTCCAACTTTGACCCTGTTAAGAGAACCTAAGATCCTATATATATGTTACCTTTTTTACACCTTTGTTGTAATGTGTCTCCTCCTGTGTACTCTGCTCAAAGTAAAAACCTCCTAGTTTTCTGATTTCTTACTCTCATCGAATCCTTAAAACGAATGGGATTTGAAAGCATAATTCTAAGTTAGTTGAGATTTTATGAGATCTCTCTTGTTATTGCTACAGAGACCTAACGAGCAAATTAAGCAAGTCAGCTTCACTATTTGTTCATCCTCGTACAATTCCTCTTTGATCTTCAGTTTTACCATGTACTGATGATACAGTATGTTTCTATCAATCTCTGTGAATTAGTCATCCTTCTGTCAATTCGTATTTCAATGTGTAAAGCTGTTTAGGGGGACATCCTATGAGTTCTTCACCTGATTCTTGAAACGCCGTTATCCAAGTCAAACCTGTGTGGTCTTGAATCTGAATTTGAAGAAAGTATTTGTAGTCGCATTCCTCGGACTCTCGGTTGCACCGGTCACATAGCCACATGTTTGTTCAAGATCGTGTCACCTTCTTGTTGCATTTTTTTTATCTCCTATCATGAATTATGAAATTTCCAGTACAATGCGCACTAACAAGATCACCCTATAAAATTTTGAAAATACCATAATACTTTGAAAGATTCTGATACAGAATATATTGAATCAATACAATCTTATTAATTTTCAATGAAATCCAATGTTCAATGCAAATAAACAATACCACATCTCACATTCAAAAAATCACGAACAAGAAGATTTTTATATTGAATGAACTCACTGAATTACAAAGCGAGGGAAGAGACGAATAACAAACTCGTTAACAATAACGACCATTTCTTTATCTAAAAATCCAGCTACTTAATAATCCAATTCCGTTTATTAACACCGACTAATCTCAGCGTTTGAGATTTTTCTTCTTAATTCTGACCCATACATTGTCTTTTATTCCACTTTCACCTCTTTTACTATATTAAATCCTTCTCCTCTAAACAACCTGTCCTCATGGTTGAAATCTTAATATTTCTTCGTTATGTCGAACAAGAACTCCCAAATAGCTTCAGACTCATCTTCATTCCGCCATTTAACTAGAACTTTTGTAACAGTTTGGTTGTGCCTTTGAACCATCTTCCTCTCCAAAATTCGCTCTGGTGCTTTTATCAAAACATCGGGCACATTATTAGGTAAATTTGTGGTCACAACCTGTTGCCCCACATGTTGTTTGAGTTGAGATACATGAAACACATGATGTATCCTTGAATTAACTGGCAATTGCAACTTGTATGCCACTTTTTCGCACTTGTCCAACACTTTGTATGGATCAAAATACTTTAGAGACAATTTCTGATTCGCTCTTATCACCACTAAACTTTGCTGATATGGCTGCAGCTTCACATACACCAAATCTCCTAACTGAAAATTGCGTTCAGACCGCCTCGTATTAGCGACTTGCTCTATTCTATGTTGATCCCGTAACAAATGAAACTTGAGGATCAACAACATGTTTTCTCGTGCTTGCAAATTTCTAGCTACCATTGCTACCTTCGATTCACTAGATAAATAAGATAAATGTTGTGGAGGGAATTATCCATATACAGCTTCATAAGGCATCAATTGTGATGCAGTATGGAAGCTAGTATGGAAGCTAGTATTGTACCAATATTCAGCCAATGCCAACCACCTACTCCATTGTGCTGGCATGTCACACTACACATGCATCTCAAGTATGTTTCCATACAACGATTAATAACCTCTGTTTCACCATCATTTTGAGGGTGATACGCAGATGAATAGTTCAAAGCAACACCTTGTAAAGTGAACAATTCCTTTCAAAAATCACTTAAGAAAACCGCATCTCTATATGTGACAATCGAGTTCGGTAATCCGTGTAGCTTGAAGATATTATCCAAGAATACCTGAACAACACTCATGGTTCTGTATGAATGTCTCAACAACAACCATAATCACTGTTTTACCATCAGCATTTGGTAACCCATTTAATATATATGTCCCTATAGCCGAAAGAATTGGTAATGGTTGTATCAAGCCGGGAGAAGCTACAGTGTCATATATACATGTTTGACATACCACACATTTTTTTATATAACTCTGAATATCTTTCGACATTCCCTTCCAATAGAATGTGCTCTTTACCATCGAAGTTGTTGCATCTCTTCCTGAATGTCCACCAAGACCAGAACTATGCAGCCACTACAAAATATCCTTTCTTAATTATAGTTATGCAGGCACCACAATTTTTCCCTTCCTGCGTAATATGTTTCTTGACCAGGCAAAGTGGAGTTTACTACTCGGATTTTCCTTTAAAGCTGTGATAATGGCTTTAACCAGTAAATCCGTTTCATAACCATCCTGAATTCGCTTCATAAAATCATTATCCAACACCAATAAGACCATATGCCGAATTTCTGAACCCTACACTCTAGATAGAGCATCAAGAACCAAATTTTCTTTACCCTCCTTATACTGTATCTCGTAATCAAACTCAAGAATTTTGGTAACCATTGTTGCTGTATAGGAGTATTTAGCCTCTGTTTCAACAAATACTTGATGCTACATTGATCTGTTTTTATCACGAAGTGGCCCGTTAGAAGGTAGTGACGCCATTTTTGAACTGCAAAGAAAACTGCCAATAACTCCTTTTCGTAAATAGAAAGGTTAAGTTGTTTCCTTTTCAGATGACGACTAATATAAGCTAGCGGGTGGTTGTTTTGCATGAGTATTGCACCAATACCGTGACCACAAGCATCAGTTTTGACTACAAATGGCCGATCAAACTATGGTAGAGCCAGTAGTGGTGTTGAACACAATGCTTCCTTTAGCTTGATAAAAGCTTCCTGAGCTTCTTCAGACCAATCAAACGAATCCTTCTTCGTTAAAATCGTCAATGGTCTAGAAATTGAACCGAAGTACTTGACAAAACGTCTGTAATAGCCAGGTAAACCAAAAATTCCCCTCAGCTGTTTTGTATTTTGAGGAACCGTCCATTCAACAACTGCTTTAATCTTCATTGGGTTAGTAGAAATACCTGCTGCTTCGATAAAATGTCCCAAATACTCCACCTTATCAGTCGCAAATGCACATTTACTCTGATGTGCATACAATTGTTGTTCTCTCATAATGTCAAACACTTGTTTCAATTGATCCAAGTGTTCCTCCATCAAACTGCTATATATCAAAATATCATCAAAGAAGATGAGAACAAATTTTCTCAAAAACTTCCTGAAAATAGCATTCATTAGTCCTTGAAATGTGGTTGGTGCATTTGTTAAACCAAACGGCATCACAATGTATTCATAATGACCACTGTGTGTCTTAAATGCAGTCTTGTGGATATCATCAGGAGTCAGACGTACTTGATGATAACCAGCCATTAGATATAATTTGTACCCAAAACAATTACTTATTAATCGGAAAATACTTGCACAAATAGGTCTATTAAATAGGAGTTGTAAATGCTTGACCCACCCAATTCATCCATAAGATCCTCTATCAATGGGATAGGAAACCTATCTTTCACGTTCAGACTATTTAAGCTTCTATAATAAACACACAATCTCCATGAACCATCCTTCTTTTTCACCAATACCACATGAGATGCAAAAGCGACTGTTTGGTTGAACTGTTCCAGATTTGAGTAACTCCTGCACTATCTTATCAATCTCATTCTTTTGATGAATTGCATAATGATATGGCTGCTGATTCACTGGATTAGCTCACTCAACTGAATTTTATGATTGTGGTTCTCACGAAATGGAGGCAAACCTTTAGGTTCCTTAAAAATATCAGAATATTCATCCAATATCTTGGTAACTAGAGGGTATTGCATTCTCCCATCTACTTCAGTTTCAATCGCAAATAATGAAATATGCTCCTCTCCAACATCCTCTGCCAAACACAACATTGATAATTCCACTACTCCTCTTTTCTTATTCATCTTGGAAGCTTTTAATACCCTTACTGATCCATCTTAAATACCATGCAAAACCACCTTTCGATTACCCCATTCAAACTTCACAATCAACTTCCAAGTGACATTTCCCAACATATAGAACCATTGTACTCCCAACACTACATCACATCCTTTCAAAAGAATAACCATAAAATCATCAGTGAAATTCGTACCTTGAAAGTCCCACTGAAATTTATGTACTTTTGCTTCCACACCTACATGACCCCCATTTGCTACTCTCACCTTTGCATTAGCACTTGAAAATAGTTTACAACCCAACTTCACAGCCATTTGTGTATCTATCAAGTTATGAGTTAATCATGTATCCATCAGCATAAACAGATTCGTCTTCTGATGCACTCCCTTCACTAGCAATGTATTATAAGAAGTGATTCCATGTAAAGCATTGAGAGATATATGTGCAATTTCCCCTCAAGTTCAATGTTTCCCTTCTCATTTGATTCCACTTCTACCATCTCTTCATCATCCTCATATTCCATATAAAACAATTGTGCTTTACGATGAGTTTTGGCGTGTTCAATACTATACTTTTTATCACAATGATAGTACAACCCTTTCGACCTTCGTTCATTCATTTCTTCTGTAGTCAGAAATTTCCATGGCTTCTGTTATGTGGCTTTTAAATCAGGCACAACAAGACGTTTCATCAATGAATCTACATCTTTTCTTAACGTCAAAATCCTTTTAGAAGAACCAGACGGCTTATATCCAATTGATGAATATTTCTTCTGTTGAGGATGAACAGATTCATACATTCTTCCCAATGAAAAACAATCTTTGATAGTCTTTGGTTTGAACATCATCTGCATTTGTGTTTCAAGGCACAAACCAGCTAGATAATTTCTCACCAACATATTCTATGAAAGACTATCACTCCCCATATGATTCCTTACATTCTCAAACTTGTTATGATATTCAACCATTCTATTAACCTCGTGAAACTTCTTTAATTCCTCCACCGGATCATCCCAAAGATCCTCAAATCGCTCTATAAAACCTCTTTATATGTTTTCCAATCTTTCAACAACAGATAACCATATTCCAAATTAACTAAAGATTGATGCCATATTTACCTTAACATCCTCTAGCGTGTGATCAATCTCGAAGAATTGCTCCACCTTAAAGAGCCACTCCTTTAATTTGTCTCCATTAAAGCGTAGAAAATCTATCTTCGCTAATTTTGTAACGCCATTATTACTTTTCATCGACCCCAATGGTGAAGAGTCAGAACTCCGACGAAATATTCGTGAGTTCTCTGAACCAATTTGATTCGATAATGATCGCATCAATTCCTCCAGCTTTGCAAACTTCTGGTCAAATTTATCATCCTGATATGCAAATTTTTGAACCAGATTTTCCTCCAAATTCCCGAATCGCGAGTCAATTTTCTCCAATTTATCATCCTACAACTACAAACGTTTCTCGAACGCTCAGAACTGATTTCCAACAGGTTCTTCAAAAGTATTCACCGATTCTAGCCGATGCACAGAAGATCTAGTATCCGGCATTTTCGCGAGGTTTGATTGGTAACTGGTACCTCTGATACAATCAGGAATATACTAAATCAATACAATCTTATTAGCTTTCAATGAAATCCAATGTTCAATGCAAACAAAAAATTCCACAACTCACCTTCAAGAAATCATGAACAAGAAAATTTTCATATTGGAAGAACTCAGTGAATTACAGAGCAAGGAAAGAGACGAGTAACAAACTCGTTAACAAAAACAACGACCATTTTTTTATCTAAAAATCCAGCTATTTAATACTCCAATTCCGTTTATTAACACCGACTAATCTCAGCCTTTGATCTTTCTTCTTAATTCTTAGCCATACATGTGTCTTTTCTTCCACTTCCACATTTTTACTATATAGATTCATCGATCTTTGCTGAAAAGACCACATCAGTTGAGTCAATTGATAAGATCTTAAAAGGTTTATAATATCAATTGATAAGATCTTAAAAGGTTTATAATATGAAATTTTGTCACCAAATATTTCTAAATTTCTTAAGTATCACTGAATCGAACAATACCCTTATAAACTCTAATTATTCCTTCGCATCTAGTGCAGTAATCATAACAATCGTTCAAGAGAAATAGTTTGTTCCATCAAGTACATCATAAATAATTGAAATCTCCGAATTATCGCCATTTGTAAAGTGAAAGGTGAATGAATATTTTCGGTAAATTGATAAAAAGAAATAGTTAATATTGCGTTTGAATGGACGATGAAATATTAGGAATATTTATCAATGAAAAGAAGAGAAATTGATGAAAAAAAAGAAAAAAAAATCAACAGCGAAATAGTGGAAAAAGCCTTGAATACCATATTAGCAAAGAGAAAAGATGAAGGCGATGAAATTTTGTTAAAGTTTTCCATTCTTTCCTTTAATGTTACAGTTAAAGAGATTCTCTCTTATGAAGAGATTTTATTCACAGTTTACATAGATCTAATTTTAATTAAATGGTTTAACAAAACTTGTACTCTAATAGTTCATTATGGTACTTGCTGTGATAAGCTTCAATATGTAGTTGTACAAATTCGTGGCCACAAAGGTTTTTGGCTATAAATTCGTCTACTATTTGTGTAACATCACAAATTTTTAGTTTTCTTAAAATCTTAATTTGCAAAGAAAATAACATTTTAGAAACTTTAGCATTCGGGTTTCTAAAATGATGTTTTTATTACAAATTAAATTTTAAAAAATCCAAAATTTGGAATGTTATACAATAGACGAATTTACGGCCGAAGAGTTTTGTGACCACGAATTTGTATAACTACAAACTGAAGTTTATCACATCAAGTACCATCATGAACTATTAGAGTATAAGTTTTGTTAAACCATTTGATTAAGATCAGAGCGATATAGACTGAAGATAAAGTCTCTTGCATAAGAGATCATTTCTTTAACTGTATGCAGAGAGAACTTCTTTTACTGTAACATTGAAGAAAATAATGAAAAAAATTTCATCGCTTTCCCTTTTTCTCTTTGGTAATATGGTATCAAGAATTTTTTTCTCTTTGGTAATATGGTATCAAGAATTTTTTTCTCTATTTAATGTTGATTTTTTATTTCCTTTTAATCGATTTCTCTTCTTTTTATTGATAAATCTTGGTTATTTCGCTGGAATTTATCTCTTTAGTCTGTTGTTCCACCGATTTCAATCTAAGATTAAAAATCATGATTTTTCTTACACATTCATCTTAAACTAAATTTTCATTTTTGGATCGAATTGTGAAAGAGAGGAAGAAAATAGAAATGAACTTGTGTTTCAAAAAGATTTTTCTCGCATACATGTTGCATTCGATTACATTGTTTAAATAGCAAATATAAACTTCTCTTTTAACTACGAGACAAACATAGCAAGGAAGCAACTGTCTCTGTAGTCTGATTCTTCGCAGGCGTACTACTCTACACCTCTATAGAGGTAGACCACAATCAAACTCTGCTCTGTCGCTCTTGTACTCGAACTAGGTCTGATGTTAGGTTTGCGTCTTCTTTTGATTTTGGGCATGTTGCCATCGCACGAAAGTCCATCTTGTCTTGTTCGAATGAAGCCACTTCGTCTCCCTCATACTGCCATAGTGAAACAGAGTAGGTTTTTCAACACCCCCACTCCCTGCAAGCTTAAGGTGGGAAGAAACACAACACCAAGTTCGGAGTGAAGTTCAATAAACTGTCGACAATGCAAAGACTTTGTAAAAATGTCAGCTAACTGCATCATTGCCGGTATGTATTTGATTTCGATTAATCCCATAGCAATTCGTTCTCTTATATAGTGATAATCAATATCTATATGTTTTGATCGATTATAAAAACAGGGGTTTGTTGACAAATGTACGACAAATAAATTATCACAATAAAGTTGAGGTGCTTCTGGTTTTTGTATGCCTAAGTCCTTGAGAATCGAGTTTACCCATGTCAATTCTGATGTCATAAATGCTAGAGCCCTATACTCTCCTTCTGTTGATGATCGTGAAATGGTTAGTTGTCTCTTTGCTGACCAAGAGACTAGATTCGATCCTAGGAACAAACAACAGTTTGTAGTCGATCGTCTAGAATCATAGCATTCTACCATGAAAAAAGCATTCTTGACATCTAGTTGTGATATTGGCCATCTTTTTACGGTTGCAACTCGTAAAAGAGTTCTGACTATGGACGTTCTTACAACCGGACTATATGTTTCCATGAAATACACTGCCTCCTCTTGCGCAAAAATTTTACAACCAGCCGAGTCTTTAATTTTTCAAGGAACCATTGGACCATAGTTTGGCTGTAAAGACCCATCTGCACCCTAGTGTATGCATAGTGTATTCATATGGAACTAGAGACCATGTTGCATTTTGATATTTTGCATCTATTTCCACACACACTGCCTTATACCATCCTAGATGTCTTAAAGCTTCTTTGACATGACATGTAGATTGGTGTTACTCAATAAGACATATTTTGGATTGGGTTTTTGTATACATGCTTGAAGCCGTGTGACCATTCGATGTGGTCTTCCTTCCGTAACTTTGATGGGAAGTTCAGGCGGCTCTGAAAGGGAATTCTGAAGTTTTGGTGCATATTCTTCTTTTACCATATGAACCGGTTGTCCACCTTCCTGTTGCATTACTTCATTTTGATCATTTACTCCAATCATTCTTGAAACTTTTATTTGGAAGACCGGTAAGAATTAGTCTTCTATTGTTCTTGGTTTGGTGGCATTTGCCATTCTTCTAACAATGGTGTAGCATAAGGCAAGACAAACTCCTTGTATCTTGTGGTGAATGGAAAACACCCTTCATCAAAAATCACATGTCGAGATATATAGATTCTTCCAGTAGGAGGAAACAAGCGTTGGAATCCCTTGTATTGTGCATTATATCCAAGAAATACACATTGTAATGACCTTGGATCAAACTTGTTGCTGCCATACAATCTTAAGCAAGGATAATACATTGAGCCGAACATTCTTAGGAATGAATAATCTAGTTTCTGATTCAAAAATGTTTCAGATGGGCTCTTGAATCGCAATGGAGCTGATGGTAGAAGATTACTCACAAAATTAGTTGTGTAAAAGGCTTCAACAGAGAATTTTAAAGGAGTCTTGCTTTGATATAACATTGCTAACCCCAATTCAGTATCATGAAAATGTTTTCTTCCAGCTAATCCATTCTGTTGTAGAGTTGAGAGGCATGATAGTTGATGTGTGACCCCATTATTGGTGAGATACGATCGAAAGTGATGACTTATAAATTCACCACCTCTATCACTATGAAATACCTTAATTTTCTTGTTAAATTTGTTTTTAACTTGCTTCTGGAATGTAACATAGACTTGAAAGAAATCCGATTTTGCCTTCAAGAGAAATATCCATGAGTATCGGGAAAAATCATCCAAAAACACGACATAGTATTTAAATCCTTGAACCAATACAGTTGGTGAAGGTCTCCAACGGTCACAATGTATATGATCCACATGTTGTAAACTAACAGACATAGATGCATAGAAAGGTAATATAAAGCCTTTTCCCATCTGGCAAGGTTCACAAATGGGAGGAGTGGTGCTTTATTGTATAAAATCGCCTTGATGTCCTTAAGATGTTGTAGAATCTTGAAATTCGCATGACCAATCCGTTGATGCCATAAAACATCACTAGCCATAACTTGTCTGCTTGAATAAAATGCCTTTATTTCAGGATTCCGCAATACATGCTAGCTATTATGTCATGGTCTTTTGGTCACCACCCTTTGGGTTTGTACATCGAAGATATAAAACTAGTTAGCATCAAAATAAACTTCACACGGATAGTCCTCACATAGTTTAGATACTGATAATAAGGATTTTTTTATCATAGGACATACGAGAACATTAGACAGAGGAATGCCACCTGTATAAGTGTCAATGACCGTAGAACCTATATGAGTAATAGGGAGTTGATTACCATTGTCAACCATTACTGATGTAAGATTGAGTATCAATCTCAGAAGCGGTACGGCCGTGCCTCGCAAGACCTAAAATCTCTCTTGGGTTAAGCGGACAAGGGAACTATAAGGAGGGGGTTTTGATCGAATCACACGATCAAAGGTTAACCAAGGGAGTTTGAAGCTCTCAAACTAACCTGGCCGTGGCTTCAATAGAAAGAAAGTGAATCACACACTTAGTTTCTAAAGAACAAGGACAAGATTCAAATACAAGGCTTTGAAGAAAATACTTTGTATTTCAACTTTTTATTTCAATGGGGGTCTCCCTTTACAATGAGGTCGTGCTGAGCTTATATAATGCTCATAGCAACAGTCATAAGGTCTAAAAAGAGAAAAGGAAATCATACATTTAAAATATATGGCTGGTTGGCCATTAATGTCTAGTTTGGCTAACAAGCAAAGTGTAGATGCTTGTATCTTGAGAGCTTTGAGGCGAATGTAAGGTGTCTAGGTACATCCTGGATGCTTTTCAAAGTCTTCAATACATGCCCAAGTTGGAAGGAATAGAGATAATGCAATCTGAACACATTAAATGCACTTCGGTGCATATATGTCTTCAATACATGCCCAAGTTGGAAGGAATAGAGATAATGCAATCTGAACACATTAAATGTACTTCGGTGCATAGATGGCAAGTCTTGACGGAAAGGCATGCGCCTGATCCTATGGTGGCTGGTGCATTGTAGGTTGATTTTAGGCTTCCTTATGGCTTTAATAATATCTCTTTTATGCCATGTTTTGGTTTGCAAGTGATTAAACCAGTTGGTCATCTCAGCTGCCATAAACGGCTCTAATCAGTTCATTTGAAGGCACGGATGGACCCGCCTGGTTCATGGCGTATTTTCACTTTTAGAAGTGCTTAAGGGAGCTCCTAGAAATACCAAAAAGTCTCATGGTCGCCAAAGAAATGTTTGGAGACTTTCATATAAGCAAAGTTCTAAATATGGTAAGTTTCGGAAACTCCAACTTGATGTATGGTGCATGACTTGATATGGCCTGGTTTGGGGTGAGCTATATGTCGCGGCGTGTCCTCTGTGAGTCAGGAATTATATTCCAGGTTTGGTCTTGGTTGGCCGCTTCTTGATTAGGTTTCAATTTATGAAGATACACACATATATCCTTTCGCGTATATTTTGCCGCATTTGTGTTCTTTGGGCCGGCCGGGCCGGGTAGTTGGTCGGGGGTTGGACCGATGACCTTATCAATTACCGTTTCTGATCCCATATATGGCAAAGAATTCTGAAGAGATGTGGCGGACGAAGTAATGTGAGCAGTTGCACTGGAATCTGGATACCACTCTCTTCTAGTTGTATCTGCTACATGTAATGCTGAGAGTGCTTGTGAAACATCTTCTTTTTTATACGAACTATCAAATTGGCTCCAACACTTCAACGTTGTGTGTCCTGTTTTCTCACAAATTTGACATATTGGTCGAGTACCCATATGCGAAGATTAATTCCAACCAGTTGTGTTAATCTGCTGTGAAAAACTTTTGCCTTTGGTTGAAAACATACCATGGCCCTGATTGCCTCCAGGTCTCACATAGCTTCCTCTTCCTCTCTAGAAAGAGTTTGCTTGTTGTGTTTGGAATGCCATATGAGGAGACACATCAGCAGTTTGCCCGTATGATTTAAGCTTTGAATCTAATGCAGAGATTTCAAATACAACATCATTAAAACTTGGTGGATGAAGTTGAGAAATCAAATTTTGTAAAACCATGGTTATCGGATCATATTTGCGCCCCAAACCATTCATAAAAGTAAAGATTTTCATAGATTCTTCAACCGGTTTCCCGATTGAACTAAGTTGATCACATATCGATCTAAAATCATGATAATAAACCAGAAAATCTTTACCCTAAATGGTTAGAAGTTGAACTCTCTTGCTATAGAGCTCTTGTTAAAATTGTTTGCAAAGGCTATCAGACTTCATGTGAAGTAGATAGATTGTGAACATAACCAAGAGTTTCTTCGGTAAGAGTACCAAAAATTCAAGACTTAACAAGTTCGTTAGTGCATATCCAAGCTTCTAAAATAGGATTCGCAATTTCTTCTCCATCTTCACTGAACATGGTAGCTGGAAGAATCGGAATCTGATCATTGATGAAGCCCAAAAGCTTTTGGCACCTGAGCAGAGACTCCACATGTGATTTCCATATAAGATAGTTTGTTTCATTCGGTTTAATGTTAACTGTGCTGGACATGTGAATGTGTGAAAGAAAAGGATACAATTTAGGTCCCTCCACCATTATCGGAACAAGTTAAGGTTTAAGGGCAGCTTTGATACCATGTGAAGAATAGGAAGAAGATAGAAATGAACTTCATTTTCAGAAATATTCTTCTCTCATACATGTTGCGTTCCATTACATTGTTTAAATAGCAAACATAAACTTTTTTCTTTAACTACGAGACAAACATAGCAAGGAATCAAATCGGTTTTACACACTAATGTTGAAGACTGTCTCTGAAGTTTGATTCCTCGCAGGCGTATTACTCTACAACTCTATTGAGGTAGAGCACGGAAAGCAAGCTCTGTTCTGTCGCTCTTGTATTCGAACCATGTCTAGTGTTGGGTATGCGTCTTCTTTTCATTTTGGGCTTGTTGCCATAGCATTAAGGCCCATCTTGTCTTGTTTGAATGAACCCACTTCTCCTGCCTTCGTCTTCATGTTCCTGGGGCTGCCATATTGAAACAGAGTAGGTTCTTCAATACGAATACACTCAAAATGTGATTGAGTATATTCAGTGACCTGATTCAACTAAAATTGGTGTTTCCATTTAGCTTGATTCATGATTAGGAATGTTAAAATGGGTATACCCACCTAAGGTTGTTAAAATGGGTATATCCATCCCATTTATATCCACCTAGGGATGTTAAAATGGGTTAGAAACATGAGGTGATAAATGGGTAGGTTGTAAATATGCCAACCCGTGACCCGTCCAATTACATAAAAAATTAAACATATTTGTATAAATTGGCTCGTTAGGACCCACGGGTTTAATAGGCATATCCAGTACTAAACGGGCGGACCCGTTTAGCCATTAGGGTTTTTTATAAAATCTCAGATGCCAATATGATGCACCTGTTTTCTATCTGATAGAGAATCTCACAAATCCGCACCTCCATCCATATTGCTTCAGCAAATCCACACCTCTATCCTTCAGGTTTTTATGGAATTTGTCTCTTTCTCCATCCACCTTGCTTATTTTATGTGTCAATGGCTATGGATTCTACTGATTTTTTTTCTGGATGATGATTTTTCTACTGAATTGTTTTCGAGATTTTTTCTTATAGATTTACCTTTTTGCTACTGGACTGACAGAATTCTTTTTGTTTTCTTGATTTAGTTAGGGTTTAGATTTCTAATCACTCATTAATATCTCCAAGTGTTGCTAAGGCAATTGCTAGAAGAACATGACAATTAATTATGTTAATATCCCCAAGCTATATTAAGGACTGTTGCTAAGACAATTGCTGGAGGAACATGACAAAACTATATTCACTTTGAACAGGAAAATTTTTTAGGAGAACTATTTCATATTCCACAACTTGTCGAACCTTAAGAAAAATATCTGCTAGGCTTCATTTCTAAAGTCGGCTATTTTAAGTAAAAGCAAATTCAATTAATTATGAGTTTTCTATTAATTATTGATATATTTTATTGTTATTGATAACATCAGTTTTTTCCTGTTTATTATAATGATTAATGATGAAAGAAATGTTTTTTTCTTGTAATTATTGCAGAATGGATTTTCATTCTCAACAAATGATAACACTTCTTAATGAACAAAGTATCTACATAGATATGAATGAAAAAGATGTTCAAAATGAAGGTATTGAGATGGATGAAGAATACAAAAACTAAATCATAACGAAATTCAGGAAAATCAACCGATTCAAGGGACATGTAAGAGAAAACTAACTTTTTATGTTTGGAATGATTTTGTGCCAGTTGGTGTGGAAGCTGATGGTAAAGAAAGGGATCAATGCCAACATTGTGGTATAAAGTTAGTTATAAAGACTAGGAAACATGACACAAACACTATGATTCGTCATTTAGAAAAGTGTTCTAAGAAGTTTAACAAAAAAAGACAAACTTAAATATTATCATAAGATAGACCGCGAGATGACTAGCGAAATCACTATCTACCATGATCTACTTTTTTGCTATGTTGAGTATCAGAAGGTTATAGAAAGAGATAAATACTTGAATCCTAACTGTGTGCCTATTTGTAGAAAAACTGTTGCAGTTGATGTGTTCAAAAAATATGAGATAGAAAAGGGAAAGCTAAACGATTTCTTCACAAAGCATCGTGGCTCAGTATGTTTTACTTCTGATATATGGTTAGCTCGCACTACTATTATGGGATATATTTGTCTAACTACCCATTTCATCGATGATAGTTGGAGTTTAAATACTAAGATACTAGCTTTTTGTGTTATGAAATCACCACACACCGGTGAAGCAATTGCTCACAAGATACTTGAGTGTTTGAAAGAATGGGGTTTAGAGAAAAAAATTTTCTCTATTACTTTGGATAATGCTACCAACAACAATAGTATGCAAAAATACTCAAATGATGGCCTCAAATGATAAGTGGTAGTGGTTTGTTATGTGAAGGTAAATTTATACATGTAAGATGTTGTGCACATATTTTAAATCTTATAGTCAAAGAAGGATTAGAGTTAGCAAAGGATGTTTTGCATAACATCCCGAAAAGTGTCAGATATGTGAAAGCATCCCAACAAAGGAAGGAGGCGTTTGCAGCCTCTATAGAGAGAGTGGGGATTAAAAGTGGGGCTGGTTTGTCACTTGATGTTATTACGAGATGGAATTCTACATATAAAATGCTTGCTAGAGCATTGAAGTTTAAGAAAGCATTTGCTAGTATGGAGTTTTATGACACAGATTATAAATCATTATCTTCAGAGGATGAATAGAACCGTGGAGAAATAATTTGTGATTTTTTGAAGCCTTTTAGTGTCATCACCGCTCACTTCTCAGGCTCAAAATATCTCACGTCTAAAATGTATTTTACACAAGTATACAGGATCGAGCTATTGTTAAAATATATGCCATATGTGATGATGATGTAGTGAAAGAATTTGAAGATGCTATAATGACTATAAGACTAGATTTTCGGAAAT
This sequence comes from Pugionium cornutum, assembly GCA_018901935.1. NCBI lineage: Eukaryota > Viridiplantae > Streptophyta > Magnoliopsida > Brassicales > Brassicaceae > Pugionium > Pugionium cornutum. Next base: position 12,260,089 of record CM032160.1, read on the forward strand.
TTTATCAGGTCTTTCAGTAACACCAACCCCACATGAGCTAGTTATACAGAGGCTCCACTTGAAGATGATTTTGATTTTGTAAGTATTCTGAACTTAAACTTTTTAATATTTTTAATAAAGAGTAGAATTAAGAATTTTATGACTCATGGTTGAACTTTGTAATATAGGATCTCTTTGAATTAGAAAAAGCATCGAAGTTGGTCTAGGTAACACAAAAACACATTTAGATATATATTTGGATGAGCCAAGATTAGAGAGAAAATTATTTTCAGATTTGGATGTTTTGAGCTATTGGAATGATAACCAACACCGACTTGGTGATTTTGCTTCAATGGCTCGTGATTTGCTTTGCATGCCAATCACTACAGTGACATCAGAATTAGCTTTCTGTATTGGAGCTAGAGTGTTGACTCCTTACCGAAACCGCTTGCTCCCAAAAAATGTTCAAGCTTTACTTTGTACTTACAATTGGTTACGCGGATTTACAGAACATGAAAATAAACATTAAATTACATAAGTAATTTTATAAATGATTATTTTTCTAACTAATTTTAAATTGTAAATTGTAGCTATCATAGACTATAATTGATTATTTTTCTACGTAATTTTAAATTTTAAATCATAGTTATCATAGAAGATAATGATGACTCTTGTAATGTTGATGACTCAAGATCCGATGATTCAAGCATTCTATGAAATAAAGATATTTCACTAAGGTATTTTTATTGTTTATTCATGAATTGCTTATGTTTTTTTATTCTTTTAGAAAAATAATTTATTTATTTATTTTATTTTATTTTTTGTAGTCTTCATTCAAGATATATATGTGATATTTATTTGTTTCTAGTTGAATATTTAGCCTTGAATTTGTAATAAACTTATATTCAATGTAATTTGATGTGTTTTTATGTTACAATTTTAATTTCTTTCAAAAAAATATATTAAGTATGGGTAGGTTTTAAACGGGTCTAACGGGTTAATGTGTGTCTAACGGGTCTAACGGATTAATATGGACTTATTTTTTATAACTGAACGGGTCCAACGGATCTAACGGGTCCATACAGGGTCAATTCTAAATGGGTAATGGATTTAACTTTAAATGGATATAAACGGATAAAAATTAAATATAGAGAGTTTAATTAGGCAATGTATAAATGGGCACGGTCAAACCATTAATTTAACATCCCTAGATCCACCTCATTTAAACATTAAACCTTATAAAACTCATTTATTATAAAAGTCTAATAGTGGTATTGACTCATTTAGAATTACACTAACCTATTTAAACTCATTTAACCCATTTAAACCCATTTAATCCATTTTAAATTATATTTATTTTTTTCTTGTTTATTTTTACTTACAAACACTATATTTTTTAATAAAACAGTATTGTAACTTTTATTTTAAAAATAGGTAATAACTTTATGCATTTGTTAAAAAATATTATTTTTATAAATATATTAAAATATTTTTAGAAAAATAAAACATTAAATTTTTGTCATATATTTTATAAAAATTTGAGTTTTCTAAAATTTTTAAATATTAAAATGGATAAATCTACATCATTTAGAACTCATCCTATTTAAATTCATTTTTTATCAAGAAATTATTCCACATTTTTGTCAAAAAATTAAGCGTTTTCATCAAAACGTGATTCCACAATTTTTTTTCAAAAACATAATTCAAAATTTTTTACCAAAAACGTAATTCAAAATTTTTTTACCAAAAACGTAATTAAGCATTTTTCCGCTAAAAACGTGATTTTCGTATTTTCCCACCAACAACATAATTTTGCATTTTTTATATATATACATATAAATAGTGGCAAAGTAGTGACAAAATCTTATATATATATATATATATATATATATATATATATATATATATATGGCCCCCATGTCTTTTCTCTCATTTGTATAATCAAAAATAAAAAAAACTTCAAAAATGTGGGAAATGATCATAACTCAAGAGATTGGATGTACAAAAAGAATGATAATCAAAAAAGAAATATGTCTGCAGAATTTGCACAAGACATGAAGTAGTTCATAAATTTTGCAAGCAGTCAGTCAATAACTCAAAGTAGTGGTGGTAAATTTTTACGTCCTTATATTAATTGTAAAAATGATAAATTTCTTCTGGGACGCAAAATTTGGAATCATCTATATAGTCTGAGATTTATGTCAAATTATTATATTTGGTATAAACATGGAGAATAACTAAATGTTGAGTTAGGCATGAGTAATCGTTGTGATGATGTCCATAGAAATCATAGAGGTACATGTGGTAGTAACGAAACAGTAGGTACCTCTGATAATAGATATGTTGAAATAGTGACAGATGCATTTTGTGAGACTATGATTGATGAGTACTATAATCATCAAGAGTAAAGCTTTAATAATATAAAAGAACCTAACTCAGAGCACAAAATTTTTACATGTTAGAAGCTGCCAAAAATCCACTGTATGATGGTTGTCATGAAGGGCACTCACAGTTATCTTTCGCTGTTCGGTTCATGAACATTAAGTCTAATTTTATTCTTGCTGAAAAATGCATGGACTCATGGGCGGAACTGTTTATTGAATATTTGTCCGAGGAGAATCAGGCAGCAAGTTTATATTACGAAACCAAAAAACTGATGCAAAATTTAGGGCTCCCATTTTATATAATTGACTTGTGGGTTCACAATTGTATGATCTTTTGGAAAAAAGATGAAAAATAGGAAAAATGTAAATTTTGCGATTCCCCCGGATATAAGCCAAGCGAGAGTAGGACGAGAATACCTTTCATTCATATGTGGTATTTACCTATAGGCGGCAGTTTGAAGAGAATGTATCAAAGCGAAAAAACTGTAACGGTAATGAGGTGGCACATAGAGCATGAAGCATAAGACGTAGAAATGAGTCATCCATCTGATGCTCCAGAGTGGAAAAAATTTCAACATCTACATCCAAGATTTGCTGCTGAATCTTGAAATTTTTATCTTGGCTTATGTACTGATGGGTTCAATCCATTTGGGATGTCTCATAATCATTCATTATGGCCGGTGATTATCACTCCATATAACTTACCATTTGATATGTGTATGAAAAAAGAATATTTGTTTTTACAATTCTGAATTCGGGGCCAAATCATCCACGTGCTAGTTTGGATATATTCTTTCGATCTTTGATTGATGAGTTGAAAGAATTGTAGTTTACGGAAGTTGAGGCATACGATGTGTCTTTGAATCAAAATTTCAATTTAAAAGTTATGTTGGACTATAAGCGATTTTCTAGCATATGAAATGTTGTCAGGATGGACAATGCATGGTAGACTATCTTGTAAAATTTTTATGGATGATACCAAGGTATTTCAATTACCAAATGGTAGAAAAACTTGTTAGTTTGATTGTCACATAAGGTTTCTTCCTAAGGGTCATCCCTTACGGAAAAATAAAACAATTTTTTTAATGACAAGCATGCTTTGAATGACTATCCACCACAATAATTGACATGCGAACAAATCTTATACGAACGAATAAAATATGTCAATCCTCTAAGAACATCTGATTGTGGTGAAACGGTCATGAATCAAAACAAAAAAAAGTATGGAAGCTCGCATAATTAACACATAGAAAGCATATTTTGGAAGTTTTCGTACTGGACACATCTTAACCTATGACATAATCTTAATGTGATACATATAGAAAAGAATTTTTTTTGTTCGGCTGCAAAAAAATTGTAGTCTTCCCCCTCCTTCACCCTAATTTTGCGATTGATAAACAAACGATGCCGTTTTGTTCGTTTTAAAAACATGTAGAAAACGAAGTCTTTAAATTAATATAGTTCTAAAGTTGCAAACTTACACGACGTCGTTTTAGCTAATTAAATAGATTATATTCAAAATTAATTATATCCCTAATATCTGACTATGCACTGGTTAATGGTTTGACTAATTAACATCCGATAGGTCAATGCATGTTATGCCTTATAACAAGTAGTTCATGAATGAAAGAGCACATCTAAGAAGTTCGTTACCAAATCGTAACCACGAAACAAAATTTATGTATGAATTGGCCGAAAGCTCTATAATTATATGATATATTTGTTTACTGGATTTAGACTTACGCCTTGCGTAGGAAAAAACATTCATATATTATAATTAATTAATTATTTAATAAATGTAAATTAGATATTTACATAATTTTTTTTAATATTTGAATATAAACAAATATACGTAAATAATTTTATTTTTTATATATTAATTATTTTTAAGGTATAATTAATTTATTTTGTTGTCATGTATTTAAATAATTTTTATATTATTAATTATATATTATTATGTCATTGAATTTAAAACATATTTCTTAATTTAAATAAATTACATATGTCATTGATCTTATAGTAAAATATATTGATTTTTTAATCAAATTAATAGTATTTTGATATATTGTAATTATTGTAATAATTTAAATCTATTTATATATTTATTTAAAATTATTTATAAATTATCATATATGTAAATTAAAAAATTAAAATAATTATTTTTTACGAATTTAATAATATTTTTAATTAGTTTAATGAAATATATTGATTGTATAACCAAATTAATAACAATAGTATATATTATAATTATTATAATAAATTATATTTATTTATATATTTATTTTAAATTTATTGTTATAATAACATATTATTATTATATTTTTGTTAATAATATATTAGGGTAACGTTATTTTTTTAAATATTTTTTAAATAATATATTAAAAATTTGTTTAGGAAAAAAATGGAATATATAATAACGGAGAGATAAATATATAAAAATGGGAATGGTTTATTTAACTTCTTCCTTTTCACCTTGTACAAGATCCATATTTATACTATTCTTTATGAATAAAGTTATATCGAATAAAAGAAGAAGAGACAAATGTTAGGGTGATGGGGACACGTGACATGATGAATAATCGCAAATTTATCATTTCCTCCACACTATATGGTTTCTATCTATTTCTTTAACTTTTATACTTATAAATAAATGTTCTGTACATTAAAGAAAAAATAATGTTGTTGACGTTTCAAATCCAAATTTTAACCATCTTTGATTTTTTTTTAATTTCTTAATTTTCTTGTTGCTATTTTTATTATCAAACATAAATTTTATTTACTCCATTATTTTAATTTAAAATATGGAGAATTGCAAAAAACATAATTCAGAATTTAATTTTAAATAAAAATTTAACTTCTTTAAAAAAAATATTTGGTAAAACTCCCATGTGTATACAGACATTACAAATCATTATTATGACACATAAATAATCTAGAAGACCACATTATATTTAGTTCTTACGTACTCTATGATTTAAAAGAAAAATTATGTTTTGTATAACGAAACATAACTACGAGAAAATTTTGAAAAAAAATAGGTTACATTTAATTTAATATCAAATTAAAAAATAAACCAAAATTTAGATTCCTAATAATAATATAAATATTATATGTAAATAACTTAAAATATTGTCTTATTGAATCTATGTAAATCAAATTAAAAACCATCAAATATGTCAAATTAAAACATTTGATTAATAACAAAATATATATATGTATAGTAAAATAAATAAAAGTTATATCAAATTCATATATAGCCTTGATAATTTACGTATTATAAATTTTCAGTTTTTTTTGTTATGTGTTATAAATTTCAATTGTTTAGATTTGTGTTGAAAATTTATTTTAGACTTAAGGATATTGATAATTATGATTTTTGTATTATTCCAGCTTGTATTTTACCATCATTTTCCTTGCATGAACATTTTAGATCGTTTGCTCACTTTTTGACAATCATTCTTATATAGCATGTATGTTAAGTTCTAATACGTACATTTGCATCGTTGAATGTTTTCTCGAGTGGTTTCAGATACAATCTAAAAGATTGAACGCTCGATTGAAGAAGTAATAAATGACCATAGGAGGGTTGTAATCAACCCTTGCCCAATGGCACTTGTCGATCACCAAGACGAGCTGGCTGATGCACCTGGATATGAGCCATCGGTCGATCACCAAGGCGAGCTGACTGATGCACCTGCATATGAGCCGTCAGTCGATCGCCCAATACCAAGAAATATATTCAAATCCCTAGAGTTGGAGGGATTGTCTAATCGTGTGTCGGGCGATCGCCTAACACCAAACGAGATGGCCAAATCCTTAGAGTTGGGGTGATCAGCCCATCGGCCGCTCGTGACCGATCATGCCGACCGCTCACCCAACACCATGCAAGATGGCCAAATTTTTAGAGTTGGAGCGATCGGCCCATTGGCCGATCACACCGGCCGATCGCCAAACACTAGGTGAGATGACCAAATCTCTAGAGTTGGACTGATCGATGATAACTTTAGTTTTACCCTAGAAAATTTTTTGCAAGTGCACATAATTGCAGTGGTAGTATAAACAATTATCGCATCCCTAGAGATCTAATATTGCACAATAAATTATAAAAATTAAATTAAGCTAAACAAGTACATAGAATGATAAATAAAATTGTTAAGAAAATCGAATATGAAACTTGTTGGAAATGAGGTTTAATACAATGAGACAAAAGTTAGGCTTTGAAAAATTCTCAGTTAAATCTGAATTGTAGACTAGAAAATTGTTAGAATTTTCATGAAGAACCGTTCTAACTCGAAACACAATTATTTATGTCTAAACCAATTACAATTCCAAATTTCTATGTGCATGTACTAAAGTTCAGATTCGATTGTTCACAAAATTCTTAAGCCAAAATTTTTTTGCACCTAGGTAATTTGCTCATCTAAGATAGTTCAGGAAAAACAATATACTTTCGTATCTATTAATTAACCTAAATTATAAATTCTAGGTTATCAAACCAGAATTAGGCTTTAAAACGATCCAGATGGAATAACTACGCAATTATCCTAACAATCCATATAATATAACAATTCATCTTTAACTTTTGAAAATCCCTAAACCCAAGAAATAAACTACTCAGACATGGGGATTGAAACAAACATCATGAATGAAAATGAATGCATAATAGAAATTAATAAAAGATACAAAGGGTTCGAATTCTTCTCTCAGAATAAATCTCTCTCTAAATCTCCAATAAAATAAAACCTAATGCTCCCTAACAACTAAAATAGATATATTTATAGCTTAAAACACGAATTAAAGAATGTTAATGTTTTTTGATAAATTTGGATCAAAGATGCAATATTGAAAAACTTGGATCGAATGGGGTGTCGATCGACACCAATGTGAAATCCTGAGTAAAATTATGCTTCATACGTCCTATGTTTCTTCTTCGTTTAATTTGACTCCCAAATAGGTCAATTACTCCAAATTATCCGAACTCGATAAAATGATATATATTATGGTTAAAAACTGGTAAAAACCATATTATATCAACTCCCCCAGACTTAGTGTTTGCTTGACCTGAAGCAAAACAAATAACTAAACCTATGGAAGAGGTTTGGAAACTGAAAACTCACCTTCTCTTTAGAGTACTACAATGACTTTTCAATTTATAATCTACATGACACAAGACCACCCTAAATCGAACCACCATGTACTTCTCCATAGGCAATTGCAATTTCCCATATCCAACCCACAATCTCTCAACATTGTCCATAAGTCTTCATACTGGATCTCATCTATGATTTCAATGCCAAAAACATTTTATACTCATTCTTGTACAATACCATAACAAACAAATCATACAATTTTTTTGGTACTCTTTCTCTCCCTCAGACTTCTCTTTTTTTGTTTTTTTCGTCAAAAGTGTAGGCGAATAATGGTATCACGGAAAATTTTCCTAACCTCGCTTCCAATCTTTGTGTGATCATTTCTTTTTAACTAAAATAATGAGATCACGGAAAATTTCCAATCCCTTTACTCAAAAGAAAATCATTTCATATTTTTTAAAAAAATTTCAAATCAAGGAGAGGGGTACCATCTTTTTGATTTCTCACAGGTTGTATTTGTCAGGTATGAACAAGGAGTAAAGCCCAATAAACACCAGTCACATTGATGAAATAAAAGGAAAAGCTCAGAAATTAGCTCAGAATTTGTGGAGTCTGCTGGAAATATAGACGTCTCTAGTTAACTAGCCCGTCCTTAGATCTTTATTAGTCGGATCTATACTGATTTTGCAACAATGGTCATTGAGATAAAATAATCAACACAATAAACCAAGAAAACAAGTGCGTTTCCAACAGATTTTGACTCAATAAATCGACAACTCACTCAAGAAAAACATAAAAATGATTCAAACACACAAAAAATAAACATCAGCACGTTCCTCCTCCAAACTTAACCAACACTGTCCCCAATGTGATCAAGACAAGAGATCGAAAATAAAGACACAAGATAAAACAAAAGAAAAAGACAAAGAAAATATAGAAGCTTACATGGGCTTTGGTGTCGATCGACAATGGGGGTGGTGTCGGTCGATGCCCTTGTTTTGGTCGATATCCTTAGTGTTGCAAGATCAGTTTCAATCGACAATGATCCTTGGTGTCGATCAACACCATTGGGTGGTCGACACCTGTTCGACATCTGCTCGCCACCGTAACGTTTGAGCTCGATTTCGTGTTGCATCACGGGTATGGTGCCGATCGACTGATTTTTTTTCTGTTTCACAAAAATGAAACACGTGTAAAAAAACAAAAAAATAAAATCAAAATATATACGAACTCACAAGTGGGTTGCCTCCCACTAAGCACTTGATTTCAGTCATTAGCTTTCCTTTGTTTGAACTTAGGCAATTGGAGGATCTGATAACGGAATAATGTGTCATCCGGAATTATAGTGTGAGCCCAATAATGCTTGAGGCATTGACTGTTCACAGTAAACTCCTTGCCTTCAAGATCTAATAAGACGACAACTTTGTGTGGTCGGACTTCTTGATGGTGAAAGGACCTTGCCAACGAATACAAAGTTTTCCAGGAAATAGTTGTAAACGAGAATTGTATAGAATCAACTGGTCATTCGGTTCGAAATGGTAAGCGATGATTTTCTTATCGTGATATGTTTTTGTGCACTCTTTATAGATCTTTGAGTTCTCATATGCGTGATAGTGTATCTCATCGAGTTCATTGATTTGAATTAATCTCTTCTCTGCCACGGATTTAATATCAAAATTCATCATCTTTACTGCCCAAACTGCTTTATGCTCAACTCAACTAGAAGATGACAGGCATTTCCATATAACAGATGGATCGGTGTCATAACAAGTGGTGTGTTGAACGCGGTTATGTATGTCCATAGTGCATCATCTAACTTTGCATACCAGTCTTTGCAAGTTTTTCCAACTGCCTTATCCAATATTTCCTTGATTTGTCTATTGGAGAGTTTAACTTATGTACTCGTCTACGGGTGATAAGGAGTTGCCACTCGATGCTGAGCACTATGCTTCTCCAAGAGTTTTTCAAAAACCTTAGTGATGAAATGAGAACCTCCATCACTGATCACCACTCTAGGCACTGCAAATCTGGGGAAAAAAATGGGTTTGAATATCTTCATTACCATTGATGCATCATTCATTGAACTAGCAATCGCTTCAACCCACTTAGAGACGTAATCCACTACAACTAAGATCTTTTTCCATACGATGGAGGAAATTGTCCTATAAAATCGATGCTCTAGGAGTCAAAAACCTCAACCTCTAAGATTAAGTTTTGTGGCATTTCATGTCCGCTTACTAATCTTTCCTTTCCTCTGGCACGCATCATATTGTGAAATAAACTTGTAAGCGTCTTTGAACATCGTTGGCCACCAGAATCCTGCTTGCAAAAATTTGGAGATGGTTTTGAACGTGGCAAAGTGGCCTCTAACTCATAACAATGATATAATAGATTTTGAACCTCTAGTTCAGGCAGACATCTTCGGTAAATCCCATTAGAACAATGATTGTACAAGTATGGTTCATCCGAGAAATATCGCTGGATTTTGCGCAAAAAAATTTTCTTAGCATATCCCGTAAACTCGTCAGTTGTCTCTTCTACCACGAGGTAATTGGAAATATCACGAAACCAAAGTTGCGCAGGAGTAGCGACAGTCACTACATCATTGAATTCTGCCAAGAAATCATCATATTCTACCCTTTTTTAGAGTTACGAATTGGGTGTCGATCGACACCACACCTAGACAATAAATCCTCACCTTGATCATATAAACGCTTTCCTCAGATAATTTTTAATCTATCAAGACATGTTCATCAATGCTAATCCTTGAAATATAGTCTGCTACGCCGTTCTCAACTCCTTTTTTATCTTTAACATCGATGTCAAATTCTTGCAGAAAGAGAATCCAATGAAACAAACGAGGTTTGACATCTTTTTCTACATCAGATACTTCAAAGTAGAGTGATCTGTATGCACCACAACCTTATAATCAACCAAATATGACCGAAACTTCTAAAAAAAAAACTACTGCAAGCAACTCTTTTTATGTAGTAACATAGTTTCATTGTGCATCATCCAATTTCCTGTTGGCATAATAAGTGACACAAAGTTTCTTGTCCTTTCTTTGATCCAAAAATGCTATAACTGCAAAATCACTAGCATCACAAAATCAACTCAAAAGGTAAATCTCAGTCTAGAGGTTGCACAGTTGGAGCACTCACCAATGCTTGCTTAATCGTCTCAAAAGCAACGAGACAGGCAGATGAAAAAATAAATTTTTCATCTTTGCATAATAGGGCTGTGAGTGGGCGGGCTATCTTGCTGAAATCTTTGATGAATCTCTTATAAAGGCCAACTGACCGAGAAAACTACAAATCTCTTTCACTGAAGTCGGAAGTTGTAGACTTGTCATACGTCAATCTTAGCCTTATCAACTTCAATTCCCGCCTCAAAAAATCTATGCCCAAGAAATATGTTATCATTGACCATAAAGTGATATTTTCCCCAATTTAAAACCAAGTGTTTCTCTTCACACCTCTCAAGTACCTTGCACAAATTTTCTAGACAGTCTTTGAATGATGATCCATACACCAAAAATTCATCCATAAACACCTCAATGATGTCTTCTATCATGTCTGTGAAGATAGCCATCATGCATCTTGGGAAGGTTGTTTGAACGTTACATAGTCCAAATGGCATTCTACGGTATGCAAAAGTGTCATAGGGACACGTAAATTTTGTCTTCTCTTGGTCTTACGGATGTATGGGAATCTGAAATAACCTTGAGTATCCATCCAAAAAGCAGTAATAAGGATGGTTTGCTAACCTTTCCAGCATCTGATCGATGAACGGCAATGGGAAGTGGTCATTCCTTGTACAAGCGTTCCATTTTCTGTAATCGATGCACATTCTATGCCCAGTTACTGTTCTCGTGGGAATCAACTCATCCTTCTCATTCTTCACTATAGTGATACCTCCTTTCTTAGGTACAACATGAACAAGGCTGACCCAAGAGCTGTTTGAGACGGTATAAATGATCTCTACTTCCAAAATCTTCATTATCTCTTTCTTGACTACTTCTTTCAGGTTGGGGTTCAATCTCTTTTGTTGCTAAATCGGTGACTTTGATTCATCTTCGAGATAAATCCTATGTATACACAAATCTGGCGAGATACATGAAAGGTCATCAAGATAATAGCTAAGAGCTTTACGAAGTTCGCGCAACTTACTTAGCAGTAACGTGAGTTTTATGTTGTTTAAGGAAGCATTAACAATCATAGGATAAGTGAAATTTGGACCGAGAAATGTGTATCTTAGCCCTGTAGAGAGTGCTTTTAGATCGAGTTTTGGAGCTTGTTCTTCACTTCAATCGCCTAGCGTAGCAACTTTCTCAGAATTCTTAGTCACTTCTTCTTGAGAAACCATATTGTTCACCTACTCACTAATATTCAACATCTTGACATACCCAGTATTAATGTCATCCAAGTAGGATTCAGAACTAGTTGAATAAATCAATGCCCTCTCAAGTGGATTCTTAAGATGCATAGCCTGAAAAGCTTCTTACACGATATCAGTGAATGAATCTAAGAAGAACGTCTAACCATCGATAGTGGGTTCTTCATTAGGTTTTCCATGCTAAATTTCATTACTAATTCCCCGATATTGAGAGCTATCTTCCCATTTTTGAAATCAATGAATGTCCAACAGTTTCCAAGAATGGTCTCCCTAAGGTAAGAGGATCCTTTGGCTTTTCATCATATTCCATAACTATGAAATCTGCAGGGATAAAATATTTACCAATCTTAACTATGACATGCTCAAGTAAACCTTCTGGGAACCAAACTGATCTATCATCTAAAATCAATGACATCCTTGTTGGCTTAAAATCTGTCATTCCCATACGTTGAACAACTGAAAATGGCATGAGGTTGACATATAATCCGAGATCACAAAGAGCATGCTCAAACTTATCGGTTAAAAGTGAATAGTCTAACACAAAGCTACCTTTGATGGCAATTTTTTAATCAGAACCGCATTAACATCCTTAATAGTCATCAGTACCCCTTCCTCAAGACTTACATTGGTCGCAACCATCTTTTTAACATACCTTATGAAAGCGGGTGAAGTCTTAATTACATCAACAAACGGGAGTTCAACGACTAACCTTTCCATCATTGCCTTGCATCTGGCGTCTTAAATATTCTTTCTTGACTTCTTATGTGGCTTAGGGTATGAAATTTTAGGCTTGTAGACGTATTCTACAATCGATTCAGGCTGATTTTTAGCTTTTGGAATAGTTGTGGTCGACACTGAAATAGCCTTGGTCGACTTTGGAACAGTCTTGGTCGACACTAGAATATTGTTGGTCGATTTCTGCTTTGGGTGGGGTCGATTCTGATGCAATTTTGGAAGGTGTCGATCGACACTCACCTATGGTGTCGTTCGACACTACCTCATGAATACCAAAATTCTCTTCCTCAAGTACGACGAGGTTCTTTGCAATCTTACCCATGCCAAACACTTGTTTACCTCTTTTCCACTTCTCAAAGTAATTGAATTGACATGCTATAGTGGGTTCATGTCGGTCTTTTCTAGAAGAAAACCCTCTTGTCACTTCACTAACTCTGTGGTCTGAGCAAGTTAAATATCCAACTTCTTTATATTCAAATCTGTATATATGGCATTCATCTTACCATTGAAAGCAAGTGTCATGTTTTGCTGACCCTCAAGAAGTCTCTCAAAACATAAACTCAATTTTGTTTTATTCTGGTGACTTCGGTGGTGGTGCTTGATAAGATGAACTTCTGTAAGTCCTTGTAAAGCCACTACCCTGAGATGGTTTCTAGTACAACGGGTTAGATCCAAAACTTTCAACACTCTTATAACCTCCTTTGTGAGCAGTGTTAGTGAAGTTCATGTTGTTATGACCATATTGAAACCTTTGATCCTGATATCCTCCATCAATGTAGTTGACATCCTCAACTTCTTCTTCTTCTTCAATAGCATCAACTTCGGTAGGAAAATGGACGTTCTTTTTATTTTTTCCAGCAAGAGACTATGCATTGAATCCAACTTAGCTTGAAATTTTGCTATCGATTATCCTCTAGATTTTCGGCTTGCTTTTTCCTTTCATAATCAGACATCTTCGTGTTATTGCTTGAAGCTAAATTCTTGATGAGAATCAGAGCATCGTGTTGGCTTCTCGTCATGAAGTTCCCATTACTTGCAGAGTCCAACGACATCTGATACCTCCAATCAACACCCTGAAGAATGTGCTTAGTAGTTGCGCTTCACTGAACCCATTATGTAGACAGTCTCTCTCATATAATTGAAAACGAATCCAAGCAGCTTTGAAAGACTTCATAGGGCCCTGAAAAAAAGTAGATACTCTGGTCCACAACTCTTCGATTCTAGTATCATCATATAAATGGTTCAAAAATATATTTTTTGTTGCTTCCCATGTAGTCAACGAACCTGGAGGAAGTTTCTTCAACCAGCTAGCTGCTTCTGCAGCAAGAGAATACGAAAAAAACTTACAGAACAAGTAGTCATTGTTGACTCCATTGGCCTTGATCCCACCAACCCGATCCTCGACCTTCTCATTATGATCCATGGGATGCTCATTTGAAAGTTTATGAAACTGGTGTTGTCCCACAAAAGTGTAGTATTGTGGCTGAATCTGAAAGCCATGCCTCTAAAAAATTGGAGGTCTAATCGCAGATCTATTGGCATAAAACTGATCAGGCCTATTGTAATCAGCAATTGTTTTGAAAACTTCATTCGCCCAGGTGGATGCAGTTGTTGATTGTTGTTCTCATCATGACGCTCATGCCATTCCAAAATCACATTCCCATCAACATCAAGTCTTTGACCATGTGCATTGCGTCTGTTCCCTTCTTATTCAAACAATAACCCAACTTCATCCCGAACAAGTACTATCGTATCAACCATTTCACTTGTCTTTCTTGCGTTTCTGTTCGGTGCGCTCTAGGTTTTCTAGTTCTTGATTACTGAGATTGACTAGTGTCGGATCGTTGTTGCTTCTACTTCTACCGCATACACGTGAAACACACAAGAGTAGAGATAGAGCGTGTAAGTAAGAAAAATTAAAAAATAAATAACGCTTAACCTAAATTATACTATCAAAATTTATAGGAAATTATTAAATCCCCGGCAACGGCTTCAAAAATTTGATAGCTCTTTTATCCTAGAAAAATTCCTGCAAGTGCACAGAATTGCAGTTATAGTATAAAGGGTTATCATATTCCTAAAGACTTAATATTACACGATAAATTATGAAAATTAAATTAAGCTAAACAAGTAAATAGAATAATAAATAAAATTATTAAGAAAATCGAATGGGAAACTTGTTGGAAACTAGGTTTAATTCAATGAGATAAACATTAGGCTTTGAGAAACTTTCAGGTAAATCTGAATTGTATAATAGAAAATTGTTAGGATTTTAATGAAGAACCGTTCTCGAACTCGAAAAACAATTGCAAATTAACCAACTTTCGTTGCGAAGATTATTTAAGTCTAAACCTTAGAATTCCAAATTTCTTTGCAAATTCAATCAATCTAGGCATGTATTAAAGTTCAGGTTCGATTGTTCACAGAATCTCTAAGCCAAATTTCTTTGCACCTAAGTAATTTTATCATCTAAGATAGGTAAGAAAAAACAATTATACTTTCATATCTATTGATTAACCTAAATTATAAATTGTAGGTGACCAAAAAAGAATTATGGTTTAAAACGATCAAGATGAAGAACTATGTGATTATCCTAACAATCCATATAATCTAACCGTTCATCTTTAACCTTTGAAATCCCTAAACCCAACAAACAAACTACTGAGACATGGGAATTGAAACAAACATAATGGATGAAAAAAGAATGCATAATAGAAATTAAAAGATACAAAAGATTCGAATTCTTCTCTCAGATGAGCGGGGTTTCTGAATTATCTTCCCAAAATCCCTAGAACAAATTTCTCTCTGAGTTTTCAATGAAATAAAACTTAATTCTCCCTAAGAGCTAAAATAGACCTATTTATAGGTTAAAACATGAATTGGAAAATTTTGAAGTTTCTCAATAAATCTGGACCAAGATGCAATATTGAAAGACTTGAATCGAAGGGGGTGTCGATCGACACCAATGTGAAATCCTGAGTAAAATTATGTTTCATACGTCCTACGCTTCCTCTTCGTTTACTTTGACTCCCAAATGTCTTGATTATTCCTAATCATCCAAACTCGTACAAGAACCTGCAAAAATTCTAAAAGACTCCGAAAAACACTAAAAATACTCGATAAAATGATATATACCATGTATAAAAACTGGTAAAAACCATTATATATCAATCGGTCCATCGGCCGATCACGCTGGCCGATCGCCCGACTCACCCATGCATGCCCTCCTTAGAGTTCCAGCGATTGGCCTATCGCCCGACTCACCCACGCATGCCCCCTTGGAGTTCCAACGATTGGCCGATGGGTCGATCACGCCTCCCGTTCGCCTAGATGCCCATGTATTGCCAACTTGGTCGGCTAGAGATCGACTGGTCGACCAATCGTGTGGGCCATTTGCATGTCCAGTCTAAATTTTCTTCTCTTTTTCCATATGCTTTGACCCAATTTGTCCTGGGTTGACCTAGTTTATTTTTTTAGATCATTTAAGCCTCTTTAGGCCACAAATAACTTAAGTATTCTTTTGGGAAATTTTATCTCTTGGTTGCAGTTTTGGCTGTTTTATTCTTGAGATTTTTGTCATGCTTCTACAATTCTTGTAAAAAAATCTCTACACTATCTCTTATTTATGCTCTGCCTTACATCTTTAATTGTTTTTGTTCTTGAAAATAACATATGTGAGTGGTCTCCTGTAATAGATTGTGGGTAAGGTATATTATAGGAATTTGATGTAGATTAATGATACTTGAGGTGATTATATTATAATGCCTCGTGATTAGGATGTGATTAAATGTAAAATTGAATTAGCTACTCAATTCTTATGCTTATGATATTTTGCACCTACAAATGTTCAAAAAATATATGTAGATATAACTTAATTATTTTTTTCACATCTTAACCAATGAGAGTTGATTTTTAAAGTGATTAGTAGACTAAGATAGAAATAAATTTAAGGATTGTTAGCCAACTGATTACCGTTCACAAGATTTGATTAATCATTAGACTAGTAAATGAACTATTGTCACAAGGGTGGATTAGTCTATTGGAAAATATTTTATGTCTTAAGAATGCATTTGATTGTGTATGTAGCATTGTTAGTTAGCGGATAATCATTTCGAGTCGATTGCCTTACCCATTGCCCATATGTTTTTATCATTGAATTAAAGTTGTCCTATTATTTTTTTGCAATTAGAAATCATAAAACCAACCAAAAGTCCAAGTTGAATTTGATTACATTTAGGTGTTTCATGTATTGCTAGTATGTTATTAACTATTTTTGGATTCGATACCCGAACAACTAATTCGATTACTCTGCATTTGGAGTTGTATTAGAGATAAAACTTACTCATATCAAGTTTTTTGTTGTTATGTGCTATAAATTTCAATTGTTTAAATTTGTTTTGAGAATTTCTGTTATGGTTTGGGATATCATGATGATAAAATTAAAGTTAAGATTTATAAATTTTGATTAAGGCAATTTGGTTGAGTTATATATTTGATTACACGTATGTTTACCTAATTTATAAAAATTTTATCGTTATCATATATTTAGTAAACTATTAATTTACGGTTTAGGATTTTGTAGATTATTAGAGATATCTACAATAAATACTTAAATTTAAATAATTATTTTGTAAAAGTCTCCAAAAATCATTTAAATATAAAACAGATGTAAAAAATGTACAAATGGGAAATTTTATTCAAAAACCAGCTTCAATTTACTTATAGTTTCAAGTTTCGTATACTTCTAAAGAAGTTTAGAATGAAAAATTAAATATAAAAACAAACGTTTGAGAAATTCTACACAAACCGTTTGAAATAAACAAAAAAAACTAAAAATTTAATGAAAAACTAGTTTAATTTTGGATTTTTTCAAGAAAATCTACATAAACTAGAAATTCAACAAAAATTTACTTCCTATATATAAAAATTTTACCATAAAATTTACCACATTTACTTCCTCTATATAAAGAGTGGAAGGCTCCTTAGGCCACCTCCGAGCTTCGATATCGCTTGTGGTCGATACCGTCGTCGAAGCAACCCCATTCGCCCACCCAATCCTCTTTGTCGAACCCAATAATCCTTGTTGAAGCAGCCATCATCACCGAATCCATTGCTCGTCCCTGAAGCAACCTTGACGCTGAAACAATCCTCTCACCAAAGCGCCGAAGCAGTGTTCTCGCTGTCGAAGTCTTGCCGAACCAGTACCCTCAGTGGAAGTTGGATCAATTGCTGGAATAGCATCCATGGTTATCAATAATCTCATTCCCTTTATAATAATACTATGATAGCGTGTGCTATGCATAGAAAAAATTTTAAATTTTAAATTTTTATATTGAAATAAATTTTTAAATAAAATACAAAATTTTTTTATCATATTTGTTTTTTTTCTTTTCTTATCCATAACTGTAATTTTTTTTATAAAGAATTATATTGACTATATCGAAGATCTCGTTCTATTTTAATATCATTAGTAGATGATAAACAAATACTTCAATTTTATTTTTTTAACATAAACAACAATATATAATTGTTATATTCTTAGAAAAATTTCATAAATGATGTAGAGTAACGTATAAATGGTTAATTAATAAGTCATAAGATATGTAATTAATAATTTTTATCAATTTAATTATAGAAAATACTCAGAGTGAATATGGTGATGATCCATTAGCAATTTTAAATTCCAATACTTCTCCTTTAATATATATAAGATTTTTTACTATTTTATCATTTAATTAATCTATTATTTTTTACAATTAAAATTAAAAGAACAAAAATCCATCTTTTTCTCCTCTTCTCCGTGCAACAAAAAATATGATTGACTACTTTTCCGGTTCACCGGAATCCTCCATCACCGTCAACCTTTAGATACTGTTTTTACTCATTTTTTCTCTCTTTTGTTATTTGTTCGCTTTACAAATCTGATGTTTTTTATTCATTTAGAGATTTCAATTTGGAAATTGAAATTAGGATTCAATTTGGATAGGTTTGTACGCGACAGAGATGTCGGAGGTGTTTACGATGGAGATGCCGAAAACGTATGCGATGGAGATGCCGAAGGTGTCTTCGACGAAGACTGCGAAACTGACAGAGTAATCTGTGTATTTTGACGAGGATACGATGAATTTTAGTTCTATGTATTTTTATAAAATTTTATGAAAACTGAGAGAAAAAAGAAGATGAATTCCAGAGATATCAGATTGAAATCGTTCAGAAGACAAGTAACAGAAGAAAAAGAAGAACGAAAAGAAAAAAAGAGAAGAAGAAATTAATGGAGTAGAGGAGATGGAGTCGCCGCCGAGAGAGAAAGAGAGAAGAGAAGTAAAAAAAATTAAGTTTTTAGGATTTTAAATGATTTTGTTTTAATTTATTTGTTTGGTTTGAGTTTAATTAAATTAAATTAGTAAATTATACAAAATTTTAAAGGTAATTTAGTCAAAACACAAATTATTATTTAAATTTTTTTAAAAATATATATTTTATAATAAAGTTATTTCAGAATTTTTGGTAATCCTCACATTCATCTTACCATTTGATGTGTGGAAGTTCACACAATCTAAGTTTGTTTTGGTGTTTGAACTCGATGGTTCTTATAAGAATTTAGTGCTTTTAATGTTTGATTTCCATGATTTTGGTGTTTGATTGATATAAATTTGTTCGATTTTTGGTGTTCCATTTCTTTTTTGTTGATTTTATTTTGTAATTTTTTATGATTTCTAATGAGATAGGGTGGTTTTGTTTTCAATTTTTGGTGATTTTATTTGGGGGATTTAGTGTAGATCTAAGTTATTTGATTTAGATTTTTGGTGGTTTGGCTGTAAATTTATGTATGGGAATAGTGGTTTGTTAAAAATTAAATTTGATTTTGGGTTAATTTAACTATTGGATCAATGATCTAAATATCATGTGTGTCTAATTAAAACTTGATCCAAGTTCTACAAAAAAGAAATATCTAGATATTGTATTAAAATAATAAAGATATTATGAAAAATTCTCTAGATTTAGAAATAAAATATTGAGATATTTTGTAAGCTATAATACATCCCTCTCCTCTCATTTGTAGTGAAGTTGTTCCAAACAACAAGTTCTTCTAAAGATAAAATTTTTTTCTTCTTCATAAAATTCTTATTTTCTCAAAGTTTCTTAAACACCTTTTCCACCACTTCTAAAATTATTTTCTGCCAACAAAATGATATCGGAGCCATAATACTCTTTTAGATATGGCAAATAATGGTCTTCCCTTCCAAGTTCTCATGCTCACAAAGAGCAACTACGACAATTGCAGTCTTAGAATGATGGCAATTCTAGGAGCATATAATCTATGGGAGATAGTCGAAAAAGCTTTCATTGAACCAAAGAATGAAGGTAATCTATCTCAAACCAAAAAGGATAGTTTGAGAGATTTAAGGAAGAGAGACAAGACAGCTATTTGCCTGATATATCAAAGTTTAGATGAAAACATGTTCGAGAGGGTTGTAAAAGATATCATATATTTTCGAAATTAGGTCAACTTAATGCAAAATAAGAAAGTTCGTACATCTAATTTGTCATCAGTTGAATCGATATCTTGGAAACCATCTAGAAGCATCAAAGGATTCCCGTTCAACCTAGGAAGTCGTCCACATTTATCTCAACTCGTTGGAGTAACAAAATCAAGTTTAACAGAGGTGTTAAAAATTAAACTTGATTTTGGGTCAAGTTTAACTATTGGATCAATGATCCAAATATCATGTGGGTCTAATTAAAAATTGATCCAAGTTATAAAATATATGTAAAAATATCTTCCACTTATTTAAAAAGAAATATCTAGATATTGTATTAAAGTAATAAAAATATTATGAAAAAACTCTCTAGATTTAGGAATAAATATTGAGATATTTTGTAATTTGTAGGATATAAATTCATCTCTCCTCTCTTATTTGTAGTCAAATTGTTCCAATAAAACAACAAATTGCTCTATAAATAAAAATTTCTTTTTTTCTAAAATTCATATTTTATCAAAGTTTTTTAAACACGTTTTTCACTGCTTTTAAAATTATTTGCTGCCAACAGATTTTACATTTTTTATAGTTTTGTTGAACATATAAGTTCTGTGGTTTTCGATTTTCAATTATTTTATTTTTGAGTTTTTTCGTGGTGATGGTTTTAGATTTTTGTAGTTTTGTTGCAGATTTGTCGATGGTTCTCATTTTTAGACATATTCCGGTGCTTCAAACATAGTGCAAATTTATTTACTTAATTATAAAAAAAATTTGCATGTTGTAGACTTTGTTACGTTTTTTGCTGACTTTTTATATTTGCACACTTCACTATATTGTTTGTAGATTTCATTTTTTTTTTTTGAAATTTCATTTTTATTCCCGACGTAATTTTTTTTTCTAACTTAATTTTTTTCTGTAAACTTTATTTGTTTTGTGCATATTTCATTTATCAATGCATCCTTCATTTGTTAAAGCAAATTTATTAGAATCGTAATTTACACACTACGATTAAACTAAAAATTGTAAAAAAAATATAAGGAATAAACAATAATATATTAAAATATAATTGTACCAAAAACATGAATAGGGTGAGGAATTTGTAAAGTCGAGATATTTTTTTTTAACTCAAAAATTCTCCCGTAGTGTGACAGTTCTATAACAATTAGAGTCACACGATAAAACTAAAACGATTTTTTGATTTACAACACTCGCCTAACGAACTTAAGATTGTGTTGTGCTCGCAAACAAAGAAAAAAAATAAGCATGAGATTGTATATGTTTTTATATGTTAAAATAAGAAGACAAAAACTTATATTTATAATCTTCTGACTCACCATATGAGCCATAAAGAGGAGTATTTGTGTTTAATGACCAACTTATGAAAATTTCTTCTCATAATGTCAGTGATTTTGTAAGTTACAAAATTCAAACAGTAATATTTTATTTTAAAATTGATAAAAGATTTTTAATGCACCATTTGATTTTAAAGACAACTTTGAGAATTTAATCTCCATATAATATCATCGATTTTCATATAAAAATCAAAAAAAATATTGTCATTTAATGACATTAATTTAGTCTTTAAAATATAAGAGATATTTGTTGAATTAATAATAAAATTCAATAATATTTTACCAAAAAAATATACATATCTTATGTACCGATAGTCAAAATATCAAATATCATAAACCGAGTTCAAACCGATCTGGATATCTCTTATCTCTTATACACCTTAATTGTATTTAATGGTTTAGCCTTATTATAATTTTTTACTTTATATCAGCTCATGTTTCTAATGTGAGACATTTCACAAATGTTATATTTTAAACTTTGCAAGCAACCCACTTTTTACCTCTATTTCTCATTCAACCGAACTTCGGTTTTGATATTTGAGTACACTACGATATAGTGTTTATAGCGATGATCACATCATTCACTAAAAATAGTTATTCCGATTAACGTTTTCACCGGAAAATTCACTTGAAAGTGATCAAGAACCAATTTCGTAAAACTGAGTTCTAACAAATTTCATAAGGATGTTAAAATAGTTTTTAAATTTGAGGATTTTTTATTTGATTTTTATCATGAATAATGAACATTTAGACTTATTTATCACATTTGAGTTTAATGCGTTTCAATAATCATCCAGTTAAAATCCATTTGTTAAAAGAGTTTTTTTTTTTAAATGGGCATCGGGTTAAACCCGTTTATGTTTTAATTTCATTAAACCAAACTAATTTTAAAATAAGTTAGTTAATCAGCTGAGAAAATATGGATCAAAATCATATTTTGGCACGAATTGCAAAATTATATCTTTAAATGGAAAAATGCATAATCACGTTTTTAACAAAATATGTTGAATTATATTTTTGATGGAAAATACGTACAACTTTGATAAAAAAAATGCAGAATTATGTTTTTGAGTGAAAATGTAAAATTACATTTTTACGATAAAATATAGGAATATATTTTTAACAGAAAAATATAATCATTTTTTGATGAAAAATGCAAGATTACATTTTCGGTAGAAAATATGGAAATCTGTTTTGACAAAAAATGTGAAAATATGTTGTGACCAAAAATGCAAAATCACGTTTCAACAGAAAATGCGGAATTATGTTTTTGGCAAAACATGTGAAATTATGTTTTTGACCAAAAAACATAATTACACTTTTGATGGAAAGATGCAAAACTATATTTTGACGTGACAATAACGGATTACGTTTTTGGTAAAAATTTAAAATTATATTTTTGACCGAAAAATGTGCAAGTACGTTTTTGAGAGGAGGTGCAAAATTATATTTTTGGCGGAAAAATATGAAGATTTTGTTTTTGGTGAAAAATATAAATTTACTTTTCCGACGAAAAATATGAGATTATATTTTTAGTGGAAAAATTCAAAAAAATATTAATAGGAAAATGTAGACTTATGTTTTGACGAGAAGTTTTGGAAATGTATTTCTGGCAAGAACATGAAAATTATGTTTTCAGTAAAATATAAAACTACTAAATCAACTTTTTAATTATTTAGGTAAAGACATTACTATTAGAAAACATATTAGACTTTTAAATTTAAATGGTTATTAAAAAGTTAAGGTTTAATTGGAATGTGTCTAACTGGGATGTGTCTAAATGAGATGTGTTTAAATGGGATGAGGTTTAAATATGGTAAATTTATCCATTTTAAGATCTCTAAGATTTCATTTGCTAATGTAGACTTCATTTGTATAATGTATTTTATTTTTTAATGCAAATTTCATAATGCTCAATGTAGACATCATTGGTTTTAATTGTGATTATTTATTTGACTTGATGATTTTTTTCTGTTTTTAAAATGCAAAATGGATAGCATTACGTTTCGAGGTAGATTTTACAACAAATATGATGTGCTAGGCAATTTTGCAATTTTGCAATTTTACAATTTTGCAATTTTGCAATTTTGCAATTTTGCAATTCTTGAGAAAAAGAATAACAAACCATTTATGTGCTAGGCAATTTTGCAATTCTGTCGCTATTGTGTCAACAAGAATAGCATGCACTAGCAGCTGCACTTGAAGAAGTTGAGTGGAAGTACATATATAACTCGCCGTTCGATATGTGTGTTGAAGTGTTACAAGCCTTAAAATGGAATTATAATTATTGGATTTTTAAAAGGTATTTGTAAAAATAAATATGCGTGCAGCTTCATTCATCAGAAACTCATTTACTATAAGAGTTTTTGCTTTAAAAAATAAATATTCTATTAAACTCATTACTTTTTTTACTGAATAAAAAATAATTCAAAAATATATTTATAATAAGTAATTAATAGTTTTTTGCGAAAAATAACGTTTTGGTAAAAAAAAATCAAAATTACGTTTTAACGTGAAAATGTGGAATTACGTTTTTGATGGAAAAATACAAAATTATGTTTTTGGCGAAAAATGTTGTATTATGTTTTTGATAAAAAATGCGGAATTATGTTTTTTGAGGGAAAATTTGGAATTTTTTTTTGTCGTGAAATTATGGAAATACGTTTTGGATAAAAATGGGAAATTACGTTTTTGGTGAGAAATATGAAATTAGACGAAAAAATACAAAATCATGTTTTTGGTGAAAAATGTTGAATTACGTTTTGACTACCCATGGACGTCTCCATTATCGACACATTCGAAGAGATGCCTACATGTGAGATTTGTGGTTGCGAAACGGAATGCATTAACCAAGTGTTGTTTCTATGCCCACCAGCACGTCAAACCTGAGCTTTATCTCATATTCCCTCAGCACCTACCATCTTTCCTCTGAATAGTATATTCAGAAATTTTAATTATTTACTATGGCGTATACCAGAAAAATTTCAGTCTAAAACTGATATTAAGAGCTTTCCATGGATCCTATGGTTCATCTGCAAGGCAAAGAAAGACAAGATTTATAACAACATAGATAGAACCACCATAGATATCTTGGATAAGGCTTGTAGGGAATGCGAGCTCTGACATTCAACCACAGATCTATAGGACCTGGAAAAGAAAAAGATACTAGAGGTTGAATCATCTGATCTATACAACATGGGCCAATCTCCATTTATTTGTTACATAGATGGCTCAAGGAAAGAGTGAGAGCTTACATCAAGAATTGGTTGGATTTTCAAGTTATAATATAGAACAAGCGATCGACTAGATATGTGGGGTGTTTATAGAGGGCTATATCTCCATTCCATATGGAGTTCTTTAGTTTTTTTTAGGCGATGTCGAGTATGCATAATATGTAACGCTACTGTGCCAGATTTCGTAGTGATTCAACCGATTTAATCTGCTTAGTTAACGATCTACATGGATGGCCAACATTTACAATGGAAAGAGAGGAGTTCGAAGCACTTAGACAATATTTCCTACAATTTTCCTTAGCTACCAACCAACAGAGTAGAACTCACCTTCTGTCACACTAGCAAAGCAAACTCGGAAAAGAAAATTTATTTTTTTATATTAGTATTTTAATAATATATTAATTTAAAAATACGTTAGGTATTTTCTAATTGATAAACGATTAATTATATTATAGTTGGCGATGGATTTCTCGGGTTTTTTTTTCTCACGAGGATGAACTTCTGAACTGCCTCTTCTCGGTCCTTTTACTAAATTTTTGTTCGTTTCCAGCGCGAGTTCATTGTCGCTCTCTCTGCTCTCTGGCACACACTCTATTCGATAGATTGCCACTGCAAAATTAACTTTCACTACAATCTAATCTAGGGCTTCTTATTTCACTTCTGGTTATTCCTCGCTTTTCTCGTTGGCCTGCAATGGCGAGTGTGTACATACCTGTTCAGAATTCTGAAGAGGAAGTTAGGGTTGTTCTTGATCAACTCCCTCGTGACGCCTCTGATATCCTTGATATCCTCAAAGCCGAACAAGCTCCTCTCGATCTATGGCTCATCATCGCGGTTCGTTCTTTTCATTCAGTTTCCACCCTTTTCTTTGTTTGAATTTCTTCGACGTCCTATTTAGGTCTGTATGGAATTTCGGTTTTCGAGCTTTATCAAGATTTGCTAGTTTTAATATGGAAAGCAACGAGCATGATTGTCCAGCTTCTACATCTTTTATATTTTTGCCCTGTGCTTCATCTGGTTTCTGTTTCTTGTGAAGAGAGAGTACTTCAAGCAAGGAAAAATTGAGCAGTTCCGTCAAATACTGGAGGAAGGGTCAAGTTCTGGTACGCAAATCTATAAAGCTACTCTTTTTTGTTAATTATATAGTCTTTTAGTGCTGCAAAGAATCCAGAATTGTTTAGATTATCGGTCTATCAGTTTTAACTTGGGAACTGAAAACTATCATTTCGTTTATTTTGTTGACAAGACATTGACGAGTACTATGCTGATGTTAAGTACGAGAGAATAGCAATCCTGAATGCTCTAGGTGCTTATTACAGCTACCTGGGTAAAACTGAGACAAAACACAAGGAAAAAGAAGAGCAGTTTATCTTGGCAACACAATATTATAACAAAGCATCGAGAATCGATATGCATGAACCTTCCACTTGGGTTGGGAAAGGTAATCACTACCAGATTCTATTCATTTGTAATGGTCTTTACATTTGGTTATAATGGTTGATACTTGATTGCTATAAACATTTGGCTTATGATCTTGTATGGACAAACATATTCTTTCGAAGGCAAACCCTCTACCAATCTTTCTTTTCCATTTCTTCCTATATAATGTCTTCGTTGATAATTTGAAGGTGGAGGGGCTCTATGATACTAGATATAAAATCCTGAAATATAATTGTCTGTTTACAGGTCAGCTCTTACTTGCTAAGGGTGAAATAGATAACGCACTTCAGGCATTTACGATTGTGTTAGACAACGCTCCTGATAACGTTCCTGCTCTTTTGGGTCAGGTATAAGTATAACCAATAATGATTTTTCTTTTTCTGTCACTTAGCCAAAACTTGTAGGTAGTTGGATTCTATATACTTCTCAATTCTTGGCCGAAGGACAGGCATCAATTTTTCTTAGTTTCTTAAAGCACAATCATGGTCGCCAAGTCTCTTGGAGCATTTTACTTGGAACATAACTGTGGTTGCTTGAGAAACCAATGGGTTAAATTTTGGAAATTAAAAGTTTGAGTCAGTTATGTATGTTTAGGAAATTAAAACTTTCTTAGTTTCTTGAAGCCCAATTATGTACATCTATCAGATCGCAGTGTAATAAGAATTTGAATCTGACTCTTGTTCTCTTACTATCCTAGGCCTTACAATGTATTTGCCTATTTTCTACTTCTCTACAAATCAACAACTTTCCTTATCGCATATACAGGCTTCTGTAGAATTTATTCGTGGACGTTTTTCCGAGTCATTGCAATTGTACAAGGTATCTTTTGTATTATCAACTACTATGTTTCTGTTTCTTCATTTGGGCTGTAAATTTATTTCTTTTATTTATTGGTGATACAGTCTAGTCTATGGAAAAATTGATAATTTTATCGTTTCTGTGTTTATTTATTACTTCAATGCCTGTTACAAGAGGGTCTTACAAGTATATCCTGGTTGTCCTGCTGCTGTGAGACTAGGACTTGCTCTTTGTCGCTATAAGTTGGGGCAACTAGATAAAGCACGACAAGCGTTTGATCGTGTTTTGCAGGCAAGTAGGACTGGGATGTATTATGTCGCTTTCTTATGATACAGCCTATTGAATGCTTCAATGAATAGTGCTATTTTTATGTCCGCAGCTTGATCCCGATAATGTTGAGGCTCTTGTGGCCCTTGGGATCATGGATTTGCAAGCAAATGATTGTAAGTATATAACTCAGTTTTAAATCTTCTCATAATGCTTGCTGAAAGATTCTATTAGCTGAACTTCTTTTGGCCTTCGCTGATGATATTTCACATTTATAGCTTTAGGAATGAGGAAAGGAATGGAGAGAATGCAGCAAGCGTTTGAGATTTATCCCTATTGCGCAGAAGCCTTGAATTATTTAGCCAATCACTTTTTTTTCACTGGCCAGCACTTTCTTGTTGAGCAGCTTACTGAAACGGCATTAGCTGTCTCAACTCATGGGCCAACAAAGTCACATTCGTTTTACAATTTAGCACGGTCATATCATAGCAAGGTTAGAAATTTATTTATCGGCTTGCGTATTCTCCATTTTTACTCTTAAAAAATAGTTTTTCCAGGAACTTTGTGGCCTACCTTACCACACGTTAGTGTGGAAATGAACTGAACTACCACACATTGTTAAGAAAGTGGAGGGAAAATTGAGAAAAGCCTGGTTAAAGATTTTGTTTCTGTAGTATGCTTATTATGCGTTTCTTTCTTCTATGTGTGCAGTTATACAAGAATGCATCTTTCTATGTTTCCTTCGTGTAATATCCCTTTCTGATGATTGATGATGGTCTTGTTCTAGGGGGATTATGAAAAGGCTGGGATGTACTATATGGCAGCCATCAAAGAAACTAATAATAAGCCACAAGAATTTGTGTTTCCCTACTATGGTAACTTTTCTCCACTGTTCTACTGAATTCCCCTTGATTCTTTGTATGTTACCATCTGAGTTATTAACAATGAAGATACTTCACCTTCGTCATTTCTTTCCGTTTAACCAGTAGAATATCCAAAAGGAGACAGTCAATATTTACTTATTTAGTTCCAGTCCGGAAAAGTATGACTATGAAGAAATTCTGTAACAACATTTAATTATCCTGTATGGTCATGTATTTTGGTTTTTGTTGATGTTGCAGGTTTGGGTCAAGTACAACTAAAGTTGGGGGAGCTTAAAGGATCAGTATCCAACTTTGAGAAAGTATTAGAAGTCTATCCTGACAACTGCGAGACTCTGAAGGTTTAAATGACTGCATGCTTTTTCTCCATTGTTCTTCCATTCTGTATTTATAAAAATGCTTTTTCATTGTTCTTTTCCTTCTTTAGGCTCTCGGACACTTATACACTCAGCTTGGGAAAACTGACAAGGCCCTTGAGTACATGAGGAAGGCCACAAAACTTGATCCACGTGATGCGCAGGTTAGTTTGTTTTGCATAATTCTTAAGCCTGATCTTTCAAAGTGTTGATACTTGCATGACTTCTCTGTCAGTAATCATTTTCTTTGTTACCTTACTGTGCATCACCTTCAAGTTTCACTTTTGTTGCCTAAATTGTAACTCAAGCACACTTAGCCTATGCAGGGAAGAAAAAACAATAGTAGCAAGACTTAATTCTGCCATATATCTTGAGAACACCTTTTGGGTTATTTGAGTCACATTTCTAACTTCGTACGTGCTGTTGAAGATTTAATAGGGATATGAATCCTTATCTATAGCAATTGTTCTTTCCTAGATTTAGTTCTGCCATTGTTTTTATGCTGCATTTTTCTTTTAGGCATTTGTGGGTCTTGGTGAGCTGCTGATATCATGTGACACAGGGGCGGCACTTGACGCCTTCAAAATGGTAAGTTTTATTTGAAGTATGATTTTGATAATTGTATCTCCTATTCAAGCACATTATAGCATTTCTCAATGTAAGAAGGCATTTTAACCAAAGACAACAACTCCCAGGCACGGACACTCATGAAAAAGGGAGGGCAAGAAGTGCCGATAGAAGTCCTGAATGACATTGGTGCTTTACATTTTGAGAAAGAAGAATTTGAGGTTTGCAATGAGTTTGTTACTGCTTCTTTGTTTCTGAAATTTTGTCTATTGGCTTCAGTGCTCTTCTTCATTTCAGTCTGCGCTAGACAACTTTAAGGAGGCTCTTGGTGATGGAATATGGATTAGCTTCCTTGATAAAAAAGAGAATTTAGAACAGATGAGTGTATCTGTTCTAGGTTACAAGGATGCTGGTATTTTCCATAGGCTGATTGAAAATGGTCACTCTGTCGATGTACCTTGGAATAAAGTCACAACTTTGTATAACCTAGCTAGATTACTTGAGCAGTTACACAGAACAGAAACAGCGGCTTTTCTGTATCGGTTGATACTCTTCAAGGTATTATTACTCCTACTTCCTTTTGATATTGTTTGCTATTCCATTTGATGATGAGTTTTCCTAGAGGTGGACATTTGGGACAAGAAGGAAACAATTTAAAGAGCCGCTTTCTGATATTTTGTATCTGCTAAATGATTTTGAATGTTTGCTTGGTTTTCACAGAATATGCATTGCTGTTAAAACCCATCTTTTGCGGGTTGTTTTTCATTTGTTGTACTAAAAAGTATAAAAATGAGAACGTTGATTCATGTCGCATCATGACTTTCTTGGTTACAATTTACTAGTTTCTGCTCTCTTGTGGAATTCAGCGCGTATCTTTTGGTACGTTTGCTGTATATTTTTTAGCTTGAAGTAACTTTTGTTTCTGTAAGTTTTGGATACACTTACCATGTCTTACATAATTTGTCCGGATGTGTACCCTGATCTGTGCTGAACTTTTTGGCTTCTCTTTCCAACATTTGATGTCTGTCTCTTGATTTCTGTCCACTTGCTCTGACTGTCTATCTGGTGCAGTATCCTGGCTACATAGATGCTTACTTGAGGCTTGCTGTGAGTGCCAAAGCTCAGAACAATCTCCCTCTAGCCATTGAACTGGTCTTCTTCTACCATTTTCAACATTATTTTATTTTTTCTGTATTAGCTTTCTTTCTATTTCTTATTGCGTTTTCCGACTTTCCCCTAAAGGTGAATGAAGCTCTGAAGGTGGACGACAAAAATCCAAATGCTTTGTCTCTGCTTGGTGAATTGGAGCTTAAGAATGATGATTGGGTTAAGGCAAAAGAAACCTTGCGAGCTGCTAATGATGCGACTGATGGGAAGGATTCATATGCCATTCTTTCTCTGGTATATATTTATACTTCCATTTCTCTTTTGTGGTTTCCGAATATAAAAATCATTTTAAATTCCTTTTGGGCTGTTCAAAACACATGGCATATGGTTCAATGAATCGATTTATACAAGCACCCCACACCCAAAAGGTAGGGTCCTTTTAGCATACGTATGGAAGACCAGGCATTCATTCTGTAGAGTTCCTCTACCAGCAGCTTGGTGAGGGCTGATTGTTTAGTAGATTTCTAACTGATGCGGATTCTGTCATATGCCCATTGATAATTTAGTTTGGTGGGGCCTTAGATGGTGGGAATTGTTCCTCAGAGACATAGAGGGGTTGGCTTCTTATTCGACAATCTTTTTGTGTGTAATATTGCTTCTTGGAATGGTGTAGGGGAACTGGAACTACTTCGCAGCAATGCGCAATGAGAAAAGAAATCCAAAATTAGAAGCTACACATCTGGAGAAGGCCAAGGAACTTTATACTAAAGTATGATGTGTTGTTTTCTTCCTTTCTCCTTTCTCATTTTTAGTAACTTTGGAAATATTTTATGATTGATGTCGCACAGGGTGTCCTCTTTGCTTATGTAATTCGTTGTTACTGTCTGAATTTTATTTTGTAAGTGTGGTCTTTAGAAATTTACCTGTGTATATTCGGATTGACAACAAGGAGTTTTGAGCTAGCATATTGTATCAATTATAATGGGATCTGAAAACTAGTGGAACAACCTTTGAATGAAAATTCAGGTGATAATTGAGTCGGGCGTTCTGCATTAGGTTGCCATTAATTCAGTTATCTTTTTGATTGATTCTGGGCGTGAACTTTCTTGTTAGTATTTTCTACGCTAATAGCGCATTGCGTGTATGATGTTTTCTTTCCTTTAATGCTGATATTTGTTCCCGATTGTCGGAATTAACAGGTCCTGACTCAACATAATTCCAACATGTATGCTGCCAATGGTTCTGGCATTATATTGGCAGAAAAAGGACAATTTGATATTGCGAAGGATCTTTTTACTCAGGTCAGCTTGATCATTTACTGCTTGTTGTTTAGACTAGTTATTTTTTTCAAGGCATTGGAACTTACTGAATGTTGTAGGTTCAAGAAGCTGCAAGCGGAAGTGTATTTCTTCAGATGCCAGATGTATGGGTGAATCTGGCTCATGTGTACTTTGCGCAAGGGAATTTTGCTTTAGCCGTGAAAATGGTTTGTCATTATTATTTAGTATTTTTATTTTATTTTGAGTTAATTCCTACCTGTTGCTGATGTATTCTGTTCATTAACCATGTTGTTCGCAGTATCAAAACTGTCTGCGGAAATTCTTTTACAACACAGACTCTCAAATTCTTCTTTACTTAGCCCGTACCCATTATGAGGCTGAGCATTGGCAAGAATGCAAAAAGACACTATTAAGGGCCATTCACTTGTCTCCTTCAAATTACACATTCAGATTTGACTTGGGTGCTGTAATGCAGAAATCATCATCTTCCACACTACAAAAGAAAAAGAGGACAGCTGATGAGGTTGGTAAAGTAGAGATTATCTCTTTCTGAACGACTGATATTTTCCCTGGCTTCCTTCTGACTCTAGCTTTGTGTTTCTTATGCATAGTAGATAAGCAGACTTTAACATGTATCGATTAGGAATAGATCAGATATTATCTGCTTTCTTCTGCATTTTGTGTGTAGAGCTTTTCACTATGATCCTAGCATAGTATAGTGGTTATCATTGATAAGTTATGGCTAATCTTTGAAACATTAGTATGTGTTACACCTGATCCTAGGATTTAACGTCATCTTTATAATAAGAAGGTTAGACATTTATGAACTCGCTTAAAGGGGGACTAAGGGAAAGGGAATCCTCTGCAGGTGCGCTTAACAGTCATAGAAGCAGAGAATGCTGTTCGTGTATTCACTCAGTTGTCTGCTGCTTCAGACCTCCATGTTCATGGGTTTGATGGTAAGAAAATACAAACCCATGTTCAGTATTGCACACACTTGCTGGAAGGAGCGAAAGTTCACCGTGAAGTAGCTGAGCGTGAGGAGCTGCAGAACCGGCAGAGACTAGAAGTTGCTCGTCAGGCTGCTTTGGCAGAAGAAGCACGTCGTAAAGCTGAAGAACATAGGAAATATGAGGTAACTATGGGCTTGCAAGTTAACCATTTGCAACAATTTTGGTGTTGATGCTTTTATGTGAAGATTTTCCATTCTCTGATATGCCTTGATTGTTTCCATCTATTGAATAGTTGGAGAAAAGAAAACAGGAAGACGAGCTGAGACGCCTCAAGAAAGAAGAAGAAAAAATTCAACGTATAAAGGTGAAAGGTTTCCTTCTTTTGATTACCTTGTATCTGCAGATCACGTTTCTCAATGTGTATTCGCAAGAAATAATAATATTGTTTGACATTTTAAACTTGGTTTACTTCTTTTGTGTTCCCTTGTCAATATGGTGTCTTCAGATGTGTTTAGGATGGTATTCTGATTTTGTTATGTAACTTTGAATGCCCTAGGAACAATGGAAGAGCAATACACATGGATCCCATAAGCGTAAGGACAGAGCTGCAGATGATGATGGTGAAGGTAGGCCCAGTGAGCGGAAAAGAAAGAAAGGCGGGAAGAGAAGAAAGAAGGACAAAAGCTCAAGGGCTCGACACTACGAGGATGATGAGGAAGAAGCTGCTACTTTGGATGATCATAATGAAATGGAAGATGACGACGCAAACACTAACTATAATAGGGAAGAGGAGAATCAGGAAGCTGAGGGACCTGTGGATGATGATGCTCATGATCTTCTTGCTGCTGCAGGGCTTGACGATCCTGATGCTGATGATGATGAGGTAATACAATGCCAGTTGTTTCGGTTTAGATAAACTGCAATTCAGAATCACGGAAGTACACAAACCCAATTTCTTTGGATAAATCAAGGACAATGTGTTTGATAATGTATTGGTTTTTTGGGTGGGTATAGGTACCTGCTTCAGTTGTGAGACGAAGAAGGGCGCTTTCGTCATCAGATGAAGAAGGTGAATTGATGGAGAGTCAACCAAAGTTAAGTCCCCAGGAAGATAATTCTCCGGCGAGGCAAGAAGAGAGCAATGGTGAAGGAGAAGAAGATGCTAACGTGGACGAATAGGAGCAAATTGAGATATTTTATTACAGATTTGTTGTAACTTTAAGATTCCGTTGATTCTTTTAATTCAATTTCTCTTTGAGTCAGAGCGTTGGAAAAAAATTACATTTAGAGGCAAAGGATCAGTTTGGATCTTGTGTTATTTGGATTGAGCCTTTGTTTTATTAAAAATTTTAGTGGAAAATGAATTTTGTTAACTTTGTTATTGGCTACAGATGTAAATTGCGTAATAATCGAAATGAAATTAAATATCTAAAGTCTAAGAGGAAAATGAGAAGAAAAAAAAGTGTAAGATAGATATAGAGCACTAATCCGGATTTCCAATTTTATTTGATAATTAGTTAAGTTTATGTGAGTTAGATTTACGATTTCAGTTAGAGTTATTTTTTCGTGTTTCAGGTTTGGTTAGATAGTTTTAGTATGAGCAATATTGAGTTAAACATATAACTTGAATTTAATAACCAGAATATAGTACAATAATCGTTTGTTAATAAGCTATTACATTAAGTTAGATCAATCTACCCAAATCCTACTATCTTTTTCTTTTCAACCTTAATCTTGCGGTCTGGTCAAAGATCTCGATCAACATCACATTTAGTTTCAGAACCTATAACTAAAAATGGAGGCATAAGCAACATGATTTCTTATTGAGAGCGGTCATCACGTTTCACCGAACCAAAGTTAGAAATCGCATCAAACATCGAATCATAATCAAAGTACTTATCACAACATATCACTATCATGCGTATTCGTCCATGCCTATAGATCAATCCTCCCATAACCAAGCAAGCCTTAGCGAGCATTTCTGCCCCAAGCGCGAGCCCAATCTAGATTGTCGAGTCGGGTAAGCCGAATCCACGAACAGCCAGCAGAACAATCATGACAAACACATGAACATTCAGACAACAAACTATAAAATCTAGTAAGAGACGACCCTAAACTTAGGCCACGAACACCTCTTGTGACTAACTTCTCGAACAACTAGTCCATACTCGATCGCTAGTCACACAAACTCGATCGTCGGTCACACAAACTCGATCACGCTCGGGTCCTTCCCTTTTCTTTCGGTAGTTCACTCGCAATCTCTTTCTCTATCTTTCTGAGTTCTCTTGCACGAAAAATGGGTGAATGAGAGGTGCGAGTTCTATTTATAGAACACTCTGAAAACCGCCTGGGTAACTGTTCCAATGCCTCGCCCAAGCGCTCGCCAACCTAGTAACCGTTTCCGTGCATTGGTCCGAGTAACCGTTTCTGTATATTGACCTGGGTAACCGTTTCCGCACAGCGATCCGAGTAACTGTTCCCAAGCATTGGCCCACGTAATCGTTCCCACGCATCGGACCGAGTAACTGTTCCTACACATCGGCCCGAATAACCATTCTCGCGCATCGGGCTATCCCGAACAACTTATCGGCTCCCGACCAAAGCTGTCCGAAATCCGACTAAGTCGCGAAATACTCAGACAGCTTGTCCGAATTCTTACCAGGCTTCGATAAACCCGGACAGCCGACCTGAATCCCGATCAAGCACCAAAAAACTCAGACTTGTGCGATTCACAAAACTTGGTGTTAACTTCCAATCTTTCCGCGAGATACGGGTGTTACAACTCTCTCTCTCTCTCTCTCTCTCTCTCTCTCTCCCCCCCACTTAAGTTAGATTCGAATCTTCACCTTCACCCGAATTTTCCTTCTTCCTTAACTGTTTTGGTTGTTTCTCAAAAGACCTAGCAAATTTTTCTTTCATTATTGATTCGGGTTCCGAAGTTATCTCTTCTTCTCCATCGCAATCTCAAACCACTTAAATCCTTTTGGTCTTTCCCTCCCCACTTAAACCACTTAAACCACTTAAACCACTTAAATCCTTCTTCTCCATCGCAACCTAGTAACCGTTTCCGTGCATTGGTCCGAGTAACCGTTTCTGTATATTGACCTGGGTAACCGTTTCCGTGCAACGATCCGAGTAACTGTTCCCAAGCATTGGCCCAGGTAATCGTTCCCACGCATCAGACCGAGTAACTGTTCCTGCACATCGGCCCCAATAACCGTTCTCGCGCATCAGGCTATCCCGAACAACTTATCGGCTCCCGACCAAAGCTGTCCAAAATCCGACCAAGTCGCGAAATACTCGGACAGCTTGTCCGAATTCTGACCAGGATTCGATAAACCCGGACAGCCGACCTGAATCCCGATCAAGCACCAAAAAACTCAGACTTGTGCGATTCACAAAACTTAGTATTAACTCCCAGTCTTTCCACAAGATACGGGTGTTACAACTCTCTCTCTCTCTCCCCCACTTAAGTTAGATTCGAATCTTCACCTTCACCCGAATTTTCCTTCTTCCTTAACTGTTTTGGTTGTTTCTCAAAAGACCTAGCAAATTTTTCTTTCATTATTGATTCGGGTTCGAAGTTATCTCTTCTTCTCCATCGCAATCTCAAACCACTTAAATCCTTTTCGTCTTTCCCCCCACTTAAACCACTTAAACCACTTAAACCACTTAAATCCTTCTTCTCCATCACAACCTAGTAACCGTTTCCGTGCATTGGTCCGAGTAACCGTTTCAGTATATTGACTGGTAACCGTTTCAAGCGATCCGAGTAACTGTTCCCAAGCATTGGCCCAGGTAATCGTTCCCACGCATCGGACCGAGTAACTGTTCCTGCACATCGGCCCGAATAACCGTTCTCGCGCATCGGGCTATCCCGAACAACTTATCGGCTCCCGACCAAAGCTGTCCGAAATCCGACCAAGTCGCGAAATACTCGGACAGCTTGTCCGAATTCTGACCAGGCTTCGATAAACCCGGACAGCCGACCTGAATCCCGATCAAGCACCAAAAAACTCAGACTTGTGCGATTCACAAAACTTGGTGTTAACTCCCAATCTTTCCGCGAGATACGGGTGTTACAACTCTCTCTCTCTCTCTCTCCCCCCCCCCACTTAAGTTAGATTCGAATCTTCACCTTCACCCGAATTTTCCTTCTTCCTTAACTGTTTTGGTTATTTCTCAAAAGACCTAGCAAATTTTTCTTTCTTTATTGATTCGGGTTCCGAAGTTATCTCTTCTTCTCTATCGCAATTTCAAACCACTTAAATCCTTTTGGTCTTTCCCCCCCTCTCCTCAACAACTTTAATCGTTTTCTTGGAATGACCATCTGTTTGCGGGAGATAGGCTGTACTCATATGGACCTTTGTTCAAAATATTTTTGAAATGCCTTCCAAAAGACTGGTGCAAATCGAGAGTCTCAGTCCGAGACTATACTCGCCGGTAACTCCATGGAGTTTAACTATTTCTTCCACATACTTTCTTGCCAACACTTCCACCTTGTCCTTCTTATTAACAACAAGGTAGTGGGCATATTTCGTGAGTCTATTCACGATAATGCAAATCGCATCCATCTTGCCACATATTGGAAAATTAGTCACGAAGTCCATCGTGATCATGTCCCAGTTTCACTCCGAAATAGGTAAGCTTTGTAGCAACCCACCTGGAACTTTATGTTACGCCTTAACCATTTGGCAAGTTTGACATCTTGCGACCCATTTAGCCACATCACTCTTCATCCCGACCCAATGGTGGTACCGCTTAAGGTCTCAGTACATCTTTGTCGACCATGGGTGAATCGAGAACTTAAAATGCTGAGCTTCTTTCAAAATTTCTTCCTGAAATTCCTTATCGTTCATAACACATACTCGACCATTTACTAGTATTGTTCTAGTATTCTAATTCTGATACTTGGTCTTATCGTTCAGAAATGCCTTAATCATATTGTCGTCCCTTTCTTGAGCTTAACAAATCAACTTGGTATGCCGCACCTAGACCCCCAAGGTTCTGCATCATTAGTCAAGGCAGTTAGAGGTAAGGTGCTGACCATGCTAACCAAGCTGTCCATGTGCTTCTCGGATAATGTTGCGACCAATTTCCGTCTTAAGGCATCAACCACTGAATTATCCTTACCCTAATGGTAAGCAATCTTTAAGTCGTAGTCTGCGACTAATTCCATCCATCAATGTTGCATTAGGTTCAATTCACTATAAGAAAACAGTCGATTTGGGACCACAGCGTGTGGTCACAAATACTTCGTCGTAAATTAAAGTGGTTGCAAATTGGTTACAAATTTATGACTATTTTGCGACCACGGTAATAGTTGTATATTTTGCGATCAATTAGTGACTGCAACATGGTCAAAGAAATTGCGACTAATTTGCCACTCCATTGTAGTTACAAACTTTGTGACCAATTTGCCACTACGGCTTGGTCACAAAACTTGTGGTCGCAAATTGGTCACAAAACTTATGGTCACAAATTAGTCACAAAAACTTGTGACCAATTTGCCACCATGTTTCTACGATGGTTATAAATCGATCACAAATTTTTGTCACCAATTTGTGACCACGGCTACTTGGTTGCAAATTTGTGACCAATTTGCGACCATGGTTACTCGATGATCGCAAATTGGTAACAAAAATATGTGACCAATTTGCAATCACGCATTATAAGTAAACAGTGTGGTCGTACATTGGTCAAAAAATATGATCAATTTGCGACCATGGTTAAATATTTTTTTTTAAAAGAAATGATTTATATAGAAAATATTTTTTTTAAAAACATTAAAATTAAATAATCAGTTTGTAATAAAATATTTACTATTTTTGTTAATTATTATTAAAAATTATTAATTAATTTAAATATATAATAATAAATAAATTATTTTATTAATTATTAATATATTTATTTTTAATAATTGTTACTATTTTTAATAAGTGTTATCTAGTAATAATTATTTTTGAATTAAATTAGTAATTATTAACTAAATTATAATATAAATAAAATTAGTAAAAGAAAATTATAAAAATTTATTAATTATAAAATTCAAATTCTAATATATATTTATTATTTCTAATTACATAAAAATGAAAAAAAAACTAAATATTATCGGGATGCGAAAATTAAAAATCCGAATGCGAAAATGATGGCGATGCATTTGATGGTCCGGATAGCTTCATGTTCGGCGCATTATTGTCTCGCATAAACATTACAAATACAGGATCTGTCCGTTAGAAGTAGCTGAAAAGCATCTCCAAACTCTGTATACGGTTTTATTGGTTTTGATCTCGTAATTCGTGGTGTCTTTGTTCAGCATCAAGTTGAGAAACTTGTTCTTCAATACGAGCATTTGCTTCTTCCATATGGGCATTTGCTTCTTCCATATGGGCATTTGCTTCTTCCATATGAGAATTTCTTACAACTTGTTATTCAATTTATCGGTGCACGGCGAGTAGTTGATCTTGAAGCGCGAAGTTTTTGATCTGAATCCACTACGCCTACCGGACCCGTGAATCCGGTTAAGACTGCCAAAACCGTAAAGATGACCTTTATCATCTACAATAGAAGACTAAAAATAATTAAAAAGAAAATTAAATTAGTAAAAATGAAAGTAAAATACAATAAACGTTATAAAATTTAAATTATATCTTAATGAATATTTCATTCGTTTTATCCTGGATCAGCTCTAATCGGCGCGAAGTACCGTTAGACGTTTCACACAGATCCACCTCAACGATCACCATTTTTTATGTTTATTTCGTATGCTTTACCGATTTGTTTTGTCTTCAAATCGACATATGTCAAATCTTCTCGAGTGTGAATCTTTATAAAGACTTCTCCAATAGACACCTAATTTTCCTTATTTTTTAAAAAATATTATAAATAAATTAACAATTATTTTTTAA
This sequence comes from Pugionium cornutum, assembly GCA_018901935.1. Taxonomy (NCBI): domain Eukaryota; kingdom Viridiplantae; phylum Streptophyta; class Magnoliopsida; order Brassicales; family Brassicaceae; genus Pugionium; species Pugionium cornutum. Next base: position 12,299,295 of record CM032160.1, read on the forward strand.
TTTAATTTAAATTTCTTACTATTTCTTATTGAATCTGGATATATGATTTTTGGCCTGACAAATGTTTATGTGGACCAAGACCATTCCAAGAGGAATTATGGTTGTTGGAGGATTTGCTGCTCTTTTCATTCGCTGATTCATTTTTCCAATAGTCTGTCATTATTTTATACAAACTAGGTGAGATCTACCTCGGACGTTTGCCGGTTGCATGAATGGTGCTCACCATTCTTTTCATCTGTCTAATACAGACGAGCTCAAATTTTCTTCGTACCACCCAAGTGATCACAGGATCCCAGGTGTACAATTACTTGTGAAATTTAAATTTTAACAATATAAGTAATTAATAATTTATTATTAAAAATAATAAAAAAGTAAAAAAAAATACTTACCGCAAATACAATAAAAATTTTTTTGTCGTTTAGTTGGCACGACCGTACAACTATAGTAGGAACCATCAAATTTGTTTTTCAAATTTTGAAATTTGACAGGTTATAGTGCATTTGTCCTGGTCAAACCTAATAAATTAAATATATTAAATATAAGTATTTTAAAATAAATATAAATATTTCCTTATGAATTAAATTAATTTTTTAATTAAATTTTTTATAATTTATTTAATTTCTATTTATTATTATAATTTTAAATAAATAATTGAATTAATTAAATTACTTACCAGGTGGTGTTTGGCGCCAACATTGGGGACTTTCAAGTACTAGTCCCGCCTTAGGGTTTGTAACAAACTATCCAATATGATAGTTTGTTTCCTTGTCTCTGTTCGGAAGGCGAAATATGTTCTTTATCGTGCTCCTCAGATTCCTGAAACCGTGAAAAGGTTCGGTTTTAGCCACTGAGTGAGAGGTGAAGGTGTTGTTAGTATTGGTATGATCTTAAATTGGTTGATTTCTGTTTAAGAAAATAACTGGAGATAAGAGGAAGATGTCGTTTTATAAGATAGTAGCTTGAATAAAAGGAAGCCATGAGGTTTTTTCATAAGGTTGAGTTGAGAAAAGTCGCATGCAAGAATCAAGAGAGTTGGGGGAATTTTTGGGTTAAAAATTCTTCAGCTGATTCAAGTTTTCTTCTTCTTTTCTCTAATTCGAGTTTCTCTTTCGTGTATTCCATTTTTTCTTTTCACTTCTGGTTTTGGGTGAGAGGTGTTTGAAGTGCGATAGAGAGAGGTGTGATTGAGAGGGTTTACAACCAACAATCTATGTTAGATTGTGGATATTTGTTATAACTCGACATCGGTTTTGATTCTTAGTGGATTCCAAGAAAAGACCTCGGCCAGATGTACGATTTATTGTTGCAATCCGAACTGGATAAAGTCTTGTGTGTACACCGTATTTTGCTCAATTGTTTCAGTTAGTTTTCGTTATTTGTTTCGATTTGCAGGATCTTGAGTGCATGTGACTCAAGTGTGAATTTCGGGTGAAATGAGTAAGGGCGTTATTCACAGCAATTGGTATCAGAGCTGAGGTTGGTAAAATTTATCTCACGAAATTCTATTCCGTTTAATTTTTCTTGTTTTTCCGTTTGGTGTTCTTCTGGTTTTTGGTAAGGAACAGATTCGTCGAACGATGTTTTCGGCAAGGATAGAAATGGAAAATTTTAATGGACTAATTGATTACAATCTATGAAAAGAGAAGATTCTTGCTCACCTGGAGATTCTTGCTCACCTGGAGATTCTTGGATCAATGGAAGCGTTGAAAGTCCAAGCACATGAGCTCATGGAAAAACAAAGGGACGTAAAAGGGGAAACAACAACAGGTGGGGTGATTCAAAGGAGGATGTTGAATCATCATCTAAGAAAGACCCAGAACTAGCTGAGAAACAAAGAAAGGTAAGGAGCACAATCATTCTAAATGTAAGTGATCAAGTGCTCAGGAAAATTATCAAGGAGGACATTGCCGCAGGTATGTTCAAAGTCCTTGATTCTTTATACATGTCTAAATCTCTCCCGAATAGGATATATTTGAAACAACGGTTATATGGTTTCAAAATGAATGAATCTATATTTGTAGAAAATAATATATATGAGTTTAAGAATAATTACAGATTTAGGGAATGTTAGAGTAAATATTTCAGATGAGGACCAGGTCATCCTCCTCTTGGTCTCTCTTCCGAAGTAGTTTGATCAACTGCGAGATACATTGAGGTATGGTAAAGTTACATTAACTCTTGAAGAGGTAATTATTGTCATACATTCGAAACAGTTGGAGTTTGGAGTAAATGGGAAATATAATAGAACACAAGGAGATGTGTTATTTACTGGTGCGAATTCTCGAGGAATGAGCACTTGGAAAGACACAAAATCCAACAAGTTCATGGGAAAATCCAGGTCAAAATCAATAGAGGAAGTTGACATGTTGGATATGTGGACTCGAAGGACATTTCAACAGAAATTGTCCTAAAAAGGCTTAGCAAAAGTCAAACGAAAATTCAGGGGAAACAGCTGAATCAGCAGTTGTAGCAGGGGTGGAGTACATCGAATCTTTAACCGTGTCAGAAACTAACATAGCTGAATCCTTAGATTTTGATGAGCTGTGGATCCTTGACATGGGATGTACTTTCCATATGACCCATAGGAAGGACTGGTTTGTGGATCTCCGCGAGTTTGATGTTAGATCTGTGAGAATGATAAATGAGAGTCAATCTGAAGTAAAAGAAATATGAACTGTCAGAGTTAAAACTTTAGAAAGGACTTATCTTCAAATTTCAAATGTGAGGTAAGTTCCTCAATTTACAAGGAATCTGCTATCTTTAGGGGCTTTTGAAAGTCAAGGATGTATTTTCTCGTCTGAGGAAAGAAACCTTAAGGTGAGAAAGGAATGCATAACTATTCTCAAAGAAAAAAGGCATGGAAATCTGTACTTATTTCATGGAAATAGTCATACTGGTGAAGTGAATGCAGCTACCAGCAAAGACGACACCAAGCTGTGGCATAATAAGCTTGGTCATACTGGGTAGAAAAGTTTACTGAGTTTAGCTAAGAAAGGATATATTGACAATTTAAAGATATCTGGCTATGAATTCTATGAGAGTTGTGTGTATGATGAAGCACACAAAGTCACGTTTACTTTAGGAAAACATACCAACAAGCAGAACCTGGAATACGTTCATGCTGATCTTTGGGGGCTACAACAGTGCCTTCGTCGTTAGGTACTTGTCATTACTTCTTGAGTTTAATTGATGGTTACTCTCGGAAAGTGTGGGTATTTTTCTTGAAAGAAAGGATTAGACTTTAAGTAAATTCAAGAAATAGAAAATGTTGGTCGAAAATCAGTCAAACAAGAAAGTTAAAACTCTAAGAACCGATAACGGTTTAGAGTTTTGCAGCAAAGATTGTGATGTTTTTTGTGCTGAGAATGGAATCAGAAGGCATAGGACAATAACCCCACACCCACCCACCCACCCCCCAATGGAATCAGAAGGCATAGGACAATAACCCCACACCCACCCACCGGGATACCGGGAGTTGAGAAACCGAGATTTAAGGCTCGGTTAGTGGCAAAAGGATATGCCCAAAAGGAGGGCATAGACTACAATGAGATTTTCTCACTTATAGTTAAACACGTTTCGATTAGGTTCTTAATGTCAATAGTTGTTAATGAGGACTTAGAACTGGAACAACTTGACGTTAAGATAGCCTTCCTCCACGGTGACCTTGAGGAAGAAATTTTTATGACCCAACCTAAAGGATTAGTGGAAAGGGGGAAAGAAGATTGGGTGTGTCTTCTGAAAAAATCTTTGTAGGTTTGAAGCAGAGTCCTAGACAATGGAATCATAAGCTCAATGATTTTATGTTGGAAACATGTTTCATCAGGAGCAAGCATGACAATTGTGTATATGTGAAAAGGATTTATGATATTTTCATATATCTGTTGTTATATGTAGATGACATTATGGTGGCAAGTAAAGATCTAAGATTGATAAATGCACTCAAATAGCAGCTAAGTACCATATTTGAAATGAAGGACCTTGGAGCAGCAAGGAGAATCCTCGGTATCGACATAATCAAAGTCCAGATTTGAAATGAAGGATCGGTATCAACTGATCTTGCCTATCCAGTTGGGATTATCAGCAGATTCATGAGTAATCCTGTTAAATCCCATTGGAGTGCAGTCAAATGGGTCTTGAGATATGTAAGAGGATCTCTTGGAATAAAGTTAATCTTCAGGAGAAGTCATACTTCAAAATTTTGGGTTACTGTGATTCAGATTTTGCAGCAGACCCGGATAAACATAGGTCTTTAACATGTTTTACATTTGTAGTAGGAGGATATGTTATAAGCTGGAAGTCGAATCTTCAGAAGATTGTGGCTCTGTCGACTACGGAAGCCGAATATGTCGCATTAACAGAAGGAGTGAAAGAAGCCATGTGGCTTAAAGGTCTGAGCAGTGAGTTTGGTTATTATCAAAACTTAGTTGAAATGTTCTGCAATTCTTAGAGCGCTCTAGCCCTAGCAAGAAACAATGTGTTTCACGAAATAACGAAACACATATCAGTAAAGTTTCATTTCATAAGAGAAGTGATATCAGAAGGTATTGTGATTGTTTCAAAGGTTCACACTAGTGAAAACCCGGCAGATGTTTTCACTAAAGTGCTTCCGGTTAATCGAAGTAAGCAGCTTTTGAGTCTGCTTAATGTCTCTGAGGTGTAAGCAGAGACATTACCGAGGTGGAATCCATTGAAGATCGTCGAGGTTAAAGATCAAACCAAGGTGGAGTTTGTTGGTATTGGTATGATCTTAAATTGGTTTATTTTGGTGTAAGGAAATAACCGGAGATAAGAGGACGATGTCGATTTATAAGATAGTAGCTTGAATAAAAGGAAGTTGTGAGGTGTTTCCAGAAGGTTGAGCTGAGAAAAGTCGCATGCAAGAATCAAAAGAGTTAGGGGAATTTTTGGGTTAAAACCTCTTCGGTTGATTCAAGTTTTCTTTTTCTTTCCTCTAATTCGAGTTTCTCCTTCGTGTATTCCATTTTTTCTCTTCACTTCTGGTTTTGGGTGAGAGGTGTTTGAAGTGCGATAGAGAGAGGTGTGATTGAGAGGGATTACAATCAACAATCTATGTTAGATTGTGGATATTTTTTGTAACTCGACATCGGTTCTGATTCTTAGTAGATTCCGAGGAAAGACCTCATCCAAATGTATGATTGCTTGTTGCAATCCGAACTGGATAAAATCTTGTGTGTACACTGTATTTTGCTCAATTATTTCTGTTAGTTTTCGTTATTTTTTTCGATTTCAGGATCTTGAGTACAGGTGACTCAAGTGTGAATTTTGGGTAAAATGAATAAGGGTGTTATTCACAACAGGTGTATTGGGGAGGAAGGTAAGATGCCGCTTTATACGCGGAGGGTCGAATTCGAGGAGGTCGATGAGTTTTGACCGGAAGACGATGGGATTTGTCGTGTTTCATGGCCTCTCATCGATATACCACTAATCGCCATTAGTAAAACTTGTTTTTGAAAGGGAAGTGTTTGAAGTTTTTTAGAGGGTTTGATAGTATATATAGAAAATATTTGCACCACAGTTGTGGGTGCAAATTGGTCACAAAATGATCAAATTATCATTTGATCGCAAATTTATCGCAAATTTGTGACCAATTTGCGATCACGTATTAATTTGGGGGGGGGTTGAAATTTCTGAAAATTGGTGGTTGGAAATTGGTCAAAAATATGCAACCAATTTGCGACCACATAATAAATGGAGGGAGTTAAAAATTTTCAAAAAAATCAACTCCCTCCAATTAAATGGTGGTCGCAAATTGGTCGCAAATTTAAATGGGGGGGAGAAGAAATTTTTCGGAAAATTTCATCTCTCACTAAAATTAAATGGTGGCCGAAAATTTACGACCAATTTGCGACTACGTATTAATTATCGGTGTGGTCGCCAAAATAGCGACCAATTTGCGACCACATATGAAAATTTTACATAAATAACTCAAATTGATCACAAAAGAACCAGTAATTTGCGATTACACCTTATTTATGTGACTAATTTGCAACCACATTTCAATTGTACTGGCATAGTAGTCGCAAATAATATCTTAAACTTTAAATTTAGAGAATTTTTTTGAAATTATGAATTATATGAGAGTATCTATATCATTATGAGTTGTATAAACTTCAATAACTAAGTACACAACAATAATTAACACATTTAGGATCTCGTTTTTGTTTTTATAGTTTTCCAAAATATTAGATCTCGGATTAACTCTGAAAACACTAAACCATGTTTGTTTTGATGATAATTTGATGTACAGATAAAAAATATAACAAACTTGATCTCTTTGAAAGGATGTAGTACATCGTATAATGAAATGTAAATTTGTTAATTATATAAAAAAATTTATAGAAATTTATGTAATATATAAAATAATATTACTTAATAATTAATTAGTTATTTGAAAATTATTTACCTACCTATTATTCTTTTTTTATTATTCAGTTGCTACAATGATATGATCAGCCTATCATATCTTGATAACGACCCTATTGTTCTGATGGAGAGAAGAACCTATGATTAGCTTTTCAGGAAATTTCCAAACGAACAATTTCAACGAAGCGGAAGAGCTGTTTTCAAGTAGTGTTCGATCGATTATGTATTAATCAATATTCGATTGATTGGTCTGAGGTTATTGATAAAAAAGATTTGTCTAGAATAAATGACTCATATTTGTACTATTTTCTTGATGATAAGATATCAACGACGCCATTTTTCGACTTTTGAGTGCCTTTGGAAAGCTTAGGATCGTACCATTCATATTTAAAAAGCGTAATCTTCAAATTTAATAGTCCAACAAACTCAAACTGAATGATATCTGTTAAAATCCCGTAAAAATCAGCTTCATCAGCTGCATATGATTAATGTCCCCTTTGACACAAATGTTGTAGTTATATGTCTTTCTTTTCTTTCCATGTTTATTTGTGTGGAACATATAACCTCTTGTAAAATAGATTGGTGAAGTTGTAGCATTGTTCATCAAGCCTTGAACTAATTCTTGAGCCCACATGAGAAAAGTATGTGCATTTTTTGAAGTGTTTGCATTGGCCTATGATAATATATATATATATATATATATATATTAATAACTATTTCAAAATTTTAAAAAATATAAACGACATGATATTAATATTAATTATATACAAACATAATCTCGAATCCATATATGGAACTCTTTTTCTCTTTTCGGTGAAATGTCATCTTCCGATAGATATGGATACGTACAACGAATTTAATCTTCAAATATGCTACAAAATGAAATGAAATTATAATATATATTAATTGGTTAATTAGAATTTAAGAAAATATCAATTATTATTTCATACGTAAGGAAATTGTTTTCATAATAATTTACTACCTCTCACGCGGACAAAAATATTTACAATTTTGTAAAACATATGCATATGCATATTTATATTTCTTTTCATAGAGCCATTTTTTTTACTTTTACCATTTGGACGATCCATGTATGAATAAATACATCCGACACTCTAGGATCTGGATACACTGGGACTTCACCCTCATCAAATCTAGTAGACATGTATATACTCAAATTCAGCACGATTAATTAAATGTATAAATAAAATAATTAACATACACAATAATTTACGGTGACTAGCTACTTGGTTTTTGTGCGTATATGAGCAGCAAAGTAGTGCTCGGAGAAGTAAGATATCTCATCATTCACATATGATTCAACAATCGACCCTACACAACATATTTTTTGTTCTTCCCCTTGATTTTCATTTTTTTTAAAACCATTCAAATGGATACATCCACATATATTGCACACGTCCATCCAATTCATATTCGTATGGCAGATATATAGGTAGGTGTTTCATAACGTCAAAAATGCAGGTGAAAAGATCTTCTCCAAATTGTACAAAATTATAACTATGTTTTCTTTCAAAATTTGGACATGACTTTGTTGAAATGATCTTGAGCATAGATCACAAAAAAATCATCCAATCCATGTATTACTCAACTTTGAATCAAGTATTTAATTAATACATGCAATTATTATTGTTATTACATATATGTTCAAAATAAAATATGTTTTTAATTATATATACCTGATAATGCGATATGAACGTTTCTTGGTAAAAGTTCTGCAAATATAAAAGGCATGAGTCTCTCCATAAAAACATGGGAGTCATAAATTTTTATACCCGAGAACTTTAGTCCATCCATATCCACACAATTCGCTAAATCTTCCGCATAACCGTCCAAAAATTTAACCTCCTTTTCGACACATTCCAATAATCGTTCTTTGGCTTTTTTATCAAGATAAATATAGGAAATTGAGCATTACTCTGATCATCTATGTGCAACTCTTTTCGAGAGCAAAACTTTGAAATGTCCAACTTTGACTTAATTGTGCCTTTTGATTTATCCTTGACATTCATAACAGTGTTTATGATGTTATCGAAGAAATTCTTCTCTATATGTATCACATCAAGATTATGTCGTAGGTTAAGATCCGTCCAGTACAATAGCTCCCAAAATATGCTTTCTTTGTGCCAATTATGCTAACTTCCATACACTTCTTATTTTGATTCTTGACCGTTTCCACCGCAGCAATATGTTCTTAAAGGATTGATGGATTTTATTCGCTCGTATAAAACTTATTCACCTGTCAATGATTGTGGTAAATAGTCATTCAAAGTGTGCTCACCGTTTAAAAATTGTTTTATTTTTCCGTAACGAATGATCGTTAGGAAGAAATCTTTTGTGATAATCAAACAAACAAGTCTTTCATCCATTTGGTAATTAAAATGCCTTGGTATCATCCATACAAATTGGACAAGATAGTCTACCATACGTTGTCCATCTTGACAACATTCCATATGCTAGAAAATCGTTTATCGTCCACAATAGCATAACTTTTAAACTGAAATTTTGATTCAAAGACACATTGTATGCCTCAACTACCGTAGATCATAATTTTTTCAGCTCATCAATAAAAGGTCGGAAGAATATATCTAGACTAGCACGTGGATGATTTGGACACGAATTTAAAATTGTAAGAAACAAGTACTCTTTCTTCATACACATATGAAGTGGCAAGTTATATGGAGTGATAATCAACGGCCATAATGAATGATTACGAGACATCCCAAATATATTGAACCCATCAGTATATAAGCGAAGATAAACATTTTGAGATTCAGCAGCAAATCTTGGATGTAGATATTGGAAATTTTTCCACTCCGCAATATCATATGGATGAATCATTTCTCTGTTTTCTGCTTCATGTTCTGCTTCATGTTTTGCGTGCCACCTCATTACTGCTATAGTTTTCTCGCTTTGACACATTCTCTTTAGTCTGTCACCTATATGTATTTACCACATATGACTGAAAAGTATTCTCGTCCTACCCTTGCTTGGCTTATATCGGAGAAAATCGCAAAATTTACAATTTTCTCATTTTTCATCATCTTTCCAAAAGATCATACAATTGTGAACACACACATCAATTGTATAAAATGGAAGCTCTAAATTTGACATTAATTTTTTGGTATCATAATATGAACACATTGCTTGATTCTCTTTGGAAAAATATTCAGTAAATAACTCCACCCATAAGTCCATACATTTTTCAGAAACATTAAAATCAAACTTAATGTTCATGAACCGAGCAGGTAAAGATAAATGTGAATACCCTTCATGACAACCATCATACAATGGATTTTTGGCAGCTTCTAACATGTTGTAAGAAATTTGTGCTTCTGAATTAAGTTCTTATATATTCTTAATGTCTTCCTCGTGATGATTATAGTACTCATCAGTAGTAGTCTCACGAAATGCATTCATCACCATTTCAACATATCTATTATCGGATGTACCTACTGTTTCTTCTTCACTACCACATTCACCTCCCTGGTTTCTATGGACATCATCACAACGGCTACACGTGTTAAACTCAACATTCAGTTCTTCTCATGTTTATACAAAACATAATAATTTGGCATAAATCCATGACTATACAGATGATTTCAAATTTTGCATCCCGGAAGAAATGTATCATCTTTGCAATGAATACAAGGACAGAAAAACTTACCTCTACTACTTTGAGCTATTGGCTGAGTACTTGCAAAATTTATGAACTGCTCTATGCCTTGTGCAAATTCTGCTGATATATTTCGTATTTGTTTATCAATCATTTTATATATCCAATCTCTTGAATTATTGTGTAATTCCCCCACATATTTGAAGTTTTTTTTATTTTTAATTCTACAAATGAGAGAAGATACATGAGTGCATATATATATATATATATATATATATATATATATATAAGATTTTACCACTATTTTGTGATTATTTTGCCACCACAAAGTGTGGTCGCTTATTTTTAGGTGTACCTACCACGCACATATTTTCTACGTTGTCGTTTAGCCATCACTTTGTGACTGAAGTGTCACTCTTGATGTGGTCGCATATTGGTTGCATATTGGTTGCATATTGGTCGCAAATTATTGCGACCGAATTGCGACCACTATATGGGTCCAGGATATGCCGTCACTATTTGGTCTCAAAAGTACGACTGAATAGCGACTACACACACTGGTCGCATATTGTTCGCAGTGTGGTCATAGTTTGGTTGCAAACTGCAACCATTATGCGACTACGTAATTTAATCCCAAAAGTGCGATCAATTTGTGACTACTTGCTTGTAGTTCGCAAAGTGGTCACAAAAACGTGGCACTAGAGTCGCAAAATTTGCGACCATTAATGTTATCGAAAATTGGAGTGGCAAAACGATTGTTTTTTGTAGTATTCTGGTTGAATGAAAATATACGTCAAACTCTTATAGTCCGTGTAGACGTGGACTTTCCAACCATAAAGGTAAGATCTCCAAATTTTTAAGGCAAACACAACCGCAGTCATCTCAAGGTCGTGCATAGGATAATTTATTTCGTTCTTCCTTAATTTTCTTGATGCATAAGCAATCACATTACCATGTTGCATCAGAATGCACCATAACCCCAATCTTGATGCATCTGTGTACACCACATACAACTCATTAGGCTCAAGAAATGCTAGAACCGGAGTACTCATAAGCATTTCTTTTTGCTTCGAGAAACTCTTCTCACAATCAGCACACCATGCGAACTGGACATCCTTCCCGGTCAATCAGGTCATTGGTTGTGCCATGATTGCAAAACATTTAACAAAACATCGATAATACCCAGCATGTCCAAGGAAACCCCTTATTTTTGAGGCATTATGCGGTCTTGGCCAATTTGCGAGTGCCTTGATCTTTTCTGGTTCAATGGACACTCCCTTATCCGAAACCATATGACCTAGTCTGATTTCTCTTTGCTAGAAACTACATTTGTTGAGCTTGGCAAACAATTTATGTTCCATTAGTCTGCCCATAACTGTTTTTAAGTGCCTTTCATGCTCTTCTTGGTTTCTCGAGTAAACCAATATGTCATCTATAAAGATGATCACATACTCGTCTAGGTAGTCTCAGAAGGCATTGAGTTTCATGAAAGATGCAGGCGCATTTGTCAGTCCAAATGGCATGACCACAAACTCGAATTGACCATACCTTGTCCTCAAGGTGGTCTATCGGATATCCAACTCTTCTATCGGAATCTGATTGTAATTCGAAGCCAAGTCAATGTTAGAGAACCAAGTAGCACCTCGGAGTTGGTCTAGCAACTCATTGTTTCTTGGAAGAGGGTACTTGTTCTTTACCGCTACCCGGTTCAATCTACGGTAATCGATGCAAAGTATAAAACCCCCCATCTTTTTTCTTGACGAACAGTACTGGTGCACCCCACGGTGAACTGCTTGGCCACAAAAAACCTTTTTCCTTGAGCTCATCCAATTGCTTTTTCAATCCGGCCATCTCGGCCGGAGCCATCCGATAAGGTGCCTAGTGAATAGGCAAGAACGAGTAAGTGGTAATCCAGCTGGAGTTTGGAACACATCGTCGAACTCGCCACCTACCAGAATGTTACTCAATTACACATCTGGCCCAACTTCTGGGGTTATGATAGTAGCCAAATATGCCTCACACACTTTCTCTATCAGTTGGCTAGCCTAATTTGCCAAGACAATTAAGCTCCCCGAAGTCGGTCTAATCCCTTGATACTCCAGTAACCCATCTTTGGTCTCAAAACCAAACTCTACCACGATGACAGTCTAGATGTACCTTATACGTCCCGAGCCAATACATTACAAGGATCACATCATACGACTTCACTTGACAAATATCCAAATTAGCTAGCATGTTTACAGTGCCTACCATCACTGAAACAGTGCGGACTTTTCTAACGGTAAACATGATTTTTCCCCAGCTACTTGGACCCAACTGAATTTATCCCCATGTTCTTTACGGAACTCACCCTTTCCAATCATATTTGGATTCATGAAGCAATTGGTTGCTCCCGAATTAAACAGAACATGGATTGCCACACCATCCATTATTAAAGTCCTTACACATTCATGTAGAATGGTAAGAGCTACAGTACACATTCATGTAAATTTCATATATAAATTTCGTTAAGGTAAATGATAGGACTTACCAATAATCAAACAAGAGAAACTCAAATCAACCACTATCTCTTTGGCCATCGCATACAACTGCGACATCGGCTTGTCTCTTTGGTGGAGGTGGCAATCCTTCACTTGGCCGTTTTCCATTAGGTTACACCAGTTGTGGGCAGTGCAGCTTAATGTGCCCAAACACTCCACAATGATAGCATAACTTTTCACCAGAATTGTTCCCTTGAACTTTTCCCCTACGATCTTCTTCTGGGCAATCACGAACCTTATGGTTCACACTTCCACACCTAATACATGCATCAGAGGCACGCCAACTTGCACTCATATTCCTTTTTCCACCGGCCGAGTTCACATTACAGCCAACAAGTGGCTTTTCCGAAGGAGCATGCTTCTTTTGCCCAGTACCAGCATTACTGGCTAACCTAGCATCCTTGGCAGCATTATACTCCAACTGTGCTGCCTTCTCGACCAGCTCCGCAAGTGTATCATAATCTCAGATTTGGTAAGTCTTGCAGAGATCGATCGTTGACCTTGCATAAACCGTTGAACTTGCCTTCGCTCACTAGTTAGTTCATAGCCAGCAATTTCTTTAGGCTGTTAAAGTTAGTTTCATATTCCCTCACCGACTTTGTCCTTTGGGACAAGTCCAGAAAATCTCCTTCCAACCGATCATGAGCTTCTGGTGGGAAGTATTTGGCCCTAAAACGGTCACAAAAATCTTTTCACATAAAACCTTGGTTTTCCAACTATCCAGACACTCCATGACACTAAGCATGCACATCCTCTTCTAGGTAGTGGACCGCAATATTCTTCTTATACATCTCTGGGCAACGGATGGATTGAAATTCATTTCCAATAGTTCAATCCACCCATCGACTTCTATTGGCTAAGTTCCCTCAACAAAGAACTTGGTGCCGAGCTTTTGCATGTGATCTATCACCTTTAGGTAAAATCTTTATTACCTTCCTCAACTTCCACCGCTAACGGAATCACAGGCGGTGGTGCCCCGGGTGCAAGTGCAACAACCAACAATCTCGCCAATACTTGAGTCAGCAACCCAAGCACCGCTTCTAAACCGACTGGTGCAGCAGCAACATTACTGATCACAACATCCATGGCATTCACGTTCCTAGCAATCCCAACATTTGTCGCATTATTCACGTTCCCATGAACTGGAACTTTTCCAGTCCAACCTTCGGAATTTCTTATCCCATTATTTCCAGAATTCTCACCAAAAACTTCTTCTTGTCTTCTACGGTTAGTAATGCGAGTTATTTATTAAGTTAGGTGGCAAGCTAACTAAAGGACCATAGAGAAACAACAGACTTACCGCAAGACATCGGATTTGAAAGGATGGATATAACCCACTAGCCCATTTACACTAACTCTTCCTAGAACCGACCACGCTCTTATACCAACTTGCAAATTCTTAACCCAGATTTTCAGCTTTACCCGGTACTTAGCCAATTTTATTCGAGTTAGACTTACGATTTTACTTCGAATTTTTTTTTTGCGTTTGAGGTTCTGTTAGACAGTCTTAGTATGAGCAAAGGTCGAGTTACTTGAACTTAATAACCAGATTCTAGGATAATGATTATTTGCTAATAAGCTATTACATTGAAGCTAGATCGATCTACCCATATCCTACCATACTTTCCTCTTCAGCCTTAGTCTCGTCGCTTGATTAGACATCTCGACCAACATCACATTTAGTCTCAGAACCTGTGACCAAAAATGGATCAATAAGAAACATGATTACTTAGTAAGAGTGGTCATCCCGTCTCACTGAGCCAAAGTCAGAAATTGCATCAAACATCGAATCATAGTCAAAGTACTTATCAGAACTGATCACGATCACGTGTATTCACCCACACATGTCGATCAATCCTCCCGTAACTAGGAAAGCCTTGGCGAGCATTTCTATCCCAAGCGCGAGTCCGATCCAGATTTCCGAGTCAGGTAAGCCAAATCTACGGACAGCCAGTAGAACAATCGTGACAAGCACATGATCATTCAGACAATAGACTACGGAATCTAGTAAGATACGATCCTAAACTTAAGTGGTCACGCATTCACCTTAGTCTTTCTCGGAAATGGTTTATTTGACACCTCTTGCGTCCAACTTCTCGAACAGCTTGCCCAGATTCGATGCCGGTCACACAGCCTCGATCGCCGGTCACACAGACTCGATCGTCGGTCACATAAACTAGATCCCGCTTGGCTCCTTCCCTTTTCTCTCGGTAGTTCACTCGCAATCTCTCTCTATTTTTCCGAATTCTCTTGCACGGAATAGGGATGAATGAGATTTCTATTTATAGAACACTCGGGAAACTGCCCGAGTAACCGTTTCTGCGCCTCTCCCAAGCGCTCGCCAACATGGTAACCATCTCACGCATCGGCCCGACTAACCGTTCCCCCGTGCATTGGCCTAGGTAACCGTTCATGCGCATCGGGCCGGTAATTGTTCCTACGCATCGGCCCGGGTAACCGTTCCCATGCGTCGAGCCAAGTAACTATTCATGTGCATCGGTTCAGCTAATCGTTCCCGCACATCGGGCTATTTCGACCAACTTGTTGGCCCAACCAAAACTATCCAAAATCCAACCAAGTCCCAAAATACTCGGACAGCTTGTCCGAATTATGACCAAGCTCTGATGAACTGGGCCAACCGACTTAAGTCTCGATCAGGTACTGAAAAATTCGGATTTATCCGCGATTCACCGAACTCGATGTTTATGACCAATCTAACTCGACCAAACATATTCGAATTCTCGCAAACCTTTAACTCTTAGTATTTCCGCGAGATGCGGATGTTACAACACACCTGGAGGAAAGATGTGAGAAGTGCCAATTTATTTTCTCTTGCCTTAACACATATGTTTACCCATTTTAATGTAATTTAAATTATTAGTTAATCAAATTATACAACTAAAGTTTATATTTTTTATATTTTAATATTTTTTTCAAATATTGAATAGTATTTTTAATTAAAAATATATCGTAGTATATATAATATAACCACTAAATTTACTGTAATTATTTACCAAATATTTTACATAAATCAACTAAAATTTTTAAATATTAAATTCTAAACATAATCGTTCAAAATTCAAACTTAAAGACAAATTGCAAAACTTATAAAATAAATTCTACAATCTAAAATATGCATTTTATCAGTAGTGGACTGTGTTTGTAACTGAACATGTTGTAATATATAAAATATGTTGAGAAAGTCAACTATTGCTGCTGAAGAAAGTGATTATTTATGAACGTTTACGTTTGTCGACTTTAGTAAGTCGACAAACTTTCTCTATAAATATGTATGTTACTTCATTCATATGAAGTAACTTTTCTCTCTTCCTTCTTTCTCTCTTCCTTCTTTCTCTCTTCTTCCTCTGTAAAATTTATAAGATTAATAAAATCAGTATAATAATAAAATCTCTATATTTCGATTATTATTCAACACGTTATCAGCACGATTGTTTCTACCATCTACCTGAGATACTAAAATAAGTTAAAATTCTATTTTATTAATACATGTGTATATTATATGGTAGGCTCTACCTCCTAAATTATATGGTAGGCACTGCCTCCTGAATATTATATGGTAGGCTCTGCCTTCTAAATATTATATGGTAGGCTCTGCCTCCTAAATTATATGGTAGGCACTGCCTCCTGAATATTATATGGTAGGCTCTGCTTTCTAAATATTATATGGTAGGCTCTGCCTTCTAAATATTATATGGTAGGCTCTGCCTTCTAAATATTATATGGTAGGCTCTGCCTTCTAAATATTATATGTTAGGCTCTGCCTTCTAAATATTATATGGTAGGCTCTGCCTTCTAAATATTATATGGTAGGCTCTGCCTTCTAAATATTATATGGTAGGCTCTGCCTTCTAAATATTATATGGTAGGCTCTGCCTTCTGAATATTATATGGTAGGCTCTGCCTTCTAAATATTATATGGTAGGCTCTGCCTTCTAAATATTATATGGTAGGCTCTGCCTTCTGAATATTATATGGTAGGCTCTGCCTTCTGAATATTATATGGTAGGCTCTGCCTCCTGATTTATATGGTAGGTCAGAAATTATTTTAATTTATGTGTTATTATATTCACTAATGTTTTACAATTTTTTCATAAATTAATTTATGTCATCATTATGTTTAAATTCTTAAAACTAATTATACATATTTATTAGATATATATAATAATAATAATAACAATAATAAATTAAAATCTATACCCAAAATTTTATCATGATTATTTATTAAAAAATAATTATAAAATAATTTTTATAAAACTGATGTTTAACACATTGTTTTATTATGTGTATAGTTATAATGTCAAATTTGCAAAACTCGAGATAGCTGCCCTTGATATATCTGGAAAAAATTACATGACATGGGCAGTAGCTGCAAAAATGCATTTAAAGGCAAAAGACCTTCTTAGCACCATCGATAGGTCGGAAACAACATCCGATGAGAAAAAAGAAAAAGCCATGATATTTTTATGCCACCATATCCATGATGGTTTAAAAGATGAATATATCACAAAAGAAGATCATGTAGATCTTTGGCAATCACTCAAAGATATGTTTGATCACCAGAAATATATGATCTTACCAAAGGCCAAACATGAGTGGTTAAACCTCCGGTTTCAGGATTATAAAAATGTAAGTGAATATAATTCCGCGTTGTTCGGAATCACTTCTAAGATGATATTATGTGGAGAAAAAGTAAGTGATTATGATATGATTGAAAAAACTCTCCAAACATTTCATTCTGGAAATGTAATCCTGCAACAACAATATCGAGCAAAGGGATATACTCGTTATTCGGAGTTAATGCAAGTTCTCCTTGTTGCTGAACAAAATAATGAACTTGTGATGATGAGCCATCAATCTCGTCCCACTGGATCAGCTCCATTCCCAGAAGTGAATGTTGCATCATCCAGTTACAATAATTGGCAAGGACATGGACGTGGTCGAGGCCATAGTCGTGGTCGTGGACGTGGACGAGGAGGTGGACGTGGACGAGGAAAAGGAAGATTTTTTCGTCCTAATGAATTCAAATTCGGGAGAAAGAATAAAGTCCACGAAAATGAAGTTGGTCGCGTACCTACTGTACGCCAAAATATACAATATGAAAATGTTTGTTACAGATGTGGCATGAAAGGTCATTGGTCTCGTACCTGTCGTACACCAAAATATTTGGCTAATCTGTATCAAGAATCACAGAAACAAAAAGGAAAAGAAAGTGAAACCAACTTTATCTCGGATGAACCCGGACTTTCCTTCGATGGAAATGCATATCTCGATGTTGCTGATTTTCTGGTTGATTCCGAGAATACCAAAGAACAAGATAATTAAGTTTAATGTTATATATATAAAGTTGTATTTAGTTTCCTTACGAACAAAAACAAAACTTAATGTCTTTTTAAAAAATATATGTAAGTTTGAACTTTAATTACTTAATGTAAAATAGTTTTATAATATAAGTTGATTTTGAAATATGTGTGTTTAACATTTATTAATACATCTTTATCAATATTTTAATCAAGAAAATGTATCGTTTTGAGAGTGAGAATGGAGATATATGCCTAGCAGACAGTGCTACAATGCATACAATACTTAAAGATAAAAAGTTTTTCTCCTACCTCAAAATGAAAGATTCCGCCGGAAGCGTAAATACAATATCGGGTAATGCAAATATTATCATAGGCTCCGGAAGAGCTAGCTTTTCTATGCCAATGGGAACAAAATTTGAAATAAATGATGCTTTATATTCCCCCAAGTCTCATAGAAACTTATTAAGTTTCAAAGACATCCGTACAAATGGATATCACATAGAGACAATGAGCAAAAATAACATTGAATATCTTTGCATTACATGGGAGCAGAAACAAATATTGGAAGAATTACCAATGATGTCCTCTGGATTATATTACATAAAAATAAATATAATTGAATCATATATTACGGTAAACCAGAAGTTTACGAGTACATTCAAAGTCTGACATGAAAGACTAGGACATCCTAGATCAGTTATGATGAGAAAAATTGTGCAGAATTCTAATGGCCACCCATTGAAAAACCAGAAGATTTTTCAATCATGCGAGTTTTCGTGTAAAGCATGTTCTCAAGGAAAACTTATTACTCGGCCATCACCAACCAAAATTAGTAATGAATCCCCAGTATTCTTAGAAAGAATACATGGTGATATATGTGGGCCTATTCACCCATCATGTGGGCCATTTCGATATTTTATGGTTTTAATTGACGCATCTAGTAGATGGTCACATGTGTGTTTGTTAACCACATGAAATATGGCTTTCGCAAGATTCATTGCCCAAATAATCAGGTTAAGAGCTTAATTCCCTGATTATACTATAAAGAAAGTAAGACTTGACAACGCTGGTGAATTCACGTCACAAGTCTTTAATGATTATTGTATGGCTCTTGGAATCGATGTTGAACATCCGGTTCCGCATGTTCATACACAAAATGGTATGGCTGAATCTTTGATAAAACGGTTACAACTCATTGCGAGACCATTAATTTTGAGAACAAATCTCCCAATTTCAGTATGGGGTCATGCTATATTGCATGCGGCAGCATTGGTCCAAATAAGACCAAGTGCATATCATGAATATTCCCCATTACAATTAACATCTGGCCAAAAGCCTGATGTATCTCATCTCCAAGTTTTTGGGTGTGCGGTTTATGTTCCTATAGCCCCACCACAAAGAACAAAGATGGGGCCACAGAGAAGATTAGGAATATATATTGGATTTATATCATCAAGTATTATTCGGTATCTTGAACCACGAACTGGTGACATGTTTACGGCATGATTTGCCGATTGTCATTTTGATGAAGAAGAATTTCCTACGTTAGGGGGAGGAATTAAACAACTGCAAGAAGATATTAAATGGTGTACGCCATCTTTGTTGTATCTTGATCCTCCCACAAAACAACGTGAAATGGAAGTTTAGAAAATCATACATTTGCAAAATATTGCAAACCAGTTACCAGATGCATTCATAGATACAAAACGAGTGACGAAATCATATATACCCACTGTGAATGTCCCATCAAGAATTAATGTTCCTGTAGAACATGTTGATGGCGATAAAATAAATGAACCCAGAGTTCAGTTAAAGAGGGGGAGACCGATGGACTCAAAAGATAAAAATCCCCGTAAGAAAAAGTATTTGGGAGAACAAAATCAAAAGGTTCTGGAAGAACCTTACAAAAAGCGTCTTGAAAATACTCGTGAAAAGGTTATAGAGGAACCAACTCAAACGGAATGTCCGGAAGACATATGCAAACAGGTTTTTGAAAACCGTGAAGTGGAACTCCGTCCAGAAGACGAACGCAATATAGAAACATATGAGATTTCAATTAACTATACCCAAAATAGAAAATTATGGGTTAGAAATGAAATAGAGGATATTAATGGAATATTCTCCTTTTCTGTGTCCAAAGAAATTGAAAATGAAAATGATGACGCAGAACCAATGTCTGTAATAGAATATCAAAAAAGATCTGATTGGGAAAAATGACAAATAGCCATGAGAAATGAATTGATCTCCCTACAAAAAAGAAATGTTTTCGGACTCATTGTCATTACACCTGAAGATGTAGTGCCAGTTGGGTGCAAGTGGGTTTTTGTAAGAAAAAGAAATGAAAAAAACGAGGTCACTAGATATAAAGCACGTCTTGTTGCACAAGGGTTTTCTCAAAGGCCAGGAATAGATTATGAAGAAACATATTCTCCGGTCATGGATGCAATTACATTTAGATATTTAATGAGTTTATCATCATCCAAAAGGTTAGAAATGCACCTTATGGATGTCGTGACTGCATACCTGTATGGAACCCTTGATAGTGATATATACATGAGAATCCCAGAAGGATTCAAGATCCCAGAAGGATCAAAGATCTCTAAAGGACCCAAAGAACTATATTCAGTCAAATTACAAAGATCATTATATGGGTAAAAACAATCCGGACGCATGTGGTATAATCGCTTAAGTGAATATCTGTTGAAAAAACGATATATTAACAATGCGATATATCCTTGCGTATTTATAAATAAATTCCCATCAGGCTTTGTGATCATTGCTGTTTATGTAGATGACCTGAATATAATTGGAACTCAAAAGGAAATTGATAAAGCAAGAACTCATATGAAAGAAGAGTTTGAAATGAAAGATCTTGGAAAAACAAAATTTTGTCTAGGACTCCAAATTGAACATTTCCAAGATGGGATATTTGTGCATCAATCAAATTATACGAAAAGGATATTGAAATGATTTAATATGGATAAAGCGAATCTTTTGAGTACTCCAATGGTTAATCGATCGCTTAATATAAACAAGGATCCATTTCGACCTTGTGAAGATAATGAAGACATATTAGGTCCTGAAGTACCTTATATGAGTGCTATCGGTGGACTTATGTATCTCGTAAATTGCACTCGACCAGATATAGCATTTGCTATAAATTTACTTGCGAGATATAGTTCATCACCTACACGAAGACATTGGAGTGGAATAAAACATATTTTTCGTTATCTCCAAGGTACGATTGATTTGAGATTATTTTATTCTAGAAACCCCGAGTTTGGTTTAGTTGGTTTTGCAGATGCTGGATATTTATCGGATCCACACAAAGCTCGGTCCCAAACCGGTTATGTTTTCACACTTGGTGGAACTGCAATCTCGTGGCGATCTCAAAAACAAACTTTGGTTACCACTTCTTCAAATTACGCCGAAATCATTGCCCTTCATGAAGCTTGCAGAGAATGTGTATGGCTCAGATCTATGACTCAACATATAGAAGGAGCAAGTGGATTAATCAACAATAAGGAGCCAACAAAATTATTCGAAGATAATGCTACATGTGTGACCCAAATCAAATAAGGTTATATCAAGAATGACCGAACAAAACATATTCCTCCGTGATTTTTCTCCTATATCCAAGAACTTGAGAAAAAATCAAGAACTTGACGTCGAGTACATTCGTTCAAGTGATAATGCAGCAGATTTGCTTACAAAGGCGCTTCCTACGACAACGTTCAGAAAACACGTTCAGAATATTGGAATGCGTCATTTGCGAGATTTATGAAGGGAAACATATCTATCTTTTCGAGGGGGAGATTGCGTATATGTACTCTTTTTTCCTTATCATGATTTTTATCCTGTTGGGTTTTTACATGATAAGGTTTTTAACGAGACAGTACGTAATATCTCAACAATAATAAATAATCAAGGGGGAGTGTTGAGAAAGTCAACTATTACTGCTGAAGAAAGTGATTATTTATGAACATTTACGTTTGTCGACTTTAGTAAGTCGGCAAACTTTCTCTATAAATATGTATGTTACTTCATTCATATGAAGTAACTTTTCTCTTTTCCTTCTTTCTCTCTTCTTCCTCTGTAAAATTTATAAAATTAATAAAATCAGTATAATAATAAAATCTCTATATCTCGATTATTATTCAACAAAATACATATAATAAAATGATATATTATATAATATACCATAAATACTTTATAAAACGAATTTAGATTTATCAACTCTAAACCAACGACACGAAATGAGTTTCAAATCTTATAGATAATGCAAAAGTTATATATTTAACTAAAAGTAAATAGTGCTTTTAATTGAGAAAACATTGTACTATATAGATTCACACAGAATATAATGAGGGACTTAAATCTTTGTCATAACTCTTAAATAAAAATCAACTTTAGATTTATAAATATTAAAACCTAAACCTAAATCTAAAAATAAGATGCAAACTTTATCAATAAACTCAACTGCAAAAATTATTTATTTTATTAATAATAAATAATATTTATAGCTAACACGTTGTAATATATTAAACACATAGAAAAATTATATATTATATTATTTATCATAGTTCTTACATAAAAGCTGAAACGGAAACTTAAAAATAAATTTCAAACCCTAGAAACAAGTTCAAAATTCAAATATTATGTATTTAATAATAATGAATATTGTTTGTAATTAACAACATGTTGTATTGTAGAAACACATATGATACAATGGTATACTATATTATTTATCCTAACTCCTGCACAAACAAAATTTAAATTTATAAATACTAATCTCAAAAAAAAAATCTGCAAAGCCAACTAATAATCTTAAAATTTTGTAGTTTTAAATTTTGAACAGGCAAGTACATATCTCATATAGTTTTTACTTAAAAATTTGGCTTTTTAGTTAGATTTCAAAGTGAATCAATTTGTTTCCAAGAAATCCAAAGCACAAATTGAGAAGAGGAAGTTTTAAACAGTAAAATGGAATAAAAATAATATTGTCAGAATGACAGAAGTGTCATTTTTATAGAATATATACGTTATATCATAATTAAAATCTTTTATGATCACTTTGTGAATTATCCTAGGGTTTATTCTCCCTAATTCCCCAATATATATTGATAAATGTACATATAAATTTGTATATTTATATATCTAAACTTTTTTTTAAAAAATAGTCTTACTTTTAGAAGAATAATATCTAATGATCATAAAAAAATGAAAGTTCAACAGATGACCATTAAAAGTTGGTTAGAATATGTTGTGTAGATGAATCTTATATATTATTTTTGTCCTGTTCTCCTCTCCTCTTCTTTTATTTGCTTTATCTCTAAAACAAAAGTATTGAAGTTTGAGATTTAAGTGACATATTGCACAAACTATCATTTAAATTTCTAAAACAAAAATAAAATTTTAAACAATCTAAGTATAAACAACTAAATAAAACACACTAATACAATATTCTAAATAATTAATATATAAAATTATATCAACTTGTTGGGGATAAGTAATCAGATGGATCATTCCATTGAGAATAGTAAAAGTCATTTGTCTCAAAATCAATTATCGTGACACATTATCTAGAGAAAATGCTAATAAGTGTTTATAGGTAAACATCTAGAACAAGTTGATTAAGGCCACATTTTTCACAAATTCACGACTAGTGGCATGTTATCTGGAGATGGTGACATTATGGGAGAAGTGGTCTGGTCACATAGCAGAACGGACAAGAGCACCTTTCTTGGACCCAAAAGTTTTGACAACCAAAAAAATGTCAAATCCCTCGGAATATACGTTATTGGCTCATAAGTATATTTAAAAAATATTTAGATATTTAATAATCAAATAATTAATTTCAGCAAAGGAAAAAAAAGGTAAATGATTTTTAAAATGATTGTTATATTGTATCACATGATCATATATAACTACACCAAATATATGCACAACAACATGACATATACAAACTATTATGTAATATGTGTTTAACTAGATTTATATCTGCGTACTGCGTAGAAAAAAATATTTTTAAACTATATAATATTGTTTATTAATAATTATAAATTAGATATTTATATATTTTTAAATCTTATTTAAAATTATTTTAATATTAATTTTTTGTATATATAAACTTAGAAAATAAAAATAATTTTTTTACTAATTTAATAATAATTTTTGTTAGTTTAATAAAATATATTATTTTTCTAACCAAATTAATAACAATATCATATATTATAATTATTCTAATAATTTAAACTCATTTATATATTTATTTGAAATTCATTGCGGTGATGACATGTCAATATGTTATTTTTGCTAATAACACGTTAGGGTGAAGTTATATTTTTTTTAAATGTTCCTCAAATAATATGGGATATCATAATCTAATTCGATTGGTCAAAATCTTAACGACGGTGTTAATCTGGTGGGCTAAAAAAACCTAACCCGACCCGAAATCGTTGATTCCCTCTATATATAATATATAATATTTTTCTAATCCACCGAATTAACACCTTCGATTAAAGATTTCAACCAATCGAAAATCAGATTATAATATTAACCACATGTTCTATAATAGTTTGTATATGTCAATATGTTATCCATATACTTTGTGTAGTTTTAGATACATCTAGAAATAATGTTAACATGTGTATGACCATGTTATGGATATATTTAGTTGGTAATTAGTTTTCCTATTTAATTTTGATGTCTCACGGTTTTTTAAGAAATACTTATCCATGTTAGCATGGTAAATAAGGTAGAACTAGATTTAGACTCGTGCCTTGCGCAGGAAAAAATATTTGTATATTATAATTAATTAATTATTAATTAAAAATATAAATTAGATATTTGCATAATTTATTTTTTAAAATATTTTGAACATAAACAAATAATACGTATATATTTTAAATTTTCTATGTTAATTATCTATTAATACATAATTTAATTTATTTTGTTATCACATATTTAAATATTTATATATAATATATTATTAATTATATATATAATATATTATTAATTATATATATATATCTTATTATGTTATTTAATTCCAAAAATATTTATATAATTTAAATAAACTACATATGTATTGATCTCATAATAAAATATATTGATTTTACTATGGTATAATAAATTACATATATCATGTGTCATATATTTATTTAAAAATATTTATAAATTATCGTATATGTAAACTAAAGAAATAAAAATAATTATTTTTTACAAATTTAACAATACTTTTGGTTAGTTTAATAAAATATATAATTCTGTAACCAAATTAAAATCAATGACACATATTGTAATTATTTTATTAATTTAAAATCATTCATAAATTTAAAAATTATTGTGGTGATAACAAATCAGCATGATATTTATGTCAATAACACGTTATGATAAAATTATTTTTTTTAAAGGTTCGTCAAATAATATATTAAAAATATGGTATACAATATTAAAAATATATGGATAACCTAAATTCAAATGGTTATGCTTTAATTAAAATATAAAAATTTATAAATAAAAAATAAAATCGAGAAGGTTACAAAAAATCTCCAATTGAGAACTTTTTATTTGGTGCCAAGCACTATATTAAGATACGACAACTTGACACAGAATGAATGGTTATAATAGAAAGTTGTATGTGTAGAAAATCATGTAAAAAAGCAAAAATGGTTACTAAAACTATTTTAATGTCAGAAAGAAAGAAGTGGAAGAGTCAGAAACGTGGGTGCGTGCTCTTCAAAGATTTCATACTGTTTCTTCTGCATTCTCCACACTTCTTTCTTCTTTCTCTTTTTCTTTCTTTGTCTTTTTAGGTTTCAAGTTGATCTGTCTAAGACTCATCAACTTTTCAAATTGCAATTATCTATGGAAACATAGTTTAAATTATTAAAAATAGCCATTTTTCAAAAAAAAAAAATTCAAATTTAACACTTTAAAATTAAAATTATAAAATAATACAAATAATTATATAAAAATATTTATTTACTCTAAATAAATTATACATAAAATTAAAACATTATATTTGAGTTTTTTTTCTAATTTATGATAATTCTTTTTTATTAACAAAAAGTTTTAATAGATTTTAATTTTAAATTTATGCTATTATTGAAAAATTAAACTAATAATATTAATTTTGGAACAAAAACTTAAAATATACCATTTTAGAGAATTGTCCTTATTAAAAATAAAATTTCCTTCTACAAATGTTTCAAGAGTTTTTTTAATATTTATAATAGTATATTAAAAATAAATTTTAAGTTTTATAATATTTGACTTTAGGTTAATGTTTTAGATTTTTAGAGTTTAGGAGGTAAATTTTAAATTTTAAATTTAAATTTTTAGTTTTAAATAATTTTATGGTATTTTTGAAAATTGATCTTATTTATATAAAAGCAAATTACATAGAAAGAAATTACAGATTGGTTAGAGTGATAGATTGCAATCGAAAACATAATAATTCAATTTGATGAGAATGAGAAGTCGTCTTTCTCTTTGTCTGAGCAGAGCATAAAGCTTTTGATTGTGTGTGTAGCTTTTCCAGACCTGACCAAAGTCAGGGAACACAACTCAACTCAACTCAATGCAAACCTGTCTTTTCTCCTTTTTTTCATTTATCTTTTGTCCAATATATTTCACAATTACAAACAAAGAAAATTAAAACTGAGTTATTAGTTAGAAAGCAATTCACAAAAATAAAGGAGTAGCTTAACAAAAATTATGTAAAAAGCAATGATATGATATATTGCTTTTATTTTATTTTAAAAATTAAATTATTCTCATTTAACTGTTATCTTGTTATATTGATGTTTAACTTATCAAATTGATGTTCTAAACTAAATCTTGAAATCGTAATATTCTTTCTAAATTTAGATGTTATTATATTCAATAAATGTGATTCTTTTTCTTAACATGTTATTTTTTATTTGGAGCTCTAATTAATCAAAATATAACTCTAAAACCAAAATTCTAAATAATTTCTCAACTTTTTAATTAGACTTCCCCATAAAAATGTCATGCTACCGAAACAAATAATTCGTCTTATACAATTAAATGAAAAGTAATTAACCATAAAAAATTATTTTTGTTACATTTTTTCTAGTGTCATTTAGTTAATATATTTTAAAATATTGTCACTAGATGAAAACTCCGGCTATGTGAGTATACATTATTGGTAAATATTCATTTTTTTGCTTTTTCGTTTCATTTTTAGGATCCATTTTTTAGTTATCTATATTTTTCTTATTTCATTTTTGAAATAGTTAAACATATCTTTAGTAATTTTAAGTTAGAATGTTTTATCCTAACAACAACACATCGAGAAATAGTAATCACAGTTGCATGTATTATGATCAAAGTATTGTACGCATACAATCATTTACTTTACATGCTAGATACATATTTTGGCAGTTTTCATAACTTCATCTTAGAATATTATTAATTTTTTAAAAATAGTGTTTATAAACGTAATAATAATTGTTTATTTGTCACAGTGTTTACTAGTGGATCCTCTTTTTCGAGAGATTAGTTCACGATAAAATAATTACGATACAATTTACGATGATAATCTCCGGTGATAAAACGAATAATAATAATACAACGTCTAACTGTAACATATGAATGCAAGTCGTTGCCGCAGACGCTACTGCAGTCACTACCGCAGACAAACCAACAACACATTTGTATTTTCGAGAGATTAGTTCTAGAAGTGTTTACATACATGCTAAAGTCTTCCCTAATTGTCACAAAATTTCTTTTCTTAGAATTTCTTTTACGTCCTCTAGCACTATAATTAAATAGGGAATGGCGTCTTGTAAAATCATTGTTGGTATTTAATATGGTTCAATCACATACAACTGATTTTATGTTTCTCCTTGAATCGAATCCAACTTTTTAAATAAAAACTTCTTTCTCTTTAAAAATTGAGAATAATTTTTTATAAACTATTTGTTAGTATGTAATATTGTTCAAACACATTTAGTAGCTTATATCTAAACTATATCTTAGGTAAAACATTTATTGTGTAACAATGAATTCCACATCTTTTGAACAGAATTTCGATTCAATTCTATTACAAAACATATCCAAATTGATTTTCAAAAAATGTATTCTTTAGGAGATTTGCATCAATCTTTAATTTTAAATAAAACTTTACCTTAGTTTTATCTCTCATAGTTGTACTTTTACTTTCTACTTCTTCAACTTCCGTACACAACTGTACACCATGTTAGAAAAAGATATAAATTTAATACGTTTCATTTTTTTGATAAAACAATTATTATTTTCAGTGCTTCTTAGTTTTAAAATTACTAATTATACAACATTCGATGTCTATTTAAAATGTTTGTTAAAATTACAGTTTTCTCGTGAGTTAATATTTTTTTTCATTCCTATGATTCCTGTTGGTTTATGGATTTACAATTTTATCTTTTCTTTGTATTGTCTTCATCTTTGTCAAAATATTTCCTTTTCAACTGATTCATAGTGTTATCGCTTTATATATACAATAAATAACATTGTATTATTACTTTTCTAGATATGATCTTTATTAATAACAAAATATTTTATTATTCCTAATAAAAGTTTGACGGAAATTTTGTTGGTATGATTTTATGTATATTCAACCTTATGCTATTAAAATTGTTAGTATTTTTAAAAAATCTTTTTCATTTGTTTTTTTATGTCATTACAAATGTTTTGTTTTTTTTAATTAATATGTCTTGTCTATCATTTTTATGGTAAATTGGTTAATAAAACAAATATTTTTTAGAAGAAAAGTTTTAGATAGTGAATTAGGAATGTGTTCGGTAGTATGTCGTTTGATAACATATGTATATGTGTTTGAATGTTTAATTTTACGACTATATTTAAGAGATTATAAATATTTAATTAAATAGACTCATTATTAATTTTATAATAATGATGAGTTTTCTCGTTTTGAATTATAATGGTAATGTGTTTAAATGGACACATGTTATAGTTGCAAGTGGTAACTTGTCAAGCCTAAGAAGAGATTCTTTATACTTGTAGATTTATCTAATAGTACGAAGCTTGAGCTCGACAAAACAGAAGAATAAAATCTGTTATTCTCATTCAAGTAAACCAATGTACCAAGATTTATATTTATACAAATGTGGTTAACTTAACCGGATACAAAACCGGATATAAATATCTTATATAATCTAATAGGCCCCATTAAGATGAGGCATATATGTTGTTAAGACTCTTCTTGGAATTCAAATGAGAATATTGAGATGAAAACAATAGCTTTGTAAGAATGTCAGCAACTTGATCTGTAGTTCGTATATGAAAAAGTTTAATGAGCTCCTTATCGACTTTCTCTCGAACCGTGTGGCAATTCACTTTTATATGTTTTGTTCGTTCATGAAACATGAGATTAGAGGCTATAGAGATGGTTGTAGTGCTATCTGAAAAGAGAATTGATGTTGTATTGAAAACAACCTATAAATCAGATAATAGAATCATAAACCAAGCCATTTCACAAGAAGCAAGAGTTAAAGCTATATATTCAGCTTCAGCCGAGGAACGAGATATTGTAGGTTGTTTCTTAGACCTCCATAATATCAAAGAAGATCCTAAGAACATAGAAAAACCGGTTGTTGATCTCCTACTATCAGGACATGTGCCCAATCGTTATCAGCAAAACCTTTAAGCTGAAATCTGAATCTGCCGAGTAGAACAAACCTTGGCCTATCATGGCTTTAAGAAATTGCAGTATTTGATTCAAAGCTGCAAGGTGAGAAGTGCGTGGAGCAGACGAGTATTGACACAATTTATTCACTGACAAAGTGATGTCAGGATGGGTTAACATCAACCTTCCCACTATACTTCGATATCTCTCTTTATCTTCTAAAAGATCACCATCATCTTTGGATAATTTGAGATTAGGAATCATAGGTATCTTTGAGTCTTTGCAGTCTAGCATTCCAGTATTAGATAAGAGCTCTAAGGTATACTTTCTTTGGCAGATCGAAATTCCTGCAACTGAACGAGCAATCTCTAGTCCTAGAAAATACTTCAAAGTGCCGAGATCTCTTAATTTGAAGCTTTGTTTCAAAGCTACAGTCAGCTGTGAAGCAAGAAGCTCAGTGGTACTAGCGATTATTATGTCATCAACATACACTAAAACTTCTAAAAAACCACCATTAGAACATTTCACAAACCATGTATGATCACCATGAGCCTTTGTAAAACCCAGTTTGAGTAAAGATTCTGAAAATTTTAGGAACCATTGTCTCGAAACCTGTTTAAGACTATAAAGAGATTTCTTCAATCTACAAACAGCATTCTTAGGCAAGTCTCCCAGTTTCATAGCATATCCATCAGGTAGTTTCATGAAAATTTCCTCATCCAAACTGCCATTTAGGAAAGCATTTGATATATCAAGTTGTTCGAGATACCAATTTTTAGATGCCGAAACTTTCAGTAACAATTTTACTGTGGCAAGTTTGGCAACTGGAGAAAAGGTTTCATTGTAATCTAAACCAACTTGTTAAGTGTACCCTTTGGCTACCAATCAAGCTTTGTATCTCTCAAGGCTTCCATCAGCTAAAATTTTTAAAGTAAAGACCCATTTACACCCTACTGCTTTCTTACCAGGAGGCAAACTGACTATTTCCCATGTATTAGTCGATTCCAATGCATCAATCTCTTTATCCATAGCAACACACCATTCCTTGGAATTCTTTGCTTCATTATAAGAATGTGATATTGGGATTTTGTTGATATGATTAACAGACATCAAATGAGTGGTGATAATCGAGAATAAGAGAGAAATGATGATATTGGATAAGGAATATCAGTTTGTGAGGAATAACAATGAAAATCATTGAGGTGAGCAGGAGGTTTTCTGTTTCTATGAGAAGAAACAGGAATAGGTGATGGATTATCAGGAATAGGTGATGGATTATTAGGAAGAGGAGAAGTACCTGAAGTCATAGATTCCACTGGTGTGAAGCAATGGAGAAGTTCTTCTGATGCATTGTTATTAGCCAATGGGAAAATATCTTCATGGAACTCAACATTTCTAGAAATAAAAACAGCATTACTCTTTAAATCCATCAACTTATAACCTTTGAAACCAAATGGATATCCCAAGAATAAACAAGCTCTCGAGCTCTCATGAAATTTATGTCTCTGTTTAGGTGATGTCAATCCGTAACATAAACACCCAAAATTTTTAATCTGAAAGTGACTAGGAACCCTTCCTGTTAATATCTCATAAGGAGTTTTGTTAGAAAGAACCTGAGAAGGAGTTCTGTTGATGAGGAACACGGCAGTCAAAATACAATCTCCCCAAAACAACAAAAGAACTCGAGACTGAAACATAAGAGCACGGGCCACATTTAATATATGTTGATGCTTACGCTCAACAACTGAATTTTGCTCAGGAGTCTCTGGACATGAGTGATAAGAGAGAATGCCTTTTTCTCTAAAGAAATCAGTAAATTTCAACTCAAGAGCATTGTATGATCTTACTGATTTTACTTTGGCATTATACTGGTTTTCAACTTGTTTGACAAAAGCACGGAATACATGAGTTACTTCACTCTAGTTCTTAAGAAGGAAAACCCATGTTGCCCGTGAATGATCATCAACCACAGTTAAAAAATATCTATAACCTTCAGTTGTCTCAACAGCAATTCGTGTTACATATATTGTTCAATGAAGGAAAAGATAATTTTTTTTGTTTTGCCAAGTGACATACATGACAGTAAGATGATTCTCTATTCTTATGTCTAGATATTCCAAAGTTTTCTAAGATGACATCCAACCAAGAATGAGATGGATGTCCAAGTCTGTTGTGCCGTGTTTTCACATCTACAACTCCATTTACTGAAAAATTTGAGAGCCTAGTATCCAACACGTATAGATTCCCAATTCTTTTACACTGACCAATCATCAACCCTTTGGTAGGATCTTGGATTTTTCAACAAGAAGAATCAAACATAACCTCAGAAACAAGGTCAGTGATTAGAGAACTTCTGCTGACAAGATTGAGCTTAAATTCTGGTATAAACAAAATATTTTTCAAAACAATATCCTTGTTTATCCTTACTTCACCAATTCCACTTATTTTGACTTTTGATCTTGTAGGAAGATTCACACAGCTCATGATAGAAGTGTTTAAGTTTGTAAACAACTTCTCATTATACGATACATGATGAATTGCTCCAGAATCCACAACCCAAACATGATCATTGAGCTGATTTCGTGAAATATTCAAAATACCAACAAAATGTAAAGTCGAAGTGGAAAATTGAATACCAGAGTTGTCCATCGCAGTTCCTGAAGTACTTGTTTCATGAAACTTATCAGGAGAAGGTGAGGTTTGAAGTTGAGAGTTGAAAAGAGCAATGAAGTTCTGAATTTGATCCTTCGAAAGATTTGCAATCAGATTTTCAAGATTCATTGTTTTCTCCTCTGGTTTTGTAGCAAAAACATTTTCAGTAACATGAGGAGGTTTTTGAAACTTATCTCCTTTGTTCTTATTTGGATAACCTGGAGGGAAACCATGTTTCTTGTAACATCTGTCTACTGTATGTCCTGTCTTGTTGCAAAATGAACAAAGAAAACGTCATTTTTGTCCATTTTGAACATAGCAAACAGTAGATGAGTTGTTTGTGGTTTCAAAAACTTGAAAAGCAGCAGGAGGAGTTATAGTGTTCGAGAAAGTCTTTTGGCTTTCATTTTGATCCAAGATGTTGTAAACTTCAGCCAGAGATGGAAGAACTTTCTTCATAATAATCTGCCACCTGATTATAGCATAGGAGTCATTAAGACCAGCTAAATTTTTTACAATTCTTGCTCTTTCTGCCTTCCTTTGTAACCTTTTTGCTTTTACACAAGTGCAAGGTTCATCTGGTTCCTCAGCACTTTCAAGATTACTCCATAATGTTTTGAGAGTGGTAAAATATTCAGAAAGAGACATAGATCCTTCACGTAGATCTTGTATCTGTTGAGTTAAGTTGAAAGTTCTCGGCAAATTTGTCATATGAAAACGACCGTATAAGTCATTCCATATATCAGAAACATCATTCAATCTTAGAATACTACGATAGATTTGTGGAGAAACCGAGTTCAATAACCATGATTTCACCATACTATTGCATCTAGACCAAAAACAGAAATTAGGATCTTGATTATCAGGCCTAAGCAAGATTCCATCAACAAATCCTATTTTGTTCTTTGCGTCTAAAGGTATTCGCATCGCGGAATTATAATCATCATAGTTTGAGAGAAATGAATTGCAAACCTGGATGATCGGCGCTATGCATGAAGAAAGGAGAATGGATCGAGTCAATCGGAACAGCTGCTGCATGCGATCTTTATACCACCGAATTTGAAATTTCCGGCAAGTCGATCGGGGCAGATCTTGTCGCTGTCGCTAAGCGAGTCGATTTTCTTGAAATCCTTTTAACAGAAACCATTCTACCCATAAGTGATCAATGAGATCAACAATTGAGCTGAAAAAGAATGGATTTTCGAAGAATTTCAAGAGAAAATGAATGATTATCGAGCAAAAAGCTCTGATACCATATTACGAAGCTTGAGCTCGACAAAAGAGAAGACTAAAATCTGTTATTCTCATTCATGTAAACCAATATACCAAAATTTATATTTATACAAATGTGGTTAATTTAACCGGATACAAACCGGATATAAATCCCCTATATACTCTTATTATTATTTTTTTTTATCTCATTTACTTTATTCTAAATGACAGTATAGATTGCATACACTCCAAGTCAACATAATTATATGTTATCATATCTTACATTAATAAAAAAATTCACGATTGTCTTTTTTGTCACAAATTTCACTATTGTATTTCTGTCACGAATTTCACGATTTTCTAACATCCAAAATTTAATATATTGACTGATAACATTTTAACAAACAAATTTTATGATTTACAAATATATTAGATTGATATGTCAAATTATCCGAATATTTTAATGAAAATAATATTTTAAAAATAATTTACTAAAATATCTATAAAATAGTAGTATATAAATATTTAAAAATATACTATATATAAATTATCTAATATTTCAACATAAAAAATATTATGGCATAAAAATCATATACAATATAAAAATATTAGAAATTTTAAAATATAGTAAATAAAATATAAAACAAAAATTTGGATTCATTAAATACTTATTATATCTATAATTTCTTATTTATTTAACAATATTATCTATTTAAAATAGAGGCAATTTAAATTCATTGGTATAATCCGATTTTATTGTTTATTTTATTTATGTAACCAATACTAAAAAAATTTATTTTTCTTTTAAATAAAAAATAAATTATGTAGGTATTTAATCAGATTTACAAATAAACAATTAACTATAAGATGTAAATATTTTTCAACCTTTGTTTAAATCTAATATTTACTGATTCAATAAAAAGATACTACATAGTATCCACAACACATAAAAAGACAAGGTTCTGACAGATGACTAAGCCTATCAGAAAATAATTTAAGACAGAAAATTGAATCGCTAAATTTACTGACATATTGGTTTGTAAACCAGATTTTACACACATTCTCAATTCCATCACTAATCGTAGAATAGTTTTAGTTAATGACAGAACTTAGGCTACTAATAACAAAAGTTTATATAGCTAATCACTTGTGTTTTCATGTTGTGTTAAACCATTTTCTTAGGCAAGCATAAGCGATTTAAACATTGAAATGAGATCATATGACTATTTTACACAAATGCAATAAACTCTTAATTGGTTTTAAAAGTGAGAAAATTATCATTACCAACTTGATGAGAGACAGAACGTTGACAAAAATAATAATACAAAAAGATGATCAAATGAAGAGTGAGGTAGAAACTGAAGAGTTAGAAGAAGGCCATTCATCAAGAAACCTATAAACTCTCTTGTTCCGTTGCTCTGCTTCTTCTTCTTCTTCTTGTTCATATTCTTGATCTTCTCTTTGTTTAAGCTTTTCATCAAGTATCAGTGGTCTCTCTCGTGTCCCTAAGTCAGTACTAAGGACGAAGTAACTTCGATCAGGCTGCTTCTCACACTGTTCCAAAGATTTATACCCATAAGAGCTATCATAATCTTCCATTGCTGAACCAGAACTGCTTTTGGTTGACCATGAAGGTTCTATGGAGAAGAAATCATCCATGTATCCACTTCCTCTTCTTACCCTTAACGTTAAGAGAGAAAAAGGCTCAAGCTTTGTGTTGCCATTAGAGAAAAAAAAATGAACAAAAAAGGAGGGGTTGTGTCCAAAACCTGGAAGAAGAGAGAGAAGAATCTAGAAAGAGATTTGGTGTGGAGGAAACAGTGAATTGAGGAGGAGGAAGAGGCTTTCTTGATGATGAACGATTCTTGCCTCTATGCATATGTCTCTCACAATATTTAGAATCTGGTGAAGCTTCTTTAGAGCATCTCCATTTCTTGCCATCAGTTCTTCTGCATCTTCCTGGCTCTGTATCTATCTTTCTTCCCATTCCCATGTCGTATACGTTCCACCTAACTACACACAACAAAGTTAATGTCTTTATAACATCACTAACAGCACAAAAAGATACAACATTTACACTGCAGTTGACAAGAAATCTATCGTAGAGGTGAAACCAAAGAGGAAAGGAAGAGAAAGTTTGCTTACAGTGTGGAGAGAAGAAGTTGGAAGGTGAAGAGGAAGAAGACGAAGAAGAGAAGAGAAAAGGTCTTTTGATGAGGAAGAGAAGATGAGGTGGAACTGGAACATTTGCAGCTAAGTACTTGAAGACAAGAGCTTGATTTTCAAGCTCTTCCCATTGTGAGTCCGTGAAGGGAATCCTAGTGGCCATGAGGAGAGAGAATTGATGAAGAAGAAGATGAAGATGGTTGTATGTGTAGAGAAAAAAAAGAGAGAGTAGGTATGTTTGTATTGATAAAGTGTCCATTGGTCACCTGCACTCTGCAGAATCTCTGTGCACCAAGCGGGACAAGCCCGTGCTTGCGGCCCTTCATATTTTTTTTAAAAGAATCGGCCCTTATTCTGAAAATATTTTTATATTATAATGTAAAACGGCCATTTTTTTCTTTTTTGCTTGCGGCCTTCTTAAACTCAGGGCCGGCCCTGGCTTCATGTCCTCTTCTTGTTTATTATTCCTTTTTCTTTTCACCATGTTTTGGTTTCATCTTAAGCATCATTTAAGTATTTTGTTCTTTCTTTCTTTCTTAAAAGCTAGATTTGTGACACATTGGGACACATTTAACATAAGTTAATATCTTCCCATGATAAAATTTATAGATATATTAATTATATTCAGGCGTTTGTATCTTTCATTTTGTTTGATAAGATATTGAAAAACGAGAAAATTGGTAACCAAAAAGAGAATCTATGAAGTCATGAAACTAAGAGGCAAAAGCTGTAAATGATTACATAAAGTTAGTAAAAACCTTTAATTTGTCTTATAAATATATGTAGATTCGGATCTTGTAATATAAATATGAAAGTTTCACAGAAGATTAAAAAAAATATTGATAAAGTTTGTGAAAGTAGTATTGAATTCAAACCCTACAATACTTACAAGGCATTTATTTATGATCCTTAATATAGTTCCTATTTTGCCAAGCGAAGAGATTTATGTTCGTCATTTATTTGTGAAAGTAGTCTTGAATGTTTACGTACGTATAAATCCCCAAAATATTATTTTACTATGTTTTATTAATATAGCAATATTATGAGAGTACTTCCAATACGAGTATCTTTATAGAGAGTGTATTAAAAGTTTTACTATAAAACTGTTCGAATCAGAAAAAAATCATGAATATTTTTCGCAGTGTATACTCATTCACCAATTCCACAAAAACTGTTTCAATAAATTTGTTAACAAGAAAAACATTTTGTTCTTTTTTTACTGTGTAAGAATATTTCATATAATACTATTTAAATCAGTGAATGAAATCTCTTTCTGACGAGAAAAAAGTATAAAAACCTAAAAAAAATACAAAAAACAAAAGAACTCGTAATTTAGAAAGTTAATATAAAATATTTTTTTAAATTTTTGTTCCAAGATTAATATTATTGAATTAAATTTTTAATAATAAAACAAATTTAAATTAAAATATCTTAAAAAAATTAATAAAAATAAATAAATTCTAAATTAGAATATAAATATAATATTTTAAATTTTTATATAATTTATTTAGATTAAATAAATATTTTCACATAACTATTTGTGTTATTTTTGAAATTTTAAATTTATAATACTAGATTTAAAACAAAAATTTTAAAATATTTTATTTTATGATATTATTTTAATTTTGTTATTAATACTACATAGTTAAGAAGAAGAAAAAGCCAATTCCAATAAGTTTATAAATGATTTATAACAATTGCCTTCAATCCAATAACTCGTACCGTGTGAGTAGACATACTTCGTAACAACTCGTAGTCATAGCCTTACAAATCGACATGTATAGAATTAAATATATAGACTCCATTTGTGTTAATAACACTATTAATAATATATTATTTGTATAAAAACTATTTATAGGAAAATTAAAGTTAAAATAAAATAAAAAGTTTGCAAGAAAAAGAGAGAGAAGGGAAAATAATGAGTCTGCACACTCTGCAGTCTTCCCTTTCACAGCTCTCCCTCACTCCCATACACACCCATCACTCATGTCACATCTCTTTCTCTTTCTCTATCTCTTCCCATATTTTATTTTTGTTTTATTTATAAAAATGTAAATTATTTTCTGTTTTTATTTATTTTAATTACAACTTACTTTTTTCTTCAGCATAATTAGGTTATAATCTTATGAAACCGTTTTAGTGCGAGGTTAATAAAGTGAATAATAAACCATTATACATTAATATTTGGGTATAATAAAAACAATTTAGTTTAACAATTATGGTGAAGTGGTGGTTGTGCACAAATTCCTCTTCAACTTAAAGATGCCATGATGGTGCTTTCGACCTAGCCATGGTGGTGTTCTCAACCTAGGATAGTAGCCGTGTGGCCGGTAGCCGACATCCTGTTCTTCAAAATGTTGTAGAGGTGCTCTCAGTCTATTTTGACCGTTTGGCTGGTAGGTATCTTTTTCTTTCGATAGAGTCTTTCATGTTCTGGCTGTGGTTTAGGGTAGTTGAAAGCCTTGTCGCGAACTTGGTCATTTCCAGCCTTTTATATTCGCGAACTTGGTAGTTTTCTTTTAAGATGATGATAATGGAAACAGGATGGATATTACATGTAATGGATTATTCTTTTTTTTTTTTTCGTTTTGGTTCCTAAACCTTAGCCAATGCGCGTGAATAGTGAATGGATGCCGAGTTGGTTTTTTTTTTGAATGCCGAATGACTAAAACTAATGTTAGAACTAAACAGATTTAGATAAAAAAATATACAACATACTTTTGATACCAAAATTATACAAGTTTGGAATCGTGACCGTAATACTCTCGGATTGGTACAATGAGTTTGGATAAGAAACTCGACTGTCAGCTTCTTAGGATAATTTTTAATGTGTGTTTGGGGGGTGATATAAACCACACAAGGTATGAGAAATCTTGTGATAAAACACAACTAGGGATGTTAAAATGGGTTTAATATTAATGAGTTTAATATTAATGGGTTTTTAGTGGGTACTTACAAATTTAAAAACCCATTTATACCCATTTATTAAAATTAAGATTAATGGATTTAAATGAGTATTCATTTAAAACCCATTTATTAAAAGGGTTTTTGCTTTAAAAAATGGATACCCTACTAAACCCATATATATTTTTTTTTGTTTAATCAACAATAATTCAAACAAATATTTTATAATAAGTAATCAATAACTTTTTGTAAAAAATAAAGAATAAAAATCACGTTTCAGTAAAAAATACAAAATTATATTTTTAACGTAAAAATGCGGAATTATATTTTGGCGAGAAAATGCGGAATTATATTTTTCTGAAAAAATAATGAATTATGTTTTTGCCGAAAAATGCAAAATCACATTTTCGACAAGAAAATATAAAATTATATTTTTGGCGGGAAATTATGAAATTAACGGAAAAATACAAAATCACGTTTTTAGCGGAAAAATGTTGAATTACGTTTTGGTGGAAAAATATAAAATTACGTTTTCGACGGAAAAATTCTGAATTACGTTTTTGGTAGAAAATGTTGAATTACGTTTTTACGAAAAAATATAGAATCACGTTTTAAATGAAAAATGCTTAATTTATGACAAAAATATAGAATTATTTCGTGATAGAAAATGAATTTAAACGGAAAATAAATAAAGTAACTTTACCCATTATAACATTTAAAAATGTTAGAAAACTCAAATTTCTTATGAAACATAGGACAAAAATTCAATATTTTATTTTTATTAAAAATATTTTAATATATTTATAAAAAATAAATAAAGTTATTACCTATTTTTAAAATAAAAATTACAATATTATTTTATTAAGAATATAATGGTTATAAATAAATATAAACAAGAAAAAAAAACCTAAAATGGATTAAATGGTTAAATGGGTTTGAATGTGTTTAAATGGGTTAGTGTAATTATAATTGGGTCTAAATGGGTAACCCTATTAAATCTTATAATAAATGGGTTTTATAAAATTTGGGGTTTAAATGGGGTAGATTTTATATGGGGTAGGTTTAAATGGGGTGGGTATACCCATTTTAACATCCCTAAACACAACTCTTGATCTAGCAGTACCAGTCTCGACTAGGGTAAGGGTTAGACAAGAGGAATTTTTACGAAAAGTCTTTTGAGAAAGAAATTTCAGATCTTTCTTGATATGTGAAAAAGTTATCGAATTAAAATGTTGAATAAGATTTATTAATATGATTGGTAGCCCTGATCTTCTAGGATCGACACAACTAAAAAGAGGTACAAAAATACAAAAGAAAAATACAACAAAATGGAAATAAAGATAAAGAAAAACTACTTAATATTCATGACTCACAGAAAAGGAAAAATACTATGTTTCTATCCTGCAAAAAAATGCAAGACAAAATATATGAATTAAAAACTTACCTACTTACCTTTTGGCAAAAAAATAAAAAGTGACCGTCTTTGTGGTTGTCACGCACCAAGCATCACTTGTGTGCTTGAAGTAGGGTCACGCGCCAAGCATCACTTGGGCGCTTGAAGTAGGGTTACGTATCTTGGGCCTTGAAAACCTTTGCAACGAGAACCCATGCTTCTGGAGATGTTTGGAGAAAAGGTAGGTTATTGGCTTGGTTGCTGAACTTCTAGCCCATGGCCGAGTTGTTTTAGTCCGCTTGATCTAGAAGCTCTTCCATGAACATGATGAATTTGTGGTAGAATGTACGAAGTCCTACTTCTGGTCATTGTTCCTTGTGACACCATTGGAGCTGAAATCTCCTCTAAGTCTTAGCTTTGCAGCTGGCTGGTCAGTTGGGCCGAATCTTCAAGCGTGTTGTTCACGCTGGCCATCTCGCTGTTCGATCTAGCCATGTCGCCACTCGGGCCAGCCATGTCGCCAATTGTGCTGACTGTTTTGTGCATGTCTTCTGGTCCGCCATTTGGTCAGGTCCTTCTGGCTAGGCATTTGATCTAGTGCCCTCATCATCCCTTTCATCTTCAGTAGGTTTTATTCTTAAAACTGGATCATCTACAAGAAAGGGAACTAAACAAGTTATGTTGAAAGTGTTAGACACATTAAACTCACCTGGGAGGTCAAGCTGGTAGGTATTATTGTTGATTCTCTCGAGGATCTTGAATGGCTCATCGCCTATGTGAACTAGCTTGGAACTCTTTAAATGGGGGAGCCGCTCCAATCGCCGGGTTGGAAGATCATCTCTTTTCACTTTTTTTTTGGCATGAGTCATGCACTGCTCGGTCCTTTTTTCTAGGTTTTGCATGATCTTTTGGTGTACTTTCTTGAAAAACTCTACCTTAGACTCCATTCAGGTTGGTCATCTTAGCTGGTAGCAGTGGAGTTTGTTCCAAAGACGTTTGAGGGTTAAAACTCTAGATAACTTGAAAAGGTGTCTTCTTGGTGGTCGAGTGCACGATCCTGTTATAAGCAAACTCTATGAATGGTATGCACTCCATCCATGTCTTGAGATTTTTACCAAGTGTGGTTTTGAGGAGGGTAGACAATATCCGGTTGACCACTTCAGTTTGACCATTAGTTTGAGGGTGGCACGTGGTGGAGAACAAGAGCTTGGTGCCTAGCTTCCTCCAAAGAGTTCTCCATAAATGACTCAAGAATTTTTTGTATTGGTCTCACAAAATGGTCTTTGATACTCCATGAATACGTACTATCTCTTTGAAGAACAATTCTATCATTTGTGTGGCATCTTTGACATACGCACAAGGTATGAAATAGGCCATCTTTGAGAAGCGGTCTACTACAGCAAATATGGCATCCTTATGGTTGATCTTAGGCAGGCCTAGAACAAAATCCATTGAAATATCTACCCATGGATGAGTTGGTATGGGCAGAGGGAGATACAACCCATGAGGATGCACTCTGGACTTAGTCTTCTTGCATGTTACACATCTTGTGCAATGGGTTTCTACGATCTTCTTGATGTATGGCTTGTAGAAGTGCTTTTTGACCATGGAAAGTGTCGTGTCGATGCCAAAGTGGCCCATAAGACCTCCACCGTGACCTTGTCATGTGATTAGTTCTCTTAAGGATCCTTGAGGTGTGCAAAATCTTTTTTTTCTCAGAACAAGAACCCATCATGTAGATAAAACTTGCCATGATTTCCTTTGCTACACTCCTTGTAACTTTTGGAAAAGTCTGAATCATCCTTATAGAGATCTCTGATGTTCTCAAACCCTAAAATCTTAGCTTCCATGGTTGATCACGGTATATCTGCTTGATACTGCATCAGACACAACATTGTCCTTACCCTTTATGTAATGATGTAGAAAAATGTCTCAATATTCTCCATCCACCTAGCATGCTTCCTTTTGAAGTTGGTATGCCCTTTTAGGTGCTTGATGGTCTCGTGATCAATATAGATCAAAAACTCTTTGGACAGCAAGTAGAGCTGCCAAGTTTCCAAGACCCAAACCAAGGCATAGAACTCTTTGTTATAGATCAGGTATTTAAGTGAGGCCCTACCTAGATTTTCACTAAAATAACCACTAGCTGGACTCCTTATGTTAAGACCGCGCCTATACCAATGTTTGAAGCATCATATTCCACTTCAAAAGTTTTGTTGAAGTCAGACAAGACTAACACCGGGACGTGAGTAAAGCTGTCCTTCATGGCTTGGAATGCCTTCTCTTGGGCTTCCCCCCAGCTAAACCCCATGTTCTTCTTCATAACCACCATCAAGGGGGAGGCTATACTGCTGAAATTTAGCATGAACCACCGGTAGAAGCTGGCTAGTCCATGAAAACTCCTCACTTGGCTGATGTTGTTGGGTGTTAACCATTTTTGAATAGCTCGGATCTTCTCTTCATCAACATGTAGGCCCTTTGAACTCGTAACAAAATCTAGAAAGGCAAGTTTATCACTAAAAAGGTGCATTTCTTGAGATTGGCATAGAACTCTGTTTTTTCGAAATGTATTTAGCACCATCTCAAGATGTGATATGTGGTCATTTATACACTTGTTATATACTAAGATGTCATCTAAATAAACCACAATAAACTTACTGATGTATATCCTAAGAACTTGGTTCATAAGACGCATGAAAGTGCTAGGGGTGTTGGTCAAGCAAAAAGGCATGACTATCTATTCGTACAACCCTTTCTTAGTCTTGAATGAGGTCTTACATTCATCTCCTTCCTTCATCCTCACATGGTGGTACCTATTTTTGAGGTCGATCTTCGAAAATACAGTGGCTCCACTTAACTCATCCAGCAAGTCATCCAACCGGGGTATGGGGTGGTACTTGATAGTAATATTATTGATGGTCTAACAGTCTACGCACATGCGCCACGTTCCATCTTTCTACAAGACTAAGGGCACTAGTACGACATATGGGCTGAGGCTATCCCGCACATAGCCTTTATTCATGAGCTCCTTGACTTGCTTCTCACGTTCTTTGGACTCTTCTAGACTCATCTTGTACGCTAGCTGGTTGGGCAAGGCTGCTCCAAGCACGAGATTGATCTGATACTCAATGTTGCGCAAGGGAGACAGGCTGGCTGATATATCTTCAGGGAATATATCTTTGAATATTTTAAGTAGGTCGGACACTTCAGGGGGCACCTTTATGTCATTTTTTCCTGTATTCAAAATTTTCTTAAAGACCATTAGAAGCATCAAATCCTTAAAGGCCAAAACTCTTTGGACATGATTTAGTTGAATGAGAAAATTAGATTTTATCAAGCTTAGCGATGTTAAAATAGGTATACCAACCCCATTTAAATCCAGCTCATATAAGACCCACTCCATTTAAACGTCAAACCATATAAAACCCATTTATTATAAAGGTCTAATAGAATTATCCACTTATACCCATTTATAATTACACTAACCCATTAAAACCCATTTAACCCATTTAATCCATTTCAGGTTGTATTTAATTTTTTCTTGTTTATATTAATTTACAAACATTATATTTTAATAAAACAATATTGAAATTTTTATTTAAAAAATATGTAGTAACTTTATGTATTTGTTAAAAAAATAATTTTTTTTATAAATATTTAAAAAAATAAAACATTGAATTTTTGTCATATGTTTCATGAGAAATTTGAATTTTATAACATTTTTAAATGTTAAAATAGATAAATCTACCTCATTTACAACTTGCATCGGTACTACATCACATACGATTTAATCTTGGTAATGGTCCACACTGAATGATACCATCACACGTTCATGGATTTTGAGCTAAACCTTGTTGTCAAGCAGCCTTAGCCGGTATGGCCGAGGGTATTTGTCTTCTCAAGACCTACCTTTTCGACCATATAGGCACTGGCCACTTTAGTGCAATAACCACTATATGTAATTAAGTTACATACCTTGCCTCTGATGGTGTACCGGTTGTGGAAGATATTCTTATGCTGAATGGTCTCGGCTGGATCAACCATCCCGCTTAAGATTCACCGTGTCACCAACACTTCTCCTACATCTAGATACTCTATGTCTCCATACTCCCGCCCAATTCATTCTCTTATTCATCCTGAAACTCATACTCTCCAGCCTTCATGATCAACATGACTCGTTGATTTGGACACTTCTGTGAAATGGGGTCGCACCCCCTAACTTAGAGCAAGTTATATCATGGGAACGTTGAGGGTTAAATGACTTACTTGGTTTGGCTTGTTGGTCACGAGTTGGCTCAGTAGCCTTGCTCTTGATTCTAGAGTCTATTTCAAGTCCTTTGTCCTTTTCCATGGGTTTGCTGCCGCCATTGTTTAGTGTCCAAGGCGTCTTGGTCCGGTTGCGTAGGTCTTGGCCCTTGCGCTTGATGTGTTTCTCGGCCTGAACAGATAAGTAGAAGAGATCCTAGAAATCGTTTTAGATTTGTCTCTCCCCCTTACGGCTGATCCTCTATTGCAAGCATTCCAAGAACTGAGCTA
The DNA here is from genome assembly GCA_018901935.1 of Pugionium cornutum. Classification (NCBI taxonomy): domain Eukaryota; kingdom Viridiplantae; phylum Streptophyta; class Magnoliopsida; order Brassicales; family Brassicaceae; genus Pugionium; species Pugionium cornutum. The sequence continues at coordinate 12,343,690 of CM032160.1, forward strand.
TCAATGCATACTCATCATCTTTTAGTTCCAGTCGGTTTCTTAGCCTTTTGAATTCCTCATAGTACTCCTTCCATTGACCTTGTGCCCTGCTTTAGAATTTGAAAACGTCATTTCAAATCTCTATGAAAGTAGGGTGGTATAAAACTTTGCCGCATGAGCTCTTTTATGTCAACCCATGAGTCTAAAGGCCTTATTCTCTTCCTCCTACAGTCGGAGACCTCTCGATCTTACCATATGAGAGCATTATCCGTGAGTTGAGCTACTGCTTTGGAGATCCTTCTTGGTATGTCTAGTTGTAATGATAAAAATGTGATCCACACTTTGCTCCAAATCTACATAGGCCTCAAGGTCTACTTTTCCTATAAAAATAGGAGGAGTTAGCTTAATATCATGGTGAGGTGGCTGGTTGTGCACAATTTCCTCTTCATCTTCAAGATATTGTGGTTGTTCTATCGGTCTAGGGTGGTGGCCGTGTGACCGTTAGCCATCATCCTCCTCTCCAAGAAGTCGCGGAGGTGTTCTCGGCCTAGGGTTGTGGCCGTGTGGCCGGTAGCTGTCTTCTTCCTCCTGGTAGGGCCCTTTCTGGTCTGGCCATGGTCTAGGGTGGTTGAAGGCCTCGGCATGACCTTGGTCATTTCCAGCTATCTCGATTCACATGTTTCTTATGGTCTGGAACTTCGCCGGCTGCTCACGCGCTCAAATCTTTCTCTAGTGGAGGCGAGTTGAGTTTGGAGCGTGGTAAACATGTCCATCATAGCATCGGTCGAATCTTGATTGTTGATCTCAGCCATCATGTATTACAATAGAATTAAATGGTGAGTTGTTCCAAAAATTTATTCTAGGAATTTTAACTTTTATGAAAAAAGAAGATATGCGATAAAAAGGAAATTTAACTAATTCTTGAAGCTGATTTTTTTTTTTTTTGTTGTATTTTAGTAGTTTTTGCAAAGATGATGATAATGGAAAAGGATGATTAAATCAATGAAAATATAAACTAAGATGGATATTACAATGCAATGGATTACTCTTCTTTTCTTTTTCATTTTGATTACTAAAGCTTAGTGAATTTGCGTGAATAATGAATGGATGCCGAGTTGTTTTTATTATTTTTTTTGAATGCCGAATGACTAAGACTAATGAAAAAAATAATTAGCTTTGGATAAGAAAGATACAACTTGGCTCTAATATCAAAAATGATACAAGTTTGGAATCGTGATTGTGATATTCTCGGACACCTTCAAGGAGCTTGGGTAAAAAACTCGGCCGTAAGGTTCTTAGGATAGTTTTTGGTGTGTGTTTGGGGGTGATGTAAACCAAATGAGATATGAGAGGCTTTGTGATAAATCACAACTCTTGATCTAGAAGTATGGGTCTCGACTAGGGTAATAGTTAGAAAAGATAAACTTTTGCGCAAAGTCTCTTGAGAAAGAAAATTAAGGTCTTTATTGATACGTGAAAAAAGTGATCGACTACAATGTTAAAGGAGCCTTATTAATTTTTTCGGTAGCCTAAACCTTCTACGATTGACACAAGTAAAAAAAAAGTTACAAAAATACAAAAAGGAAAATACAACAAAATAAAAATAACCGTAAAAACAAACTATTTAATGTTCATGACTCAAGAAAAAGAAAAATACTATGTTTTTTATCCTGCAAAATAAAAAGGCAAGACACAATATATGAATTTAAAACTTACCTACTTATCATTCGTCCAAGAAATAAAAAATGGTCGCCTTTGTGGTTCTCACCCGTCAAGCATCACTTACCTACGTATCTTTGGGTCTGACCACTTTTGCGAGGAGAGCCCATGCTTCTGGAGATGTTTGGAGAATTAGTAGGCTATTGGCTTGCTTGCTGAACTTCTGGCCTGTGGTGGAGTTGTTCTGGCCCACTTGATTTAGAAGCTCTTTCACGAACATGTTGAATTTGTGGTAAAGTGTGCGAGTCCTACTTCTGGTCATTGCTTCTTGTGGCACCATTGGAACTGAAATCTCCTCTAAATCCTGGTCTTGGAGCTGGCTTGTTAGTTGGGCCAAGTCTTCAAAGCGTGTTGCTCGTGCTGGCCATCCCGCCGCTCAATCCGGCCATGTCGCCATTTGGGAAGGCCATGTCGCCAATTTTTCTGGCTCTGTTGTGCATGTCTTCTCCTCGGCCATCTTTTTGGTCAGGTACTTCTGGCCGGCCATTTGATCTGGTGCCCTCATCATCTCCTCCCTCTTCAGTAAGTTTTGTCCTCAAAACTGGATCATATGCAAGAAAGGGAGCTAAATCAGTCACGTTGAAAGTGTTAGACAAATTAAACTCACATGGGAGCTCAAGTTGGTAGGCATTATTTTTTATTCTATCGAAGATCCTGAATGGCTCATCTCCTCTAGGGGCTAGATTGGAACTCCTTAAGTGGAGGATTTGTTCCTACCTTAGGTTCGCTGGGTTGGAAAATCATCTCTTTTTGCCCGTTGTTGGCATGAGTCACATATTGTTCGGTCCTCTTCTTTAGGTTCTCCGTGAAATTTGGGTACATGTTTTTGATATACTCTGTGATGTAAGATTGAGTATCAATCTCACAAGCGGTACGACCGTGACTCGCAAGACCGATAATCTCTCTTGGCTTAAACGAGCAAGGGAACTAACATGAGGGTATTTTGACCAAATCACATGATCAAATAGAGGTGAACTAAGGGAGTTTAAATCTCTCAAACTAACCTGGCCGCGGCTTCAATAGAAAAGAAATGAATCATACACTTAATTTCTAAAGAACAAGAACAAGATTTAAAGACAAGGATTTGAAGAAAATACTTTGTAGTCAACTTTTTATTTAAATGGGGGTCTGCCTTTACAATGAGGCCATTCAGAGCTTATATAATGCTCATAGCAATGGTCATAAGGTCTAAAAAGAGAAAAACAAATCATATATTTAAAGTATATGGTTGTTGGCTATTAATGTCTAGTTTCACCAACCTGGACAATGTAGATACTTGTATCTTGAGAGCTTAGGGGCAAATTTAAGGTGTATAGGTACATCCTGGATGTTTTGGAAAGTCTTTAAGCCATGCCCAAATTGTAATAGATATGTTGCAATCTGAACACATTAAATTGGGTCCATATATGGCAAGTCTTGTAGAAGAGGTATACTCCTTATCCTATGGTGCCTGGTGCATGGTTGGTTGACTTTGAGTTTCCTTACGGCCTTAATAATCTCTCCTGGACTCCATGTTTTGGTTTGCAAGTTATTAAATTGGTTGGTCATTTCACTTGCCATAAATAGCTCCATTCGGTTCATTTGAAGGTATGGATGAACCCACCTGGTCCAAGGTGTGTTTGGACTTCTAGAAGTTCTTAAGAGATCTCCTAGAAGTACTACAAAGTCTCCTGGTCTCCAAAAAAAGTTTGGAGACTTTCTTATAAGGGAAAATCCAAATATGGTAAATTCCGGAAACACCAACTTGATGAATTGTGCATGACTTAGTCTGGCCTGGTTTGGGGTGACCTCCATGTCGCTGTGTGTTCTCTGTGAGTCAGGATTATAGGAAAGGTTTGGTCTTGGTGGACTGCTGCTTGGTTAGGCTTGAATTATTGAAGATACACCCATATATCCTTTCGATTTTGAAATTACATAGGTCTCAGGGTCTACTTTTCCTGCAAAACTAGTATGAGTTAGGTTAACATCTTGGTGAGGTGGTGGTTGTGCAAAAATTACTCTTCATCTTCAAGATTTTGTGCTGGTGTTATCAGTCTTGGGTGATGGCCATGTGGCCGGTAGCTGTCATCCTCCTACTCAAGGTGTTACAGAGGTGCTCTTGGCTTAGGGTTGTGGCCATGTGGCCGATAGCCATACTCTTCCTCCTGGTAGGCCCCTTCCTGGTTCGGTCGTGGTCTAGGGTGGTTGAAGGCCTCGGCGTGAGAAATCATTAGCTGCTTTCACTTTGTGAGAAATCATTCAACAAACATTTTAGAAATAAAATTTTTCTTTTTAAGAAAGTTTATCTCTTGTTCCTTGTGAACAATTCGATCTTTTGGTGTGGAATATCCAAAGATCAATTCGCTAAATCAAGAGGTTCGTCACCCTCTTGTGTGACCATTTACCATCCAAGGATTGTAGTTATGTTGTAAGATAGTATCAGGCATAGGGAGATACATCATTTGTTGGAGCTACGTACAACTCCTCTCTATGGATTCCACCGCCTATTTTTTATTTCATTTGAAGATAGTTCAGGCATTGAGAGTTACCTTCATTGTTGGTACTACATGAAATTTGAGAAGTTTAAGATTATCCAAATTCCTACTTAGAGTGTGATCTTGGAAAGCATACGATCCAATATTGTATCATTTGGTGTGAGAGCTACATTCTAAGTCGGTATCAGTTTTCTGTCCCTTATTTATCTTCATTTATTTTTATTCATCTTCTTATATCTTTTCTTCTCCTGGTAGAACCAGGAAGGGCCTACCAGGAGGAAGACTACGACTATCGGCCACACGGCCACAACCCTAGACCAGGAGCACCTCCGTAACACATTGAATAGGAGGATGACAGCTACCGGCCACATGGCCACCACCCTAGACTGAAAACACCAGCAAGAAATCTTGAAGATGAAGAGGACTTTGTGCACAACCACCACCTCACCAAGATGTTAAGCTAACTCCTAGTTTTGCAGGAAAAGTAGCCCATGAGACCTATGTAGATTGAAAGCAAAAGGATACATGGGTGTATCTTCATGAATTGAAGTCTAACCAAAAAGCGGCCCACCAAGACCAAACCTAGCCTATAATCCTAACTCATAGAGGACACACGGCGATATGGAGGTCACCCCAAACCAGGCCAGACCAAGTCATGCACAATTCATCAAGTTGGTGTTGCCGGAACTTACCATATTTGGATTTTCCCTTATATGAAAGTCTCCAAAATTTTCTTTGTAGATCAGGAGAATTTTTGGTACTTCTAGGAGCTCTCTTAATAAATTCTAGAAGCCCAAACACACTTTGGACTTGGCGAGTCCATCCGTGCCTTCAAATAAACTGATTGGAGCCGTTTATGGCATGTGAGATGACCAACTAGTTTAATCACTTTCAAACTAAGACATGGCATCCAAAAGAGATTATTAAGGCCCTAAGAAAGTACAAAATCAAAATACCATGCACCAGCTACCATAGGATCAGGCGGATCCCTCTTCTCCAAGACTTGCCATATATGAACCGAAGTGCACTTAATGTGTTCAGACTGGAACATCTTTTTCCTTGCAACTTGGGCATGTATTGAATATTTTCCAAAGCACATAGGATGTAACTAGTCACCTTAAATCCGCCCCAAAGCTCTCAAGATACAAGCATCTACACTTTCCTTGTTGGCCAAATTAGACATTAATGACCAACAACCATTATTTTAAATGTGTTATTTCCTTTCCTCTTTTTAGACCTTATGACGGTTGCTATGAACATTATATAAGCTAAGCACGACCTTATGATGGTTGTTACGAACATTATATAAGCTCAGCATGACCTCATTGTAAAGACAGAGACCACCATTGAAATAAAAACTCGAATACAAAGTATTTTTTTTCAAAACTTTGTCTTTGAATATTGTTCTTGTTCTTTAGAAACTAAGTGTGTGAGTCACTTCCTTTCTATGGAAGCCGAATCCATGTTAGTTTGAGAGATTCAAAACCCCTTGGTTCACTTTTGATCGTGTGATTTGATCAAAACCCATTCGTTTTAGTTCCCTTGTCTGCTTAAGCCAAGATACACTCTCGGTCTTGCGAGTCACATTCGTATCGCTTGTGAGATTGATACTCAATCTTACATTATTTTGTATCAGAGCTAAAATATCCTATCTCAGATTTTGTTAATCCAACCTTTATCTTTTATCTTTTATGCTTTTGTTTTGCATTGTCTTATTTACATCTTATCGAAAAAAATATATTTGTTCTTATTCTTCATTTGCATTTTTTTCTTGTTGATTCTTGTTTTTTCTTTTTGTTTCCTCACATATAAATCTAAAAACCAACTAAAAAAATTTGTATTTCATGTTTACTAAATTTCATGCCTCGTTAAAAGAAAACTAAAAATATAAATATCATTCATTTTGTTATTTTCAAATTTAGTTGCTAGATAAGTTAAAAAAGAGATTCATAGAATATTATTTGTTTCATCCTAAATTAATTTAAAATATCAAAAACCAAAACAAATATTGTCTTTTAGTTTGCTTTAAATTTAGTTGCCAAAAGAAACAAAAATAAAAACCTCAAAATATTTACTTGTATCGATTTTCTATATGCTACTACTTGTGTGTTAATATCGTATATTCACTAGAGTGTAGTTTCCTTATTTGTTGATTTGGACCTGATATTTCTTCTTCCTGTTGTGAAAGATACAACCTTTAATTATGGAGCACTATGATGAAAAAGAAGACACCATGAGCATACCAAAAACCGATTATAGTTAAGACAATGACTTGATCAATGCCTAAGCACCAACGAGTGTGACTATGGAGAAGATTCATAGCATGGAGACTATTTAGAGACTGATTTTTAAGAAGAATCAGAAGGAGAAAATTTTGAACCAGAACCACCAGATTATGACCAAGACAACATGAGCCATGAAAGTTGGTCGGAAGAAGAAGAAAGTTACCAAGGAGGTGATGAAGAAGAAAAGCATGAAGTAGAATTGTGGCATTAAGAGACTAACTCCAAAATTAGTCTATAAGAAGTAGAACACGATGAAAAAGGAGTAATCTATTGTGATGAGGCGGAATATGAGGAAGAATGGCCCGAGTACCACCTAGTCGAACCTTTAGAGCAACAATCGGATGGTGAAGAAAATTATGAACCGGAATACATCTCATTTTCAGCCCATGAACAAGGACCAGACACCTATCTATAGTGAGAAAAAGATATGGAAGATTGGTTCCAAAGTAACCAGATTCAAGTGGAAGAAAAGACAGTCCATGCCGAATACACCCTAACCGAAGCTGCCTTTAGGATTTGGGAGAAAGAAGCCTACATACGGTTAGAATATGATGAACCAGAGGTAACATGGGATGAAATGAAGCAGCTGATATATGATGAGTTTGTGAGGAACATAGCAGCTCACCGACAATACTATGTGAAGATCCATGCAAACCCCGAACCAAGAAGATGGCTTTTAGCATCATTTTCGAACACAAAACCTAGGCAAACAAGAGTCTACTGTACAGAAGAAAATAACTGTTTTCAAACACTTTAGGAGGAAACACAGGAGCTAAACCAATGGTTCAGTCCAAAGATGACCTACAAGTTCCAAAGCCTCAAGCAGTTGTACACAAGCAACCATCAAAGCCATTGCCTGAACTACACGACAAAGAAAAACCAGGTAAGTCTTTTGACTAGTTAAAACTAGATGAAATGATATGTTATGGATGTCAATAAAGAGGACACTTTGCTAAGACATGTCCAACTAGACAACTAATAAAAATCTTGCTAGTAGAACCCGGAAATGTTAAACCTAAAAGTGTTAAGGAAATAAAGGAGTCTGAATTTGAAAATTCCAGAACTAGCATAATGAACTTGTCTTTGTCAAAGATTTTTGAAACAAGTCTAAGTAAACAAAGATCCAACATAGACCAAGAAGAAATACTCCTACACTAAACCGATGTTCTAAACAAAGTGGAGACCATGGAGAATCCAACACCTTGAACGCCAAGCAAAGAAACCAATTGCCATGGAAAGGTGTAATTGCTTCCTTGCTTATCAAGGAGAAACCACCAGATCCACAATAGCCACACCCAAACCATATGAGGGCCATAAACCAAGGTAAAGACCTAAACCCTCAAGTAAATCACAGCTATAACTCTAAGAGTTTGGGTCTCGACTAGGTTTAGAGATATCAGGAGAACTTTGTACGCAAAGACTCTTTGAAAGAAAATTTGATTCTTTATTGATATGAGGGAAAAAGTTGGGGAAGTACAATGGTGAAGGAGCCTTATTAATATGTTTGGACACTTTGACCTTGTAGGGTTGACTCACAAAAGAAAAAGGAAAATATACAAAGTGCAAAACAAAAATTACAACAAATGGAAACAACTGAAAAGTAGACTACTTAATGTTCTTAAATCAATAAAAAGAAAAAAATAATATCAAATCCTACCATGTAAAACAAAAAAGACAATATAAAAATATAAAACTTACCTTCTTGCCTTTTGGCCAAGAAATAGCAAGTGACCGACTTTGTGGTTGACATGCGCCTAACTCTCAATCGTGCACTTGAAATAGGTTTGCATACCTTTGGGCCTTGACCTCCTTTGCCACGAGAGCCCATGCTTCTGGATCAGCTTGGTGAAATGGTAGGACTTTGGCTTTCTTGTTGCATTCTTGGACTGTGGTCCAGTTGCCTTGGTCTTCTAGAAGCCCTTCCACGAACAAGCTGAATTTGTGGTAGATTGTTTAAGTTCTGCTTCTAGTCATTGCTCCTGGTATCACCATTGGGGCTGAATTCTATTCTAGATCCATGCCTTGGAGCTGGATGGTCAGTTGGTCTAAGTCTTCCATGGTGTTGCTCATGCTGGCCATGTCGCCGCTGGATCCGGCCATGTCTCCCATGTTGTTACTCGGGCCAGCCATGTCGCCAATGGAACCAGCCATGTCGGGCAGGTCTTCTGGTCGGCCATCTTCTTGGTCAGGTCCTTATGTTTGGCCATTTGATCTGGTGCCCTTATCACCTCCACTCTCTTCAGTAGATTGTGTCCTTAAAACTGGATCATCTACAAGGAAGGGACCTAAATCAGTTACGTTGAAGGTGTTAGACACATTAAACTCACCTGAAAGCTCGAGCCAGTAGGCATTGTTGTTGATTCTTTCGAGGATCCTGAATGGCCCATCTCCTCTGGGGGCTAGCTTGGAACTCCTTAAGTGGGGGAACTCTCCTGCCTTAGGCGTAGCCACACCCAGTCGTTTTGTTGGAAGATCATCTCCTTTCGCCTTGAAGAACAATTCTACCGTTTTTGTGGCATCATTGGCATTTGCACAAGGTATCAAGTGGGCCATCTTGGAAAAACGATCTAGCACTACAAAGATGGCATCCTTGTGGTTGATCTTGGACATGCCTAGAACGAAGTCCATCAAAATGTATATCCATGGATGTGTTGGTATGGGCAGAGGGAGATACAACCCGTGAGGGTGTACTCTGGACTTAGCTTTCTTGCAAGTTACACATCTTGCACACTGGGCTTCTACGCCTTCTTGATATGTGGCTAGTAGAAGTGCTTCTTGACTACGGCAAGGGTCTTATCAATGCCAAAATGGCCATAAGACCTCCACCATGAGCTTCTTGTGTAATAAGCTCCCATAGTGATCCTTGAGGTATGCACAATCTCCTTTTCTGAACAAGAATCCATCATGAAGGTAGAACTTGCCGTGACTCCCTTTGCCACTTTTCTTGTAACTTTCTGCAAAGTCTGGATCATCCTTGTAAAGATCTTTGATATGCTCAAATCCTAAGATCTTAGCTTACATGGTCGGTATCAAGGCATATCTCCTTGACAGTGCATTGGCCACTACATTGTCCTTGCTCTTTTAAAACTTGATAACATAGGAGAAGGTCGCAATATATTCCATCCACCTAGCATGCCTCCTTTTTAGGTTTTGCTCTTTTGAGGTTGGACTGCCGTCTAAGATGCTTGAGGGTCTCGTGATCAGTGTGGATCAGGAACTCCTTGGACAACAGATAGTGTTACCAAGTCTCCAATGCCTGGACTAAGGATAGAGCTCCTTGTCGTAGGTGGGGTAATTTAGTGAGGCCCCACCTAGCTTCTCACTAAAGTAGACAACTGGCCGACCTCCTTGGGTCAAGACCGCGCCTATGCCAATGCTTGAAGCATCACACTCCACTTCAAAAGCCTTGTTAAAATCATACAAGACTAACACCAGGGCTTGAGTGAGGTTGTCCTTCAAGGCTTGGAATGCCTTTTTTTGGGGTTCATCCGAGCTGAATCTCACGTTCTTCTTCACTACCGCCGTTAAGGTAGATGCAATACTTCTGAAGTTTGGCCCAAACCACTAGTAGAAGCTGGCCAGCCATGAAAGCTCCTCACTTGGCTGATGTTGCCAGGTGTTGGTCACTCTTGTATGGCTCAGATTTTTTCCTCATCAACCTGTAGGCTTTGTGAACTTACATAAAAACCTAGGAAGACAAATTTATCAGTACAAAAGGTGCTCTTCTTTCCGAAGGGTTCTTAGTACCATCTCAAGATGTGAAATATGATATTGCAAACAGTTACTGTAAAAGTGATGTACACCCTATGAACTTGGTTCATAAGGTGCATGAAGGTGCTTGGGGGCATTAGTCAAGCCAAATGGCATGGCTGTCCACTCGTACAACCCTGACGTTGTTTTGAAGATAGTCTTCCATTCATCGCCCTCCTTCATTCTGACCTGGTGGTACCCACTTTTGAGGTCTATTTTTGAGAATATTATGGCTCCACTTAGCTCATCTAGAATGTTATCCAACCGGGATATGTAGTGTCAGTACTTGACTGTGATGTTGTTGATGTCCGGCAGTCCACACACATGCGCCAAATTCCATCTTTCTTTAGAACCAACAACACTGATTCTCTCAAACATATCTTTTCTCCAAGAGCTCCTTAACCTGTCTCTCAAGCTCCTTGGATTCTCTTGGCTTATTCTGTATGTTGGCCGGTTGGGTAAGGCTGCTCTGGGCACGAGATCAATTTGATGCTCAATGCCGTGTAATGGAGGCAGGTCGGCTGGTATTTCCTCAGGGAATACATCCTGAACCGGTTAAGTAGGTCGGCCACTACGTGGGGGGGATACGTCTATCTTTTCTTTTCCTACACTCAAAACCTCCTTAAAGACAATTAGATGCATGAAGTCCTTAGAGGCCAAAACTCTTCAGACATGACTTTCTTGGATAAGAAAGTTGGATTTAATCAAGCTCTTCTCCTTACTCATTTGTAGTTGGAGTTTATGTACCTGCGCATGAGTAAGAGGGGCTAGGCTGATCTTCCTTTTTTCATGTAAAAACGTGTACAAGTTGGTCCTGCCATCATTGTTTGTTTCCCGATCAAACTGCCATGGCTTTCCTAAAAGAAGGTGGCTAGCTTACATCGGAACCACATCACAGATGCCTTGTTCTTAGTAACAGCCCACACTGAATGGCACCATCACACGCTTATGGATTTTGAGCTCAACCTTGTCGTCTAACCATCTAGCTGATTTGGCCGGGGGTCCTTAGTCTTCTCAAGACCTAGCTTATCAACCATGTATGCACTGGCCACATTAGTGTTAGAGCCACTATCTATTATGAGGTTACATACCTTTCCTTTGATGGTGCATCAACTGTGGAATATGTTTTCTCTTTGAATGGTCTTGGATGGGTCGAGCAATGCACTTAGGATGCACCGTGTTACTAACACTTCTCCCATGTCTGGATACTCTATGTCGCCATACTCTCATTCGGGCTCCACCTCTTCTTTATCATGAGACTTGTACTCTCCAGCTTCCGTGATCAACATGAATCATTTGTTTGGGCCCTTTCTTGAAATGTGGCCTCACCCCCTACACTTGAAACAAGTTATATCACGTGATCTTTGAGGGTTGGAAGACTTACTTGGCTCAGCTCGTTGGTCACGAGTTGGTTCAGGGGCCTTGCTCTTGAATCTTGACTCGATCTTAAAGCCCTTGCATTTGTCCATTGGCTTGTTGTTGCCATTGCTTAGCGTCCAAGGTGTCTTAGGCCTATTGTGTAGGTCCTGGCCTTTGCGTTTGATGTGCTGTTCAGTCTGGACAGAGAGGTGAAAAAGGTCTTTGAATTCGCTATAGATTTGCCTTTCTACATTCCAGCTGATCTTCTCTTACAAGCCATCCAAGAATTGAGTCATCAATACCTCCTCATCATCATTGAGCTCCAGCCTATTACTTAGCCTCTCGAACTCTTCAAAGTACTCCTCTACTGACCTTGTGCCCTGCTTAAGAGTTCAAAAACGTTGCTGCAAATCTCTGTGAAAGTAAGGAGGGACAAACTTTTGCCTTATGAGGTCTTTCATGTCGACCCATGAGTCTACGGATCTTAGTCTCTTCTTTCTTCGGTCAGAGACGTTCACAATCCCACCATATGAGAGCAGTGTCTGTTAGCTGAGCTACTGCAATGGAGATCTTCCCAGGCCTTGGCTGGTTGTAATGATCAAAGATATGATCCATCCTTCGCTCCCAATCTAGATAGGCCTCGGAGTCTACTTTTCCTATAAAACTTGGAGGATATATTTTAATATCTTGATGAGATACGCGGTTGTATGCGTAGTACTCTCCATATTCTTGATGCCTTAGAGGTATTCGTGGCCTTGGGTTGTGGCTGTATGGCAGGTAGCCATCATCTTCCTCCTCTAGTTGCCGTGGGGGTCCTCTCGGCCTAGGGTTCCGGTGGCCTTCTTCTTCATCCGGGTGGAGACCTTCCTGCTCTGGACGTGGCCTAGGGCAGTGGTAGGCTTCAGTGTGGCCTTGGTCATTGCCAGCCCTCACATTCCTTATAGCTTGGAACCTCATTGACTGCTCCATGCGCTCAAGTCTCTCTCCAATAGAGGCGAGTGGAGTTTGTAGTGTGGTGAACATAGCCATCATGGGTTTGGTTGCATCTTAACTTCCATTCTCTGCCATCATTTGATGCAAGTATGAAAGGGTGAGTTGCTCCAAGAATTATTTTAGGAGTTGACTTGTATAATAGGGAAATTTATAAGAAAAGGTAAAACAACAAAAAGGCAATAAGGAAAAAAAGGAAACAATGAGAAAAAGGAAAGTGATGAAAAGGAAATTCCAATGTTCTAGTTGATTTCTTTTATGCTTTTTGCTAGTTTTCTTTTTATATTTTTGGTTTTATCTTAATGGTAATGGAAATACAACCTAAAAAAAATCGAAAGACAACTAAGATGCAATTGAACTGAATTTTGTTTCTTGGACCCTAGGACCTAGCGATGCGCATAGAGGAGACTAGGTGCCAATTGGTTTTGTTTTTGATTTTTTTGAACGTGAATGACTAGAATAATGCAATAAATCAAACAAAAGAAAGAAAGGATAGAGACAACCTGATTTTTAATAGTTTAAGCTCTGATACCAAAAATGATACAAGCTTGGGATCATGGCCCTGTTGCTCTCGGACCGGGTATAAGAAGTTTGGGCGAGAAACTCGGCCTGAAGCTTCTTAGGATAGTTTTTTGAGTGTTTGAGGTGGTGGGGTGAAGTGAACCACACAAGGTATGAGAAACCTCGTGATAAATCACATCTCTAACTCTAGGAGTTCAGGTCTCGACTAAGTTTAGAAAAATCAAGGGAACTATGTGCGTGATTCTTCTCCATAGTCACAGTCGTTGTTGCTTAGACATTGATCATAGTCATTGACTTGACTATAATCGGTTTGTGGTATGCTCATGGTGTAATCTTCTTCATCAGAGTGTTCCATCATTAAAGTTTGTACCTTTCACGACAGGAAGAAGAAATATGAGGTCCAAATAAAAAAATAAAGAAACTATACTCTAGTGAATATATGATATTAACACACAAGTAGTAGCATATGGAAAATCGATACAAGAAAATATTTTGAGGTTTTTATTTTTGTTTCTTTTGGCAACTAAATTTAAAGCAAACTAAAAGACAATATTTTTTTTTGATTTTTGATCTTTTAAATTAATTTAGGATGAAACAAATAATATTCTATGAACAAATAATATTCTATGAATCTTTTTTTAAACTTAACTAGCAAATAAATTCGAAAATAACAAAATAAATGATGTTTATATTTTTGTTTTTTTTCTTATGATGAACGAAATTAAATAAACATGAAATAAAAATTTTTTTGAGTTGGTTTTAGATTTATATGAGAGGAAATAAAAACAAAAACAAGAATCAATAAGAAACAATGCAAATGAAAAATAAGAACAAATATTTCTGCAGGGAGATCAGACCCGGAGGTTTACATGGATTGGGAAAGGCGCCTGGAGAACATCTTCGAGTGCTATAACTACAATAAGCACAAGAAGGTTGCCCTAACAGCTGCCCAACTCACTGAGAATGCACTATCTTGGTGGGATAGAACAATAGCTGAAAGGAGAAGGCAAATATATGGCACCGTAACCAATTAGGCCGGCATGAAGTACCTTCTTAGATCAAGGTACGTTCCTGAAAATTATCATAGGGACTTACAAAATCATTTTAAGAAGTTGGTGAAGGGATCTTAGAGTGTAGATGAGTACTTCGAGCAGTTTGAGAAGCTCATGAACTCCCTTGAGCTAGAGGAGTCCAAAGAAACTCTAATGGCACAATTCATAGATGGTCTTCAAGAACGCATTGCTTGAAAGGTGGAACGAGTTATGTACAACAACTTACATGAGTTGTTGCACTTGGCAGTGCAAGTAGAGCAACAAATCAAATGAAAGACAGCCAAGACCAGCCGGCCAAAAGACAATCAACAATGGCCCATGAGCAACAACCGGCCTTTAGACAAAGGCAAAGCGATAGAAGTGGAGTCTAGGTTCAAGAGCAAGAATGCTGAGCCAACTAAGATAATCCGGTCAGAACAAGGTAAGTATCCTAATCTTAATCAAGCTAGGACACATGACATTACTTGTTTTAAGTGCGAGGGCCGTGTACATATGGCAAGAGACTGTCCAAATCAAAGAGTAATGATCATCAGTCAGAGTGGTGATTATGAATCACAAGGCGAGCAAGATAAGGAGCCAAATGACTTGGAGGATGACGTAGAGTATCATGACATGGGAGAACTCCTAAACCAGGAGGGTACTAAGTGTTTTAGTGCAACCTGAAGAGAAGGTCCAAAGAGAGAATCTCTTCCACACGTGGTGCACTGATGAGGACACCAGATCACCTGGCCGGCTAGAAGATCAAAATCGCTGACCAGAAGGCCTGCCCAAGACAGCCGGGCCATTTGGCGAGTCTGTGGGGCCAAGCGGTACCGCCGACCCGATGATAAGCCGGGCCGGGCCGACCAACTTCGCCGGCGAAGAGGCCCAAACCTCCGGCCCAACTGGCGGCAACGTGACTAACATCGCCAGACCAGCTGGTGATGCCACTGGCCCACCAATTGTTCTGGCCGGCTCCGATTACAACTCGGCCAACTCAACACACGGCCCAGCCGGCTCAAGCGATCACACGGCCAATTCAAGCTCTACAGAAGGAGACTCGGACCAGATCAACTACCTCCTTCAAGGCATGAACCTAGAGTATGTTTCTGCACCAATGGTACCACAAGGAGCCATGACAAAAAGTAGAACAAGTGCACTCTTCCACAAATTCAGCTTGTGGGTAGACAAGCTCCTAGAAGACCAACGACAAGGAGCATTGGGCCAAGAGTGCAAGGAAAACTTCAAGGGCTTCTCAACATCTCAAAATGCTCCAGAGACTTGGGATCTCGTGGCAAAGGAGGCCAAGGCCCAACATTTCATAAACCTACTTCAAATCAAAGACTAAGCGCGTGTAACAAGGTCGACCACCTTCCATTTCTTGGCCGAATGGTAAGTAGGTAAGTTTTCAATTATAAGATTGCCTTTCTGTTTTGCAGGGTAGAAATTAGTAGCTTTCCATTTTATTGAGTCAAGAACATTTAAGTAGATGTTTTTTTTCAGTTATTCCTTTTTGTAATTTTTCCTTTATGTACTTTTGTATCTTTTCTTTTTTCTTTTTGGATCGATCATAGAAAGTCAAAGCTGCTGAGCATATTAATAAAGCTCCTTTCAGCATTGTTGTTCGACAAGTTTTTGATATTAATGAAGAGAGCACTTTTTTCTTAGAGTTTTTCTCACAAACTCTATCGCTTAGAACCCTAGTTGAGACCAGCCCTACTAGCTTCTAAGTTTGTGATTTATCACGAGGCTTTTTATCCCTCGTGTGGTTCACCTCACTCCACCACCCAATACCCACCAGAAAACCCCACTGCAGAAACCTAAGGCCGAGTTTCTCACCTAATCTTCTCCAGCCGGTCCAAAAGTGCTACGCCCTTGATTCAAGGCTTGTATCATGCACCATCAAAGATAAGATATGTAACCTAGTAATTGATGGAGGATCTTGTGCTAATGTTCCTAGCTAGTCTATGGTGGATAGATTTGGTCTTGAAAGTATCAAAATACCCGAGGCTATACAAACTACAATGGCTTAATGACTCCATAGAACTAAAGATAACCGAGCAAGTGAGTGTGCCATTTAGTATCGACAAGTACCAAGACCAGGTACTGTGTGACGTGGTGCCAATGCAAGCTGGATATCTACTGTTGCGTTGACCATGACAATTTGATTGTGCCAAAATCCACAACGGCCGAACCAATTTCTACTCCTTCACACATAGTGATCATAAGTTTAGCTCCATTAAGTCCTTCGGAGGTACATGACTTTCAAACTAGGATGAGAAAGGAGGCCAAGGTATGTAAATCTAACCTTCTAATCACATTTAGTGCCGTGAATAAAGCTATATGTTCCAAGGGCACTATTCTGCTAATGTTATACAAAGAATGTCCAAGTGTAGGATTTAAGGAGGAGAAACTACCGGCTGAGATCATTGCTGTTTTGGATAAGTAAAAAGATGTGTTTCCAGAGGAAATACCATCTGGGTCGCCCCCTGTTAGAGGCATAGAGCATCATATATACCTTGTGCCGGGAGCAGCCCTTCCAAACAAGCTGGCTTATCGCATGAATCCTCAAGAATCTAAAGAGTTGGAAAAACAAGTGCAAGACCTCATGGACAAAGGGTATATCCATGAGAGTCTCAGCCCTTGTGCTATGCATGTGCTATTAGTGCCAAAAAAAAATAGCACATGGAGGATGTGTGTGGACTGTCTTGCCATCAACAACATCACAATCAAATACCAGCACTCCATCCCACGCCTAGATGACATGCTGGATGAGTTTAGTGGAGCTACTATCTTCTCCAAGATAGACCTCAAGAGTGGCTACCATCAATTAAGGATTAGAGAAAGAGAAGATTGGAACACTGCCTTCATGACCAAGCAATATCTTTATGAATGGCAAGTCATGCCCTTCGGCCAAACCAATGCTCCTAGCAACTTCATGCGACTCATGAACCAGGTTTTAAGGTCATTCATAAGCAAACTTATAGTTTTTTATTTTGATGATATCTTAATCTATAGCAAGAGCTTGGCCAAGCATGTTGCTCATCTAGACCAAGTGATAAGCACACTTCGAAAAGAAGGTCTTTATGCCACCTTAAGAAGTGCATCTTTTGTACTAACTAACTTTTTTTTCTTTGGTTTTGTAGTAAGTGAATAGGGACTACAAGTTGATGAAGAAAAAATAAAGGCCATCAAGGATTGGCCTACATCCACGTCAATAAGCCAAGTCTGAAGCTTTTACGGGTTGGCTAGTTTTTATAAGAGATTTTTGTGAGACTTCAGCACCCTAGCGATACCCCTTACTGCTGTGATCAAGAAGGATGTGAAATTCACACGCAGAAATGCCCAAGAAAAGGCCTTCAATGTCTTGAAGGACTAGCTGAGCCAAGCCCCAGTATTAGCTCTTCAAGATTTTGAAGAAGTATTCGAGATGGAGTGTGATGCATGTGGATTGGGTATTGGTGCTGTCTTGCATCAAAGGAAAAGGCCAGTAGTCTTCTTTAGTGAGAAGTTGAGTGGGACCACCCTCAATTACCCCACCTATGATAAGGAGCTATACGCCTTGGTGAGACCTTTGGAAACATGGCAGCATTATCTCCTATCAAAAGATTTCATCATTCACATGGATCATTAAACTCTAAAGTATCTTAGAGGGAAAACATCACGCAAGAGGAGGCATGCTAAGTGGCTGAAGTTCATTGAGATGTTTTCTTACGTGATCAGGTACAAGAAGGACAAAGAAAATGTAGTAGTCGATGTCTTATAAAGGAGGCATGCATTGATTGCCAAAATGGAAACAAAGGTCCTATGGTTTGAACACATCAAAGAGCTCTACCCTACTGATCCAGAGCCTCGTGAATGCTATAAAGAGTGTGGCAAAGGAGCATATGGGTCCTTCAACATCCAAGACGGATACTTGTTCAAGGACAAGAGGTTGTGCTTGCCCAAAGGATCAATGAGGGAGCTGGTGCTTAGTGAAGCACACGGAGGAGGTCTAATGGGATACTTTGGTGTCAAAAAGACACTGGTCGTAGGGATGGACCATTTCTATTGGCCTCACCTCAAGAAAGATATGGAGAGGTTTTGTGCTTGGTGGATTACATTCACAAAGCAAAATCTAGGTTACTTCCTCAGGGTCTATATTTGCCTTTACCTACACTAACACTGGTTGGGTAGATATTTTCATGGATTTGTCCTAGGGGTGCCCAAGATTCGACATAAGGATGCAATCTTTGTGGTAGTAGATCGGTTCTCCAAGATGACACACTTCATACCATGTGAAAAGACACATGATGCCAATGACCTATTCTTCAAAGAAGTGGTTCTACTGCATGTGTAATTCCAAGGACAATAGTGTCAGACAGAGACACCAAGTTCCTCAACCACTTTTGGAGACCATTATGGAAAAAACTTGGCACCAAGCTACTGCCTTAAACAACGTGCCATCCTCAAACTGATGGGCAAACTGAGGTTGTCAATAGAACACTCTCAACTCTACTAAGGGCCACAATTGATAACAATATGAACACTTGGATTGAATGTATACCTTTTGTAGAGTTTGTCTATAATCATGCTACTCACCCATCCACTAAGCTATCTCCCTTTGAGATAGTATATGACTTTAACCCCTTGTCTCTAGTACATCTCATGTCGATTCCACAGGTTGAACATGTTAAACAAGATGGCCTTGACCAAGGAGAAATGATCTGGAAGTTAAACATCAAGGTGAAGAAAAATATAGAGAAGAAACCGAGGAGTACAAAAGAGGGCTGACAAGAGTAGAAATCAGCAGACTTTTGAACCCAGAGTTTGGGTTTGGCTGCACATGAGGCCTGAAAGGTTCCCCTAAAAGAGAGCCTCTAAACTAGCCCCAAGAAAAGATTGACCATTCAAGATCTTACAAAAGATCAACGAAAATGCCTATCGCCTAGAACTTTTGGAAGAGGTAAACATTTCTCACACCTTTAACGTAGCTGAACTCTCTCCTTATGATACAAGAGATCCAGTTTTGAGGACAAAACCTTTTGAAGAGGGAGGGAATGATGAGGACCTCTGAAGTGACCACGGACCAGAGCCATTGCCTGCAGTACGAGAGGCGCCTGCCACACGGTCTAGGAGCAAAAAATTGAGGAGGAGGTAACCTCGCCTTGGAGAACTACCTCAAATCACATGGCCATGAGTTAATGACATGGCTAGACCCCTGCCGGACCCTTGCCGGAACTGCTACCACCGGTGTAGATGGCCCACCGGCCATGATACATCGACCAACGGAAGCCCTTGTCCAAACCTTCCGCCAAATGACCTTTGGCAACGGGCATGACCATCTAATTCCAGGTATATCTTCTGCCTTTAGTTGTAAATCAATTGCTATAACTTGTTTTACAGGATTAGAGCGCACAAGTACTCGAGGTGCTCAGCAAGGACAAGAAAGGGCCGAAGCAATGCCCACGGACCAAGAGCTTCAAGATGGAGAAAGAAAACTGAAAGAGCTTCAAGAACAAGACCCTGAAGCATCAAGTGAAGACTTAAAAGACTTTAAACCTCAAGGACATAACCCAAGACACTCCATGCCCCAAACACACACATAATCAACATTTACTGCTCCTACGTGGCCATTTGCAAGTAACACTAAGGTATGGTCCATTTAATACATTCTTGCAGGAACAAATGACTCTAACAACGGCCCAACATGATGCCAATTCAAACTTTGGTGCCTCACCCCACACGCAACTTGCAACTTTCCTTTTTATTAGTTTATGAACTTTTCCTTTTTATGTGTTGTTGCGATTTCCTTTTGCTTGTGATTTGCTGTTGCATTTCACAAGCGGTAACACACCAAGGTCAAGGAAAATATAGAGAAAACACCGAAGAGTACAAAAAGAGGGCTTACAAGAGAAGAAAGCAACTGACTTTTGAACCAGGTGATTGGGTTTGGCTGTACACGAGGCCTGAAAGGTAGTCTTTTATTTGCTTGGTTCATTCGGTTCTTTAGGTAGTACTACAGTAGGTTCCATTCAATAGATATACGGTTTGAAAAAATCGCAAAAAAACAATTCCATTTTGCATCTTGTTAGTTGTAGTTTCGTCCTTAATTCATAGTTTTCATCTTAATACCATTGTTAGCATTGAAAAACATAGAAAATAACAGAAAAAGAAGTAGGAATAAAAGGAAATAAAGTATACTTGCGATCCAAAGAAAACGAAAGATTTCAAAGAAAATTTCCGGTTATTAACAATTGTCTTTTGTCCTAAACCTTGTTGACCAAATCTAATATTCTAGTAGATTCCATTCATTGGTTTCAATAATTATATTACTTAAAAATTAACATAAAAATTCAAAAAGAAATTCGTATTCTTTCATTCATCTTTTGCATTATTTCTTTGTCTCCTTGATAACTACTTTCCGAGGAAGGTAGTATTTTTTTGTTTCTTGCAGCAAGAGCTACGGGAGAAGAGGCCCAAGTTCCACAAGATCCCATGCTCTAGATGCTTACTGCCATGAGAGAGGAGATGAGGGACTTTGTAAATAGACTTGTACAGCTAGAACAACCCTACACGCGCGTACCCGAGAGACAAGGCCTAGAAGACTACCGGCCAGTAGGTGAAGATGGGGGTCTTCCTTTTGAAGGAAACTTTTATCAAGAGCACATGGCATCCCAAAAGCCTCAGCACCGTAGGAGGCGTGGCCAATTAGAGGACCTCAGATTAGATACCATGAACCTCGAGAAGGCAACTTGGAGGTTAAGCTAACACCACCTACTTTTGTAGGAAGATCAGACCCAGAGGCTTACTTGGATTAGGAATGGTGCCTGGAGTACATCTTCGAGTGCTATAACTACAATGAGTACAATAAGGTTTTCCTAGCAACTGCCCAACTCACTGAGAATGCACTATCCTGGTGGGATAGAACAGTAGCCGAAAGGAGAAGGTAAAGATATGGCACCGTAACCAATTGTGCTGACATGAAGTGCCTTCTTAGATCAAGGTATGTTCCTGAACATTATCATAGGGACTTACAAAACATTTTATGAAGTTGGTGCAGGGAACTCAGAGATAGATGAGTACTTCAAAGAGTTTGAGAAGCTCATGAACTCCCTTGAACTAGAGGAGTCCGAAGAAGTTCTAATGGCACAATTCATAGATGGTCTTCAAGAACGCATTGCTCGAAGGTGGAACGAGTTAGGTACAACAGCTTACATGAGTCTTTGCACTTGGCAGTGCAAGTAGAGCAACAAATCAAACGCAAGACAGCCATGACCAGCCAGCCAAAAGGCAATCAACAATGGCCCATGAGCAACAACCGGCCTTTAGACAAAGGAAAAGCGATAGAAGTGGAGTCTAAGTTCAAGAACAAGAATGCTGAGCCAACTAAGACATTCCGGTCAGAAAAAGATAATTATCCTAATCTTAGTCAAGCTA
Organism: Pugionium cornutum; assembly: GCA_018901935.1. Classification (NCBI taxonomy): domain Eukaryota; kingdom Viridiplantae; phylum Streptophyta; class Magnoliopsida; order Brassicales; family Brassicaceae; genus Pugionium; species Pugionium cornutum. Next base: position 12,365,218 of record CM032160.1, read on the forward strand.
AAACACATGACATTACTTGTTTAAAGTGCCAGGGCTGAGGACATATGACAAGATACTGTCTAAATCAACGAGTAAGGATCATCACTATGAGTGGTGATTTATGAATCACAAGACGACCAAGATGAGGAGCCAAATGGCTTGGAGGATGACGTAGAGTATCCTGACATAGGAGAACTCCTAGTGACCAGGAGGGTACTAAGGTGCAACCTGAAGAGAAGACCCAAAGAGAAAATCTCTTACATACGGGTTGCACCATCAAGGATAATGTATGTAACCTAGTAACTGATGGAGGATCTTGTGCTAATTTTGCTAGCAAGTATATGGTGGACATATTAGGTCTTGAAAGGATCAAGCAACCGAGGCCATACAAGCTATAATGGCTCAATGAATTTACGGAACTAAAGGTAACCGAGCAAGTCAGTGTGCCGTTTTGTATGGGCAAGTACCAAGACTAGGTACCATATGACGTGTGCTAATGAAAGCTGGAAACCTATTGTTGGGTTGATCATGGCAGTTTGATCATGCCACAATCCGCAATGGTCAAACCAATTTCTACTCCTTTACACATAATGATCGTAAGTACAATTTAGCTCCATTAAGTCCTTCGTAGGTACATGACCTTCAAAATAGAATGAGCAAGGAGGTCAAGGTAAGTAAATCTAAACTTCTAATCACATCTAGTGGCGTGAGTAAAGCTATATGGCGAAGGGTACTATTCTGCTAATGTTGTACAAAAAATGTAAGTGTAGGATTCAAAGAGGAGGAACTACCAGCTGAGACCAATGCCGTTTTGGAGAAGTACAAAGATGTGTTTTCAGAGGAAATACCAGCTGGTTTTGCCCCCTGTTAGAAGCATAGAGCATCCCATAGACCTTGTGTCGGGAGCAACCCTTCCAAACAAACTGGCTTATCGCATGAATTCTGATGAGGACATCAGGTCGTACATCCAACAAGGAGACTAGACTGGCCGAACAGGAAGCTTGCCCGAGACAGCTGGACCATCTGGCATGCCTGCCGGTCCAAGGAGTACCGCCGGACCCTCGACCAATAGGACCAGAGCAACCAGCATTGCCGGCGGAGAGGCCCAAGCTTCCGGCACACTTGGTGGGGACGTGGATGACACCGCCGGTCCCCTTGGTGATGCCACCAACTCTGGGATCAACTTGGTCGGTCCTGAAAGCATTCCGGCCAGTACCTCACACAGTCCAGCCGGTACAGCCGATCCAGCCGAGTACACGCGCATTTCCACTTCTACACAAGAGGACTCGGACCAAATGAGCTACCAGCTCCAGGACATGCACTTAGAGGAAGTCTCTACACCAGTGGTACCTCAAGGAGCAATGACAAGAAGCAGATCAAGGGCACTCTTCCACAAATTCAGCTTATGGGTCGACAAGCTCCTAGAGGAAGATCGACTAAGGACAATGGGCCAAAAATGCAAGGAAGAGTCCAATGGCTTCTCAACAACACAAGGGACATCAGAGACTTGGGCTTTAGTGGCAAGAGAGGTCAGGGCCCAAAGATTCTTAACCCTACTCCAAGTCGAAGACTAGGAGCAAGGCGCATGCATGCCACAAGGACGGCCACCTTCCATTTCTTGGCCATGAGGTAAGTTAAGGTAAGTTTCAATTGAATATATGCCTCTTTCTGTTTTGCAGGGTAGGATCTAGAATATTTACTTTATTGAGTCAAAGACATTTTAGGAATAGGTCCTTTTTCGATTATACACTTTTGTATCTTTTCCTTTTGTGCACTTTTGTAAGTTTTCCTTTTCTTATTTGGGTCGACCCTAGAAGGTCAAGCTGTCGAGCATATTAATAAGGCTCCTTCCAGCATTGTAGTTCGACAACCTTTTTGATATTAATAAAGATAGAACTTTTTCCCAACAAGTTTTCTCTCAAGAATCTTGTGCGCTTAGAACCTAGTTGAGACCAGCCCTCCTAGCTCTAAGTTTGTGATTTATCACGAGGTTCATCACCCCTCGTGTGGTTCACTTCACCCTTCCATCTTTTACCAACCAGAAAACCCCCATCCAGAAGCCTAAGGTTGAGTTTCTCACCTAATCTTCTACAAACAGCCCACGCGCATCCAAGCCTTGAATCGAGGCTTGTATCATTTTGGTATCAGAGCTTAAAGCTTCTAAACCAGGTTATTTCTATCCTTTTGTTTGTTTTGTTTTTAGTTCTTGCATTAGTTTAAGTCGCACTCAAGAAAAATCAAAAAAATAACATCAAACTCCAAACCGAGTGCATCTAGCCTTCTACGTGTATCACTAGGGTTTAGATTCACTTTTGCATTGCCATTCACGTTTTTCTTTTTGTTTAAATAATATTTCCTTTATTTTTAAGTTAAATTAAAAAGAAAAGAAAAAGAAAATAGAAAAGATACTAAAAGAATTCGAATTGGACAGCTAGCACAAGTTGTCAAGAAAGTTTCCTTTTTTTCAAATCTTCATATCTTTGAATATCCGATTCTCAGATTTTTTCCTTTTTGCAAAATTTTCGAATCTTTATAAAAAGAAAACCCTCCTAATAATTTAGGAGCATCCTAACTTGTCTTCTTTCTTTGTAGCACACAATGGCAGAAGAAAATAGAGAAGCAACCGAAGCCATGATGGCCATGTTCACCACACTCCAAACACAACTCGCATCCATAGGCGAGAGGTTGGAGCGCGTGGAAAGACCGGTGAGATTCCAGGCCATAAGGCACGTGAGAGCTGAGCAAGACTGTCCTGAGGGTCTTGAGCACCTTAGGACACGACACGAACAGGAGGGACCCCAGCCAGATGGAGATGAGGACACACAACCTCATAACTATCACCATAGGCTGAGAGGACCTCCACGGCAACCAGAGGCAGAAGATGATGGCTTTGAGCCATATGGTCTTCACCAGAGACCAAGAATGCCTCCCAGACATCATGAGGATGGAGATGAACACACCTATAACCGGGTAACTCATCCTGATGTTAAGCTAACTCCTCCAAGTTTTGCAGGAAAAGTAGACCCCGAGGCGTACCTAGATTGGGAGAGAAGAATGGATCATATCTTTGATCATTACAACCAACCAGGGCCTAGGAGAGTCTCAATGGCAGTAGCACAACTCACGGACAATACCCTCATCTGGTGGGATCATGAGGTATCTGACAGAAGGAGGAAGATAATGAGGCCCATAGACTCATGGGTCGACATGAAAGACCTCATGCGACAAAGGTTTGTTCCACCTTACTTTCATAGAGACTTGCAACATCGTTTTCGTACTCTTAAGCAGGTTACTAGATCAGTAGAGGAGTACCATGAAGAGTTCGAGAAGCCAAGGAACAGATTGGAGCTCAATGATGATGAAGAAGCAATGATGGCACAATTCTTGGATGGACTCCAAGAAAGAATCAGCTGCAAGGTGGAAAGGCAAATCTACAATGACTTCAAAGACTTGTTCCACCTATCTGTCCAGACTGAGCAGCACATCAAACATAAGAGCCAAGACATCCGCAGCAAGCCTAAGACACCTTGGGCACTAAGCAACATACCCAAGTCCGTAGACAAAGGCAAGAGCATAGAGATCAAGTCAAGGTTCAAGAGCAAGCCTCCTGAACCCACCCGTGACCAGAGAGAGCCTGGTAAGTCTTCTAACCCTCAAAGATCATGTGACATCACTTGTTTCAAGTGTAGGGGTCGTGGACACATCTCAAGGGAGTGCCCAAACAACCGGGTCATGTTGATTACGGAGGCTGGAGAATATGAGTCCCAAGATGAAGAGGACTATGAACCAGAAGAGGAGTATGGTGACATTGAGTACCCTGATGTGGGGGAAGTGCTGGTCACTAGACGCATCCTCAGTACAATGGTGGATCCTTCAGAGACCATCCAAAGGGAGAACATCTTCCACATCCGTTGCACCATCAAGGGCAAGGTATGTACCCTCATCATAGATGGTGGTTCTTGCACTAACGTTGCTAGTGCATATATGGTTGATAAGCTAGGTCTAGAGAAGACAAGGCATCCTCGACCATATAGACTGAGATGGCTGGATGACAAAGTGGAGCTCAAGATCCATGAGCAAGTCACTGTGCCATTCAGTGTGGGCAAGTACCAAGACCAAGTCGTGGGCGACGTGGTGCCCATGCAAGCTGGCCATCTTCTACTAGGAAGACCATGGCAGTTTGACAAAGAGACCAGGCATGATGGCCGAACCAATCTCTACACTTTTGTGCATGACAAAAGAAAGGTCAGCTTGGCTCCTCTTACACCTGCCCAGGTACATGAGCTACAACTCCAAATGAGTAAGGAAAAGAAACTTATCAAGTCTAATTTTCTTATTCAACCAAGCCATGTCCGGAGAGCTTTAGCCTCGAAGGATTTAATGTTACTAATGGTTTTCAAGGAAGTGTTGAGTGTAGAAAAAGGACAGGTAGAGCTACCTCCTGAAGTAGCAACTCTCCTCAACAAGTTCCAAGATGTATTTCCAGAGGAGGTACATGCAGGCTTGCCTCCTTTACGTGGCATAGAACACCAGATTGATCTAGTGCCCGGAGCAGCCCTGCCCAACCGGCCAGCCTACCGGATGAGTCCAGAGGAGTCCAAGGAGCTTGAGAAGCAAGTCAAGGAGCTCCTGGAGAAAGGATATGTTCGAGAGAGCCTCAGTCCATGTGCCGTACCAGTGCTACTAGTGCCCAAGAAGGATGGGACTTGGGGCATGTGCGTGGACTGCCGAGCAATCAACAACATCACAGTCAAGTACCGGCATCCAATACCACGGCTGGATGACATGCTAGATGAGCTTAGTGGAGCCACGGTCTTCTCCAAGATAGACCTCAAGAGTGGATACCACCAGGTCAGGATGAAAGAAGGTGATGAATGGAAGACTGCTTTCAAGACAAAGCAAGGGCTCTACGAGTGGACAGTCATGCCATTTGGCTTGACTAATGCCCCAAGCACCTTCATACGCCTTATGAACCAAGTTCTTAGGGCGTACATCAGTAAGTTTGTAGTAGTTTACTTTGATGATATCTTGGTTTATAGTAAGTGCCTACGGGAACACGTCACACATCTTGAGATGGTACTTAAAACCCTTCGACAAGAAGAGCTTTATGCCAATCTCAAGAAGTGCACCTTTTGTACTGATAAGCTCGTCTTTTTAGGTTTTGTTGTAAGTTCACAGGGCCTACAGGTTGATGAAGAGAAGATTCGAGCCATACAAGAATGGCCAACACCTGGCAACATCAGCCAAGTAAGGAGCTTCCACGGACTGGCCAGCTTCTATAGGAGATTCGTGCCCAACTTCAGCAGTAGTGCCTCACCACTGACGGTAGTAGTGAAGAAGAACGTGGGATTCAGCTGGGGAAAAGCTCAGGAGAAGGCATTCCAGGCCTTGAAGGACAGCCTTACACATGCACCAGTGCTAGTCCTGCCCGACTTCAACAAGACATTTGAAGTGGAGTGTGATGCCTCTGGAATAGGCATAGGAGCAGTGCTAACCCAAGGAGGGAGACCAGTGGCATACTTCAGTGAGAAGCTAGGTGGTGCCTCACTGAACTACCCCACTTATGACAAGGAGCTTTATGCCCTTGTTCGAGCATTGGAGACTTGGCAGTATTACTTGCTGTCCAAGGAGTTTGTGGTCCACACTGATCATGAGACTCTCAAACACCTCATAGGGCAAACCAATCTCAAGAGGAGACATGCCAGGTGGATGGAGTTCATAGAGACCTTCCCGTACGTCATCAAGTACAAGAAGGGCAAAGATAATGTGGTAGCCGATGCACTATCAAGGAGGTTTGCCTTGATATCCACCATGGAGGCAAAGGTCCTAGGGTTCGAGCACATCAAGGACCTATACAAGGATGATCCTGACTTTGCTGAGAGCTACAAGGAGTGTGGCACAGGGAGTCATGGCAAGTTCTACATCCATGAGGGGTTCTTGTTCCGAGAAAGAAGGCTGTGCATATCACAAGGATCATTAAGGGAGCTTATCATCCGAGAAGCTCATGGAGGAGGACTCATGGGCCACTTTGGTGTCGACAAGACTCTAGCAGTGGTCAAGGAGCACTTCTACTAGCTACACATCAAGAGGACAGTAGAAGCTCATTGTGCAAGATGCATCACTTGCAAGAAGGCAAAGTCCCGAGTGCAACCTCACGGGTTGAATCTCCCACTGCCCATACCTACACATCCATGGGTGGACATCTCAATGGAATTTGTTCTAGGTCTGCCCAAGATCAACCACAAAGATGCAATCTTTGTAGTGGTGGACAGATTCTCCAAGATGGCACACTTCATTCCATGTGCCAATGTCAATGATGCCACACAAACAGCTGAGCTGTTCTTCAGGGAGATAGTACGGCTTCATGGAGTGCCAAGGACCATCGTATCAGACAGGGACACCAAGTTCCTCAGCCACTTCTGGAGGACCCTTTGGAGAAAGCAAGGCACGAAGCTACTCTTCTCTACAACTTGCCATCCTCAAAATGATGGCCAAACTGAAGTTGTCAACAGGACACTATCAACTCTTCTCAGAACTACACTAGGGAAGAACCTAAAGACTTGGGTGGAGTGCCTGCCATTCATAGAGTTTGCTTACAACCGAGCCGTGCACTAAGCAAACAAGAAGACACCATTTGAAGTAGTATACAGCTTCAACCCTCTCACCCTGATGAGGACATCACGTCGTACATCCAGCCAGGAGACCAGACTGGCCGACCAGGAAGCTTGCCTGAGACAGCCGGGCCATCTGGCATATCTGCCGGTCCAAGCAGTACCGCCGGACCCTCAACCAATAGGACCAGAGCAACCAGCATTGCCGGCGGAGAGGTCCAAGCTTCCGGCACACTTCGTGGGGATGTGGATGACACTGCCGGTCCGCTTGGTGATACCACCAACTCCAGGATCAACTTGGCCGGTCCTGAAGGCATGCCGGCCAGTACCTCGCACAGTCCAGCTGGTACAGCCGATCCAGCCGAGTGCACGAGCAATTCAACTTCCACACAAGGAAAATCGGACCAGCTAAGCTACCAGCTTCAGGACATGCAACTAGAGGAAGTATCCACACCAGTAGTGCCACCAGGAGCAATGACAAGAAGCAGATCAAGGGCACTCTTCCACAAATTCAGCTTATGGGTCGACAAGCTCCTAGAGGAAGATCAGCTAAGGACAATGGGCCAGAAGAGCAAAATAGAGTCCAAAGGCTTCTCAACAACACAAGGGACATCAGAGACTTGGGCTTTAGTGGCAAGAGAGGTTAGGGCCCAAAGATTCTTAACCCTACTCCAAGTCAAAGACTAGGAGCAAGGCGCGTGCATGCCACAAGGAAAGCCACCTTCCATTTCTTGGCCATGAGGTAAGTTAAGGTAAGTTTCAATTCGAATATATGCCTCTTTCTGTTTTGTAGGGTAGGATCTAGATGCTTTACATTTTTGAGTCAAGAACATTTTAGGAATATGTCCTTTTTCGGTTATGCACTTTTGTATCTTTTCCTTTTGTGCACTTTTGTAAACTTTCCTTTTCTTTATTTGAGTCGACCCTAAGAGGTCAAGCTGTCGAGCATATTAATAAGGCTCCTTCCAGCATTGTAGTTCGACAACCTTTTTGATATTAATAAAGATAGAACGTTTTCCCCATCAAGTTTTCTCTCAAGAATCTTGTGCGTTTAGAATCTAGGTGAGACCAGCCCTCCTAGCTCTAAGTTTGTGATTTATCACGAGGTTCATCACCCCTCATGTGGTTCACTTCACCCTTCCATCTTTTACCAACCAGAAAACCCCCATCCAGAAGCCTAAGGTTGAGTTTCTCACCTAATCTTCTACAAACAGCCCACGCGCATCCAAGCCTTGAATCGAGGCTTGTATCATTTTGGTATCAGAGCTTAAAGCTTCTAAACCAGGTTATTTCTATCCTTTTGTTTGTTTTGTTTTTAGTTCTTGCATTAGTTTAAGTCGCACTCAAGAAAAATCAAAAAAATAACATCAAACTCCAAACCGAGTGCATCTAGCCTTCTACGTGTATCACTAGGGTTTAGATTCACTTTTGCATTACCATTCACGTTTTCCTTTTTGTTTAAGTCATATTTCCTTTATTTTTAAATTAAATTAAAAAGAGAAGAAAAAAAATAGGAAAAATACCAAAGGAATTCGAATTGGACAGCTAGCACAAGTTATCAAGAAAGTTTCTTTTTTCTCAAATCTTCATATCTTTCAATTTCCAATTCTCAGATTTTTTTCCTTTTTGCAAAATTTTCGAATCCTTATAAATAGAAAACACTCCTAATAATTTAGGAGCATCCTAACTTGTCTTCTTTCTTTGTAGCACACAATGGCAGAAGAAAATAGAGAAGCAACCGAAGCCATGATGGCCATGTTCACCACACTCCAAACACAACTCACATCCATAGGCGAGAGGTTGGAGCGCATGGAAATACCAGTGAGATTCCAGGCCATAAGGTACGTGAGAGCTGAGCAAGACCGTCCTGAGGGTCCTGAGCACCTTAGGATACGACACGAACAGGAGGAACCCCAGCCAGATGGAGATGAGGACACACAACCTCATAACTATCACCATAGGCCGAGAGGACCTCCACGGCAACCAGAGGCAGTAGATGATGGCTTTGAGCCATATGGTCTTCACCAGAGACCAAGAATGCCTCCTAGACATCATGAGGATGGAGATGAACACATCTACAACTGGGTAACTCATCCTGATGTTAAGCTAACTCCTCCAAGTTTTGCAGGAAAAGTAGACCCCGAGGCTTACCTAGATTGGGAGAGGAGAATGGATCATATCTTTGATCACTACAACCAACCAGGACCTAGGAGAGTCTCAATGCAGTAGCACAACTCACGGACAGTGCCCTCATATGGTGGGATCGTGAGGTATCTGACAGAAGGAGGAAGAGAATGAGGCCCATAGACTCATGGGTCGACATGAAAGACCTCATGCGACAAAGGTTTGTTCCACCTTACTTTCATAGAGACTTGCAACGTTGTTTTCATACTCTTAAGCAGGGTACTAGATCAGTAGAGGAGTACTATGAATAGTTCGAGAAGCTAAGGAACAGGTTGGAGCTCAATGATGATGAAGAAGCATTGATGGCACAATTCTTGGATGGACTCCAAGAAAGAATCAGCCGCAAGGTGGTAAGGCAAATCTACAATGACTTCAAAGACTTGTTCCACCTATCTGTCCAGGCTGAGCAGCACATCAAACATAAGAGCCAAGACATCCACAACAAGCCTAAGACACCTTGGGCACCAAGCAACATGCCCAAGCCCGTAGACAAAGGCAAGAGCATAGAGATCGAGTCAAGGTTCAAGAGCAAGCCTCCTGAACCCACCCGTGACAAGAGAGAGCCTGGTAAGTCTTCTAACCCTCAAACATCACGTGACATCACTTGTTTCAAGTGCAGGGGACGTGGACACATCTCAAGGGAGTGCCCAAACAACCGAGTCATGCTGATTACGGAGGCAGGAGAGTATGAGTCCCAAGATGAAGAGGACTATGAACAAGAGGAAGAGTATGGTGACATTGAGTACCTTGATGTGGGGGAAGTGCTGGTCACTAGACGTATCCTCAGTGCAATGGTGGATCCTTCAGAGACCATCCAGAGGGAGAACATCTTCCACAGCCGTTGCACCATCAAGGGCAAGGTATGTAACCTCATCATAGATGGTGGTTCTTGCACTAACGTTGCTAGTGCATATATGGTTGATAAGCTAGGTCTAGAGAAGACAAGGCATCCTCGACCATATAGACTGAGATGGCTGGATGACAAAGTGGAGCTCAAGATCCATGAGCAAGTCACTGTGCCATTCAGTGTGGGCAAGTACCAAGACCAAGTCGTGGGCGACGTGGTGCCCATGCAAGCTGGCCATCTTCTACTAGGAAGACCATGGCAGTTTGACAAAGAGACCAGGCATGATGGCCGAACCAATCTCTACACTTTTGTGCATGACAAAAGAAAGGTCAGCTTGGCTCCTCTTACACCTGCCCAGGTACATGAGCTACAACTCCAAATGAGTAAGGAAAAGAAACTTATCAAGTCTAATTTTCTTATTCAACCAAGCCATGTCCGGAGAGCTTTAGCCTCGAAGGATTTAATGTTACTAATGGTTTTCAAGGAAGTGTTGAGTGTAGAAAAAGGACAGGTAGAGCTACCTCCTGAAGTAGCAACTCTCCTCAACAAGTTCCAAGATGTATTTCCAGAGGAGGTACATGCAGGCTTGCCTCCTTTACGTGGCATAGAACACCAGATTGATCTAGTGCCCGGAGCAGCCCTGCCCAACCGGCCAGCCTACCGGATGAGTCCAGAGGAGTCCAAGGAGCTTGAGAAGCAAGTCAAGGAGCTCTTGGAGAAAGGATATGTTCGAGAGAGCCTCAGTCAATGTGCCGTACCAGTGCTACTAGTGCCCAAGAAGGATGGGACTTGGCGCATGTGCGTGGACTGCCGAGCAATCAACAACATCACAATCAAGTACCGGCATCCAATACCACGGCTGGATGACATGCTAGAAGAGCTGAGTGGAGCCACGGTCTTCTCTAAGATAGACCTCAAGAGTGGATACCACCAGGTCAGGATGAAAGAAGGTGATGAATGGAAGACTGCTTTCAAGACAAAGCAAGGGCTCTACGAGTGGACAGTCATGCCATTTGGCTTGACTAATGCCCCAAGCACCTTCATGCGCCTTATGAACCAAGTTCTTAGGACGTACATCGGTAAGTTTGTAGTAGTTTACTTTGATGACATCTTAGTTTATAGTAAGTGCCTACGGGAACACCTCACACATCTTGAGATGGTACTTAAAACCCTTCGACAAGAAGAGCTTTATGCCAATCTCAAGAAGTGCACCTTTTGTACTGATAAGCTTGTCTTTTTAGGTTTTGTTGTAAGTTCACAGGGCCTACAGGTTGATGAAGAGAAGATTCGAGCCATACAAGAATGGCCAACATCAGCCAAGTAAGGAGCTTCCACGGACTGGCCAGCTTCTATAGGAGATTCGTGCCCAACTTCAGCATTATTGCCTCACCACTGACGGCAGTAGTGAAGAAGAACGTGGGATTCAGCTGGGGAGAAACCCAGGAGAAGGCATTCAAGGCCTTGAAGGACAGCCTTACACATGCACCAGTGCTAGTCCTGCCCGATTTCAACAAGACGTTTGAAGTGGAGTGTGATGCCTCTAGAATAGGCATAGGAGTAGTGCTAACCCAAGGAGGGAGACCAGTGGCATACTTCAGTGAGAAGCTAGGTGGTGCCTCACTGACTACCCCACTTTTAACAAGGAGCTTTATGCCCTTGTCCGAGCATTGGAGACTTGGCAGCATTACTTGCTGTCCAAGGAGTTTGTGGTCCACACTGATCATGAGACTCTCAAACACCTCATAGGGCAAACCAATCTCAAGAGGAGACATGCCAGGTGGATGGAGTTCATAGAGACCTTCCCGTACGTCATCAAGTACAAGAAGGGCAAAGATAATGTGGTAGCCGATGCACTATCAAGGAGGTTTGCCTTGATATCCACCATGGAGGCAAAGGTCCTAGGGTTCGAGCACATCAAGGACCTATACAAGGATGATCCTCACTTTGCTGAGAGCTACAAGGAGTGTGGCACAGGGAGTCATGGCAAGTTCTACATCCATGAAGGGGTCTTGTTCCGAGAAAGAAGGCTGTGCATATCACAAGGATCATTAAGGGAGCTTATCATCCGAGAAGCTCATGGAGGAGGACTCATGGGCCACTTTGGTGTCGATAAGACTCTAGCAGTGGTCAAGGAGCACTTCTACTAGCCACACATCAAGAGGACAGTAGAAGCTCATTGTGCAAGATGCATCACTTGCAAGAAGGCAAAGTCCCGAGTGCAACCTCACGGGTTGAATCTCCCACTGCCCATACCTACACATCCATGGGTGGACATCTCAATGGAATTGGTTCTAGGTCTGCCCAAGATCAACCACAAAGATGCAATCTTTGTAGTGGTGGACAGATTCTCCAAGATGGCACACTTCATTCCATGTGCCAATGTCAATGATGCCACACAAACAGCTGAGCTGTTCTTCAGGGAGATAGTACGGCTTCATGGAGTGCCAAGGACCATCGTATCAGACAGGGACACCAAGTTCCTCAGCCACTTCTGGAGGACCCTTTGGAGAAAGCAAGGCACTAAGCTACTCTTCTCAACAACACAAGGGACATCAGAGACTTGGGCTTTGGTGGCAAGAGAGGTCAGGGCCCAAAGATTCTTAACCCTACTCCAAGTCGAAGACTAGGAGCAAGGCGCGTGCATGCCACAAGGAAGGCCACCTTCCATTTCTTGGCCATGAGGTAAGTTAAGGTAAGTTTCAATTCGAATATATGCCTCTTTCTGTTTTGCAGGGTAGGATCTAGATGCTTTACATTTTTGAGTCAAGAACATTTTAGGAATAGGTCCTTTTTCGGTTATGCACTTTTGTATCTTTTCCTTTTGTGCACTTTTGTAAACTTTCCTTTTCTTTATTTGAGTCGACCCTAAGAGGTCAAGCTGTCGAGCATATTAATAAGGCTCCTTCCAGCATTGTAGTTCGACAACCTTTTTGATATTAATAAAGATAGAACGTTTTCCCCATCAAGTTTTCTCTCAAGAATCTTGTGCGTTTAGAATCTAGGTGAGACCAGCCCTCCTAGCTCTAAGTTTGTGATTTATCACGAGGTTCATCACCCCTCATGTGGTTCACTTCACCCTTCCATCTTTTACCAACCAGAAAACCCCCATCCAGAAGCCTAAGGTTGAGTTTCTCACCTAATCTTCTACAAACAGCCCACGCGCATCCAAGCCTTGAATCGAGGCTTGTATCAAATTCTCAAGAATCTAAGGAGTTGGAAAAACAAGTGCAAGACCTCATGGACAGGGTATATCCGTGAGAGTCTTAGCCCTTATGTTGTGCTTGTGCTATTAGTGCCAAAAAAAGATGGCACATGGAAGATGTGTGTGGAATGTCGTGCCGTCAACAACATGACAATCAAATACCAGCACCCCATCCCATGCCTAGATGACATGCTGGATGAGTTGAGTGGAGCCATTATCTTCTCCAAGATATACCTCAAGAGTGGCTACCATCGAATAAAGATGAAAGAAGGAGACAAGTGGAAGGACTACCTTCAAGACCAAGCAAGGTCTTTATGAATAGCTGGTCATGTCCTTCGGCCTAACCAATACTCCTAGCACTTCATGCGACTCATGAACCAGGTTTATTTTGATGATATCTTTAATCTATAGAAGGAGGTTGGCGGAACATGTTGCTCATCTAGATCAAGTGATAAGCACACTTCGAAAGAAAGACTTTTATGCCAACCTTAAGAATTGCATCTTTTGTACTAACAAGCTTGTGTTCTTAGGTTTTGTAGTAAGTGATCAGGGACTACAAGTTGATGAATACATGATCAAAGCCATCAAGGATTGGCCAACACCCATGTCTATAAGCCAAGTCCGAAGCTTTCACGGGTTGGCTAGTTTTTATAGGAGATTTGTGCGAGACTTCAGCACCCTGGCGGCACCCCTTACTGCTGTGATCAAGAAGGACGTGAAATTCACATGGAGAGATGCCCAAGAAAAGGCCTTCAATGCATTGAAGGACCAGCTGACCCAAGCCCTGGTATTAACTCTTCCTGATTTTGAAGTAGTATTCGAGGTGGAGAGTGATGCATCTGGATTTGGTATTGGTGCTGTCTTGCATCAAAGTAAGAGGCCAGTCGTCTTCTTTAGTGAGAAGTTTAGTGGGGCCACTCTCAATTACCCCACCTATTACAAGGAGTTATACGCTTTGGTGAGACCTCTGGAAACATGGCAGCATTATGTCCTATCAAAATAGTTCATCATTCACACAGATCATGAAACTCTAAAGCATCTTAGAGGGCAAACATCACACAAGAGGAGGCATGCTAAGTGGTTGAAGTTCATTGAGACGTTTTCTTACGTGATCAAATACAAGAAAGGCAAAGAAAATGTAGTAGTTGATGTTTTATCACAGAGGCATGCATTGATTGCCAAAATGGAAACAAAGGTCCTAGGGTTTGAAAACATCAAAGAGCTCTATCCTACTGATCCAGAGCTTGGTGAGTGCTATAAAGAGTGTGGCAAAGAAGCATATGAGTCCTTGTACATCAAAGACGGATACTTGTTCAACGACAAGAGGATGTGCTTGCCCCAAGGATCAATGAGAGAGTTGGTGCTTAGTGAAGCACACGGAAGAGGCCTAATGGAACACTTCGACAAGACACTAGCCGTAGTGATGGACCATTTCTATTGGTCTCACCTCAAGAAAGATATGGAGAGTTTTTGTGCTCGGTGCATCACATGTCACAAAGCAAAATCCAGGTTACTTTCTCATGGTCTATATTTGGCTTTACCTATACCTAATGCCTCATGGGTAAATATTTTCATGGATTTTGGCCTAGCGTTGCCCAACATTCGACACAAGGATGCAATCTTTGTGGTGGTAGATCGGTTCTCCAAGATGGCACACTTCATAATGTGTGAGAAGACACATGATTCCACCCAAATAGCTGACCTATTTTTCAAAGAAGTGGTTCAACTGCATGGAATACCAATGACCATAGTGTTGGACAGAGACACCAAGTTCCTCAACTATTTTTAGAGGATATTATAGAAAAAGCTTGACACCAAGCTACTGTTTTCAACAACGTGTCACTCTCAAACTGATGTGCAAACTGAGGTTGTTAATAAAACATTTTCAACTCTACTAAGGCCCCCAATTGTTAACAATACGAACACTTGGCTGGAATGTATACCTTTTGTAGAGTTTGCCTATAATCGTGCTACTCACTCATCCACTAAGCTATCTCTCTTTGAGATAGTATTTGGCTTTAACCCCTTGTCTCCAATAGATCTCGTGCCCATCACAGGTTGAACAGGTGAACTAAGATGGCCTTTACCGAGGAGAAATGATCCGGAACTTACACACCAAGGTCAAGGAAAATAGAGAGAAGAAAACCGAGAAGTACAAAAAGAGGGCTGACATGAGCAGAAGGTAGCTGAATTTTGAACCAGGATATTAGGTTTGGCTTCACATGAGGCCTTAAAGGTTTCCCAGAAGATAGCCTCCAAACTAGCCCCAAGAGGAGATGGCCCGTTCAAGATCTTACAAAAGATCAACGACAATGCCTATCACCTAGAACTTCCAGAAGAGGTAAAAATTTCCCACACCTTTAACGTGGTGGAGTTCTCTCCTTATGATACAGGAGATCCAGTTTTGAGGACAAAGCCTTCTGAAGAGGTAGAGAATGATGAGGACCACAATACCGACCACGAACTAGAGTCATGGGCCACGGTACGAGAGGCGTCTACCACACGGTCCAGGAGCAAACAATTGAGGAGGAGGTTCAACCTCCCCATGGAGAACTACCTCAAATCCCATGGCCATGAGGTCATGACCTGGCTAGAGACCTGCCGGACCCTTGCCGAAACTGCTACCACCGGTGTAGATGGCCCACCGGCCTTGATACATCGACCAACGGAAGATTTTGTCCAAACCTTCGGCCAGATGAACATTGGCAATGGCCATGACCATCTAATTCCAGGTATATCTTATGCCTTTAGTTGTAAATCAATTGATATAACTTGCATTACAGGATTAGAGCGCACAAGGACCCGAGGTACTCACCAAGGACAAGAAAGGGTCGGAACAACGCCCACGGACCAAGAGCTTCAAGATGGAGAAAAAATCTGAAAGAGTATCAATCTCACAATTGGTACGGCCGTGACTTTCAAGGACGCGAATCTCTCTTGGCTTAAGCAGGCATGGGAACTAAAAGAAAAGGGTTTTGATCGAATCACACGATCAAAGGTGAACCAAGGGAGTTTGAATCTTTCAAACTAACTTGGCCAAGACGTCATTAGAAAGGAAATGAATCACATATTTAGTTTCTAAAGAACAACAACAAGATCAAAGACAAGGCTTTGAAGAAAATACTTTGTATTCAATTTTTTATTTTAGTGGTGGACTGCCTTTATAATGAGATTGTGCTGAGCTTATATAGTGCTCATAGCAATGGTCATAAAACTTAAAAAGAGGAAAGAAAATCATACATTTAAAGTATATGTCGTTGGCCATTAATGTCTTGTTTGGCAAATATCGAAAGTGCATATGCTTGTATCTTGAAAGTTTAGAAGCAAATGTAAGGTGTCTAGGTATATCCTGGTTGCTTTGAAAGGTCTTTAACAGGTGCGCAAGTTGCAAGGAATAGAGATGTTGCAATCTGAACACATTAAGTGCACTTTGGTCCATATATGGCAAGTCTTGAAAAAAAGGGATCCGCCTAATCCTATGGTGGCTGGAGCATGGTAGGTTGATTTTGGGCTTCCTTAGGGCCTTAATAATCACTCCTGGGTGCCATGTTTTAGTTCGAAAATGATGAGACTAGTTGGTCATCTCACTTACCACAAACGGCTCCAATCGGTTCATTTGAAGGCACGGATGGACCCGTCTGGTCCAAGGCATGTTTGCACTTCTAGAAGTGATTAAGGGAGCTCTTAGAAGTACCAAAAAGTCTCCTGGTTGCCAAAAAAATATTTGAAGGCTTTTATATAAGGAAAGTTCCAAATATGGTAAGTTTCGGCAACTCCAACTTGATGTATGGTGCATGACATGATCTGGCCTGGTTTGGGGGTGAGATCGATGTTCCCGCGTGTATTATGTGAGTTAGGATTATAGGAAAAGTTTGGTCTTGGCTGGCCACTTCTTGGTTACGCTTTAATTCATGAAGATACACCCATGTATCATTTTGCGCGTATTTGGCCACCTTTGTGTTCCTTGGGCCAGCTGGGCGGGGCAGTTAGCGAGGGGTTGAGCTGATGACCACATCATTCCCTCCACCTTCAGAAGGTTTTTCCCTCAAAACATTTGGTACTGCACATAATTTATGCAAATTAATACCTTCATTCATTTGAGGGTTTAGGGCATTACCTCGGTTTATGGCCCTCGTATGGTTAGGGTGTGGCAATTGTGCATCTGGAGGTTGCTCCTTGATAAGCAATGAATCAATTACTCCTTTCCATGGCTGCTGGTTTCTTTTCTTGGTGTTTAAGGTGTTGGATTCTCCATGGTTTCCTCTTTGTTTCAAACACCGGTTTAGTGTAGTAGGTGTTTTTTCTTGGGTTTTGTTGGATTTTGTGTACCTAGACCTGTTTCAACAATCTTTGAAAAAGAAAAGTGCATTATGCTAGTATTAGAATTTTCAAATGCAGAAACCTTTATTCCTTTAACACTTTTAGACTTAACATTTTCGGGTTCTATTAGCAAGGTTTTTATTACTTGTCTAGTTGGGCATTTCTTAGCAAAGTGTCCTCTTTCTTGACATCCATAGCATAGAATTTCAGCTAGTTTTAACTGAAAAAAGCACTTATCTAGTTTTTCTTTTTCGTGTAGTTCAGACAATGACTTTGATGGTTGTTTGTGTTCAACCGTTTGAGGCTTTGGAACTTGTGGGTCATCTTTGGGCTGAACCATTGGTTTAGCTCCTGTCTTTCCTCCTAAAGTGTTTGGAAACAATTTATTTTCTTCTGTCCAGTAGACTCTTGTTTGTCTAGGTTTTGTGTTCGACAATGATGCTAAAAGTCATCTTCTTGGCTGAGGTTTGAATGGATCTTCACATAGTATTGTTGTTGAGCTGCTATGTTCCTCACAAATTCATCATACATCAGTGGCTTCATTTCATACCATGTTACCTATGGTTCATCATATTCTAACCGTATGTAAGCGTCTTGCTCCCAAATCCTAAAGGCATCTTCGGTTCGGGTGTCTTCGACATAGGCTGTTTTTTCTTTCTCTTGAATTTGGTTACTTTGGAACCAATTTTCGATGTCTTGTACCCACTTTAGATAGGCGTCTGGTCCTTGTTCATGGCCTGAAATGAGATGTATTCCGGTTCAAGATATTCTTCACCATCCAATTGTTGTTCCGAAGGTTTGGCCAGGTGGTACTCGGGCCATTCTTCCTCATATTCTGCATCATCACAATAGATTACTCCTTGTTCCACGTGTTATACTTCTTCTTGACTACTTTGGGAGTTAGTCTACTCATGCCACAATTCTCCTTCATGGTTTTCTTCTTCATCTCCTCCTTGGTAACTTTCTTCTTCTTCCGACCTACTTTCATGGCTCATATTGTCTTTATCATAATCTGGTGGTTCTGGTTCAAGGTTTTCTCCTTCTGATTCTTCTTCAAAATCAGTCGCTAAATAGTATTCATGTCATGATTCACATAGTCACACTCGTTGGTGTTTAGGCATTGTTCATAGACATTGTCTTGACTATAATCGGTTTGTGGTATGCTCATGGTGTCTTCTTCTTCATCGTAGTGCTCCATCATTAAAATTTGTACCTTGCACGATAGGAAAAAGAAATATCAGGTCCAAATCAATAAATAAGAAAACTAAACTCTAGTGAATATATGATATTAACACACAAATAGTAACAAAAGGAAACTCGATACAAGTAAATATTTTGAGGTTTTTGTTTTTATTTTTTTTTGACAACTAAAATTAAAACAAAATAAAAGATAATATTTATTTTAGGTTTTTCTATTTGAATTATAATTCAGACGAAAATAATAGGAATATTATAGAAATCTTTTCCTTTTTTTTTTTAAAAAAAAACCTTAACTAACATCTAAATTGGAAAATAACAAAATGAAATGATGTTGATTTTTTTGGGTTTTTTGTCTTAATTGAACAAAATTAAGCAAACATGAAATGCAAATTTTAGATATAAGTGGGAGAAACAACAACAAAAACAATGCAAATCCTCTCAATATTAAAACAGAACTGAGTTTAAGAAAAATGATGACATGTCATTAAAAATATGACATGGTTAAAAACAATTATGACATGTTGTTTAGTCAAATGTGACATGGGAATTAAAACATAAAATTATTTCAAAAAATAAATTAATCAAATGTGACATAACAATTTTAAATATAAATTTATTTTCAAAAAATAAATTAATTAAATTAATATAATAATTTTAAATATAAATTTATTTTCAAAAACTAAATTAAATCATATATGTTGAACTAAAAGTGAGTTTAGAAAAAATGTTTACATATCATAACAAAAAGTGATATGACTAAAAAATTAATATGACCAAAAAGTATTATTCCTTATACATTAGAACATAAGTGAACTCCGAAAAAATGTTTACATGTCATTAAAAAATTAACATAGCAAAAAAATTATGACTTATTATCTCCTATATATTAAAAGAGAAGTGAGTTATAAAAAAATATTTATATATCATTAAAAAAGATGACATAGCCAAAAAAATATGATATAAAATTTAATCAAATGGTAATTTTAAGCATAACTTTATTTCTAACACACAAAATAAAACGTATATATTAAATTAGAAGTGAATTTAGAAAAAATATTTAATAACATATATATTTTCAATTTTATGGTTTTATTTAAGTTTTATGCATTTATAGTTATAAAAACTAATTAATTTATTTTGAAAAATTACTATGCATAATTTATATTTTTTAATCATAGCTCTTATTTTTACATGTATATTAAGTTTTTCATATTTTAATCAATATCCAATTATATAATTGGTAATTTTAAAAATTAATATTTAAATATAAAATTTAATTTTACAAAACATAGCTAAAAATATACAAAACTAATGGTTAAAAGGCTGTATTATATTTAAGTGCATAATTTTTAATATATAATCGTACCAAAATATAGTTTAGATAAAATTTGATTCTAAAATAAAAACATAAGCATATTACAAATTGCAAAATATATAATTTTAGTAGTTTTGAATACGATAAAACATAAATAAAACTCATTTTATATAATAAATATGTAATATAATAGATTAAAAGAGAAGTGAGTTCTAAAAAATATTTACATATCATTAAAAAAAGATGAAATAGCTAATAAAAATTACAATATAACATTTAGTCAAATGTGACATGATAATTTTAAACATAAATTTATTTTCAAAAATAAAATTAATCATATATATTAAACTAGAAGTGAGTTTATAAAAAATATTTAATACCATGTATGTTTTCAATTTTAGAGTTTTATTTAGGTTTTATAGATTTATAATTGTTTCAAGTAATTAATTTGTTTTGACAAATTACTAATAATAATTTATATTTTTTCAATCTTAGTTATTACTTTTACATATCAATTGAGTTGTTTATATTTTAATGAAGATCTAATTATTTAAAAATAAACTTTATTTTTACAAAAAAATAGCCAAAAACATACAAAAGTATTGGTTAAAAATGTGTATATAGAAATCTATTTTTTTTAATATACAATTGTACCAAATATAATTGATTTTATAATTTGATTCTAAAATAAAAATATAAGCATATTATAAATTAAAATATATAGTTATAGTAGTTTTAAATATATAAAACACAAATAAAAATTATTTTATATAATAAATATGTAATATAATACATATAACATCTTAACCATATATAATAATGATTTAAGTTTATAATATGTAACTTACATCCATGAAAGATGTGAGCATATTATCTAGTGAAGTATTAAGAACAAAGCTTTTTATTTGGGTTTTTTTTTCAGATAAGATGTAACTAAGAAAATTCAGAACAAAGTATAAAAGATAAATGATAAAAGTTGGATGAACAAAATCTGGGATATGAGCTTTTAGCTCTGATACCAAATGATGTAAGATTGAGTATCAATCTCACAATCGGTAAAACCATGAGTCGTAAAGCCGAGAAACTCTCTTGGCTTAAGCGGGAAAGGAAACTAAAAGGAGGGGTTTTGATTGAATCACACGACCAAAAGTGAACCAAGGGAGTTTGAATCTTTCAAACTAACTTGGCCATGGTTTCAATAGAAAAGAAGTGAATCACACAAGTAGTTTCTAAAGAACAACAACAAGATCAAAGACAAGGCTTTGAAGAAAATATTTAGTATTCAACTTATTATTTCAATGGTGGTGTGTCTTTACAATGAGGTCGTTCTGAGCTTATATAGTTCTCATAGCAACGGATGTAAGATTGAGTATCAATCCAACAATCAGTACGGCTGTGACTCGCAAGGACGGGAATCTCTCTTGGCTTAAGCGGGTAAGAGAACTAAAAAGAGAGGTTTTGATCGAATCACATGATCAAAGGTGAACCAAGGGAGTTTGAATCTCTTAAACTAAGTTGGCCGTGGCTTCAATAGAAAGAAAGTGAATCACACATTTAGTTTCTAAAGAACAACAACAAGATCAAAGACAAGGCTTTGAAGAAAATACTTTCTATTCAACGTTGTATTCAACTTTGTATTTCAATGGTTGTCTGTCTTTACAATGAGTCATGAGCTTATATAGTGCTCATAGCAAGGGTCCTAAAACCAAAAAGAGAAAAAGAAATCATACATTTAAAGTATATGACTGTTGGCCATTAATGTCTTGTTTGGAAAATATGGAAAGTGTATATGCTTGTATCTTGAAACCTTAGGGGCGAATGTAAGGTGTCTAGATTTCTTTAACACGTGTCCAAGTTGCAAGGAATAGAAATGCTGCAATCTGAACACATTAAATGCACTTCGGTCCATGTATGACAAGTCTTGAAGAAAAGGGAACCGCTAGATCCTATGGTGGCTGGTGGCTGGAACTTGGTTGGTTGATTTTGGGCATCCTTAGGGGCTTAATAATCTCTCCTAGATGAAATGTTTTGGTTTGCAAGTGATTAAACCAGTTGTTCATCTCACTTGCCATAAACGGCTCCAATCAGTTCATTTGAAGGCACAAATAGATCTGCCTGGTCCAAGGCGTGTTTGGGCTTCTAGAAATGCTTAAGAGAGTTCCTAGAAGTACCAAAAAGTCTCCTGGTCGCCAAAGAAATGAATGGACACTTTCATATAAAGAGAGTTCCAAATATGGTAAGTTTCGGCAACTCCAACTTGCTCTATGCAACTTGATGTATGGTGCATGACTTGATCTGGCCTGGTTTGGGGTGAGATCCATTGTCGCCGCGTGTCCTCTGTGAGTTAGGATTATAGACCAAGTTTGGTTTTGGCTGGACACTTCTTGGTTAGTCTTGAATTCATGAAGATACACCCATGTATCCTTTTGCGCATATTTGACCGCATTTGTGTTCCTTGGGCCAGCCAGGCCGGACAGTTGGTGATGAGTACACCATATCAACTGGCCAGCCAGATCGTGAAGATGGCCAACTGGAAGGCCTGCTCGAGACAGCCGGCTCGATAGGCGACATGGCTGGGCCAAGCGATAACGCCGGCCTGATGAGCGATAGGGCTGGGCCAACCAACCCCGCCGGCGACGCGGCCTAAATGGCCTGCCCAACACCACCGGCTTGGCTGGCGACATGCCCGGCTCACTTAATATTCCGGCCGGCTCAGATAGCAACTCGTCCAGCTCAACCCGCAGCACAGCCGGCTCACGCGCCAACACGGCCTGCTCAAGCACCACACAAGGAGATTCAGACCAAATTACCACCCAGCTTTAGGGTATGGATCTAGATGAGAGTTTTACTCCAATGGTACCACCAAGAGCAATGATAAGAAGCAGAACTCGGTCATTTTTCCAAACGTTCAGCTTGTGGGTGGAAAGGCTCGCGGCAAAAGAGGTCAAGGCCCAACAATATGTTAACAGTACAAGAAAACTGCCAAAATGCCACTGTATTTTGAGACTATATATGTGGTTGCAAAATTTGCGACAGCGTTTGTAACTGTTTTGCGACCAATTTGCGACTACGGAGAAGTAGTCGCAAATTGGTCGCACAAGTGTGACTAAAAGTTGTAGTGGCATATTGGTCGCAATACGCAACAATTATGCGACTAATATGCGACTAATTAGCGACTGATGGTGGTAGTCGGTAATCAGTCGCCACTTTGCGACTGAATAGAGATTGCATGTGGAAGAACCACATGGTGGTCGCATATTGGTCGCGAAATATGTGACCAATTTGCGACCACAATAGGAGTGGCTCTTCAATCACTAAATGGTGGCAAAGTGACAACATAAAAAACATGTGCATGGTAGGTATACCAACTTTTAAGCGACTACACTGTTGTAGTCGCAAAGTAGTGGCAAAATCTTATATATATGCCCCATCCCATTCTCTCATTTGTAGAATCGAAATGAAAAAAAACTTTAAACATGTGGGGAAATTATAATAATTAGAGAGATTAGATGTACAAAAGGATTGATAATCAAACAAGAAATATATCAGCGGAATTTGCATAAGGCATGGAGTAGTTAATGAATTTTGCAAGTAGTCAACCAGTAGCTCATAGCAGAGGTAAGTTTTTATGTCCTTGTATTAATTGCAAAAACAATAAATTTATTCCGGGACTGAAAATATGGAATCATCTATATAGTCGAGGATTTATGCCAAATTATTATATTTGGTATATATATGGAGAAAAGCTGAATGTTCAGTTAGGGAGGAGTAGTCGGGGTGATGTCCAAAGATATCAGGGAGGTACGTGTGCTACTAGTGAATAAACAGTTGGTACATCCGATAATAGATATGTTGAAATGGTGACTGATGCATTTGTGAGACTACGACTGATGAGTACTATAATCAGAATGAGAAAGAATATAATAATGTAGAAGAACCAAATGTAGAAGCACAAAAATTTTATATGTTAGAAATTGTGAAAAATCCATTGTATGATGGTTGTCATGAAGAGCACTCACAATTATCTTTAGCTGCTTGGTTCATGAACATTAAGTCTGATTTTAATCTACCAGAAAAATGCATGGATTCTTGGGCGGAGCTGTTTACAGAATATTTGCCCGAGGAGAATCAGACAACGCGTTCATATTATGAAACCAAAAAACTGATGCAAAATTTAGGGCTCCTGTTTTATACAATTGACGTGTGTGTTCACAATTGTATGATCTTTTGGAAAGAAGATGAGAAATGGGAAAAATGCAAATTTTGCGATTCCCCCTGATATAAGCCAAGCGAGGGCAGGACGAGAATACTTTTTAGTCATATGTGGTATTTACCTATAGGCGAAAGACTTAAGAGAATGTATTAAAGCGAGAAAATCGCAGAGGCAATGAGGTGGCACGCAGAGCATGAAGCAGAAGACGGAGAAATGAGTCATCCATCTGATGCTGCGGAGTGGAAATTTTTTCAATATCTACATCCTAGATTTGCTGAAGGAAACCAAGATGCAACCCAGGCCATGATGGCCATGTTCACCACCCTCCAAACACAACTCGCATCAATCGGCGAGAGGCTGGAGCGTGTGGAGAGGCTGGAGCATGTGGAGAGGCTGGTGAGATTCCAGGCCATAAGACACGTGAGGGCTCACCAAGACCCTGCTAAAGGTCCTGATAACCCTAGGACACGGCCAAAACAGGAGGAGCCCCAACCGGATGGAGATGAGGACGCACAGCCTAACGGCTATCACCTAAGGCCGATAGGACCTCCACGACAACCAGAAGCATAGAGAAATGGCTACGAGCCCTATGGCCATCACCAAAGACCAAGGATGCCCCTTAGACATCATGAGGATGGAGATGACTATGCCTATAATCGGGTAAACAGTCATGATGTCAAGCTAACACCTCCTAGTTTTGCAGGAAAAGTAGACCCTGAGGCCTATCTAGATTGGGAAAGGAGGATGGATCACATTTTCGACCATTACAACCAGCCAGGCCCTAGGAGAGTCTCCATGGCACTAGCACAACTCATGGATAATGCCCTCATCTGGTGGGATCGTGAGGCTTCTGACCGTAGGAGAGGAGATTGAGGCCCACAAATTCTTGGGTCGATATGAAGGATTTCATGAGGCAAAGGTTTGTCCCACCTTATTTCCATAGGGATTTGCAACGATATTTTCGTACTCCTAAACCGGCCACAAGATCAGTAGAGTAGTACTACGAGAAGTTTGAAAGGCTAAGGAACAAACTGGAGCTCAATGTCAATGAGGAGGCATTGATGGCTCAATTCTTGGATGGATTGCAAGAGAGGATCAGCCGAAAAGTGGAGAGACAAATATACAATGATTTCAAGAACTTGTTCCACCTCTCTGTCCAGGCCGAGCAACACATCATGCGTAAGAGCCAAGACATACGCAGCAAACCTAAGACGCCTTGGGCACCAAGCATTAGCATCAAGCCCTAGACAAGGTGATAAGGACATCAGGTCGTACATCCAGCCAGGAGACCAGACTGGCCGACCAGGAAGCTTGCCCGAGACAGCCAGACCATCTGGCACGTCTACCGGCCCAAGCAGTACTGCCGGACCCTCGACCACAAGGACCAGAGCAACCAGCATTGCCGGCGGAGAGGCCCAAGCTTCCGGCACACTTGGTGGCGACGTGGATGACACTGCCGGTCCCTCTGGTGATGCCGCCAACCTCGGGATCAACTTGGCCAGTCCTGAAGGCATTCCGGCCAGTACCTCGCACAATCCAGCCGATCCAGCCGAGTACACGCGCATTTCCACTTCTACACAAGAGGACTCGGACCAAATGAGCTACCAGCTCCAGGACATGCACCTAGAGGAAGTATCTACACCAGTGGTACCTCAAGGAGCAATGACAAGAAGCAGATCATGGGCACTCTTCCACAAATTCAGCTTATGGGTCGACAAGCTCCTAGAGGAAGATCGACTAAGGACAATGGGCCAAAAATGCAAGGAAGAGTCCAATGGCTTCTCAACAACGTAAGGGACATCAGAGACTTGGGCTTTAGTGGCAAGAGAGGTCAGGGCCCAAAGATTCTTAACTCTACTCCAAGTCGAAGACTAGAAGCAAGGCGCGTGCATGCCACAAGGACGGCCACCTTCCATTTCTTGGCCATGAGGTAAGTTAAGGTAAGTTTCAATTCAAATATATGCCTCTTTCCATTTTGCAGGGTAGGATCTAAAATATTTACTTTTATTGAGTCAAAGACATTTTAGGAATAGGTCCTTTTTCGATTATACACTTTTGTATCTTTTTCTTTTGTGCATTTTTGTAAGTTTTCCTTTTCTTATTTGGGTTGACCCTAGAAGGTCAAGTTGTCGAGCATATTAATAAGGCTCCTTCCAGCATTGTAGTTCGACAACCTTTTTGATATTAATAAAGAGAGTATTTTCTTCTAAGAGTTTTCTCCACAAAACTCTTATCGGTTAGACCTAGTTGAGACCAGCCCCCTAACTCTAAGTTTGTGATTTATCACGAGGCCTCTCATTGCTCGTGTGGTTCACCTCACACCACCACCCAACACACACAAGAAAACCCACCTCAGAAGGCTAAAGCCGAGTTTCTCGCCTAAACTTCTTGCAACTTGTCCGAGAGCAAGACGGCCGTGTATCAAGACTTGTATCATTTTGGTATCGGAGCTTAACCTCCTAAAACCAGGTTGTATCTATCCTTTACTTCAGTTTTATTTCCATTTCGTGCATTAGTAGTTTCATTCAAAAAAAACAAAGAAAATCACCTAAAAATCAACCGAGTGAATCCTTTTCTTCTACGTGCATCAATAGGGTTTAGAATCATTCTTTCTTGCATCCATTCTTTTCCTTTTTCTTAAATTATTATTTCCATTAGTTCTTAAGTTAAAACAAAAATTAAAACAAGAAAATTACCCAAGAAAATAAAAAAACAAATCGGCTAGGATTTAGAAGATTGCACCATTAATTGTCTTTTTCATTTTGCAAAATTTTCCTTTTTTCTTATTTGCCTCTTCCTAAAATTTTTAACCTAGTATAAAAACAACTTCTAAAAAAATTCTTACAAGCAACTCAACCCTTATTTTCTCTTGTAGCACACGATGGCAGAAGGAGGAAATCAGGATACCACCGAGGCCATGATGGCCATGTTCACCACTCTTCAAACCCAACTCACATCCATTGCCGAGAGGCTTGAACGTGTGGGATGGCCAGTGAGATTCAAGACCATAAGGCACGTGAGGGCTGGCTAAGACCCTGCCGAAGGCCCTGACCACGTTAGACCATGACAAGAATAGGAGGACCCCCAGCCGGATGAAGATGAAGGCCACCAGCCTCACGGCTATCACCCTAGACCGAGAGGACCCCCACGGAAGCTAGAAGAAGAAAGCGAGGGCTACCAGCCATATGGTCATCACCAAAGACCAAGAATGCCTCCTAGACATCAAGAAGATGGAGAAGAGTATTCCTAAAATCGGGTAAATCACCATGATGTTAAACTAACCCCTCTGAGTTTTGCAGGAAAAGTAAACCCCAAGGCCTATCTAGATTGGGAACGAAGAATGGATCACATATTTGACCATTACAACCAACAAAGCCCTAGGAGAGTCTCCATGGCAGTAGAACAACTCACGGATAATACCCTCATCTAGTGGGATCATGAGGCTTATGACCATAAGAAAAGGAGGTTAAGACCTGTAGACTCATGGGTCAACATAAAGGACCTCATAAGGCAAAGGCTTGTTCCTCCCTATTTGCATAAAGATTTGCAATGCCGTTTTTGTACTCTTAAACAGTGCACAAGGTCAGTGGAGGAATATTTTGAGGAGTTCGAGAGACTAAAGAATAGGCTGGAGCTCAATGATGATGAAGAAGCATTGATCGCTTAATTTTTGGATGGCTTGCAAGAGAGGCAAATCTACAGCGACTTCAAGTATCTATTCCATCTTTCTGTCCAGGCTAAACAACACATCAAACGCAACAGCCAAGACATACGCAACAGGCCTAAGACACCTTGGGCACCAAGCAATGGCATCAAGCCCATGGACATGGGCACAAGCAATGAGATCGAGTCACGATTCAAGAACAAGGCTCCTGAACAAACCCATAACCAGAGAGCGCCAAATAAGTCTTTAAACCCTCAGAGATGATGTGACATCACTTGTTTCAAGTGTAGAGGTCGCGACCACATCTGAAAAGAGTGCCCAAACAACCGAGTCATGCTGATCACGGGGGCTGAAGAGTACGAGTCTCAAGATGAAGAAGAGCTAGAACTAGAAGGAGATTATGGAGACATAGAATACCCAGACGTGGGAGAGGTATTGGTGACACGGGTTATCCTAAGTGCAATGGTCGACCCCTTCGAGACCATTCAAAGGGAAAACATCTTCTACAGTCGGTGCACCATCAAAGGAAAGGTATGTAGCCTCATCATAAATGGTGGTTCTTGCACTAACTTGGCTAGTGCATATATGATTGATAAGCTAGGTCTTGAGAAGACTAAGTACACCCGGCCATACCGGCTGAGATGGCTAGATGACATGGTAAAGCTCAAGATTCATGAGCAAGTAACAGTACCATCCAGTGTGAACCGATACCAAGACCAGGTCATTTGTGAGGTGGTACCAATGCAAGCTGGCCACCTTCTTCTAGGAAGGCCGTGGTAATTCGACAAGGAGACAAGGCATGATGGCCGAACCAATTTGTACACCATTGTACACGACAAAAGAAAGGCCAGCCTAGCCTCTCTCACTCCTGCCCAGCTACACGAGTTATAGTTGTAAATGAGTAAGGAAGAAAGTCTAATTAGATCAAACTTTCTAATTCAACCAAGTCATGTCCGAAGAGCTTTGGCCTCTAAGTACTTGATGCTTCTAATGGTCTTTAAGGAGGTTTTGAGTGCAGGAAAAGAAGAGATAGATTTACCTCCTCAGGTAGCAGCCCTCCTCAACCGATTCCAGGATGTATTTCCTGAGGAGATACCAGCAGGGTTGCCTCCCCTACGTAGCATTGAGCACCAGATTGACCTCGTGCCCGGAGCAATCTTGCGCAACCAGCCAGCATACCGGATGAGCCCAGAGGAGTCAAAGGAACTTGAGAGGCAAGTTAAGGAGCTCCTTGAGAAAGGCTATGTACGAGAGAGTCTCAACCCATGTGTCGTGCCCGTGCTATTGGTCCCAAAGAAGGATGAGACTTGGCACATGTGTGTAGACTGCCAGGCCATCAACAACATCATGGTCAAGTAACGGCACCCCATACACCAGTTGGATGATATGCTAGATGAATTGAGTGGAGCCACGGTCTTCTCCAAGATAGACCTCAAGAGTGGATACCACCAGGTCAGAATGAAGGAAGGCGATGAATGGAAAACCGCCTTCAAAACAAAGCAAGGGTTGTACGAGTAGATAGTCATGGTATTTGGCTTGACCAATGCCCCAAGCACCTTCATGCGCCTTAGGGCGTACATCAGTAAGTTTGTTGTTGTATACTTTGATGATATTCTAGTTTACAGTAAGTACCTTAAGGATCATATTACACATCTTGAGATGGTGCTAAAGACCTTTCGACAAGAAGAACTTTATGCCAATCTCAAGAAGTGCATCTTTTTTACTGATAAACTTGTTTTTGTACGCTTTGTTGTGAGTTCACATGACTTACAGGTTGATGAGGAGAAGATTCAAGCCATACAGGAGTGGCCAACAGCAAGTAACATCAGCCAAGTAAGGAATTTTCAAGGCCTGGCCACCTTCTACCAGATATTTGTGCCAACTTCAGCTGCATTGCCTCACCCTTGATGGCAGTTGTGAAGAACAATGTGGGGTTCAGCTGGGAAGAAACCCAAGAGAAGGCATTACATGCCTTGAAGGACAGCCTCACTCACGCCCTAGTTTAGTCCTGCCCGACTTCAACAGAATACTTGAAGTGCAGTGTGATGCCTCAGACATAGGCATAGGCGCGATTCTAACATAAGGAGAAAGGCCTGTGGCATACTTCATTGAGAAGTTAGGTGGGGCCTAACTAAACTACCCCACCTACGAAAAGGAGTTCTATGCCCTAGTTCAAGCATTGGAGCCTTGGCAACACTATTTGTTCTCCAAGGAGTTTGTGATGCACACTGATCACGAGACTTTCAAACTCTTCAAAGGGCAAACCAACCTCAAGAGAAGACATGCTAGGTGGATGGAGTACATCGAGACTTTTCCTTACATCATCAAGTACAAGAAGGGCAAGGATAATATAGTGGCCAATGCATTATCAAGGAGATATGCCTTGATATCAACAATTGAAGCAAAGATCTTAGAGTTTGAGCACATCAAGGACCTATATAGGGATGATCATGACTTTTTGAGAGTTACAAGGAATGTGGCATAGGGAGTCATAGAAAGTTCTATCTTCATGATGGATTCTTGTTCCGAGAAAGAAGATTGTGCATCCCACAAGGATCTCTAAGAGAGCTGATCACCCAAGAAGCTCATGGTGGAGGTCTTATGGGCCGCTTTGGTGTTGACAAGATACTGGCAATGGTCAAAGAACACTTCTATTGGCCACACATAAAGAGGACAGTAGAAGCTAATTGGCAAGATGTGTCACTTGCAAAAATGCGAAGTCCCAAGTACACCCTCATGGTTTATATCTCCCATGCCTATACCCACGTATCATGGGTTGACATCTCAATGGACTTTGTTCTAGGTCTACCTAGATCAACCACAAAGATGCCATCTTTGTAGTGGTTGACCGTTTCTCTAAGATGACACACTTCATACCTTGTGCAAACGTTAATGATGCCACACAAATGGTAGAGCTATTCTTCAAGGAGATAGTGCGTCTTCATGGAGTGCCAAAGACCATATTATTAGATAGAGACACCAAGTTTCTCAGCCACTTCTGGAGAACCCTTTGGAAAAAGCTAGACACGAATCTTCTATTCTCCACCATGTGCCACCCTTAGACCGATGGCCAAACTGAGGTGGTCAACCGAACCTTATCAAATTTTCTTAGGACAACCCTTGGGAAGAGCATCAAGACATGGGTGGAGTGCACTCAACCACTAAGAAGACCCCTTTTGAAGTTGTCTACGATTTCAACCGCCAAACACTTTTGGAGCAAACACCACTGCCACCAGCAGAGATGACCAACCTCAACAGAGAATCTAAAGCAGAGTTCATCAACAAGTTGCACCAAAAGCTCACAGAGAACTTAGAGAAGAGGACCGGGCAGTACATGACTCATGCTAACAAGGGAAGAAGGGAGATAATCTTCCAACCATGCGATTGAGTGTGGCTACACCTACGGCAAGAAAGGTTCCCCCACCTAAGGAGTTCCAAGCTAACCCCCATAGGAGATGGACCATTTAGAATCCTGGAGAGAATCAACAACAACGCCTACCGACTTGAACTTTCAGGTGAGTTTAATGTGTATAACACATTCAATGTGACTTATTTAGCTCCCTTCCTTGCAGATGATCCAGTTTTGAGGACAAAACCTACTGAAGGGGAAGGGATGATGAGGACAATAGATCAAATGGCCAGCCAGATTGTGAAAATGGTCGACCAGATCGTGAAAAAGACCTACTCGAGACAGTCGGGCCGATAGGCGACTTGGCCAAGCCAAGCGGTACCGCCCACCCGATGAGTAGTAGGGCTGGGCCGACCAACTCTGCCGGCAAAGAGGCCCAAATGTCTGGCCCAATAGGCGGTGACATGGCCAACACCGCCGGCTGAGCTGGTGACACCGCCAGCTCACCTAGACTTCCGACCGGCTCCGATTGCATTTTGGCCAGCTCCACACGCAGTATAACTGGCTCATGCCATAATACGGCCAGCTCAATTTCCACGCAAGGAGACTCGGACCAGATCATCAGCCAGCTTCAAGGCATAGTCCTAGAGAAAAGATCTGCCCTGATTGTATCACCAGAAGCCATGACAAAAAAAAGCAGAACAAGGGCACTCTTTCACAAGTTCAGCTTGTGGGTGGAAAAGCTCATAAAAGACCAAAGAGAAGGAGCAATGGGCCAAGAGTGTGAGGATCAAGCCAAGGGCTTCTCAACTTATCAAAGTACTCCAGAAACTTGGGCTCTCGTGGCAAAGGAGGTCAAGGCCCAACAATTCATTAACGTACTCAAGGTGCAAGACTAGGTGCGTGCAAACAAAGTTGGTCACCTTCCATTTATTGGCCAAAAGGTAAGAAGGTAAGTTTTCAATTATATATATATATATATATATATATATATATTGTATTTTCTGTTTTGCAGGGTAAGAACTAGTAGTTTTCCTTTTTGTTGAGTCAAGAACAATTAAGTAGTTATCCTTTTTTGGTTATTTCCATTTTGTAATTTTCCTTTATGCACTTTTGTATCTTTTCCATTTTTTCTTTTGGGTCGACCCTATAAGGTCAAGCTGCCGAGCATATTAATAAGGCTCCTTTCAGCATTGTAGTTTGACAACCTTTTTGATAATTAATAAAGAAAGTATTTTCTTCTAAGAGTTTTCTCAACAAAACTCTTATCCCTTAGACCTAGTCGAGACTAGCTCAAAGTTTGTGATTTATCACGAGGCCCCTCATACCTCGTGTGGTTCACCTCACCCCACCATCCAACACACACACACACACACACACACACACACGCACATACACACACACACACACACACACACACACACACACACACACCAGAAAATCCACCTCAAAAGCCTAAGGCCGAGTTTCTAGCCTAAACTTCTTGCAACCTGTGCGAGAGCAACACGATCGTGTATCAAGGCTTGTATCATAACCCCTTCAAGTTTTGAAGGAAAAGTAGACTCCGAGGCCTATCTATATTGGGAGCGAAGAATAGATCACATCTTTGACCATTACAACCAACAAGGGCCTAGGAGAGTCTCTATGACAGTAGCACAACCCACGGAGAGTCTCTATGGTGGGATGACCGGAAGAAGAAGAGGCTAAGACCCATAGACTCATGGGTCGACATGAAGGACCTCATGAGGCAAAAGTTTGTTCCTCCCTATTTCCATAGAGATTTGCAACGACGCTTTCGTACTCTTAAGCAGGGCACAAGGTCAGTAGAGGAGTGTTTTGAGGAGTTCAAAAGTCTAAGGAATATGCTAGAGCTCAATGATGATGAAGAAAGCATTGGTGGTTCAGTTCTTGGATGGCTTGCAAGAGAAAAATCAGCCAGAAGGTAGAAAGGCAAATCTACAGCGACTTCAAGAACCTTTTCCACCTCTCTGTCCAGGCTGAACAGCACATCAAACGCAAGAGCCAAGACCTACGCAACAGGCCTAAGACACCTTGGGCACCAAGCAATGGTGCCATCAAACCAATGAACAAAGGCAAGTGCATTGAGATCGAGTCACGATTCAAGAGCAAGGCTCCCGAACAAACCCGTGACCAGAGAGAGCCAAGTAAGTCCTTAAACCATCAAAGATCACGTGACATCACTTGTTTCAAGTGTAGGGGTCGCAGCCACATCTCAACAGAGTGCCCAAAAAACCAAGTCATGATGATCACGGAGGTTGGAGAGTACGAGTCTCAAGATGAAGAAGAGTTTGAACCAGAAGAAGACTATGGAGATATAGAATAACCAGACGTGGGAGAAGTATTGGTGACATGGCACATCCTAATTGCAATGGTCAACCCATCCGAGACCATTCAAAGTGAGAACATCTTCCACAACCGATGCACCATCAAAGAAAAGGTATGTAAACTCATCATAGATGGTGTTTCTTGTACTAACCTGGCCAGTGCATATATGGTTGATAACCTAGGTGCTAAGAAAACTAAGCACCCTCGGCCATACCGGCTGAGATGGTTAGACAACAAGGTCGAGCTCAAGATTCATGAGCAAGTGACAATGAAATTCAGTGTGGGCCATTACCAAGACTAGGTCATTTGTGATGTAGTACCAATGCAAGCTGGCCACCTTCTTCTTGGAAGGCCATGGCAATTTGATAAGGAGTCAAGGTATGATGGTCGGACCAAATTGTACGCATTTGTACACGACAAAAGAAAAGTCAGTATAGCCCCTCTCAATCTTGTCCGGGTACATGAACTACAACTGCTAATGAGTAAAGAGAAAAGTTTAATTAATTTAAACTTTCTCATCCAACCAAGTCATGTCCGAGAGCTTTGGCCTCTAAAGACTTGATGCTTCTAATGGTCTTTAAGAGGGTTTTGAGTGTAGGAAAAGAAGAGATAGAAGTACCTCCTAAAGTAGTCCTACTCAACTGATTCCAGGATTTGTTTCCTGAGGAGATACTAGCAGGTCTGCCCCCCTTACACGACATTGAGCATCAGATTGATCTCATGCCCGGAGCAGTCTAGCCCAACCTGCTAGCATACTGTATGAGCCCTGAGGAGTCAAAGGAGCTTGAGAGACAATTTAAGTAGATCATGGAAAAAGGGTATGTACAAGAGAGTCTCAGCCCATGTGCGTGCCAGTGCTATTGGTTGCAAAGAAGGATGGGACTTGTCGCATGTGCATAGACTTCTGGGCTATCAACAACACCAAGGTCAAGTACCGGCACCCCATACCCCAGTTGGATGATATCTTTGATGAGCTGAGTGGAGCCACGGTTTTCTCAAAGATAAACCTCAAGAGTGGGTACCACCAGGTCAGAATGAAGGAAGGTGATGAATGAAAAACCATCTTCAAGAGAAAGCAAAGGCTGTACGAATGGACAGTCATGCCATTTGGCTTGACCAATGCCCTGAGTACTTTCATGCGTCTTATGAACCAAGTTCTTAGAGCGTACATCACTAAATATGTTGTTGTATACTTTGATAATATTCTAGTTTACAGTAAGTGTCTCATAGACCATATTACACATCTTGAGATGGTGCTAAAGATCCTTCGACAAGAAGAGCTCTATACCAATCTCAAGAAGTTCACCTTTTGTACTGATCAACTTATTTTCCTAGGATTTTTTGTGAGTTCATAGGGACAATATGTTGATGAGTAGAAGATACGAGATATACAGTAGTGACCAACACAAAGCAACATCTTCCAAGTAAAGAGTTTTCATGGCCTGGCCAACTTCTACCGGTGATTCGTGCCCAACTTCATCAGCATTGCCTCACCCTTGACGAAAGTTGTGATGAAGAATGTGAGGTTCAGCTAGGGAGAAGCCCAAGAGAAGGCATTCCAAGCCTTGAAGGACAGCCTCACTCACGTCCCAGTGTTAGTCCTGCCCGATTTCAACAGGACTTTTGTAATGGAGTGTGATGTCTCCGGCATTGACATAGGTGCGGTCTTACACAAGGAGTACGACCAGTTGCTTACTTCAGTGAGAAGCTAGGTGGGGCCTCTCTAAACTACCCCAACTACGAGAAGGAGCTCTATGTCCTCGTCTGAGCATTGGAGACTTAGGAACACTACCTGTTTTCCAAGGCGTTTGTGATCCACAATGGTCACAAGACTCTCAAATACCTCAAAGGAAAAATCAACCTCAAAAGGAGGCATGCTAGGTGGATGAAATACATTGAGACCTTCCCCTACATCATCAAATATAAGAAGGGCAAGGACAATATAGTAGCCGATGCACTATCAAGGAGATATGCCTTGATACCAACCATGGAAGCAAAGATCTTAGGGTTTGAGCACATCAAGGATCTTTACAAGGAAGATCCTGACTTTGCTGAGAGTTACAAGGAATGTGGCACATGGAGTTATGACAAGTTCTATCTTCATGAAGGATTCTTGTTCCGAGAAAGAAGATTGTGCATACCTCAAGGATCTCTACGAGAGCTTATCCTCCGAGAAACTCATGGTGGAGGTCTTATGGGCCACTTTGGCGTTGACAACACCCTGGCCGTAGTCAAAGAACACTTCTACTGGCCACACATCAAGAGGACTGCAGAAGTCTACTGTGCAAGGTGTGTCACTTGCAAAACGGCGAAGTTCCGAGTACACCCTCATGGGTTGTATCTTCCCCTGCCCATACCCACGCATCCATGGGTATACATCTCAATGGACTTTGTTCTACGCCCCAAGATCAACCACAAGGATGCCATCTTTGTAGTGGTAGATTGTTTCTCTAAGATGGCCCACTTCATACCTTGTGCAAACATTAATGATGCCACACAAATGGCAGAATTATCCTTCAAGGAGATAGTGCGCCTTCATGGAGTGCCAATGACCATTGTATCAGATTGAGACATCAAGTTCCTGCCACTTTTGTAGGACCCTTTGGAGAAAGCTAGGCACGAAGCTTCTGTTCTCCACCACGTACCACTCTCAAACCAATGCCAATTTGAGGTGGATAACTGGACCCTATCTAATCTTCTCATGATAACCCTTGGGAAGAACCTCAAGACATGGATGGAATGCCTGCCATTCATAGAGTTTGCCTACAACAGAGTCGTGCACTCAACAACCAAGAAGACACCTTTTGAAGTTGTCTACGACTTCAACCCTCAAACACCCTTGGAACAAAGACCACTGCCACCAGAGAAGATGACCAACCTGAACGGAGAGTCTAAAGCAGAGTTCATCAAGAAGTTGCACCAAAAGGTCATGGAAAACCTAGAGAACAGGACTGGGCAGTACGTGACTCATGCCAACAAAGGATGAAAGGAGATGATCTTCCAACCAGGTGATTGGGTGTGGCTACACCTAGGGCAGTAGAGGTTGCCCCACCTAAGGAGTTCCAATCTAGCCCCCAAAGAAGATGGACCATTCAGGATCCTCGAAAGAATCAACAACAATGCCTACCGGCTTGAACTTCCATGTGAGTTTAATGTGTCTAACACCTTCAATGTAACTGATCTAGTTCCCCTCCTTGCAGATGATCCAGTTTTGAGGACAAAACCTACTGAAGGAGGAGGGGATGACGAACTCAGGCACTCTTCCACAAGTTCAGCTTGTTGGTGGAAAGGCTTCTAAAAGACCAAGACAAAGCAACAATAGGCCAAGAGTGCAACAATCAAGTCAAGGGCTTCTCACTTCACCAAAGTGCTCCAGAATCTTGGACTCCAAGTCCAAGACTAGGAGCTAGGCGTGTACAAACCACAAGGTCGGCCACCTTCCATTTATTGGCCGAAAAGAATGAAAGTAAGTTTTCATATTATATATTGCCTTTTATGTTTTGCAGGATAGAATCTAGTAGTTTTCTTTTTTGTTGAGTCAAGAACAATTAAGTAGTTTTTCTTTTTGTTGAGTCAAGAACAATTAAGTAGTTTGCCTTTTTCGATTCTTTCCATTTTGTAATTTTTCTTTATGCCCTTTTGTAAATTTTCCATTTTTCCATTCTTCTAAGAGTTTTCTCAAAAACCTCTTGTCTCCTACTCCTAGCTCTAAGCATTGTGATTTATCACAAGGCCCCTCATACTTCTTGTGGTTCATCTCACCCCACCACCCAACACACACACCCAAATTCATTCCAAGAAACCTAAGGCCGAGTTTCTCGCCTAAGTTTCTTGAAACCTGTCCGTGAGCATCACGGCCACCTATTACGGCTTGTATCAGTTGGCTAGGGGTTGGGCCAATGACCACATCAGAAACAATCCTAAAACATAAAAAGAGAAAAGGAAATCATACATTTAAAGTATATGGTCGTTGTCCATTAGTGTCTTGTTTGGAAAATATGGAAAGTGTATATGGTTGTATCTTGAAATCTTAGGGGCGAATGTAAGGTGTCTAAGTATATCCTGGTTGCTTTGAAAGGTCTTTAACACGTCCCCAAGTTTCAAGGAATAGAGATGTTGCAATCTAAATACATTAAGTGCACTTCGGTCCATATATGGCAAGTCTTGAAGAAAAAAGATCCGCCTGATTCTATGGTGGCTGGAGCATAGTAGGTTGATTTTATGCTTCCTTAGGGCCTTAATAATCTCTCCTGGATGCCATGTTTTGGTTTGAAAGTGATTAAACCAGTTGGTCATCTCACTTGCCATAAATGGCTCCAATCGGTTCAGTTGAAGGCATGGATGGATCCGTCTGGTCCAAGGCGTATTTGCACTTTTATAAGTGCTTAATGGAGCTCCTAGAAGTACCAAAAAGTCTCAACGTCGCCAAAGAAATGTTTGGAGACTTTCATATAAGGGAAGTTCCAAATATGGTAAGTTTCGGCAATTCCAACTTGATGTATGGTGCACTTGATCTGGCCTGTTTTGGGGGTGAGCTCCATGTCGTCGCGTGTCCACTGTAAGTCAGGATTATAGGCCAGGTTTTCTCTTGGCTGGACGCTTCTTGGTTAAGCTTGATCCCATGAAGATACCCCCATGTATCCTTTTGCACGTATTTGGCCGCCTTTGTGTTCCTTGGACCAGCCGGGCCGGGCAGTTGGGCAGGGGTTGGTCTGATGACCACATCATATCCTCCTCCTTCAGAAGGTTTTGCCCTCAAAACATTTTGTCTTGCACATAAATAATGCAAGTTAATACCTTCATTCACTTGAGCGTTTAGGGCATTACCGCGGTTTATGGCCCTCGTATGGTTAGGGTGTGGTCATTGTGCATCTGGAGGTTTCTCCTTGATATGCAAGGAATCAATTACTCCTTTCCATGGCAGCTGGTTTCTTTTCTTGGCATTTAAGGTGTTGGATTCTCCATTGTCTCCTCTTTGTTCCGAACACCGGTTTAGTGTAGGAAGTGTTTCTTCTTGGTCTTTGTTGGATCTTTGTGTGCCTAGGCCTGTTCAACAATCTTTGACGAAGACTGCATTACGCTAGTGTTAGAATTTTCAAATTCATACTCCTTTATTTCCTTAACATTTTTAAGCTTAACATTTTTGGGTTTTACTAGCAAAGTTTTTATTACTTGCCTAGTTGGGTATGTCTTGGCAAAGTCTTCTCTTTTCTTGATATCTATAGCATAGAATTTCAGCTAGTTTTAACTGGTCAGAGGAATTACCTGGTTTTTCTTTGTCGTGTAGTTCATGCAATGGCTTTGGTGATTGTTTGTGTGCTACCGCTTGAGGCTTTGGAAATTGTGGGTCATCTTTGGGCTGAACCATTGGTTTAGCTTCAGTGTTTCCTCCTAAAGTGTTTGAAAACACTTTATTTTCTTATGGACAGTAAACTCTTATTTGCCTAGGTTTTGTGTTTGACAATGATGCTAAAAGCCATCTTCTTGGTTCGGGTTTGCATAGATCTTCACATAGTATTATTGTTGAGCTGCTATGTTTCTCACAAACTCATCATACATCAGCTGCTTCATTTCATCCCATGTTGCCTCAGGTTCATCATATTCTAACCGTATGTAGGCATCTTGCTCCCAATCCTAAAGGCATCTTCAGTTAGGGTGTCTTCGGCATAGGCTGTTTTTTCTTCCTCTTGAATTTGGTTACTTTGGAACCAATCTTCCATGTCTTGTTCCCATTTTAGATAGGCGTCTAGTACTTGTTCATGGCCTGAAAATGAGATGTATTCTGGTTCAAGATTTTCTTCAGCATCCGATTGTTGCTCTGAAGGTTCGACAAGGTGGTACTTGGGCCATTCTTCCTTTAGTCCGCCTCATCACAATAGATTACTCCTTGTTACACATGTTCCACTTCTTTTAGAATACTTTGGGAGTTAGTCTCTTCATGCCATGATTCTCCTTCATGGTTTTTT
This sequence comes from Pugionium cornutum, assembly GCA_018901935.1. Classification (NCBI taxonomy): domain Eukaryota; kingdom Viridiplantae; phylum Streptophyta; class Magnoliopsida; order Brassicales; family Brassicaceae; genus Pugionium; species Pugionium cornutum. The sequence continues at coordinate 12,404,414 of CM032160.1, forward strand.
TCTTCATCACCTCCTTGGTAACTTTCTTCTTCTTCGGACCAACTTTCATGGCTCATGTTGTCTTGGTCATAATCTGGTGGTTCTAGTTCAAGGTTTTCTCTTTTTGATTCTACTTCAAAATCAGTCTCTAAATAGTCTTCATTCCATGATTCTTCTCCATAGTCACACTCTTGGTGCTTAGGCATTGATCATAGTCATTGTCTTGACTATAATCGGTTTGTGGTATGCTCATGGTGTCTTTTTCTTCATCATAGTGTTCCATCATTAAAGTTTGTACCATGCACGACAGAAAGAAGAAATATCAGGTCCAAATAAATAAATAAGAAAACTACACTAGTGAATATATAATATTAACACACAAGTAGTAACAAAAGAAAATTCGATACAAGTAAATATTTTGAGGTTTTTTTGTTTCTTTTGGAAACTAAGTTTAAAACAAAATAAAAGACCATATTTATTTTTGGTTTTTCTATTTGAATTATAATTATTAAGAAAATAATAGGAATATTGTAGAAATCTTTTCTTCTTCTTTTTTTAAAACTTAAATAGCAACTAAATTGGAAAATAACAAAATGAAATGATGTTTATATTTTTAGGTTTTTTGTACTAATTGAACGAAATTAAGCAAACATGAAATGCAAATTTTTGTTTTGGTTTTAGATTTAAGAACAATGCAAATGAAGTATTAAGAACAAAGCTTTTAGCTCTGATACCAAATGATGTCATATTGAGTATCAATCTCACAGTCAGTACAACCATGACTTGCAAGGCCGAGAGTCTCTCTTGGCTTAAGCGAGCAAGGAAACTAAAAGGAGGGGGTTTTGATCGAATCACACGATCAAAGGTGAACCATGGGAGTTTGAATCTCTCAAACTAACTTGGCAGTGGCTTCAATAGAAAGGAAGTGAATCACACACTTAGTTTTTAAAGAACAACAAGATCAAAGACAAGGATTTGAAGAAAATACTTTGTATTCAACTTTTTATTTTAATGGTGGTCTGCCTTTATAATGAGGTGTTTCTGAGCTTATATAGTGCTCATAGCAACGGTCCTAAAATCTAAAAAGAGAAAAGAAAATCATACATTTAAAGTATATGGCTGTTGGCCATTAATGTCTTGTTTGGCAAATATGGAAAGTGTATATGCTTGTATCTAGAAAGTTTAGTGGCGAATGTAAGGTATCTAAGTACATCCTGTTTGCTTTGAAAGGTCTTTAACACATGCCCAAGTTACAAGGAATAGAAATGTTACAATCTGAACACATTAAGTGCACTTCGGTCCATATATGGTAAGTCTTGAAGAAAAGGGATCCTCCTAATCTTGTTGTGGCTGGAGAATGATAAGTTGATTTTGAGCTTCCTTAGGGCCTTAATAATCTCTCCTGGACACCATGTTTTGGTTTGAAAGTGATTAAACCAGTTGGTCATCTCACTTACCATAAACGGCTCAAATCGGTTCATTTGAAGGCACGGATGGACCCGCCTGATCCAAGGCATGCTTGCACTTCTAGAAATGTTTAAGGGAGCTCCTAGAAGTACGAAAAAGTCTCATGGTCACCAAAGAAATGTTTGGATACTTTCATATAAGGAAAGTTCCAAATATGATAAGTTTTGGCAACTCCAACTTGATGTATAATCCATGACTTGATCTGACCTGGTTTGGGGTGAGCTCCATGTTGCCGCGTGTCCTCCGTGAGTCAGGATTATAGGCCTGGTTTCATCTTGGCTGGCCGCCTCTTGGTTAGGTTTGAATTCATGAAGATTCACCCATGTATCCTTTTGCACGTATTTGGCTGCCTTTATGTTCCTTGGGCTGGCTGGGCCGGGCAGTTGGCCAGGGCTGGGCTGATGACCACATCACCATGCCCCCTCAAACAGAGATGGAATTAACACTCAGTGCTCCTATGCAGGCATTTGCAAGTAAGGTTAAGGTATGGTCCATTTATTGCATTCTTGTAGGAACAACTGGCCCTAACAACGGTCCAACATGATGCCAATTCAAAATTAGGCGCCTCACCCACGTAACTTGCAACTTTCCTTTTTATTAGTTTATGAACTTTTAATTTTTTATGTGTTGTTGCGATTTCCTTTTGTTTGTGATTTTCTTGTTGCATTTCTTTCATTTAGTTCTGCCATTAGATCAAGCTGAAATACCCTTATATAAGGTCCCCCTGCAGCATTGTAATATTTCAACCTTTTTTATTTTTAAAAAGATCAAATTTTCTTCAAGGAAAAAGAAACTCCTATGCGAGTTGAATCAAGAGAGAGATGTCGCCTCCTTGCTTGAACTTCTCGTGCTGTATCAAAAAATTTCCATCCTGTTTGTGGTGCACTTCACCTCCCCTATCACTGCCCCTTCCTTGATCCCACGAGTCGCCAGCTCGTTAGATCCCCAACCCTTATTGATAAGGACATCAGGTCGTACATCAAGCCAGGAGACCAGACTGGCCGACCAGGAAGCTTGCCCGAGACAGCCGGACCATCTGGCACGCCTGCTGGCCCAAGCAGTACCGCCGGACCCTCGACCACAAGGACAAGAGCAACCAGCATTGCCGGCGGAGAGGCCCAAGATTCCGGCACACTTGGTGGCGATGTGGATGACACCGCCGGTCCCTCTGGTGATGCCGCCAACCCCGGGATCAACTTGGCCGGTCCTGAAGGCATTCCAGCCAGTACCTCGCACAATCCAGCCGGTACAGCCGATCCAGCCGAGTACACGCGCATTTCCACTTCTACACAAGAAGACTCGGACCAAATGAGCTACCAGCTCCAGGACATGCACCTAGGGGAAGTCTCTACACCAGTGGTACCTCAAGGAGCAATGAAAAGAAGCAGATCAAGGGCACTCTTCCACAAATTCAGCTTATGGGTCGACAAGCTCCTAGAGGAAGATCGACTAAGGACAATGGGCCAAAAGTGCAAGAAAGAGTCCAATAGCTTCTCAACAACACAAAGGACATCAGAGACTTGGGCTTTAGTGGCAAGAGAGGCCAGGGCCCAAAGATTCTTAACACTACTCCAAGTCGAAGACTAGGAGCAAGGCGCGTGCATGCCACAAGGACGCCCACCTTCCATTTCTTGGCCATGAGGTAAGTTAAGGTAAGTTTCAATTCAAATATATGCCTCTTTCTGTTTTGCAGGGTAGGATCTAGAATATTTACTTTTATTGAGTCAAAGACATTTTAGGAATAGGTCCTTTTTCGGTTATGCACTTTTGTATCTTTTCCATTTGTGCACTTTTGTAAACTTTTCTTTTCTTTATTTGAGTCGACCCTAGAAGGTCAAGCTGTCGAGCATATTAATAAGGCTCCTTCCAGCATTGTAGTTCCACAACCTTTTTGATATTAATAAAGATAGAACTTTTTCCCCAACAAGTTTTCTCTCAAGAATCTTGTGCGCTTAGAGCCTAGTTGAGACCAGCCCTTCTAGCTCTAAGTTTGTGATTTATCACGAGGTTCATCACCCCTCGTGTGGTTCACTTCACCTTTCCATCGAATACCAACCCAAAAACCCCTATCCAAGAAGTCTAAGGTCGAGTTTCTCACCTAAACTTCTCCAAACAGCCCATAGGCATACATCCTTGAATCACGGCTTGTATCATTTTGGTATCAGAGCTTAAAGCTCCTAAACCAGGTTGTTTCTATCCTTTAGCTTGTTTTGTTTTTAGTTCTTGCATTAGTTTAAGTCACATTCAAGAAAAATAAAAAAAAATAACATCAAACTCCAAACCGAGTGCATCTAGCCTTCTACGTGTATCACTAGGGTTTAGATTCACTTTTGCATTACCATTCACGTTTTTCTTTTTGTTTAAATCATATTTCCTTTATTTTTAAGTTAAATTAAAAAGAAAAGAAAAAGAAAATAGGAAAAACACCAAAGGAGTTGGAATTGGACAGCTAGCACAAGTTGTCAAGAAAGTTTCCTTTTTTCAAATCTTCATATTTTTGAATTTCCAATTCTCACAGTTTTTTCCTTTTTGCAAATTTTCGAATCCTTATAAAAAGAAAACCCTCCTAATAATTTAGGAGTATCATAACTTGTCTTCTTTCTTTGTAGCACAATGGCAGAAGAAAATAGAGAAGCAACCGAAGCCATGATGACCATGTTCACCACACTCCAAACACAACTCGCATCCATAGGCGAGAGGTTGTAGCGCGTGGAAAGACCAGTGAGATTCCAGGCCATAAGGCATGTGAGAGCTGAGCAAGACCGTCCTGAGGGTCCTAAGCACCTTAGGACACGGCACGAACTGGAGGAACCCCATCTAGATGGAGATGAGGACACACAACCTCATAACTATCACCATAGGCCGAGAGGACCTCCACGGCAACCAGAGGCAGAAGATGATGGCTTTGAGCCATATGGTCTTCACCAGAGACCAAGAATGCCTCCTAGACATCATGAGGAGGGAGATGAACACGCCTATAACCAGGTAAGTCATCCTGATGTTAAGCTAACTCCTCCAAGTTTTGCAGGAAAAGTAGACCCCGAGGCTTACCTAGATTGGGAGAGAAGAATGGATCATATCTTTGATCATTACAACCAACTAGGACCTAGAAGAGTCTCAATGGCAGTAGCACAATTGATACAAGCCTTGATTCAAGGATGTATGCGCGTGGGCTGTTTGTAGAAGATTAGGTGAGAGACTCAACCTTAGGCTTCTGGATAGGGGTTTTCTGGTTGGTAAACGATGGAAGGGTGAAGTGAACCACACGAGGGGTGATGAAACTCGTGATAAATCACAAACTTAGAGCTAGGAGGGCTGGTCTCAACTAGGTTCTAAGCGCACAAGATTCTTAGAGAGAAAACTTGTAGGGAAAAAGTTCTACTTTATTAATAATCAAAAAGGTTGTCGAACTACAATGCTGGAAGGAGCCTTATTAATATGCTCGACAGCTTGACCTTCTAGGGTCGACTCAAACAAATAAAAGGAAAGTTTACAAAAGTGCACAAAAGGAAAAGATACAAAAGTGCATAACCGAAAAAGGACCTATTCCTAAAATGTCTTTGACTCAATAAAAGTAAATATTTTAGATCCTACCCTGCAAAATGGAAAGAGGCATATATTTGAATTGAAACTTACCTTAACTTACCTCATGGCCAAGAAATGGAAGGTGGCCGTCCTTGTGGCATGCACGCGCCTTGCTCCTAGTCTTCGACTTGGAGTAGGGTTACAAATCTCTGAGCCATGAGTCTACGGGTCTCATTCTCTTCCTCCTTCTGTCAGATACCTCACGATCCCACCAGATGAGGGCATTGTCCGTGAGTTGTGCTACTGCCAATGAGACTCTCCTAGGTCCTGGTTGGTTGTAGTGATCAAAGATATGATCCATTCGCTTCTCCCAATCTAGGTAAGCCTCGGGGTCTACTTTTCCTGCAAAACTAGGAGGAGTTAGCTTAACATCAGGATGAATTACTCGGTTGTAGGTGTGTTCATCTCCATCCTCATGACGTCTAGGAGGCATTCTTGGTCTCTGGTGAAGACCATATGGCTCAAAGCCATCATCTTCTGCCTCTGGTTGCCGTGGAGGTCCTCTCGGCCTATGGTGATAGTTATGAGGTTGCGTGTCCTCATCTCCATCTGGCTGGGGTTCCTCCTGTTCGTGCCGTGTCCTAAGGTACTCAGGACCCTCAGGACGGTCTTGCTCAGCTCTCACGTGCCTTATGGTCTGGAATCTTACTGGTCTCTCCACGCGCTCCAACCTCTCGCCTATGGATGCGAGTTGTGTTTGGAGTGTGGTGAACATGGCCATCATGGCTTCGGCTGCGTCTCTATTCTCTTCTCCCATGGTGTGCTACAAAGAAAGAAGACAATTAGGGTGCTCCTAAATTATTAGGAGGGTTTTCTTTTTATAAGGGGTTTTGAAAAAAATGCAAAAAGGAAAAATCCTAAGGAAAGAAAATTCGACTACAAGAAAAAAGGAAACTTCCTAGACAACTTGTGCTAGCTGTCCAATTCGAAATATCTTGGGTATTTTCCTATTCTCTTTTCTTTCCTTTTTCTTTTCTTTTCTATTTCTTTTCTTTTCTTTTCTTTTTAATTTAACTTAAAATTAATGGAAATATGAATTAAACAAAAAGGAAAACGTGAATGACAATGCAAAAGTGAATCTAAACCCTAGTGATACACGTAGGAGGCTAGATGCACTCGGTTTGGAGTTTGATGTTGTTTTTTTGATTTTTCTTGAATACGACTTAAACTAATGCAAGAACTAGAAATAAGACAAGCAAAAAGGATAGAAACAACCTGGTTTAGGAGCTTTAAGCTCTGATACCAAAATGATACAAGCCTCGATTCAAGGCTTATATGCACGTGGGCTGTTTGGAGAAGGTTAGGTGAGAAACTCGACCATAGATTTCTTGGATAGGGGTTTTTGAGTTGGCATTCGATGGAAGGGTGAAGTGAACCACGCGAGGGGTGATGAACCTCGTGATAAATCACAAACTTAGAGCTAGGAGGGCTGGTCTCAACTAGGTTCTAAGCGCACAAGATTCTTGAGAGAAAATTTGTTGGAAAAAAAGTTCTATCTTTATTAATATCAAAAAGGTTGTCGAACTACAATGCTGGAAGGAGCCTTATTAATATGCTCGACAGCTTGACCTTCTAGGGTTGACTCAAAGAAAGGAAAGGAAAGATTACAAAAGTGCACCAATGGAAAATGTACAAATGTGCATAACCGAAAAAGGACCTATTCCTAAAATGTCTTTGACTCAAAAATGTAAACAATCTAGATCCTACCCTGCAAAACAGAAAGAGGCAAATATTCGAATTGAAAACTTACCTTTCTTACCTCACGGCCAAGAAGTGGAAGGTGGCCGTCCATGTGGCATGCACGTGCCTTGCTCCTAGTCTTCGACTTGGAGTAGGGTTAGGAATCTTTGGGCCCTGACCTCTCTTGCCACTAAAGCCCAAGTCTCTGATGTCCCTTGTGTTGTTGAGAAGCTATTGGACTCTTCCTTGTATTTTTGGCCCATTGTCCTTAGTCGATCTTCCTCTAGTAGCTTGTTGACCCATAGGCTGAACAGTGGTACCTCAAGGAGCAATGACAAGAAGCAGATCAAGGGCACTCTTCCTCAAATTCAGCTCACTACAAGAAAACTGCCAATTTGCAACTGTAATTTACGACTACATACGTGGTCGCAATTTTTGCGGCGACATTTGCCACGGTTTAGCGACTAATTTTCAACTACGGCGAAGAAGTCGCAAATTGGTCGCAAAAATGTGACCATTAAGTGTGGTCGCAAATCAGTCGCAGTATGCAACCAATTAGCGACTGAAATGCGACTGCCGTGAGACTGACCCAGGTAGTCGCTAATCAGTCGCAAAATAGCGACTGATTAGCGACTACATATGGAGAATCAGGTGGTAGTCGCTTATTGCTCGCTAAAAATGCGACCAATAAGCGACTACGGTATGTAGTGGCTCTGAAGTCACAAAGTGGTGGCAAAGTGCCAACATAAAAAATATGTGCGTGTTAGGTATAACGACATTTAAGCGACTACATAGCTGTAGTCGCAAAGTAGTGGCAAATCAGTGGCAAAGTAGTGGCAAAGTAGTCGCAAAATGTTGTATATATATGCACCATCCCATTCTCTCATTTGTGAAATCAAAGGTAAAAATTTATGTAAAACATGTGGGGAAATTATAACAATTCGAGAGATTGGATGTACAGAAAAATTGATAATGAAACAAGAAATATCTCGGCGGAATTTGCACAAGGCATGGAGCAGTTCATGAATTTTGCAAGTAGTCAACCTATAGCTCAAAGTAGTGGAAGTAAGTTTTTATGTCCTTGTATTAATTGCAAAAATGATAAATTTATTCCGGGACAAAAAATATGGAGTCATCTATATAGTCGAGGGTTTATGCCAAATTATTATATTTGGTATAAACATGGAGAAGAGCTGAATGTTCAGTTAGGGACGAGTACTAGTCGGGGTGATGTACAAAGAAATCAGGGACGTGATTGTAGTAGTGATGAAACAGTTGGTATATCCGGTAATAGATATGTTAAAATGGTGACGGATGCATTTTGTGAGACAACGACTGATGATCATCATTAGTACTATAATCAGAACGAAGAAAATTATAATTATAATTATGAAGAAGAATGGCCTAATGAAGAAGCAGAAAAGTTTTACAACATGTTAGAAGCTGCGAAAAATCCATTGTATGATGGTTGTCATGAAGGGCACTCACAGTTATCTTTAGCGGCTCGGTTTATGAACATCAAGTCTGATTTTAATTTACCAGAAAAATGTATGGATTCTTGGGCGGAGCTATTTACAGAATATTTACCCGAGGAGAATCAGGCGACGGGTTCATATTATGAAACCGAAAAATTGATGCGAAATTTAGGCCTCCCGTTTTATACAATTGACGTGTGTGTTAAAAATTGTATGATATTTTGGAAAGAAGATGAGAAATGGGAAAATGCAAATTTTGCGATTCCCCCCGGTATAAGCCAAGCGAGGGTAGGACGAGAATACCTTTCAGTCGTATGTGGTATTTACCTATAGGTGATAGACTTAAAAGAATGTATCAAATCGAGAAAACCGCAGAGGCAATGAGGTGGCATGCAGAGCATGAAGCAAAAGACGGAGAAATGAGTCATCCATCTGATGCTGCAGAGTGGAAAAATTTTCAATATTTACATCCTAGATTTGCTGCTGAATCTCAAAATGTTTATCTTGGCTTATGTACTGATGGGTTCAACCCATTTGGGATGTCTCGTAATCATTCATTATGGCCGGTGATTATCACTCCATATAATTTGCCACCGGAAATGTGTATGAAGAAAGAGTATTTGTTTCTAACTATTTTGAATTCGGGGCCAAATCATCTGCATGCTAGTCTGGACATATTCCTACGATCTTTGATTGATGAGTTGAACGAATTATGGTCTACAGGAGTTGATGCATACGATGTATCGCTGAACCAAAATTTCAATCTAAAAGTTGTGTTACTTTGGACGATAAGCGACTTTCTCGCTTATAGAATGTTGTCAGGATGGACAACGCATGGAAGGCTGGTCTGTCCAATTTGTATGGATGATACGAAGGTATTTCAATTACCAAATGGGAGAAAGACGTGTTGGTTTGATTGTCATCGAAGGTTTCTTCCTAATGGTCACCAGTTACGGAAAAATAAAAAAAAAATTAAAAGGGAAGCACACTTTGAATGACTCTCCTCCACAATCATTGACAGGAGAACAAGTTTTGTACGAGCGAATAAAAACTGTCAATCCTTTAAGAACATCTGACTGCGGCGGAAATGGTCATGAAAGTAAAGAAGAAAGTTACGACAGCTGGCATAATTGGCACAAAGAAAGTATATTTTGGGAGTTGCCGTACTGGACGGATCTTTACCTTCGACATAATCTTGATGTGATGTATATAGAGAAGAATTTCTTCGATAACATCATTAATACCGTTATAAATGTGAAAGAGAAATCAAAAGATACAGTTAAGTCAAGGTTGGATATTACGAAGTTTTGCTCTCGAAAAGAGTTGTACATGGATGGTCGGGGTAATGCTCCATTCCCTATATTTCGAAACCCAAACACCTCCACGGTTTCAGGAATCGGATGAACATGAGGAGGAACAAATTCCTGACTGCGAAACGGGAATGGATGAACAAACTACCACTCTTGATAGTTTGTTACAAACTCCGGGCCGCGAGCAGTATTTGACTGTGTTGTCTCCACAAGCGGCTCCTAATACATTGTGGTAAGAAGTTTTCTAAATAATTATTTTTTTAATAAATATTTATTATAACTGTAATTATATTAATATAAATTTAAAATTTCTCTGTATAATTGAAATATTAGGTTTGACCGCGATAACGGAACTATTACTCGTCAAATCGCAAAAATTTTGAAAACTAAATTTGATGGTCCGTACTACAGTTGGACCGTCATACCTGCTGAGAGGCAGGAAAAATATTTCATAGAGTTTGCGGTAAGTTTTTATTTTAAATTGTACATATTTTATAATATTTAAATAATATATATTAATATTTTCTAATTTAATTTCAAGCAATCGTACACCTGGGATCCTCTGATCACCCCAGTGGTACGAAAAGAGTTCGAGACCGTCTACGTAAGGCGGATGAAAGGGATGGTGAGCACGGTTCATACAACCGGAAAACATCCCCGATGGATTTCCCCAAGTCTGTACAAAATTATGACAGACTATTGGGGAACAGAAACATCTACCGAGAGGAGTACAAAATCTTCTCATAACCGCAACTCCGCTCGGGACGGTCTTAGCCCACATAAACATTTATCGGGCCAAAAATTCTATATTCAAGTCCAGCAGGAAATGGTAAGTCAAAATTTTTTTATTTAATTAACATTTTTGGTAGCAATTAAATAATATTTCAAAATCTGTGAAGGAACATAATTTGGGACGACCACTCTCAATAGGTGAGGTCTTTATAAAGACTCACACAAGACCGGATGGTTCGCATGTAGATTTGAAAGCAAAACAAATCTGTGAAGCATACGAACGAAACATCCAAGAGAAGATGGCGATCGTGGAGGTCGATCCAACAGAAACATCTGATGGAACCTCCCGTCCAATTGAGCTGACTCAAGAATAGAAGAATGAGATCTTCCTTCAGGTAAAAAAAATTTTCAAAGTTTTTTCTTTTAACATATTTTTGTAATTAATTAAATAATTAAATTTATTATTGAAATTATATTTTTGTTATTTTGTAGTCATCTGTTCCGGATGAATGAGGCCGTCTTTATGGAATCGATAGCCTCAGCCGCGTAAAGTCTACGGGTAGACGTACTGGGATACAAACCCATTCACCCGAGTACGTAATGCTTCAAGAACAAAACGCGTTGATTAAAGCACAAAACACGCAGATTATGGAAAAAAATGAGAAGATTGAAGAGCTGAACAGAGAAAACAAGAAGAAAATCTCGAACTTGGAGATGCTCCTCGGGTATGTCCAACGGACGGATCCCGCATTCGCCTCTTATATGCGGGATAATGATTGCACAGGGGAACCATCGACGGCTCCGCCCACCACCCCATTTTCGCCATCAGATTTCCAATTTCTGCCACCTGAGAATTAGATTTTTTTTTCATGTAATAAATAATTTTCAATAATAAATTTTATAATTTTAAATTTTGTATATCTTTTTATTCAATATTTTATATTAATTAGTTCACATATTTTTCATTTAATATTAGAATATTTTTAATTCATTAATAAAAATTAGTAAAAAATTAAATAATATGAATTTTAAACCAATTATAAGCTAATATATAAATATTTAATATTAAAACATAATAATATAAATTATTTTATTAATATTTCTAATTACAAAAGATTAATATTATTATTGAAATTAATTTCCAAAATTATTATTCAAATTTAAATTTACAAATATTATTTTACATTTTTTTTAAAATAATTTAAATATTTTGAAATTAAATTTAAATAATTAATATTATATTTTTTCCAAAATATACGAAATTATTTCAATAATAATCAAATATATAATATTTTTTTTAAATCTAATTACGGTGTATTCACAAATTAGTCCTAAATCAGTCGCAATTTTTGCCATCGATTTACGACTCCTTCATACATGTGGTCGCAAATCAGTCACAAAAAATTGCGACTGATTTCCGACTGCGGTTCTCCTATAGTCGCAAATCAGTCACAATTTTTTGTGACTGATTTGCGACTGCGAGAGTTGTGCAGTCGCAAAACAGTCACAAAAAATTGTGACTGATTTGCGATTACGAGAGTTGTGCAGTCGCAAAATAGTCACAAAAAATTGTGACAAATTTGCGACTGCGGTTCTCCTGTAGTCGCAAATCAGTCACAAAAAATGTGACTGATTTGCAACTGCGGTTCTCCCGTAGTCGCAAATCAGTCACAAAATTTTATGATTGTTTTGCGACTACATATTTAGCAACCACAAACGTAGTCGCAAAACAGTAGCAAAATTTGTTACGGAAATTCAGTGGCAAATTAGTCGCAAAAATAGTCACCACCTTGTGGTCGCAAATTAGTCTCAAAAGAACCACTATTTCCGTGGTTGCATATCAGTCGCAAATGTGCGACTGATTTGCGACTACTTTTTTTGTGACTAGTATTTTGCGACCACTTCACGTGGTCGCAAATTGCATGTTTTCTTGTAGTGGCTTATGGGTCGACAAGCTCCTAGAGGAAGATCGACTAAGGACAATGGGCCAAAAGTGCAAGAAATAGTCCACTGGCTTCTCAACAACACAAGGGACATCAGAGACTTGGGCTTTAGTGGCAAGAGAGGTCAGGGCCCAAAGATTCTTAACCCTACTCCAAGTCGAAGACTAGGAGCAAGGCGCGTGCATGCCACAAGGACGGCCACCTTCCATTTCTTGGCCATGAGGTAAGTTAAGGTAAGTTTCAATTCAAATATATGCCTCTTTCTATTTTGCAGGGTAGGATCTAGAATATTTACTTTTATTGAGTCAAAGACATTTTAGGAATAGGTCCTTTTTTGGTTATGCACTTTTGTATCTTTTCCATTTGTACACTTTTGTAAACTTTCCTTTTCTTTATTTGAGTCGACCCTAGAAGGTCAAGCTGTCGAGCATATTAATAAGGCTCCTTCCAGCATTGTAGTTCGACAACCTTTTTGATATTAATAAAGATAGAACTTTTTTTCCAACAAATTTTCTCTCAAGAATCTTGTGCGCTTAGAACCTAGTTGAGACCAGCCCTCCTAGCTCTAAGTTTGTGATTTATCACGAGGTTCATAAACCCTCGTGCGGTTCACTTCACCTTTCCATCGAATACCAACCCAAAAACCCCTATCCAAGAAGTCTAAGGTCGAGTTTCTCACGTAAACTTCTCCAAACAGCCCACGCGCATACATCCTTGAATCAAGGCTTGTATCACTTATCCCCTTGGCCATGACACAAGATTGTGGTCACTCTCTGATACAAGCCTCGATTCAAGGTTATATGGTGGGGCTGTTGAAAAAAGGATCCTGACCTCTCCTGCCCTATCTCTCTAAAGTCCCTTGCATTGTTGAGAAGCCTTTGGACTCTTCTTTGCACTTCTGGCCCATTGTCCTTAGTCGATCTTCCTCTAGGAGCTTGTCGACCCATAAGCTGAACTTGTGGAAGAGTGCTCTTAATCTGCTCCTTGTCATTGATCCTGGTGGCACTACTAGTGTAGAGACTTCCTCTAGATGCATGTCCTGAAGCTGGTAGCTTATCTGGTCCGATTCTCCTTGTGTAGAAGTTGAAATGCTCGTGTACTTGGCTGGATCGGCTGTACTGGCTGGACTATGCGAGGTACTGGCCGGATTACCTTCTGGACCGGCCAAGTTGATCCTGGAGTCAGCGGCGTCACCAATGGGACCGGCGCTATCATCCACGGCGTCACCAATGGGACCGGCGGTATCATCCATGTCGCCACCAATTGTGCCGGAGGCTGGGGCCTCTCCGCCGGCAATGTTGATCGGTCCGGTCCTATTGGTCGAGGGTCCGGCGGTACCGCTTAGGCCGGCAGACAGGCCAAATGGCCCGACTGTCTCGGGCAAGCTTCCTAGTCGGCCAGTCTGTTCTCCTGGCCGGACATATGACCTGATGTCCCCATCATCCCTTCCCTCTTCAATAGGTTTTGACCTCAAAACTGGTTCATCTGCATGGAAAGGGGCTAAGTCAGTTATGTTGAACGTGTTGGACACATTAAACTCACCTGGGAGCTCTATCCGATAGGCGTATTTGTTGATTCTCTCTAGTACTCTGAATGGTCCATCTCCTCTTGGTGCTAGCTTGGAACTCCTTAGGTTGGGGAACCTCTCCTGCCGTAGGTGTAGCCACACCCAATCGCCTTGTTGAAAGATCACCTCCTTTCTTCCCTTGTTAGCATGAGTCACGTCTGCCCGGTCCTCTTCTCCAAGTTCTCTGCTACTTTCTGGTGTAACTTCCTTATGAACTCTGCCTTGGATGCTCCGTTGAGGTTGGTCATTTCTGCTGGTGGCAGTGGTGTTTGCTCCAATGGGGTGAGAGGGTTGAAGCCATATACTACTTCAAATGGTGTCTTCTTGGTTGCTGAGTGCACGGCTTGGTTGTAAGCGAACTCTATGAATGGCAGGCACTCCACCCAAGTCTTGAGGTTCTTCCCTAGTGTTGTCCTGAGAAGAGTTGATAGTGTCCTGTTGACAACTTCCGTTTAACCATCGGTTTGAGGATGGCAGGTGGTAGAGAAGAGTAGCTTCGTGCCTAGCTTCCTCCAAAGGGTCCTCCAGAAATGGATGAGGAACTTGGTGTCCCTGTCTGACACGATGGTCCTTGGCACTCCATGAAGCCGTACTATCTCCCTGAACAACAGCTCGGTTGTTTGTGTGGCATCATTGACATTGGCACATGGAATGAAGTGTGCCATCTTGGAGAATCTGTCCACCACTACAAAGATTGCATCTTTGTGGTTGATCTTGGGCAGTCCTAGAACGAAGTCCATTGATATATCCACCCATGGGTGCGTTGGTATGGGCAGTGGGAGATAGAACCCGTGAGGTTGCAGTCGGGACTTCGCCTTCTTACAAGTGATGCACCTTGCACAATGAGCTTCCATTGACCTTTTGATGTGTGGCCAGTAGAAGTGCTCCTTGACCACTGCTAGAGTTTTGTCGACACCAAAGTGGCCCATGAGTCCTCCTCCTTGAGCTTCTCGGATGATAAGCTCTCGTAGTGATCCTTGTGGTATGCACAGCCTTCTCTCTCGGAATAAGAATCCCTCATGGATGTAAAATTTGCCATGACTGCCTGTGCCACACTCCTTGTAGCTCTCAGTAAAGTCAGGATCATCCTTGTATAAGTCCTTGATGCGCTCGAATCCTAGGACCTTTGACTCCATGGTGGATATCAAGGCAAACCTCCTTGATAGTGCATCGGCTACCACATTGTCTTTGCTCTTCTTGTACTTGATGACGTACGAGAAGGTCTCTATGAACTCCATCCACCTAGCATGTCTCCTCTTGAGATTGGTTTGCCCTCTGAGGTGTTTGAGAGTCTCGTGATCAGTATGGATCACACACTCCTTGGACAGCAAGTAATGCTGCCAAGTCTCCAATGCTCGGACAAGTGCATAAAGCTTGTTTTCGTAAGTGGGGTAGTTCAGTGAGGCACCACCTACCTTCCCACTGAAGTATGCCACTGGCCTCCCTCCTTGGGTTAGCACTGCTCCTATGCCTATTCCATAGGCATCACACTCCACTTCAAATCTCTTGTTAAAGTCGGGCAGGACTAGCACTGGTGCATGTGTAAGGCTGTCCTTCAAGGCCTGGAATGCCTTCTCCTGAGCTTCTCCCCAGCTGAATCCCATGTTCTTCTTCACTACAGCCGTCAATGGTGAGGCAATATTGCTTAAGTTGGGCGCGAATCTCCTATAGAAGCTGGCCAGTCCGTGGAAGCTCCTCACTTGGCTGATGTTGCTTGGTGTTGGCCATTCTTGTATGGCTCGAATCTTTTCTTCATCAACCTGTAGGCCCTGTGAACTTACAACAAAACCTAAGAAGACAAGTTTATCAGTACAAAAGATGCACTTCTTGAGATTGGCATAAAGCTCTTCTTGTCAAAGGGTTTTAAGTACCATCTCAAGATGTGTAAGGTGATCTCTTAAACACTTACTGTAAACTAGAATATCGTTGAAATAAACTACAACAAACTTACTGATGTACGCACTAAGTACTTGGTTCATAAGACGCATGAAGGTGCTTGGGGCATTAGTCAAGCCGAATGGCATGACTGTCCACTCGTAGAGCCCTTGCTTGGTGTTGAAGGCGGTCGTCCACTCATCACCTTCCTTCATCCTGACCTGGTGGTATCCACTCTTAAGGTCTATCTTGAAGAAGACCGTGGCTCCACTCAGCTCATCTAGCATGTCATCCAGTCATGATATCGGATGCCAGTACTTGACTGTGATGTTGTTGATTGCTCGGCAGTCCACGCACATTCGCCAAGTCCCATCCTTCTTGGGCACTAGTAGCACTGGTACGGCACATGGACTGAGGCTCTCTCGAACATAGCCTTTCTCCAGGAGCTCCTTGACTTGCTTCTCAAGCTCCTTGGACTCCTCTGGACTCATCCGGTAGGCTGGCCAGTTGGGCAGGGCTGCTCCGGGCACGAGGTCGATCTGGTGCTCTATGCCTCGTAAGGGAGGTAAGCCTACTGGTATCTCTTCCGGGAACACATCCTGGAACTTGTTGAGGAGAGCTGCTACTTCAGGAGGTAGCTCTACCTGTTCTTTCTCTACATTCAACACTTCTTTGAAAACCATTAGTAGCATTAGATCCTTCGAGGCTAAAGCTCTCCGGACATGACTTGGTTGAATAAGAAAATTAGATTTAATGAGCTTCTTTTCCTTACTCATTTGCTGTTGAAGCTCATGTACCTGGGCAGGTGTGAGAGGAGCTAGACTGACCTTTCTTTTGTCATGCAAAAAAGTGTAGAGATTTGTTTGGCCATCATGCCTAGTCTCTTTGTCAAACTGCCATGGCCTTCCTAGCAGAAGATGGCCAGCTTGCATGGGCACCACGTCGCACACGACTTGGTCTTGGTACTTGCCCACACTGAATGGCACAATGACTTGCTCGTGGATCTTGAGCTCCACTTTGTCATTGAGCCATCTCAATCTATATGGTCGAGGATGCCTTGTCTTCTCTAGACCTAGCTTATCAACCATGTACGCACTAGCAACGTTAGTGCAAGAACCACCATCTATGGTGAGGTTACATACCTTGCCCTTGATGGTGCAACGGCTGTGGAAGATGTTCTCCCTTTGGATGGTCTCTGAAGGATCCACCATTGCACTGAGGATGCGTCTAGTGACCAGCACTTCCCCCACATCAGGGTACTCAATGTCACCGTATTCTCCTTCTGGTTCATAGTCCTCTTCATCTTGGGACTCATACTCTCCAGCCTCCGTAATCAGCATGACCCGGTTGTTTGGGCACTCCCTTGAGATGTGTCCACGACCCCTACACTTGAAACAAGTGATGTCACGTGATCTTTGAGGGTTAGAAGACTTACTAGGCTCTCTCTGGTCACGGGTTGGTTCAGGAGGCTTGCTCTTGAATCTTGACTCGATCTCTATGCTCTTGCCCTTGTCTACGGGCTTAGGAATGTTGCTTGGTGCCCAAGGAGTCTTAGGCTTGCTGCGGATGTCTTGACTCTTATGCTTGATGTGCTGCTCAGCCTGGACAGATAGGTGGAACAAATCCTTGAAGTCATTGTAGATTTGCCTTTCCACCTTGCGGCTGATCCTCTCTTGCAGTCCATCCAAGAATTGTGCCATCAACGCTTCTTCATCATCATTGAGCTCCAGCCTGTTCCTTAGCTTCTCGAACTCTCCATAGTACTCCTCTACTGATCTGGTACCCTGCTTAAGAGTACGAAAACGACGTTGCAAGTCCCTATGAAAGTAAGGTGGAACAAACCTTTGTCGCATGATATCTTTCATGTCGACCAATGAGTCTACGGGTCTTAATCTCTTCCTCCTTCGGTCAGAAACTTCACGATCCCACCAGATGAGGGCATTGTCTGTGAGTTGTGCTACTGCCATTGAGACTCTCCTAGGCCCTGGTTGGTTGTAATGATCGAAGATATGATCCATTCTTTTCTCCCAATCTAGGTAGGCCTCGGGGTCTACTTTTCCTATAAAACTTGGAGGAGTTAGCTTAACATCAGGATGAGTTACCCGGTTGTAGGCGTGTTCATCTCCATCCTCATGATGTCTAGGAGGCATCCTTGGTCTTTGGTGAAGTTCATATGGCTCGAAGCCATCATCTTCTGCCTCTTGTTGTCGTGGAGGTCCTCTCGGCCTAGGGTGATAGTTATGAGGCTGCACGTCCTCATCTCCTTCTAGTTGGGGTTCCTCCTGTTCGTGACGTGTCCTAAGGTGCTCAGGACCCTCAGCACGGCCTTGCTCAGCCCTCATGTGCCTTATAGCCTGAAATCTCACCGGCCTCTCCATGCGCTCCAACCTCTCGCCGATTGATGCGAGTTGTGTTTGGAGTGTGGTAAACATGGCCATCATGGCCTCAGCTGCATCTCTATTCTCTTCTTCCATTGCGTACTACAAGAAAGAAATCAAGTTACTCTGCTTCTAAAATTGATTAGGAGGGTTCCTTATATAGAGGATTCGAAAAATATGCAAAAAGGAAAAACTGGGAAATGGAAAATCCAAAAATATGGAGATTTGAGAAAAATGGAAACTTTCTTAACAACTATTGCTAGTTGTCCAATTCGAATCCTTTTGGTATTTTTCCTACTTTCTTTTTCTTTTCTTTTTAACTTAACTTAAAAATAATGGAAATATGATTTAAATAAAAAGGAAAACGTTTATGGCAATGCAAAAGTGAATCTAAACCCTAGTGATACACGTAGAAGCTAGATGAACTCGGTTTGGAGTTTGATGTTATTTTTTTATATTTCTTGAATGAAACTTAAAACTAATGCAAGAACTAGAAACAAAATAAGTTAAAGGATACAAACAACCTGGTTTAGGAGCTTTAAGCTCTGATACCAAAATGATACAAGCCTCGATTCAAGGCTTATATGCACGTGGGCTGTTTGGAGAAGGTTAGGTGAGAAACTCGACCATAGATTTCTTGGATAGGGGTTTTTGAGTTGGCATTCGATGGAAGGGTGAAGTGAACCACGCGAGGGGTGATGAACCTCGTGATAAATCACAAACTTAGAGCTAGGAGGGCTGGTCTCAACTACGTTCTAAGCGCACAAGATTCTTAGAGAGAAAACTTGTAAGAAGAAAATTTGCACTTTATTAATATAAAAAAGGTTGTCGAACTACAATGCTGGAAGGAGCCTTATTAATATGCTCGACAGCTTGACCTTCTAGGGTTGACTCAAAGAAAGGAAAGGAAAGATTACAAAAGTGCACCAATGGAAAATGTACAAATGTGCATAACCGAAAAAGGACCTATTCCTAAAATGTCTTTGACTCAAAAATGTAAACAATCTAGATCCTACCCTGCAAAACAGAAAGAGGCAAATATTCGAATTGAAAACTTACCTTTCTTACCTCACGGCCAAGAAGTGGAAGGTGGCCGTCCATGTGGCATGCACGTGCCTTGCTCCTAGTCTTCGACTTGGAGTAGGATTAGGAATCTTTGGGCCCTGACCTCTCTTGCCACTAAAGCCCAAGTCTCTGAAGTCCCTTGCATTGTTGAGAAGCCTTTGGACTCTTCTTTTCACTTCTGGCCTATTGTCCTTAGTCGATCTTCTTCTAGGAGCTTGTCGACCCATAAGCTGAACTTGTGGAAGAGTGCTCTTGATCTGCCCCTTGTCATTGCTCCTGGTGGCACTACTGGTGTAGAGACTTCCTCTAGATGCATTTCCTGAAGCTGGTAGCTTATCTGGTCCGAGTCTCCTTGTGTAGAAATTGAAATGTTTGTGTACTCGGCTAGATCGGCTGTACCGGCTGGACTGTGCGAGGTACTGGTCGGAATGCCTTCTAGACCAGCCAAGTTGATCCCAGAGTCGGCAAGGTCACCAATGGGACCCGCGGTGTCATCCACGTCACCACCAATCGTGCCGGAGGCTGGGGCCTCTCCGCCGGCAATGTTGATCGGTCCGGTCCTGTTGGTTGAGGGTCCGGCGGTACCGCTTGGGCCGGCAGACAGGCCAAATAGCCCGACTGTCTCGGGAAAGCTTCCTGGTCGGCCATTCTGGTCTCCTGGCCTGACATACGACCTGATGTCCCCATCACTCTCTCTCGTGATGCTAAGTTCTTAAGCTACTTTTGAAAAACGTTTTGGTGTAATTTAGGGACTAAGTTTTTGTTTTCAACTACATGTCACCCTCAAACTTATGGACAAACTGAAGTAGTAAATAGAAATTTGTCAACCCTTTTGCCCGCCATCATTCGGAAAATATTACAACTTCGGAAGATTTTTTTGCCTCATGTTGAATTTGCTTATAACCATTTCATTTATTCAACTACTAAACACTCACCATTTCATATTATTTATGGCTTTAATGCTCTAACCCCTTAGGATCTAATGCATTTACCTTTGAATGGATGGGAAAAAGAAAGCTGACCTTGTTAAGCAGATACATGAGAAGGCAAGACTGAAGATTGAGAAAAGGGTTGAGCATTACCAAAAACAAGCAAACAAGGGACGACATCAACTCTTCTTTGAGCCTCGTAATCTAGTTTGGGTACACTTGAGGAAAGAACGTTATCAAGCTGAAAAGAAGTCTAAACTAATGCCAAGGGTTGATGGTCCATTCAAAGTCTTGAAACGGATAAATGACAATGGTTACAAGATTGAGTTTCCCAGTAAGTATGATGTGAGTACTAGCTTCAATGTATCTGACTTGACTCCTTTTGTTGCAGATGAGCCTGATTTGAGGACAAATCCTTTTCAAGAGGAGGGGGATAATGCGATCTTAGAAAACAAAAGACTGGATCAAAGTACCGTGAGCTAGATGATGTGATCTTATGACCAAAAAAGATGGAACAAAGGACCGTGAGCTAGATGATGTGATCTTAGTGAGCAAAAAGGATGGAACAAAAGATTGTGAGCTAGAAGGTGCTGAGCTAGAAGGTGCTAAGCTTGAACCTAAGGAAGCATTGGTTGTACCAGATGAATCTTTGACTAGAGCACGAGCCAAACAGCTTCAAGATGCACTTAATGGACTGATTTGCACCAATTTTGATCAAGAACACAATTTGAAATCCATTGGATTTGTTGCAACACAAAAATAGTCCACTCTCTCTTTGATTCAAGTTCTAGAGGGCCCAAGGCCAAATGAATGTTGCAACACAAGCACATGAAATTAGCTGAAGGGGCAGTCAACACAAACTTAGAAGCGAAAGGTCATTGGTGAATTATATGCTGGTCAAGTCAAGGTGTAAATTCAATTAATTTATTCTCACTAGTTTCTAAGTTATTTAATGTATTTTTTACCATAATTTTGCCAACATCACCTATAAATAGGTGTTTTCACTTTTTGAGAAATTATTCAACAAATAATTCAGAAATAAACCTTTTTAAAAAAAAATTTCTCTCTTGTTCCTTGTGAATAATTTGATCTTTTGATGTGCAATATCTAAGGTTCGTCAAAAGGTTCGTCAAAAGGTTCGTCATCCTTCTTGTGTGACCATTCACTATCTAAGGATTGTAGTTGTGTTGTAATATAGTCTCAAGCATAAGGAGAACACCCTTTGATGGAGTTACGTGCAATTCCTCTATAAGGATTCCACCACTTATTTTGTTTATGTCGTTTTAAGAAAGTTCAGGCATTGGGAGTTACTCTCATTTTTGGTGCTATATGAAATTGGACAAGTTTAGGATTATCCAAATTCCTACTTAGAGTGTGATCATACGTCACACAAAATTACACAAGTTTGGGAAGCATTCGTTCCAATATTGTATCATCTTCTACGAACATGCTGAATTTGTTGTAGAATGCGCGAGTCCTACTTATTGTCATTGCTACTTGTGGCACCATTGGGGCTGAAATCTCTTCGTAGTCCATGCCTTGTAGCTAGCTGGTCAGTAGGGCCGAGTCTTCAAACGTGTTGCTCATGCCATTTCGCGGCTTGATCCGGCCATGTTGCCCATGTCGTCACTCTGGCCGACTATGTCGCCAATCATGCCGGTTGTGTCGTACAAGTCTTCTGGTCGGTTATCTTCTTCATCAAGTCCTTCTGACTGGCCATTTGATATGGACCCCCCTCATCAAGCGTGCTACACTTTTTGTGACAAACATGTATTCCATTTGTTCTTCATAGCATTCCTAATCTTCATATGTGGAAGAATGTAGAGAGAGTATGTTAGTGGAGAAGAAAAAGACATATGTGGATTGAGTACCACATAAGTAGTGTAGAATTTTGTTTGCTTGCAAAGCAAATCGAGTAGTAGTTGGGTATCGCATATTGAGGGAAGTAAGAATAACACATTAGCAATGCGCGAAATATTTAAATCTTGGCAAATAGTAATTGGATTTTTTATTGGTTATCTAATAATTTAATTGCAAAGAAGTTAAAGACGAGTTAAATTTGATAGAGACGAAATATGGAGGGCAAGGCATTCAATTCAGGGCAATCTTCTTTTGACTAACGAAACTACAGATTCGATTAGATAAATCTTTAACACTTAGAACACTATCTAGTAGACTGATCCACTCTTTTGGTAACAACTCATTCACCAGAATATAGAGTACAAGTCTTTTGCACAACAATCTATCGCCGAGTGATCATTAGATTCGAATCTAATCATGTCCACCTATCACCCGGTAAATGTTAGGAATTGCAAACTCCATATAACCATGTGGTATTCTGATTGATTGTGCAGCAATGTTCATATGGTTTTTGAGAGTGCAACGTTGTCCAGCATGGGAGTTGACATGGGTTTGGCGGCAAGCATGTATGTTTGGATTAGCAACTCCGTAATGTATTTTTTCTAGAGTTAAGCGAAGTCATTTCTTTGGACTGAGATACTTCCATGCCAACAAATTTTGATAGAGTACCATGGTCTATGACTAAAAATCGAGTGATTAGTATGTCAATGAACTGTAAAATGTGTATCTAGGAATTTCATGTGACAACTATATCATCGACATTAAGAAGAAGATTATAAATGTTAGTGTTATGAAGAATAAAGAGGGACGTTTCAGCCATCGAGTTTGTGAAACCAGAAGTAACAAAGCTTCTCTCTTGGTGTCTGTTTGAAACTGTAAATAACTTTCTTTACTACGTACTTAATGGTATTATCAATATCGATAAAGCCTTATGGTGGTACCATATAAACTTCCTAGCTTAGATTCCATTAGAGAAAGACATTTTTGATGTCAGTTGTCGAAGAGGCGATTCATGAGTTACTACAAAGCTAAGTACAAGTAATATTGTTGGATGCTTGACTATTGGACCGAAGGCTTCGAAATATTCAATCCCTAAATGTTGATGGAAGCCTTTGGCAACAAATCTGGTTTTGTAACGATCTATTGTGCCATGTGGGAGATTATTAATCTTGAAAACCCAAAGTGAACCTACTAGATTATAAGATTCGTGTGCAGGCATTAACACTACAAGAAATAGGGGCATCAACGTGAACATTTGTGATGGAATTTGTCCATCGCTAATTAGCGACTGAATGACATATCATTTATAACCAGTGGAGAATCTGACGTAACTCTGTTGTAACTTAGGGATGGACTAATTCCACATTAACTCGTCGTTGTGTTGGGTGCATTTAACGTCGCATTAACGTCAAATAGTAAATAGTCATTAAAACGTTTATATATAGCAACTAATTTACGTTGAACTCATTTATTCCTAATTTAACGTCAGATTAACGTTAATTTTCATGTCGGCAAACAAGTGGTATATGAATTGGACCTAAAGTTTTACGATGACTTCGGTCTTCGTGATATCGTCGAAAATCTCATGGTAATCAATCGTTAATTCATTGCAAAACTTGTTGACGCTAATCCGTCGTAAGTATACGACGGTAATCCCATGTAATCTTTCGGAATTATTTCTATAAAAACTATCTTTCCAATTTCAACACAACTCACTACAAAAATATTTTCTCTAAAAAATTCTAATAATCTTTCATTTATATTCGAGTTACGAAGTTAGATGTACATACATAAAAATACTGAGGGATCATTGTCTAAAGAATTCTACGATGGACTAGAGATCTTCATGAATCGTTAACTTTGCTTATCAGTAAGAAGTTTTGCCCATGTCCGAAGTGTATGTAAAAATTATTCTTATTGATACAGTGTGGTAAAATTTATTAAATAGAGGATTTACACCAAATTATTATGTTTGGTTTCAACATGGTAAGGGTTATGAAAGGCATGATGTAGGGGAAGTACTGATTGCTATATTAATTTCGATAGTGTAATGGATCAAATGCCTACAGTAGGCAGCATACTTATGTGTATATTGAGCAACAATTTGCATGTTATGAGAAATATGGAGAAGAACATGATAGAATTCATGATATGGTTAGTGATGCTTTTCATGAAAGTGTTAGTGGTCATACATAAGAACCTAACATAGATGCAAGACGGATTTATCATATGCTCGACACAACAAACCAACCAATCTATTGTGGATGTATAGAAGGACAATCAAAATTATCATCACCTGCTACAATGATGAATATTAAAAATTGATTATAACTTACCTGAAATCTGTATAGATTATTGGACTGATTTGATAAAAGAGTATTTGGTAGAGGATAATTTTTTTGCTGTATCATATTATGAGATATAGAAGCTTGTATTCAATTTTGGTTTACCATATGAGATAATAGACTTCTGTGTTGAAAATTGTATGACTTTTTGGAAAGTTGATTATATGTTGCAAGAATGTAGATTCTGTCAAAAATCAAGGTATAAGCCTCAAGGTAAAACGAATGTTCCGTTTCAATGGATGCGGTACCTTCCTATAACTGATAGGTTAAAACAAATGTACCAATATAAGAGGACAACTATATCAATGAGATGGCATGCTAAATATTCACAGGAATATGGAGAGATAATTCATCCATCTGATGTAATAGCGTAGAAACACTTCAACAAATTGCACACAAACTTTGTTAAACAAACTAGAAATGTTTATCTTTGTTAGTGCACAGATGGGCTTAGTCCATTTGATATGTTGGAGAGGTAATATTTGTTGTGACCCGTAATCGTAACTCATCCATACAACCTTGTTCCGGATATGTGCATGGAAAGAAAATTTCTATTTTTGTGTGTCTTAGTTCTTGGTCATAATCACACTAAGCAGTCTCTCGATGTGTTTCTCCAGGCATTAATACATGAGTGGGGTTTAGACATACAATTGTTCGATAAAAAAAATTCATGATGTATGTCGTTTTGATATGAATTATCAGCGACTTTTCTGTTTATGGCAAGCTATCTAGTTGGAAAACGCATATATCACATATAAACTTGTACGTCGGATTTATGTTGAATTCTTCGGTAACTCAACATAAAGCTCACTGCAATGTAAATCCAACGTAACTGTCAATCACCTTACCCTAACACATATCAACCGTTATATCAGATTTACGTCGAGTTCGTTGGAAATTCGACGATAATTCTATATGTGACGTAAATCCAAAGTATACACCAATGACCTTACGCTAAATACATAGTAGCATGTAACATTGGATTTACGTCGAATACGTGATATCCGGCATAAATCCAACATAACCGTCAAATACATTACATTCCATATTACCCTAAATACATATAAAAATATGTATTATTTATTGTAAGAGCATTAGCTTGTCAACATACATAGTTAGAAAATACATGTATATGATATATTTATTCATATTACTCAACGGTTACAAATTAGAAAACGTATACTGCAAATCTCTATCGTAAACATATAACAAGAATTTTATAGTGTTAGATACTTTAACTAATATGTGTGATCATTTAAACTTCAGAACAAAGATCAACTATCGTAAGGAACATATTTAATGCATTATCAATATGCACCGAATGGGGAAACATTTTACATTTATATCATTGATACATACACAATGGATTTACGTTGAATTCATTGTAACTCCGTCGTAAATAGTTTCAACGGATTTACGTCGAATGCGACGTAAAACTGTCGGTAATTTACAATTTTCACATCCACTAGAGTTCATTAAATTATAATAACGAATGGATTTACGTTAGATTCGACGTAAATCTGTCAGTAATTTGAATGTTTCACGTTCAACGAAGTGCATTAAATTTAATCTTACCAACAGATTTACGTCAAATCCGACATAAATCCATAGCCTATATATATGCACCAATATTTTTCCCCTCCTCCCATTCCACACTTTTCACTTTCTCTAAATCTCTCTAAAAATTCTTAAATTTCTCAAAACTCTTTAAGCTCTCTCAAAATTTAAACTCCCTCAACATCCTTTAAACACTTCTTTACAAATATTGTAAGTTAATTACTTTTTATTAGTATATTATATTACATAATTTTATTACTAATTTTTTATTGCAGATGGCATAAGTAACACTATGCTGATTTCTTGTGTGATCAAGAAGGTCGCGCAAGAAGAACAGTACCATTGGATCTTCTCGCCAACAATCTTCTGGTAAGGAGACGGTTCCTGAGACTCAGACACAACCTCTACAAATTTAAATTTAATTTTGTTTTAATTTATTGATTAAATTATTATCTTTTGTAATAGCAAAAATGGAATTGAGATATGTCAATCCAAAAACGCATGAAAAATACCTTCGAAGAGAAGGAGACGAAACGGTTAGCGAATAGTGTTTTGGATTGGAAGAAATCGTGGAAGATGAAGGGCAACAAAGCAAAGTCCTCCTACCTATACTCCGCTGTGAGGAACCGATTCGTCTAGTATTAAATCGATCCGAGATCAATAATACTGTTGCATAAGTGTTTGACATCGCGTCGGATAGTTGGGCTTAATGGATATATGGCAATCTCCGCATACCTCAGGCCAAACCCCATTTTTGGGAAAGTGACTTCATATGATAAATATTTTATTTAATTTATATTTAATGCAATTACTCATTGTATTTAATTTATTAATTTTATAATTTTATTTTTTTTATCTTTGGTCGCCAGAATAGAACTCTCATCATTAACGACGGTTTTTGAGGCGACCCACAAGAAAATGAAGGCACTTTTGTAGATTCTCATTCCGAGAAGATGTACAATAAAGTGATGGTTAAGATCGTGGAACGCCAATCACAATGGTGTTCACAATAACCAGATGGGAGTTCGGTCTAGTTTGGAAGTTTGACGACTCCAAAACTTAACCTAATATTCGAAGAAGTATGTAAATTAACTAGCTTAAATTTAATTAATATATAATTTCCTAGTTATATGAATATGAAATAATATATTTAATTTTTACAAATTTCTTTACATAGGTTGTTCCAAAGAAAAAGAGATAACCTTGAGGTACTGGGTCAATCCTAGATGTTTCAGCTGCGTGTTCTAATGCTCCGGCACCACAAGACAATCCTGTTCAGATGCCGAACCAACTAGATGCTGCAAACACAAAGATCACTGATCTTCAGAATACGTTGGACGGATACACACAATAGATCCAAGGCTATGATCATGTTTTTGACCTCATAGCTGTGAATAACCTGGTGTTAGCACAAGCGCTTTGGCGAGCGAAGCAAATTGGGGAATCGAGTGCAACAAAGGATTAATTAGAGAGGCAGAAAACGTCAATTTCACACAAGCTTCAGTTGCGGCAGGTAACACAGAATTAGTAGATGATGCGCATATTTTTGATACTTAGTTTGTATTTTAATTTAATTTGTAAAATATTAATTTAATATAAATTAATTTTCTATTTTACTTTTCATCTATAGTTTCAAATTCAAATTTATTATATTTATTATAAAATCATTTAAAAATATTCTTTAGTATTTCATCGCTAATTCGATGGAATGGGTGTCAATGCCCCTTGGAATTTGTTGAAGATGCGATTGTTTGGAAGTTTCGTTTACTAGTCGAGAAGTAGTACAAGGAAGTAGTACAAGATCTCATGCATAAGTGTCCAGTGATGAAAAGTTAAAGTAAGGAGCTGGACCTCTGTATATCCAATCCAAGAGGACCCATAAAGCCTGGCTAAGCAGAGAAGTACCAGGAAAAAAAAAGAATAAAGCACGTGTTAAGGAAATTTCTTATTCTTGTATAAAAAAAGAAAATCTTCATTAAAAGGGAAATATGAGAATTTCATGAAAAAAGAACTTGTCTCTAGGGTTGTCCTCGATGCAGTGAGAATAAATAAGGAGACATAACATTTTGGCAACCTAACACTCACGAGAGAGAGCTTTTATTCAATGGTTTTGAGTTTCTAGGAGAGAAGGCAAAACTACATGGGTAAAGGTTTCGGTGAGGTTTGCAAGATTGTGTGTAATCTTATGAACGTGTAAGGCTAGTCTAACAAGTCAAGGGCGTCTTGAGCTTCTTCAAGATTATTTTAAAGGAGACTTGAAAGTGCATCTAAAATATCTTCTAGTAGATACACGTATTATAGTAGACGTTGTATCACTACTTGACGCAGTTATCTATTTTAGTAGCTTTTGCATTTTAATTTGGTATCAGAGCAGGCACTTGTCATGTTATATACAAGTGTGATTCTGGATAAAAGATGGAAAGTTATCAAGATCTAGTTAACAGTTCAAGGGTCATACTAGAATCGGGTAGCTATGGCTTCTAGAAATCAAGGATGAAGTCTTTGATTCGAGGCATAGATGTGTTAGCCTTTTGTTCAATGGGAAGAACCCAAGATCAATAACGAATAAGAAACAATAAGTGTGAAACCTGAGGAAGATTGGAAAGAAGAAAAAATCAAGAGGTCCAAGTTTAACTCGAGGACACTTACTACGATACATTGCAGTGTATCAAAAAAAACGTTTGAACTAATTCAAGGCTGTGAAAGTGCAAAGGAGGCGTGGGACACTTTACAACCCACATTGAAAGAACCAAAAAGGTTCAGAGCTCATAGAAGGACCTACTGGTGTCCGGATTTGAGAATTTGAGAATGGAATATCACAAATCTGTTTTAGATTTTAGCTCAAAGTTGAGCTCACTGGCACAAGAAGCATCAACCCTTGGTAAGAAGTACAAAAACATGAGTCAAAAAATTTCTAAGATGTATACCAGCAAGGTTTATGGCTTATAAATCAGCTCTTACTATGTCTCAAAATATCGATGAAATCAGTTTTGATGAAGTTGTTGGGATGCTACAAGCTCATGAATTAGAGTTTAAAGGAGTGAAGAAACCAAAGAGTTTGGCCTTTACTGCATCTAAAACACAGGCAAGTGAGTCTGATGGAGAAGACTCCATGAGTTTGTTAGTACAAAGATTTCATCATGTGCTGATAAAAATGGAACGAAATGATAGTTCGAAAAAATTTGGGTCTAACAAGAAATATGCAGAAAGAGATAAACTAGGAAAGAGATATGCTATGCAATGTCATGAATGCAACAGGTTTAGTCATTTCAAAGATGATTGTCCCACTTTTAAGAGAAGGGAAATAAAGTATTTTGAATGTAAAAGTATCGGCCACACTCAGATGGAATGTGTGTACGTTCAAAAACCAAGGAAAGAATTATCCATATTAGTTGGAGATGACTCATATTATGAGAATGAAGAAGAAGTGAGCAATTTTTTGCATTTGGGGGAATTATGGAGCATGAGTCAGATGATGAGGATGATGAAAATTATCTTATCGAAAGCTACAAGTAGGTTTGAGAGACACTAGTCAGACTTGAAAGAGAAAATTCAGTCTTAACCAAAGAGAAAAATACGACTTGAAACACTGGTTGAGTCACTTCAAAGTGATCTTGCGGCTGAAAGAAAGATAAGTCAGGAAAGTCTGTCAATAAAAAGAGAAAAGCTAAGAATAAATTTCAACATTGAGAAACTGGAAAAAGTGCTTCAGTCTGAAAGAAAGTTATCTTCTCGACTCCAATTAGAACTCAATAATCAACACAAAACAATTCACAAGTTCGTTGGTACTAAGCAGCTGGATCAAATTTTGAGTTATAGAAGAACCATGAACTCACACAGAGGGTTGGATTACAGTGGAAGAGAAAGGAATGAGCCACAGAAAAGTGTTTGTCTTAGCCAGTCGTTTCAGAAAAACAGCTGATGCACTTGAAAGAAGCTCAGCACGCAGAATTTACTGTTACTTCTGTGGCAAAGAAGGGATATCAAATCCAATTGGTACAGATACTTGGACAAAATTAAGAGAATCATGAATCAATGAAGGTTGACACAGAATGGGGTGTGGAATCAAATTTGCGTGAAGAAGTCTAACCTTCAGCCAAAAATAAAAAAGAAGTGATGCATAGAGTACATCAGAGGGTACATCACAGGAAAATTATTACAGTAATATGTCTCGGATTGCAGACAAATATGATGAAGATGGTCCTTGGTACTTCGATAGTGGATGTTCTTGTCACATGACAAGTTCAGCAAGCAATTTACAAGAAGTTAGACAAATTAAGGGAAGAAAAGTGACTTTCGGTGATGAAGGTCATGGAGTCATATATATAAGGGAAAGGTAGAACATGTGATGTACTACCACAGTTGGATAATGTTTATGTTGTTCAATGTCTCAAAGCCAAGCTGATCAATGGGACCTATGCAAGTTGAAAGCTTGGGTGGCAAAAACTATGTCTTTGTGTTTGTGGATGATTACTCTAGATTTACATGGGTTCGCTTCATTCGTAAAAAATCAGAAACAATATATAGTTTCAGGATATGGGCACTCCAATTAATTAATGAAAACGAAAGCATCAAAAGAGTTTGTAGTGATCATGGAATAGCACATCAATTTTCTGCTCCAATGACTCCTCAACATAATGGAGTAATGGAGAGGAAAAATAGAACTCTTCACGAGATGGCTCGAGCCATGATACACGGTAATAATGTTCCTGTTAAATTCTAGGCAGAAGCACTCAATATTGCGTGTTACACAATTAACAGGGTATATTTTAGAAAATGAACAACAAATACTCTGTATGAATTATGGAAGGGAAAAACACCCAATCTAGGTTACTTTCATGTTTTTGGATGTAAGTGCTACATTCTAAATGACAAAGATCATCTAAGAAAGTTTGATTCTGGAAGCGATGAAAGGACGTTTCTGGGTTACTCAGGAAGTAGCTTAGTATTCAAAGTCTATAACATGCGGTCTGGTGTGATTATGGAATATGTTAATGTGGTGTTTGACGATCAGTCTCTCATGAAGTGAGATGGAGGTAATTCAAACAGTGAGTCAGATTAATATAGAACCAAGTAGTTCAAAGGAACACAGTAGCTCAAAAAAAACGCATCAGAACATGATTTAACTCAACAAGTTAATCGAAATCATTCCTCTTCAGACATAATCGGAGATGTGATGGATGGAAGAAGAAATCGTGGTGTTAAGATCAACTTCAGATAAATGGTTTGATTTGCTAGCATTGTCTCTGTTCTTGAACCAAAAACTCATGTTCAGGCACTTGAAGATGAATTCTGGGTTATTGCAATGGAAGAAGTATTAGGACAGTTCGTAAGAAATGATATGTGGATGTTAGTTCCTCGGTCTGAAGGAGTGAATGTTGTGGAAACAAAATAGATTTTCAAAAACAAGATCAATGAGAGTGGAAATGTTGTGCACAATAGAGCGATACTGGTAATTCAAGGCTATTCCCAGATTGAAGTAGTTGACTTGGAAGAAACATTTGTACCAGTGGCTCACCTTGAGTCCATTAGGTTGTTTCTTGGTATGCATGTATAATGAACTTCACAGTATACCAAATGGATGTCAAGAGTGATTTTTTTGAATGGGATACTCTAAGAAAAAGTTTATTTTGAACAACCTAAAGGGTTCGAACACTCAATGAAGCTAGATCATGTGTACAAACTGAATAAGGCTTTGTATGGTCTAAAGGAAGCTCCACGCGCCTGGTATGAGCCATTGACTCACATCCTAATCACTCAGGGGTAAACTAGAGGAAGTGTTGACAAGACTCTTTTCATCCTGGAGTAGAACGATCATATCATGATGGTGCAGATCTATGTTGATGATATTATTTTTGGTAGTACATCGCAACAGCTAGTGGATCAATTTGTACAGAATATGACTCAAGAGTTTGAAATAAGCATGGTTGGTGAACTGAAATATTTTCTGGGATTACAGATCACACAGACAGAAGAAGGCATATTCATCTCTAAAAGTACGTATCCCAAAAACCTTCTTCTATGATTCAAAATTGAACATTGCAAAGAAGCTAACACTCCTTTGAGCACAACACTCAAACTATCAAAAGATATTGAAGGAAAGGAGGTTGATGCAAAAATTTATAAATGAATGATTGGTAGTCTTCTGTACCTTACTGCTAGTAGGCACATTTGGAAGCTGTCAAGAGAATCATCAACTATGTCAAAGGAACTATCAGTCTTGGTATTTGATACTCAAAAGTGTGGAACAAAAATCTGGTCGGATATTGTGATGCTGACTGGGCAGGAAGTGTGGATGATAAGAAGAGTACTTATGGAGGATGTTTCTTTCTTGGAAACAATCTGATTTCTTGGCTGAGCAAAAAACAGAACTCTGTGTCACTGTCTACGGCAGAAGCAGAATACATTGCTATAGGAAGCTACTGCTCTCAATTGCTATGGATGAAAAAAATGTCAGTTGATTACAAGATTGATTCTGAATTTTTTTTAGTTCACTGCGACAACAAAAGCGCCATAAGTATCTCAAAAATCCAGTGCATCATTCTCGGACAAAGCATATCGACATTTGGCACCATTTTATTCGAGAACTAGTAGAGGAGAAACATGACTGATACATGTATTGAGTCAAAGAGCAAATGAAGTTTTGATTTCGTTTGAAGTCACTTGTGTAAGTGGAAAACAGCTACCTATTATGTCGTCATACCTGATCATCAGTACAGGTTCCACAGATGGATGTATTTTATGTGCTTCTCCTGAGAAGTCAAGTGATGGAGCTGCCTCTCTTGATGACTAATGCAATAAAAAAACTTTTAAAAACAAAAAATAAAACAAAAAAACATAGCAAACAAGCTAATCAGAGGAACACGGTCTCTCATCCGTACCTCTCACTCTTTCATGGATAAAGATTGAAAACTGACTTAATGTTCGATAAAGACATGATAGTTTGAAAGCTATTAATTGCACATGTCATAACCAAACAGAGTAAATCATGCCAAGCAGATGACCTATGATGTGAGTCAAGTATCCTTGTTTGGATTATGTGAAAGAAATTATATTGGAGTTCTATGCTAATCTGCCCTCAGGTCTTGTACTATCTCTGACACTGGTGTGCATGTTTATTTTCGTGGGCATAGGTATGAGTTTTCTCCTCAAAAAATCAACTCTCTATTTCATTCGAGCTTTTGTCTGATCAGGAGATTCAAACTGATACATCTACTGACTTAGTCAGTCCATATGCCATGGCAAATCTTCTGATAGAAGGTGCAAAGCAATCTTGGGCAGGAATAAGCACCATAGATCTGTCTCCGAAATTTGCTGCTCTCGTGGTTATTTCAGCTTATAATTAGATCCCGTCGTCCCATAAGAATCACATCTTTGTGGATCGTGCTTGGTTGATTTGTAAACTGGTCCACGACATTCGTGTTGATTTTGGGTTGCTTGTCTACAAACACGTTATGCATCTCATTGCTTTCCAAAAGCATGATTCTCACTGGCTCTTATTCCCTCGTCTTATCTTTGGGGTTCTCCAAAAGCAACATGCTGTCAAGCTATTTGCCAGTGAATCACCCATCCCTCTTGTTTTGTACAAGAAGGATGCTCACAGTGGTGAACAAATTCTCAAGAAAGATAACATTTCTCGTCCAGCCACCACCAAGACCAAACGCAAGACTGCAACTTCTACTGCGTCTCAGCCTGCCCGTGGCTCAACTCAGGTCATTTATATAGGTTCTGTTCGCCACCCTACTGGCTATATTACTCCTGGAGTAGCGTGTGAAGCATTTGCTGACACAACTGCTGCCCTTCACACTCTCACGGATATTGGCCATCAACTTCATCAGGTCGTCGCAAGTATGCTCTCAAAACTCACTTGTTCTCTTTCTGAACTATTTTTAACTTGTGTGCTCACAAGCAGGGGGAGATAATGATCATGGGGAGAGAATAATCATCATGACTAATGAAGAATTATTTAGAATAAGAGGTTCTTGCATTGAGGGGGAGTGATATTATGGTTGATTGTGGTTCATCTTTTGTCTCTTAATCATATTTTGTCTGTTTAATCTAAGATGGCTAGAATTGTGGGGGAGAAACTTGTTAAATTTTGCTGTTCTTAATCATCTCCAAAACAGTATTTCAGTAATCTTGTAATCATAGTAAAAGGATTTTGATGGTTGTGGTTTAAATATAATCTTGGAAGATCTGTTGTGTTGTGTTGTCTCTGTGTTTTTGTATGAATTAATTGCACAGGTGCTTGTGAGACAAACAAAGTCAAAAAGGGGGAGATTGAAGATGTGGTTGTTTGGAATTTTCTTTGTATTACTCGAGAAGTAGTACAAGGAAGTAGTACAAGACCTCATGCATAAGTGTCCAGTCATGAAAAGTTAAAGCAAGGAGCTGGACGTCATCACATCCAATCCAAAAGGACCCATAAGGCTTGGGCTAAGTAGAGAAGTACCAAAAAAAGAAATAAAACAGACGTTAAGGAAGTTTCTTATTCTTGTATAAAGAAAAAGGAAATCTTCATTAAAAGGGAGATATGGGAATTTCATGAAAAAGGAACTTATATCTAGGGTTGTACTCGACGCAGTGAGAATAAATAAGGAGATAGAACATTGTGACAACCTAACACTCTGATATAGGGAAAGATAAGAGACCTCTTATTCTTTACACTTATCGCAGGAAACAGAGGAAGGGGCTTACGGAAGGCCCAAGAAGAGGAGAAAATGATTCACAAGGAGAACGAGGCCCACCTAATTCACAAAGGGGAATAGAAGATTCGGTTGAGGCACGTGAGCAGCAAGGAGGGGAGATACAATTATCAGAAATCGTTACAACAGGTGGGCAGGAGAGAGAAGATACAAGGGATAACAATTCGGTTAAGAGAGGAGATATAAAGGAGGGAAGACGACATTGAAAGGATCATCCGAAAACTTGGGAGAAATTGGCAAAAAGAGCTTTTCTCTTGATTGAATTGGTTCAATTTATAGAAAACTCTGTGGGAACTTATTTTCTGTTCTTAACGACTTGGTATCAGAGCATATCTTGTTACCATGGTGAAGAAAGGAGAAGGTGTGAAAGATCAGGAGCTAACGGTGAAGAAGATAATGGAGAAAATGCAAATGGAGATGAACCGGATGTGTGAGCTTGAGAAAAATGTGGAAGATATTCGACAACAATTGGGCAGATTGAGTGTGTAGGATCGCCTGGACGAGCTGTTGAACTAGGGAATTCTACACATGGCGGCAAGTGGAAAGGCAATGGCAGAGGAGACTCCCGGGAGGAACAGCGGAGTCCGTAACAGTAGCAAGGTCGATGATGATACCTGGACAGGAGGATGGATCATAGGGAACATCGCTGAACAATCCTCATCGCATGGAACCCTTGACACAGAGGGTGGAGGTCTCGGTGTTCGATGGTGAGAATGTTCATGGGTGGATTTTTTAGGGTGGAGCAGTATTTTGAGTTAGGCGAGTTCTCGGAGGAGGAAAAGTTGAGGGTGGTGCGAGTTAGCTTTGACGGGGAGGCACTAGAGTGGTATCGCTGGGAGAAAGACAGGAATCCTTTTCTGAGTTGGTTGCAGATGCGCGGGAGGTTGATCGGGAACTTTGCTCCGCGAGGGTCGATCACCCCTGAGGAGAGGTTCCTTACGTTACGGCAAGAAGGAACTGTCCGGGAGTTTAAGATTCTGGCGGCGTAATCAACAGATATGAAAGAGGTGATGCTCGAAAAACTTTATCTGATCGGACTTCGGCCGGTGATTCGCATCGGCGTGAAGATGTTCGAGCCGCATAATCTGGACGAGATGATGGTGGTAGCCGAGCGGGTAGAAGAGTGGGCTCAAATGGGAACTGGGTTGGAGAAACCAGGGGGTGGGCCAGAAAGGTATGTAGCAGGGCCCAAATGGAATAACCGGACTCGAGCTGAAGAGGGAGAAAAGCGAGTGGGCTCAAGGCCTAATTGGGGAAGAATGCCAAACCCTCGTGCACCTCCAGCTCGCACGATGTCGTATGGAAACAAAGGGGAGACTGAAACTCGAGCAGCACCGCCGAAGCTAGAGGGAAAGAGATTGCTGCCAAGAAGGTTAACGGAGGCCGAACTAAAAGACCGAAGGGTGCAGGGACTTTGCTTCAAGTATGATGACAAGTGGAGCGTGGGGCATAGATGCCGCTACCACGAGCTTCAAGTAGTTCAAGTGCAGCTCGACGGAACAGAGGAGTGGATACCCGAACAGGAAGAAGCCGAACTAGAGAGCGATGAAGTGATGGAGCTCGTGAAACTGTTGTTGAGTACCATGGTTGGTCTCTCATCGCCACGAAAAATGAAGCTCCAAGGTAAGCTGTTGGGCGAGGAAGTAGTGGTAATGACTGACAGCGGCGCATCACACAACTTCATATCGGAAAAAATAGCTCAAAGACGTCAGCTCCAAGCAGATTCGACTATGGGGTATAGAGTGATTTTAGCAAACGGATTAGCAGTGCGAGTGAATGGGGTTTGCTGTGAAATCCATTTAGTCTTCCAACCGTGGAGGTGGTGGCCAACTTCCTGCCTATCAAGCTAGTTACTACCGACGTTGTCTTAGATATGGAGTGGCTGAAAACGCTCAGGGCAATGGAGATTAAATTGGAAATTGCAGATAATGAGATTCACCGGGAGACCATAATTACGCACCACAGCAGTGTCGCTAAGGTCATAATAGAAAGCTCTCAAACAGAAAGGACAACGAATTTGGGTTTCGGGAGTGTGGAGGCACAAGGTGAGGGGGAGACCGAGATCATACCCCCGGAAATTCAAGCAATATTGGAGCAGTTTCCGAATACGTTCGCGGAACCTAAGGGACTACCGCCACTTAGAGGATACGAACATGCCATCTTGCTTACTACTGGAACCAAGGAAATCAAGATACGACCATTCAGGTACCTTCCAATTCATAAGGAGGAAATTGAGAGGCAAGTGGCAGATATGCTCACAGTAGGGATAATTCAGCCGAGTAGAAGTCCTTTCTCTAGCCTTGTCTTACTAGTGAATAAAAAGGACGGCAGCTGTAGGTTTTGTGTAGATTATCGGGCACTCAACAAGGTCACGGTACCGGATAGTTATCCGATATCTATGATCGACCAGCTCTTGGATGAACTTCATGGCGCACAAGTCTTCTCCAAATTGGATTTAAGGTCAAGATATCATCAAATCCGAGTATGAGCAGAAGACATACCAAAGATGGCATTTCGGACCCAGAACGGACATTACGAGTTTCTCGTCATGTCGTTTGGATTCACCAATGCCCCAACCACATTTCAGTCTCTAATGAATGAAATATTCAGGCCATACGTGAAGGAGATTTGTCTAAGTCGTTTTTGACGTTATATTGGTGTACAGTCCGACCATGTTGATACATATGCGGCATTTGGATGTGGTAATGCAGCGGCTACAACAACACCAGCTCTATGCCAATTGAAAAATTTTCAATTCGGCCGCCGTTAGCTCAATACTTGGGTCAAATTATCTCAGTTGTCGGAGTTAAGGCGGATCCAACAAAGATTGAAGCTTTGGTCAACTGGAAACAGCAGAATACTATCAAGGAATTGAGAGGATTTTTGGGTCTTACCGGTTATTATAGACGGTTTGTGCAAAGTTATGGAATCATTTCACATCTGCTAACGATGTTGCTCGGGAAATACAGCTTCCAATGGTTGCGGGAAGCAGCCAAGTCCTTTCACAAGCTCAAGCAAGCTATGACTGAAGTACCAGTCCTTACCTTGCCTAATTTTGCAAAGCTCTTTTCTATTAGAAGGGGATGATGACAGATATTTAGAGGTTTATGGCAGAATGTCACACCTGTCAAAGACATAAGTATTCTACGTTAGCACCAGGAGGATTGCTTCAACGTCTCCCAACATCGAGCCTGATTTGGGAAGATAATAGTATGGATTTTGTGGAAGGCATGCCTCACTCAAATGGGTTGAACACGATACTGGTTACTGGCAGCAGGTTTTCAAAGTATGGTCATTTTATTGGTTTAAAACACCTGTACACGGCCATAGATATCGCAGCAACCTACATCAGAGAAGTGATCCGCCTCCATGGATTTCCCTGGACCATAGTATTGGATTGCGACTAGGTATTCATGAGCTCTTTCTGGAAAGAATTATTTTGGTTATCAGGTACCTATCTATGGTATAGTATAGTTTATCACTCTTAGATAGACGGATAGACCAAGGTGGTCAACCAGACTCTAGAGATGTATCTGAGATGCTTTGCGGGAGAAAAACCAAGATCGTGGGCAGTGTTTTTACCATGGGGCTAGTTCTGGTATAATACAACTTTTTACATAGCTATTGGGATAACGCCATTTTGCGTTGTGTACGGTCGCGACCCACTAGGATGATCATATATGAAAAAATTTTCACAAAAAACAGTGAGATGGAACAACAACTTCAGGAAAGAGATCAGATAGTGGAGCAACTACTGCAACATTTAGAGAGGGCACAACAGTTAATGAAAAAGCAGGCTGATGGTCGTCGAAGGGAGCTCAGTTTTAGCATGGGTGAGTGGGTGTATTTGAAGGTGCAACCTTACCGCCAAAAGAACTTGGCCAAACAAAATAATGAGAAGCTCAGAGCAAAGTTCTACATGCCCTACGAGATTACCGAACGCATCAGTCCGATAGTTTATCGCTTGAAGCTACCTACAGAAGCTCGCATTCACGATGTCTTCCACGTCTCTTTACTTAAAAAAATAAGTGGGACAAGACATTCAGAGCTCACCATTGCCGGCCCAACTCACGGCATACTACATGCTTGAACTCGTACCCGAGTCCATTTTGGATAGACGGTTCAATGAAAACACATGCCAGCAAGAATCTTAATACAATGGAAAGGAGCAAAGGCCCCATGATAATTTGTGGGCACCGATGGAAACAATGCAGGCTAATTTCCTGAACTTTGATATTAGATCAGTTTCAAAATACGTTCACGGAACCTAAGGGACTTCCACCACTTAGAGGAAACGAACATGCCATCTCGGTTACTGCTAGAACTGAGGGAATCAAGGTACGACCATTCAGGTACTCTAAAATTCAGAAGGAAGAAATTGAGAGGCAAGTGGTGGATATGCTCGCAGCAGCGATAATTCAGCCGAGGGGGAGTCCTTTCTCTAGCCCTTTCTTACTGGTGAAGAAGAAGGACGGCAGCTGGAGGTTTTGTGTAGAATACTGGGTGCTCAACAAGATCATGGTACCGGATAGTTATCCGATACCTATGATCCACCAGCTCTTGGACGAGCTTCATGACGCACAAGTCTTCTCCAAATTGGATTTAAGGTCAGGATATCCTCAAATCTGAGAACAAGCATAAGACATACCAAAGACGGAATTTTGGACCCATGATGGACATTACAAGTTTCTCGTCATGCCGTTTGCACTCACCAACGCCCCTGCCACGTTTCAGTCCCTGCTGAATGAAATATTCAGGCCATACTTGAGGAGGTTTGTTTTAGTCTTATTTGACGATATATTGACAGTCCAACCATGCAGATACATATGCGGCACTTGGAGGTGGTAATGCAGTAGCTACCACAAGACCAGCTCTATGCCAATCGAAAAAATGTCAATTCGGCCGCCGTCAGCTCGAATACTTGGGTCACATTATCTCAGCTGCCGGAGTGAAGGTGGATCCAATAAAGGTTGAAGCTATGGTCAACTGGAAACAGCCGAGTACCATCAAGAAATTGAGAGTATTTCTAGGCCTTACCGGGTATTATAGACGGTTTGTGCAAGGTTATGGAATCATTGCACCGCTGCTAATGATGTTGCTCGGGAAAGACAACTTCCAATGGTCGCGGGAAGCAGCCGAGTCCTTTCACAAGCTCAACCAAGCTATGACTGAGGCACCGGTCCTTATCTTGCCTAATTTTACAGAGAAATTTATCGTTGAAGCGGATTCATTAGGATATGGTCTGGGAGCTGTCCTCATGCAATAGCAGCGCCCCCTGGCTTATTTCAGCCAACCTCTGTCAGATAGAGAGCACCTTAAGTCCATTTACAAGAAGAAGCTCATGGCTATAGTGCTTGTGGTATAGAAATGGCGACATTAGTATAACAAGTTAAGAGCGTTTTGAGCTTGTTTAAGATTGTTTTAGGTAAGATTTGATAATGCATCTAAAAGATTTTCTAGTAGAGACACGTATTGTAGTAGACATTGTATCACTACGGAGTTATCTATTTTAGTAACTTTTGTATTTTCATTTGTACCCAGATATGAGCTATTACCACGGTACACCTCTCCCACATCCTAGCAACCCAAAAAATCAACAAGCTCATCTTCAAGAAATTCAGCCAACGACGCATTTCTCGCACGTTTTCAACACACAAACATTCCAGAATTTGTAGGTACAATCCAATCCTCACTTAATCATGATATCAAACACTCAGTCATCGGAAGAAAAAAATTCAAATATCCCTTTTAGTATCATTGGTTCATCCACCATTGCGGCCAAATCTCTCTCTCTTCCCCAAAACAATGTTCTTATTTTCCCTGATATTGTTAAAATTGTTAAAAAATTTACGACAAATAATTTGTGTATTGTTGAATTTGATCCATTTAGTTTTTCTGTGAAGGATTCCAAATCGGAAAACTCTACTCCGGTATGAAAGTTTTGGTGATCTCTATCCCTCTTCCATCTTCCATACATATTATGGCACAAACACCTTGGTCACGTCAATAATGTTTCCATTCAGTGTATCATTTTTCGAATTCTATTTCCAACGTGTTTTCAGATTGCCAATTCTGAAAACAAATAAAACTTCATTTTTTATTTTCAATTAGGTAGTGACTACATCATTTGAATTGTTCACTCGAATGTTTGGACTTTTGTGACCCCGAATAATAATGGCATTCGATATTATGTCTTATCTCTATATCACTTCACTCAATTTCTTTGGGTTTATTCTTTAAAATGAAAAAGTGATATTTTTCTAAATTTCTCCAATTTAAAACTTAAATAAAAAAACTAATTAAATTCTTATGCTAAAGCTTTTCAGCGTGACAATGGAGAGAATTCAACAGACAGTTCCATGAATATTTGATTCCAATGGAATAAATGTTCGTTTTTTTGTCTCCTCATACGTTGCAACAAAAAGGAAAAGTCGAAAGGATGATCGATTCAAACTATCAACAATGCTATCCGATCCCTTCTCTTTCAAACTAAACCAATTTATGTGTTGAAACTCTTCATGTTGTTGTGCATATATTAAACATTCTACATTCTTCAGCTATCCAAAAGCATATCTCCTTCACACTTCTTTTTTTCTAAAACAATCAATTTATGATCATTTAAAAATCTTAGGATGTCTATATACTCCAATTCAAACCACTCCAATCGTGATAAAAAATCATAGTTCTCGGTGTCTCGATCTAAAACCTAAAAAAATAATCATTTCTAGACATGTTATCTTTGATGAAGAAAAATTCTCAACAACTAAATATATTCAAAATAGCTATCTTAAGTATTATTTTCTTCAAGATTATCCAAAACCATCTCTTGTGTTTCAATCCATTCTCCTAAGTTTGATTTACGCTGACATGATAAACATTCACCACAATCTATCCTCGAAGCCTACTCCCCCAATCCAGACAGTATCTCAATCTCCTATGCCTCCAAATCGTCCTTCCATAGCGACACAAAACAAATACAGGATTCGAAAACCCAAAAAAAATCCTCACTCTTTTCTCAACAAAATAATATTTTCTTCCAAAAATCTTTTTTCAAGCCTTAAACCATCCAAATTGTACCCCAACAAGGATTGATGAGTATGTGGCTATGATTAAGACAATAACTTGGAAGCTTGTACCAGAGCCTCCAAATGTACATATCGTGCTCTCCAAATGGTGTTCAAACACAAATATGATGCTTATTGTGCCCTGACAAGAAATAAGAGGCGATTAGTAGCTAATGGATAATCACAACGGGTAGGAATAAACTTTACAGAAACATTCAGACCTGTGGTGAAACCTACTACGATTCGCATGGTGCTTGATATTAGAGTTACTTCTGACTGGCCAATACATCAATTACATGTCAAAAATGTGTTTCTTTCAAAGCGAACTTTGCACCAGCCACTGGGATTTGTTGAGAACAACTATCCGAATCATGTATGTAAACCGCAATTTACGGTTTAAAGCAAGAAATGAACATCATGTATGTATGTTGAAACATCGGGTTTGGAATTCTTACGTTGCAAAATTCATCACTAACCTTGGTTTTGTGACAAGAAAAGTCGATGTCTTTCTATTTGTGTACAGCAAAGGAGCTAATTCAGCATACATCTCGCTATTTGTATATGACATCCTCCTAACGGCCTCCACCATACGATTGTTACAATAAATGATTTGTTAATATACATTGTCGGTCAACTGTAAACTGGTATTCGATAAACCAGTATAATTTTTTTGGTTTAGTTTGACTAAGTCAATTGTATATAAATGACATAATGTATTATTTTGTGAACTAAGAGAGAAATATACATATTTTCACTAAAATGGTATCAGAGCTACGAGAAAGTCTCTCTAACAGAATTTCCAAGCTCAATCTCATCAGATTGTTCCCAGATTTTTTTTGTTTCTTCTTCTGAAAATTTCTTCGTTTTTGTCTTTCTTTACCAGTTGAAACTCACGTTTCTTCTATGGGTAAAAGAAATTGTAAGTCGAAGTATCGGAGTCTTCCACAAGATTCGCCTGTTTCTGAAACTCCAAAAAACAATGTTGAGGCATTAATCTCACCTCGCATTGGTGTGGAGATTCCGAATCGCAACTCGGAGAATGATGATCATGTTATTACTCGTCGATTTTCACCCTCAAATTCATTCGGCAATTTCGAGGTATCAAATAACTCCGATAACATATATTCTCTTTATCATTTGTATAGCTCGGATCATCCTGGCTTGGTATTAGCTTCTGAATTGTTAGATGGTAACACTTATGGAGTTTGGATAATTGCGATGACTACTAGTTTAGAAGTTAAGAACAAAATGGGATTCTTGGATGGATCAATTGTGAAGCGGAGTGAGAATAGTCCATATTTCAGAATCTGGTGACGATGCAACAGTATGGTAAGATCATGGCTTCTCAATAGTGTTTCGAAGCAAATATGTACAAGTATTTTGTATATCAAGAATGCTTTTGACATCTGGAAAGATTTGCACACACGGTTTCACAAGTCTAATTTGCCTAGACTCTACAAGCTTCGACATTAGATCCATTCTCTTAGACAAGATAGCTTGGATTTGGTTTCTTATCACACTCAAACTCAAGGGCTTTGAAAAGAAGTAGCAAGTGTTCAGATTCCTGCTAATATAGTGGAAGATCTATTAGCTGAAAAGGAAACAAAAAAAGTGATGGACTTC
This sequence comes from Pugionium cornutum, assembly GCA_018901935.1. Lineage (NCBI taxonomy): Eukaryota > Viridiplantae > Streptophyta > Magnoliopsida > Brassicales > Brassicaceae > Pugionium > Pugionium cornutum. The sequence goes on from CM032160.1 coordinate 12,447,553, forward strand.
TTGATGGGATTAGTGAAAGTTATGAAAACATTAGAAGTCGAATTCTGATGAAGAAACATCTTCCATCTCTCTTGGAAGTGTACAACTTGTTGGATCAGGAAGATAGTCAAAGAGATACAAGGTCTTCAAATTATCATATAGGAAATGATACATTTCAGATCTCTCAATCCCATGATCAAGGTCAAAATAGCAGTAAGAAATACTCGACAAGGGGACAATTGGGAACTTATCAAAAAAAGATATGCCTTATTGTATTTATTGTCAAAAAGTTTGTCATACTGAAGATCGGTGCTGCAAGATAGATGGATATCCAACCAGTTTTAAACTAAATTAGAGGTTTAACAAAGGGTCAAGTGTGACTACTACAAATGTTACAACTAATGATACACCATATGAGACTTCAGGAGATTTATCCACTGATGAGTTATCTCCAAGTCAGATACAGCAACTGGTTTCTTTCCAGAGTACTAAGCTTCAACCTCCAAGTTCTCAAACCATTCCAGAAGTTTACTCTATTTCAGTTTCAATCCCTTCTTCTTCAACCAACTGCCCAATATGCGGTATGTTCTATCCCTCTATCTCTTATTCTTTTACCGATATTGTTAAGCCTTATGTATACTCTGTTAGTAGTAATAGTTCTACTATTAATGCTTGGGTTATAGACACAAGAGCAACTAACTACATTTCTCACCAAAAATCGTTATTTACCTCATTCAAAAACCTTCCCAACACCACTGTCACCTTGCTAAATGGAATTTTTGTGAGCAATACTTTTGGGTAGGGATTTGATCCTTTCAGATGTCCTATATATACTCCAGTTCAAATTCAATCTCCTATGTGTTAGTTCTTTAACAAAAAGTATCCAATGTGGTATTTGGTTTTATAATTCTTCTTGTATGATTCATGATCATACTCAGGAATTAGCGATTGGAATGAGTAGGCAAATTGGTAATCTTTACTTCTTGGATGTAGATTCTTTACAAGGTACTTCATCCTCAGCCTTTGTTGCCTCTGTTTCTAGTCCTCAACTATGGCATAAACGATTATGTCATCCATCTATGTCAAAAATTCAAACCATGCGATCCGTTTTAATGTTTCCAAAATATAAAAATGATTTAGATTATCATTGTAAATCTGTCATTTATCAAAACATAAACATCTTCCTATTATATCACATCTTCTTTTTATATCACATAATCACCTTAGTGATACACCTTTTGATCTCATTCATATTAATATCTGGGTCCTCTTTGTGTGGCTACTCATGATGGTTTTAAGTATATTTTAACCATTGTAGATGATTGTTCTAGAGCTACGTTGGTGTACTTACTTAGAACTAAATATGATGTCTTTAGAATATTTCCCACTTTTGTTACAATGATAGAAAATCAATTTGAGAGAAAGATTAAGAGGGTTAGATCTCACAATGCTCTGAATTCAATTTCACAAACTTTTATCAATCTAAAGGCATTTTACCATTCCATTCATGCCCTGAAAAACCTCAGCATAACTCTGTTGTCGAAAGAAAACATCAGCACATCTTGAATGTTGCTCGATCTTTATTCTTTCAATCCCAAATTCTTCTTCCTTATTGGGGTGATTGCATTCTTACTGCAATTCACCTCATCAATAGATTACCTGATCTTGTTCTAAAGGACAAAAGTCCTTATGAGGTTTTAACAAAGAAGGTTCCTGATTACAGTCAAATTAAGACTTTTGGATGTCTTTGTTATTCTTCAACTTCACCCAAAAGTAGACAGAAATTTGAACCCCGAGCTCGTGCTTGTATCTTTCTAGGATACCCTCCTGGTTACAAAGGATACAAGTTTCTTGATCTTGAAACTAACTATATTTCCATGAAGTGTTTAATAAACAGCTTTTTCCTTTTGTTAGATCAATTCTGTCTTCCAAAGACATGGGTTTATTTTCAGATCTAACTTTGCAACCACCTGTGTCATAATTTGTTCCTAGTGATGTGCATTCTTCACATTCACCTGCTGTAGAATTCTTGCCTTCTGCATAATCTACAATTGATGTTTCTGAGCATTCTGCTCAAACATCACACATGAGAGTCAAAAGACATGCTTATCTTCAAGATTACTATTGTAATTCAATAGGATCTTCAACCATCCATAATATATCCAATTTTCTTTCTTATGGTAAAGTTTCTCCTCTTTATCTTTCATTTTTTACTTCCATTGATAAAATTAGAGAACCCAAAACCTATTCTGAAGCAAAGAAACTTCTGGTTTGGGATGGTCCTATGGAAGAAGAAATTAGTGCTCTTGAAAGAACAAACACTTGGTCTATTTGCTCTCTTCCACCCAATAAGGTTCCTATTGGTTGTAAATGGGTTTCCAAGATTAAATTTCATGCTGATGGAACTATAGAAAAATGTAAGGCCAGATTAGTTGCTAAAGGATATACCCAACAAGAAGGAGTTGACTATAATTAGACATTTTCTCTGGTTGTCAAGCTCACCACAGTAAAACTACTTCTTGTTCTTTCTGCCATCAAGGGTTTTTCTCTTCATCAATTAGACATTTCTAATGCTTTTCTAAATGGTGAACTTGATGAGGAAATTTACATGAAGCTTTCACCTGGTTATTCTCAACGTAAGTTGGACAATCTTCCTGAAAATGCAGTTTGTAAACTTCAAAAGTCACTCTACGGTTTAAAATTGGTTTCAAGATAGTTGTTTCTGAAATTTTCCACTACTCTCATTGACTTGGGTATCTCTCAAACTGCTTCAGATCATACATGCTTCTTAAAAATCACTACTGCCAGATTCATGTGTGTTTTGGTGTACGTAGATGATATCATTATCATTAGTAACAATGATTCTTAAGCAGACATTTTAAAGAAACATCTCCAAAATCATTTTAAAACTCGTGATCTTGGACCACTAAAGTATTTTCTTGGATTGGAGATTGCTAGATTTATGGAAGGGATTCATATTTGTCAACATAAGTATTCTCTTGACTTACTTGATGAAAATGGATTATTGGGATGTAAACCTTCTCCGATTCCTATGGATCCTCAACTGAAATTTTCTAAAGATTCAGGTGGTGAGTTAGTGTATGCTGAATTATATCGTTAATTGATAGGAAAATTGATGTATCTTCAAATCACTCGTCCTGATATAACATTTGATGTAAACAAACTAAGCCAATTTTCTGCAGCTCCTCGTGAATGTCATTACATAGTTGTCTTGAACATTTTGCATTACATCAAAGGTTCTATAGGGTAGGGACTGTTCTATTCGTCTCATGCTACATTGCAGATTCAAGCCTTTGTTGATGCAGAATGGACTTCCTGTCAAGACATCAGGAAGTCGACTTCTGGTTTATGTGTTTTTCTTGGCACTTCACTCATCTCATGGAACTCCATGAAACAGCAGGTGGTGTCTAAAAGTTCAGCAGAAGCTGAATATCGCAGCCTTTCATTAGCCACAGATGAACTGGTATGGCTTCACAACTTTCTTCTTGAGCTTCAAGTCTCTCTTAAAAAGCCTACTCTTCTTTTCTGTGATAATATTACTGCGATACATATTGCTCGCAATCCTGTTTTCCACGAACGCACCAAGCATACTGAGATTGACTACCATTATGTTCGTGAAAGACTTCTTGCTGGATTGCTCAAGCTTTTACATGTTAGGAGTGACATGCAACTTGCTGATCCATTCACTTATCATTCTCCTTTTCATAAGTTGACTGACAAAATGGGTCTTTTCAACATTTTTCTCCCATCTTGAGGGAGACTGTTAATATACATTGTAATTGTAAACTGGTATTCGATAAACCATTATAATTGTCTTTGATTTTAGTTTGGTTAAGTCAATTGTATATAAATAACACAATATATTATTTTGTGAACTAAGAGAGAAATATACACATTTTCACTAAAATGATCAATGCTCTCATACTTAATTCCCAATGTTAGGTTTGGGGGAAATTACATCACTTTCTCGGCATAAAGGCGATTTTCAATGACAAAGGTTTATTCTTAGATCAAGCTTTATACGCAAAAGAATTACTCATTTTGCTGGAATAAAGGAGTGTAAATCATGTGCAACGCCTGTTCATTTGAATCAAAGCTCCCGTCGAAGAAACAACATAATATTGAAGTCTTGTCGGAGCTATACAATACTTAACATTCACAAGACTACACATCTCATATGCAGTTCATCAATTGCTTATTTATGCACGATCCAAGATAATCGCACCTCCAAGTTCTAAAACGCATCATCAAATACATCAAATACACCCTATCTCTTGGTCAACAACTTGTTAAAGGTTCTTTGAGTTACCTCACTACATATTCCAACGCTAACTAGGCTGGGTATCGAGACACAAGAAGATCTACATTAGGGTTATTGTATCTTTCTCCGACCCAATCTGATTGCATGGTATGATAAAATACATCCAATTGTCTCAAGTTCAAGCTCAAAGGCTGAATATAAGGAGTGGCGAACACAATGGCTGAGCTTTGTTGGCTCCATAACTTAGTGCTACAACTTCACTTTCCAATTCCAAAGGCATTAGTCATATACTGTGATAACATCAACTCACTCAAAACATCGAAGGGAAAAAGAAATTGAGCTTGACATTCATTTTGTCCGAGTTGCAATTGGAGAAGTAAAAGTGATTCATGTTCCATCGTCTCTTCAGTATGCAAGACATCTTTACCAAAAGAACGTTAACATTACTCTTTGGTGTTTCTAGATCCAGTTTAACCATGTAGAATCTCGACGTTTCAAATGAAGGAGGGTGATAGAATATTGGTATATTCTGTTCCCTTTGTTTAGATTTATTCTATTGATGTCTCTCGTGTATATATTGTGTAACTGGTTCAGCTATATAGCTATGTAAATAAAACGAATATTTCAAGGGAAACTTATTTCACTTTCACTACAGTATTCTCTGTGTGTTTTGAAGCAAAGATCCATGATTCGTAGATCTACAAACCACATGAAGTTACGAAGAGGCCAGAATTCCCTAATTGCATCGATTGGTGCAAAAACTGGCAATACACCCTAATTTAATCTAACCGAGTACTACTCTTCCTCATCCTTTTTATGTAGATTCTGATTTTTTTTCCCCCATGCCCTTACCTCCATTATTTTATACAACCATGAAAATTCTCCGATCTCGTGAAACACCATCGGCCCAAACCAAGATACGCCCTAAACAACGGTCCAACGATATCTAACCGTCCAACGATATCTAACCGTCCACTTTGTTGAAAATTAAACTTAGATTTAAGATCAAGTTTAATTATTGGATCAATAATCCAAATATCATTTGGGACTAATTAAAACTTGATCCAAGTTGTACAACATATCTAAAATCATTTTCCACCTTCTTAAAAAATATGTAGATAAATTGTAATAAAATAATAAAGATATTATAACAGAATCTTTAGAATTAGGATTAAACTATTTAGATATTTTATAGTTTGGAGGTTATAAACTACAAGTTGTAGCTAAGTTGTTCCAATAAAAATCAAGTTCCTCTAGAGAGATAAAATATTCTTCTTCTTTCTAAAATTCCTATCTTCTCAAAGCTTCTTAAACACTTTCTCCACCACCTCTAAATTATTTTCTCCCAACAAAGTGGTATCAGAGTTAGAATATTCTTTTAGAGATGGCAAGTAACGGTGTTCCTCTCCAAGTTCCGATGCTCACAAAGAGGAACTACGAAAATTAGAGTCTTAGAATGATGGCAATTCTACGAACACATGATGTGGGGGATATACTCGCGAAAGGCTTCATTGAATCAAATAATGAAGATAATCTATCTCAAACTCAAAATGATAGTTTGAGAGATTTAATGAAGAGAGACAAGAGGACTCTCTACCTAATCTACCAAGATTTTAGATGAAGACACATTCGAGAAGGTCGCCGAAGCAAAAACGGCCAAAGAAGCATGGGAGAAGCTTCGAACCTATTACAAAGGAGTGGAACAAGTTAAGAAGGTACGTCTTCAAACTCTAAGAAAATATTTTGAAGCTTTGCAAATGAAAGAAGGTGAACTAGTTTCTGATTACTTCTCAAAAGTGTTGACGGTTACTAATAACTTAAAAAGAAATAGTGAGAAACTAGATGAGCTGAGAATCATGGAGAAGGTTCTTAGATCATTGGATTCAAAATTCGAGCATATTGTTAGCGTCATTTTTCATTTAGATTTTTTAATATGCGGCATAACTTCTCCAAGGAGGATTCTCCAGTGGCAGTACGAGGATTGTCGAGGGCCCGAGCTCCCCGCCCCATCCAATCCCCCTACCTCGAGAAAGATCACTCCACAAAGCAGCCTTCTGATTATATACATATTTTTATAAGCAATCGATAAGTCTGGTTGGGTTTGGCTGTTTATTACCGTTTATTGCTAGTTTTAGGTTAGATAGTTGTATACCTCCTGTAAGCAGCCTTCTGATTCTAGTAGTATGGTTCTCTCAACTTCACCCTAGGCTTGCAGACCTAGAGAACTTCTTTCGGGAATAACATTTATCTTGCTATATTGAGACTAACCGCAAGATCTTTTTCTCCACCTTGGATGTCATCAACAACCTCAAGCTTGGAATGTAAGAGAAAGGATTTGGAGACTATGACGCTGGATCAACTTATTGGATTGTTACAAGCCTATGAAGAAAAGAAGAAGAAAGAATAGATCACGGAAAAAGTACTCAAGATGTGTTTTGATGAAGAAGAAAGTGGTCAAAGCCATCCAAGACAAGGTGGAGGTAAATTCCAAGGAAGAGGTCGTGGATATGAAATGGACGAGGTATGAGGCCTTTTGAAAACAATGCTAACCAAAAGCTCATCAAGATGTTATGGGAGAGGAAATCAAGATCAAGGTACGATAAATCAAACATTAAATGCTACGATTATGGAAAATTTGGACATTATCCTTCCGAATGTAAAACTCCAAGCTGCAATAATCGTGTTGAAGAAGAAGGATGAAAGAGATGATGTTCAAATGTGGTACCTTGATAGCGGTGCAAGCAATCACATATGTGAAAGAAGAGGCATATTCATAGAGCTTGATGAATCGGTGAAAGGAAATGTGGCGTTAGGAGATGAATCAAAGATGAAAGTAAAAGGAAAAAGGTAACATTCTCATCCATTTGAAAAAAAGATCATCAATTTATTTCCAATGTTTACAATGTGCCGAGTATGAAGACAAATATCTTGAATCTTGGACAGCTCTTAGAGAAACGCTATGATATTCACATAAAAGATAATAACCTTTCTAGAGATTGTGCAAATAATCTCATCACTAAGGTGCCAATGTCAAGAAATAGAATACTTGTCTTTAACATTCAAAATGATATCGCACAATGTCTCAAAATGTTTTATAAGGAAGAATCTTGGATTTGGCATCTTCGATTTGGACATCTCAACTTTAGAGGATTGGAATTACTTTCCAAGAAAGCAATGGTGAGAGGATTGTTTTGCATCAACCATCCAAATCAAATTTGTGAAGGGTATCTACTTGGAAAACAATTCAAGATGAATTTTCCAAAGGATTCAAACACAAAAGCTTGAAAACCGCTAGAACTTATAGCCAAGTTCACTTGGTAAAAGTAACTACTTTTTTCTTTTTATTGATGATTTTTCAAGAAAAACATTGGTTTATGTTTTGAAGAAAAAATCAGAAGTGTTTGAAAACTTCAAAAAGTTCAAACCTCTTGTTGAGAAGGAAAGTGGTCTTGTGATCAAAGGAATGAGATCCGACCGTGGAGGAGAGTTTACTTCCAATTATTTTAGAAGTATTGTAAGGATAATGGGATTCTTAGAAAAATGGCGGTGCCAAGATCGCCTCAAAAAATGGAATAGCGGAAGGAAAGAATAGAATAATCTTTGAGATGGCAAGGAGCATGCTCAAAAGCAAAAGATTACCAAAGGAGCTATGGGCAGAAGCGGTTGCATCCATGGTTTATGTATCGAACCGATCTCCAAAAAGAAGTATCTCGGAAAAAACACTACAAGAAGCTTGGAGTGGAAGGAAGCCTGGTGTTTCTCATCTAAAGGTTTTTGGAAGCATTGCTCATGCTTATATACCGGACGAAAGCAAACTAGATGATAAAAGTGAGAAGTATATCTTCATTGGTTATGACAATAATACCAAAGGTTATAAGCTCTACAATCTGAATACAAGGAAGACTATCCTTAGTCAAAATGTCATCTTTGATGAAGAAGGAGAATAGTATTGGAGTTCAAATGACGAAGATTATAAATTCTTTCCACACTTTGAAAAAGAACTTTTGGAGCAACCTAGAGAAGAGCAAGCTATACCGCCAACTTCACCAACCACAAGTTGTCAAGAAGATGAAAGTTCGAGTGAAAGGATTCCACGTTTTAGAAGTTTACAAAAACTTTATGAGATAACAGAAAATCAAGACAACCTTACCTTATTTTGTTTATTTTTGGATTACGAACCCATGAACTTTCAAGAAGCTATGGAGAAGAAAACATAGAGAAATGCAATGGATGAAAAGATCAAAGCAATACAAAAGAATGAGACATGGGAGTTAGTTTCACTTCCGAATACGCATAAGGCAATTGGTGTGAAGTGTGTGTATAAAGCAAAAAGGAACTCTAAAGAAAAAATTGAAAGATACAAAGCAAAATTGGTGGCAAAAGGCTATAGTAAAAAAGCTGAAATTGACTATGATGAGGTGATGGGGACATCAATACCAACTCCTAAAAGCTGAGGAAGAGCCTATTAATATACCTATTCTGAGACAAGCTCCAAGAACAAAATCAGACACAAGAAACCTTAGTAAGATGTTCAACAAGCATGTGGAGAGTCTGATAACAATCATAGAAGATGTATGATTCCATGAAGCTGAACTTACTAAAGAATTACAAGAAAGAGACTATGAACAACTAAAGATTACAACAATTTCACTCCTTCCAGTTTTACAACGCTTCAAAGATACAACCTTGTTCATCATTGCTAAAAAAATTTAAGAATGCATTATAAGAAGCAACAAGAGACCAAGGTGCATATTTAAAAATTCAATGTTTCAATTAACAAGTTTATTTGTTTGTTTTTACAGGAATGTGACTGTTAAATTTAAAAGTCATTTATTTATCATTAGGTCCTAATGTTTTGTTTTTATTTTCACTTTAGTCCTTCCATTATAATGTATTTTCAGTTCTAGAAGGCATCTGCTACTGGACTAGTATATAAAGTCCCATCTCAGCATGTAATCACTCAAGTTTTATGAAATAAAAACCTAGTTTTTCTTCCTTTGAAAGGAGTTGACGCCTCCAGCATCTTGTGTGAGAATCCTTGAAGCTTGAGTGCTCTAGACTTATCACAGACCTTCCATAATCTATGTGGCGTCTCTCGATCCACCTTTGTACTCAATCCTCACTTAGATCCTCCAGAAAGTGCTCTACAGCTAGCTGAAGGGTCACCATCAATATGTTCATCAACCCATCAATCATGAGTCTCTAGAAAGTGTTGTACAACCTGCTAAATCCTCTCCAGCAGTTTCCCTTGCTCGAAAAAAGCTCTCTTATTCCTGCATCATTTGGTATCAGAGCTTAATCGCTCTTATTCAGGTTTATCTATCCCCATTTTCGTTTTTACTCTGTCATTTCCTTGTTAACTTGCTGTCAAACTGCATCTCTTCATTAAAACCCATAAAAATCGAACCCCAGTCTGTTGTTTTTGTGTGTTGAAAGCCAGTAACATCATTAGTTGTTGATAGCTTGTGTTGCTGCAACTAGATCTGTCGATTTTCAGTTGTGTTGATTGTGCCTATTCGACTTCCTTGCTGCTACAACTAGATTTGACAATTTTTAGTTGTTTTTGATTGTTTCTATTTGACTTTCTTTGCTGTTGCAACTAGATTTATTGATTTTCAGTTGTTTTGATTGTGTCTATTTGACTTCATTTGTTGCTGCAACTAGTTCTGTCTATTTTAAGTTGTTTTTTATGGTGTGTATTCGACTTCTTTTGCATTTTATATGTTTGTTTAGTGAGAGAGATTGTGTGACTATGGGAGAACCAGTAGATTTGAATGTTGCTCAGATGCTTGCTGCTATTCAGATTCAACTTCAAAACCTAGGAGATCGCATGACAAGAATAGAACAACCACCACCAATTCGCAGAAATCCTATGAGAAATGTGAATGCCCAACGTGTGAATCATGAAGAGGATGAAATAGCTGACTTAGAAGATGATCTTCCATCAGAACCTGATCATAATCATATACCAAGAAGACAATATCAACATGACAGAGATAGAGTAGAAGAATCTTGGCATGGAAACAGAGATGTAAAGCTCACAGCACCAACCTTTGCTGGAAAGGTTAATCCAGATGCTTACCTTGATTGGGAAAGGCGTATGGAATACATATTTGAGTATTACAACTACTCATATCAGAAAAAAGTGTCTAGCCGCTGTTCAACTCACTGAAAGCGCTCTAGCTTGGTGGGACAGAGATGTGTCTGAAAGAAGAAGACATAGACATGGTCATATTACTACTTGGGAAGACATGAGGTTCCAACTAAAGAGGAGATATGTCCGTGCATACTATTACAGAGTGTTGCTGAAGAAATTTAGAAAACTAACTCAAGGTTCTAAATTTGTTGAAGAATACTTTGATGAGTTTGAAATGCTTAAAGACAGGTTGGAGACCAAAGATTCAGAAGAAACTTTGATGGCTCAATCCCTAGATGGTCTGCAAGATCGAATTGCTAGAAAAGTGGAGAGACAAACCTATCATGATCTGGACGAGTTGTTGCATCTTGCGGCTCAGGCCGAGCAGCATATAAAAAGGAAGACTACCTCAGCAAATCATATCAAGTCTACCTGGAATTAACAACCTCAAAAGGGTTTACAAAAGAAATGCCATCGACATAGAATATAGATTCAAGAAATTCATAGCTGAAACGTCTAAAAACAACAAACTAAAACAAGATAAAACTCCAACTCAAAGATCTCATAACATAACCTGCTTTAAATGTCAAGGAAAAAGCCACTATGGAAGAGAATGTCCAAACTACAGAGTTATGATCCTTAAATCAAATGGCGAATATGAATCTCAAGATGAAGAGGAGTATGAACCAGAAAACTCTGAGGAAGAAGTTGTGGACTATCCTGATACCGGAGAGCTTCTAGTTACAAGGAGATCCCTCAGTGCTGTTTTTGAACTAGAAACTATACAAAGAGAAAATATTTTCCATTCTCGGTGCACAATATACTCTAAGGTATGTAGTTTGATCATAGATGGTGGTTCTTGTACTAACACGTAGTTAGCAAGTATTTAGTTGATAAGCTAGGGTTACAAAAAACAAAGCATCCTCGACCATACAATCTCATATGGCTGAATGATGAAATTGAGCTAAAAATCACAGATCAAGTCACCATACCATTCAGCATAGGCAAGTATGCAGATCAAGTTGTGTGTGATGTGGTGCCTATATGCAAGCTGGACATCTAATTTTAGGTCGTCCATGGCAATTTGAAAAAGAAGCATTAAACAATAGACACACCAATCACTATACCTTCATGCACAATAACTAGAAACATCGCTTATCACCTTTAACTCCACATGAAGTGAATGAGATGCAACGAACTATGTCTAAAGGAGAAAAGCAAAATAAAACTAACCTTTATGTAACACCTACCACTGTCTTGAAAATCTCTTGATTCTAAAGAACATGTGCTACTAATGATCTTTAAAGAAGTTTTGTTGTTTTCAGGACAAGAGAAGGAGGAACTCTCTGTTGCTGTTCTAGTGCTTCTTGACAAATTCACTGATGTTTTTCCAGAAGAGATACCACCAGGATTGCCACCTATAAGAGGAATCGAGCATCAGATTGATCTTGTTCCTGGAGCACCATTGCCAAAATGAGGTGTCTATAAAGTGAATCTAGAAGAAGCAAAGGAGCTGGAAAGACAAGTACAAGACTTAATGTCTAAGGGCTATATCCGAGAAAGTCTAAGCCCTTGTGCTGTTCATGTTCTTCTAGTGCCTAAAAAAGATGGAACTTGGAGAATGTGTGTTGATTGTAAATCAATCAACAATATCAGTGTCAAATACCGACATCCAATTCCAAGACTTGGTGACATGTTAGATGAACTCAATGGAGCAACTATCTTCTCAAAAATTGATCTAAGAAGTGAATATCATCATGTGAGAATGAAAGATGGTGATGAATAGAAGACAACATTTAAAACCAAACAAGGATTGTATGAATGGCTAGTCATGCCATTTGGACTCAGAAACGCTCCAAGTATATTCATGAGACTCATGAACCATGTCCTAAGAGCATTTATATGTAAGTTCGTAGTTTATTTGCTTGTTTTTTCATAAATGTGACTGTTAAGTTTAAGAGTCTTTTATTTGTCACTAGATCCTAATGTCTTGTTATTATTTTCGCTTTACTCCTTCCATTATAATGTATTTTCAGCCCTAGAAGGTACCTGTTGCTGGACTAGTATATAAAGTCCCTTCTCAGCATGTAATCACTTATGTTTTATAAAATAAAAACTTAGTTTTTCTTCCTTTGAAAGGAGTTGATGCCTCCAGCCTTCTTGTGTGAGAATCCTTGAAGCTTGAGTGCTCTAGACTTATCACAGATCTTCCATAATCTGTGTGACATCTCTCGATCCACCTCTTTACTCAATCCTCACTTACATCCTCTAGAAAGTGCTCTACAGCCAGCTGAAGGGTCACCATCAATTTTTTCATTAACCTATCACTTTTGAGTCTCTAAAAAGTGTTGTACAGCCAATTAGAGCCTCTCCAGCAGTTCCCCTTGCTTGAACAAGCCCTCTTGTTCCTGCATCACGAGATATTCATTCTTGTTGCTCGTTTAGAAACTGTTATACTAATCATTTATTGGCACCCCAAAATAGTTGGAGGATACATCAAATCGATGTCAAATCAGCATTTTAAAATGGAGATCAATTGTGCAATACAAAAGAATGAGACATGGGAGTTAGCTTCACTTTCGAATGGGCATACGACAATTGGTATGAAATGTGTGAATAAAGAAAAGAAGACCTCTAAAGAAGAAATGGAAAGATACAAGGTAAGATTGGTGGCAAAAGGCAATAGTAAAAAAGTTGGAATCGACTATGACGAGGTATTCGCTCCGGTTACTCGTTTAGAAATTGTTAGAGTAATCATTTCATTGGCAGCCCAAAACAGTTGGAGGATATATCAAATCGATGTCAAATCAGCCTTTTTAAATGGAGATCTCGATGAAGAAGATTACATTGAGCAACCACAAGACTATATAGTCAAAGGAGAAGAAGACAAAGTTTTAATGTTAAAGAAGGCGCTTTATGGCTTAAAACAAGCAGCAAGAGCTTGGAATACTGGAATTGATAAGTACTTCAAGGAGAAAAATTTCATCAAGTGTCCATATGATCATGCACTCTATATCAAAACTCAAAAAAATGATATATTGCTAACATGTTTGTATGTAGATGACTGGATATTCACTACTAACAATCTAAATATGTTTGAAGATTTCAAGATGGAGATGACAAAATAGTTTGAGATGATGGATATTGGATTGATGTATTACTACCTTGGAATTGAAATAAAACAAGAAGTCAATGGAATGTTCACTACTCAAGAAGGTTGTGCTAAAGAGGTGCTCAAGAAGTTTAAGATGGATGATTCAAACCCCGTAAGTACGCCAATAGAATGTAGAGTTAAGTTGTCAAATCATGAAAAAGGAGAGATAGTGGATCCAACATTCTTTAAAATCTTGGTTAGAAGCTTACGTTACTTAACGTGCACAAGACCTGATATTTTATATGTGGTTGGAGTTGTGAGTCGATACATGGAGCATCCAACCACAACTCACTTCAAGGGCAGCTAAGAGGATTCTTCGTTATATCAAAGGTACAACAGACTTTGGTTTGTACTACTCTATTGCTAATTATTACAAGTTTGTTGGATATAGCAATAGCGATTGGAGTGGAGTGTAGATGACCGAAAAAATACAAGTGGATTTGTGTTTTGCATTGGAGATACAGCATTCACATGGATGTCATATAAGCAACCAATTGTCACTCTTTTCCCTTGTGAAGCGGAGTACGTAACTGTTACTTCATGTGTTTGTCATGCAATTTGGTTTCGAATCTTGTTAAAATATTTGAGCTAAGAGAAACCAACAAAGATCTTCGTGGACAACAAGTCAACAATATCATTAGCGAATAACCTAGTTTTCCATGATCGAAGTAAGCACATTGACTATATTAGAGTATGTGTTACCAAAAAAGATGTGCAATTGGAGTATGTGAAAACGAATGATCAAGTAGGTGATATTTTCACCAAGTTACTCAAGTGTTAAAATTTTATAAATATGAGAAATTTGCTTGCAGTAACAAAATCAAGTTTAAAAGAATGTGTTAAAAATTAAACTTGATTTTGGATCAAGTTTAATTATTGGATCAATGATCTAAATATCATTTGGGACTAATTAACACTTGATCTATATTGTAGAACATAATTATCTTTCATCTTTTTAAAATAAATCTACATAATTATAATAAAATAATAAAGATATTAGAAGAGAAATCTCTCTAATTAAGATTAAAATATTTATATATTTTGTAGTTCGGAGAATATAAATATATGTCTCCCATCTCATTTGTATTCAAATTGTTTTAATAAAAAACAGGTTTCTCTAGATAAATAAAACATATTTTTTTCTTTTAAAAATTTCTTAAATACTTTTTCCACCACACACTCCTCCTCAGACAGAGGAGCCCAATGTTCACCGCTCACCAATTGAGTTCATTTCCGATGATGAGCCCCCTTACTCCTCCAGAAGTCTTTGCCTTGCACATCAATACGGTGATGAATCTTTGAATGGACTGGCTGAGAAAGGGTAAGTATTTCAATTTGTTGCAATAGAAAGTCTGATGTGGGTTAATGGTTTTTGAGTTTTTCCGAATATGGATTTGTGAATTTGGTGCAGGAAACTAACTGATTCTTTTGTTAAAGACATCTTTGAAAATTTTCCTAATTTAAGTGTGCTTGACCTAGCTAACATTTGCAAACTGGCAAATTCTGCTCTGGGATACTTTACAAATGACTGCTAGGTTTGGAGAAATTGGTTTTTTTTTTTATGGCAACTCTCTCATGCAAGTATCTATATCGGAAGGTTACTATCTCATTCATATGTATAAGTTATATTGATACAAGGTTGCATGGTTACACATCCTATTATATATAAGAACATGATCGACGATTTTCTTACTATCATGATGTGTGAGAGCCTTCCGCTAGATGACTCTGCCAATATGTTGGTATTGGAGACTTTTATTTATTTTCTCAATTTTCACACGTATAGATAGTCATGTTATTGTTATCTTTGTGCTTGTTTTGTTGCATGTTAACAGCAAGGATGGACCTACGGTGATATTAGCTAGGTCACGTGTCCTATATTAAATATTTTTGGAGTAATTTAATTAATTTATTAAAATATTCTTAACTCAATCACTAAAAGAGGAGAAAATGCACCATCCGATAAAGATATATTAACCCACCAAAAGTTCATCTAAATATTTATTTGCATAATAAAAAATAAAATATGAGCCTAATAAAAAATCTGTAATTGACCTATCTTTTCTCACATGTTTGCTTTTTATTTTTCTTCAATCACAATTCAAGAAAGATATACCTGTGATAAGTGTTTTTTTTTAAAAACACATACGAAATAAATAAAAAAATTCGTAAGTTTCTGATTTCAAATCAGTTAATAGTCAAAAATTTTGTTAACCAATTTCTTTTACAATAAAATTATTTAACATTTTATCATCATGTTTTTTATTTGATAATTAGTGGAAAACATTTCAAAAAAAATGTTAGACATTTGAAATTAATTTGGGAGATTTGCGTTCGGATCATACAAATAGAAAAATGATATTGGAATATCATCATAATGAGAGAAATGAGGTATGCCGCATATATTTGATTAACGTTCCTCGCCAACATCGTGGTGTTAATTTTTTTAAACATTTATAGGAAATAAATTGAGACGGTTCAGTAATCCATCTTGATTGATCTATATGGTAAATAGTTGGAATATAGTGTGAAAAATAAATTTTTTTGTTGTTTTGTTACTTGTTTAGAGATTATATTGAAAATAAAGGTGGAAGCGATGCATTGTTACAAAAAAGTTTAAATATTTGGAAAATTTTAAATATACTACAAGATCATGTGGATGATGTTAATAGTTTTTATAATAATACATTGAAAAGACTGATTATTTAATGAGACAAGATCAATCAATCGTTCGTGATTTTTATAACCCCAATGGCATGGTAAAAAATGAATACAAGATCAAACTAAGTGTTACAATTGATTGTTATATTACGACAAGATTACCTTTTTGAATTCATGATGATAAAAAATGATCAACTAATAAAAGAAAATTTTAGAGCTTGTAAAATATATTGTACAGAAAATGAGCTTGTAAGAAAGGTTGTGTTGGAGAATGCTCCAAAAAAATAATCAAATGGTGTCTCTCAAAATTCAGAAATACATAATGCATTGCTTTGTAGAAAAAGTTGTTGATTATAATATTTAAGAAGTTGATCACGATATGTTTTGCTCGTTGTTGCTGAATAAATATCTGGATGTTTCTGATAAAGAGAAAATGACAAGAGGTTTTCACTTTGTTGATAATCATGGTTTTATTAGTCTTGCTCATGTTTAAAAACATCTTCTTCATCTTTGAAATGTGCGGTTGACTCATTGTTTGCTAAATATGGACTGAGCGTTGAAAAATTAAGAGGACAAGGTTATGATGGTGCAAATACTATGAAGGCTGAACTCAATGGATTGAGATCTCTAGTTTTAATAATAATAAAAAACAGTACTTCTCCATATTATGTTCGTTGTTTTTCTTATCAATTTTAATTGGTTGTCGTGGCAGTTGGTGAAAAGTATTTTGAAGTTGATGATAATGATTTTTATCTTGTTAAATGTGGTACGAGCTTATTGTAAAAGAAAATATATAGTTTGCAAATATCATCGTGAAAGAATCGAGAAAAGAATCATCTTAAGTGAAATTAAGACCAGAAAGTGGTTGAATCAAGAGTTTGTACTTCAAAGACTTAGTAATACTCATTGGGTTTCTCACTACAAAAAATTATTACGGCTAGTTGATTTATTTGATTCTATCATTGTAATACTTGAGTTTGTATAAATAGAAGAAGCTGATGATATCAAAAGATAATATGCTAATGATCTTCTCAAATACTTTCACACCTTTGATTTTGTGTTTTACTTACAATTGATATTGTTCTTGTGATCATAAATAATTTATCAGTGACTCTACCAAAGAAAAATCAGACATTTTAAATGCTATGTTTCTAGTAAAATCCACCAAGTAGCAATTTTGCATGCTCAGAAATACTGGATGCAATTTTTTTTGTTTAAAATTTTTTCTTTTTTTTAGAATCATAATACTGAGTTTCTCATTATGGAAGAAAAAATTATTGATCCAAAGAATCCAAGGAATATAAGCAAGACATCGAATTTGTACCACTATTAGGTGGAAGATTTTTACATTGTGTAAGATGCAAATTCAAAACTTTAATGACCGTTTGATGAGGTAAACACTAAATTACTTGGTTTTACTATGTCTTTGTTTTCTATGATGTCTTCCATGAGTATGATCGGTCAAAACTTGTGAGAATATCTAAATTTTATCCAAAAGATTTTACTATTATGAAACGGATATCTCTTGACCCTCAACTTGGTATATGCACCGATGATATTTGAGACGATGAAAGGTTTGCTAATCTGGAAAGTCTTGGAGATCTTGCACATATGATGGTAGAGACAAAAAAACATCATTCACATCTTCAAGTTTGTCGACTTTTAAAGCTACTTTTGAGTTTTGACTTTAGCTGTAGCGATATTAAAAGATGATTTTTTTGCGACGAACATTGTGAAAACTATTTTACATAACCAAATGAGTGAGCTATTTTTAAATGATTATATAGTTTGTCATTAAAAAGGAAAATTTGATAAAATCACAAATGACGTAACGATAAAAATTCTAAAAAATAGAAGATAGTAAAATAACTTTGTAAGAGTTTTAATTTTTTTGTAACGTATTTATTTTTTATAATTTTCTCGTTTGATAATAATTTTTATTTATTTCATGCTTTAATAAATATATGTTTCATATAAAATAACTTTTTTTGATTGTCCTTGGTCAAAAGTTTAATAGATACCTCATATGTGCTATATTTTTTATAGTGATGACATTGTAGCTGTATTTGTAAAAACCGCAGTCGATACATTGTAGAATCAATCACAAAAGAGCGTCAAAAAGGTAAATGTGTCTATGTTCCCATTATGCCACCAATCCATAAAGTCACATTAGCACATTTTCTATGTTTGTAGGGTGGTCACAGCACGATATTTTGGAAACATTTAGAAAAGTTGTACATTGTAGATGTATCCTGGTGCTGAGATATGTCAGATGGTTGATTAGGCTACATTTTTCATATATTTCATCTCTTAAAGTGTTGAAACTCTTTGGATGCATGTGTTTTTGGCCTTTAATATAATATGTAACTATTGTAGCTAAGGTTTTGGATTTAAATGGATATGAGTTTAAAGTTTTTGATACATAAATTATTGTTGATATAGATTTTGTTTGATTTTTTTAATTGATTTGAAGATTCAAAATTCTAATGGGCCTGAAAATCAGTGGTTTGATGGAATGAAGGCAGAATCAAATGCGTGTAAGAACAAACAAGTTAACATTAATCAAAACATGAAAAATTCCAAAGAGCAAGAAAGAAAGTTATCATGTGGAATTTTCGCATTGAAGAATAGGAATATTTTATTGATAGCATGATCTACTCGGAGTACATAAAGGATAAGAAGAATAGATGCATGGTGTGGATTTTTGAGAAGCAGTGGAGAGGAGAATCGACAAGGAGATCAAAAGGAAAATCCTAGGTTTTTCGGTTAAGTCTTTTATTTCTTAGCAATCAATAGGTAGCAGATCACTAAAGTTGAGTTTGTGTAAAACCTTACAAGTGTAACTATTCTTTGAATTAATTTGATTGATTGAAAGAAATAAAAGTAGTTTGTTTGATTAATCAGTCGTGTGATCTTTATTACGTTTTCTACACTATCAACTGGCTGGTATAGAGCGGGTTTTTGTCAAAAAAGTATTATATCTCTTCAGCGTAGGTGAATCTTAAGGATCATAATGGAGAACGTTCAACATTTTGGATCATACAAACCTCTTCAGCTAGAAAAAAAAAATTTTGGATGGTGGAAGGTTGACTGTTACTAAACAAGGATGGGAAGAACTGCAATGAAGACTGAATCTGGAGAGTGGGTTATCAAAACCAAAGAAAGAGTGGACAGCTGAAGAAAAACTTATATCAAAATTTAACTCAAAATCTCTAATAGTGATTTGGACATCACTATCAAAAGATCAGTTTCAACGTGTTCAAAGGTGCACAACAGAAAAATAAGCTTGAGATTCATTACAAAACTCGTATGAAGGCACAAGCACTGTTCCGAGAACCAGGGTTGACATGCTAGCATCGCAATTTGAGATGCTAACCATGAAAGAAGATGAATCAATTGAAGCATTTAGTGAAAAATTAAGCTCAATAGCCAATGAAGCTCTTGTTCTAGGAAACAAATACAAGGACAAGAAATTAGTTAAGAAATTCCTAAGAAATCTACCTGATAAGTTTCAAGCAGACAAATCAGCAATCGAGGTATCTCTAAACTCTGATAAAATAAAATTCGATCACATTGTTGGCATGATACAAGTTTATGAACTAGAACAAAACAAGAAGCAATCTATCGAATCGAAAGAAATTGCTTTGGTGGCCAGTCAAAACTCAAAACCAAGAGAATGTCTACATGATAAGGTAAGATTGATTGTCAAAAAATATTTTAAACAGTTCGAGAAGCGCCAGAAGAAAAGTGGTGGCAACTTCATCAAAATAGAAGTTGACCAAAGGAGTGATCGGAATTTTTGAAGAACTGATGTTAAATATCATGAGTGTGAAGGATATGGTTACTTCAATGCTGATTGTCCCACTCTCGAGAAATAAGAACATATCCAATTCAATAAATGCAAAGGATACGGTCATGTCAAAGTGGATTGTGTTGGAATGACTAAATCTAAAGAAAGATCTTTTGTCAGTGTTAATGATTCTGAAACAGAGTCTAGCGATGATGAAAATAATTTGTCCAACTTTGTAGCCTATATTGGAATTGTTAATGAACATCAGAAGATTGAAGACGAGTCAGATAATGATGATGATGTGTCGCTCTACAATGATAACAAGATTTTATATGAACATCGTGTTAAATTCACAAAAGACAATAAAGAGTTATGCAAAGAAAAGGAGACCTGGAAAGAGGATATGGAACATATCAAGAAAAATCTAGCTGAAGCAACTGAAAAAAGGGAGGAACTCGAGCTTCTGGTTGAAAAGCTTAAACAAGAACCGGTAAAAGAAAAAAAATAATGTCAAACTCCTAGAGGGAAAACTCCAGGATCAATTAAGAGAAGTCAGAATGTTGAACAATGATACCAAAAAATTTGATAACTTATTGTCCACAGAAAGAAAAAGCTCTATCTAATGGGGACTCGGATATCAAGACACATCAACTAGTCAAAAGACTCATTTTGTTAAAAGCAACCCCATAAGGTGCCAACCCCAAATTCAGGAAGTTCATCAACAAAGAAAAAGAGGCTACAGATCAAGATATCAGCCGCAAGTATACAAAGAACTAAGCATTAGACATGGATATCAAGCATAAGGTTACTAGCAGAGGAGAACGTCCTAGTGTTACTATTGTAGAAAACCAGGACACATCAAAACCAACTGCTATCAATTTCAGGAAAAAAATCACCACATGATGAGACGGAATCAATTTTACATGGACAAAAGAAGATACAATCGTGTGTGGATGAAAAGGAATGATTTATGAAACTTAGTCTCATACACAGCTGAGAAATCCTGTAACAAAATAACCAAAGATGTTTGATACTTCGATAGTGGATGCTCTATGCATATGACTAAGGATCAAAGTAGTCTAAATAAATTCACAGCAAATGAACCAGAAAAAGTAATTTTGGGAGATGGGGGCACATGAAGAATTAAAGGTATTGGAGACGTCATTGGTCTTTTCAATCCCGAATTAGTTGAGGTGTTGTTTGTTGAGGGTTCAAAAGCCAATATGATCAACATCAGTCAGCTATGTGATGAAGGTATTTCTATTACATTCACAAGCAAGGAATGTCAAGCAACTGATCTAGATAAAATGTCAAGTTAAGAGGAACATGAACCACCAACAACTGCTACATGTGAAAACCAGTCAATCAATGTCTCACCGAAACCAAACTCAGTGATCTAGAATTATGGCACCAGAATTTAGGTCACATGAATGTCAGAACCATGATCAAGTATGGTTAGAGGAATGCCAACCTTTAGAAAAACACATGAGTTAGTGTGTGGTCCATGTGCAAAAGAAAAACAAGTAAAAGTTCAGCGTAAACAAATATCTAAGATTCAATCCAAGTATCCTCTAGATCTGATCCACCTGGATTTAATGGGACCAATACAATTTGAGATTATCTCCGGGGAAAATATGTTTTTGTTTTAGTCGATGATTTTACTTGATATTCATGGGTTCGATTTCTTTGCGAAAAAAGAGACTTTCAACAATTTCAGAATTCTTTGCCTTACAGCTTCAAAATGAAAAGAAAAGAAGAATTAAAACTACCATTAGAAGTGATCACGGAAGAGAGTTTCAAAATAACATATTCGACAAGTTCTGTTGTGATTATGTGATAGTCCATCAATTTTCTGCACCTAGAACTCCACAACAGAATGGAGTGATGGAATGAAAAAATCGCACACTTCAGGAGATGACTCGAGCTATGTTGATAGAAAATCAAGTTGCTAAACATTTCTATGGAGATGCTATTGACACAACATGCTACATCATCAATCGTGTTTATGTTCGTAAAAGAACGTCAAAAATACCATATGAACTTTGGAAAGGTAAGACACCATCACTAAGTTATTTTCATGTTTTTGGATGTCCACATTACATTCTGAATGACATGGATCATCTTGGAAAATTTGATTCAAAAAGTGAGGATGAAATATTTCTCGGATACTCAAGAATGAGTACTGCGTACAAGGTCTACAACAAATTGTTTGGACAAGTTTACGAAATGGTGAATGTAGTATTTGAAAATGCAATTTCACAAGGCCTTCTATTCAAAATGGTTGACACTGATCAAAATCTGGAATCTACATCATGAGATCATCTACGAGACAATGAATAGGAAACCACTCCAAAATCAGCAAACGAAAGGAAAAAAACTCTGAGAATTCATAAAATCGCTGTGCAAACAATGTAATAGGAGATCTGGGAGGAAAGGGATAACAAGGAAAAGACAAATCGACTTCAAGTAAATGGTGAAGCTAGCTTGCTTTGTAGCAGATTTTGAACCACAGAATCATCAAAAAGCATTGGAAAATGAAAATTGGAGAGTATCAATGCAAGAAGAATGTGAATAATTTGTGTGTAACGAGGTATAGGATTTACTTCCAAGACCCACTAATGCTAATGTTGTAGGCACAAAATAGATCTTCAAGAATAAGGTAGATGAATATGGCAATGTGGTTAGAAACAAGGCTCGGCTAGTAGCACAAGGTTACTCTCAGATGGAAGGCATAGATTTTGATGAAATGTTTGCTCTTGTTACCAAACCTGAGTCAATCGGGCTTCGGATTGGGATGGTCTATCTGATGAAATTCACGCTATAGCAGATGGATGTTAAGACTACGTTTCTAAATGGTTATCTACAAGAAGATGTATACGTGGAAAAACCTAAAGGATTCGAGGACCCAGATAATCCAGGATATGTTTACAATTTAAAAAGGTTATATATGCCTTAAAACAAGCACCAAGAGCCTGGTATGAACGGTTGATCAGATTTTTGATTGTTCTTGACTATCAAAGAGGGAGTATTGACAATACTCTATTCATCAAACAAAGCAGTCATAGTATATTATTTGTGCATATTTATGTTGATGACATTATCTTTGGAGTGACAGATCAGGAACTGGTTAATCATTTTGTGAAAACCATGAGAATTGAGTCTGGAATGAGTATGGTTGGAGAGCTTACTTACTTCTTAGGCTTCCAAATCCTGTAGTTAGAGAAAGGCATATTTCTGTCGTAGAGTACATATGCAAAAAATTTGGTTAGTAAGTTTGGGCTCCAAGGAAGCAAACCGGTAGTACGAACATCAAATTGTGCAAAGATGATCAAGGACAGACAGTTGATGAATGTCTCTACAGAAGGATGACAGGAAGTCTATTGTATTTAACGGCAAATCGTCTTGATTTATGCTTAAGTGTAGGTATTTGTGCAAGGTATCAAGCACATCCTAAAGAATCTCATTTGCATGTTGTTGCAAAGATCATAAAATATGTCAAAGTTACATCAAACTTAGGCATATTCTATACAAAAGATATAAACAACAATTTGGGTGACTATAACGATGCTGATTGGGCATGAAGTATTGAATACCATCGTAGTACAAGTGGAGAATGTTTCTTTCTTGGAAATAATCTTATCTCTTGGCATAGCAAGCAACAAAACAGCGTATCACTATCAACACCTAAGGCCGAGTATATAGCCCATGGAAGTTGTTGCACACAACTTCTGTGGATGAAAAAAAATGGCCAGTGATTATGGAATCTCCACTCACTCCTTGTTGATTCATTGTGATAACGAGAGTGCAATAAACATTGCTAAAAACCCTGTGCAACATCCTGTACAAAACATATCGATATTCGACATCATTTTATTTGGGAATTAGTTGAAGACAATGTAATTGAGGTTGATCATGTGAATATTGATTATAAACTGGCTGATCTCTTTACAAAACCTCTTGATTTCTCACGATTTGTGAACTTATGGAAAGCAATGTGAACTTTGACTTAGAACTTGGATATCTACATGAATGTCAACAGGAAAGCACTCAAGATGAAGTCAGTCATCTGAATTAGAGTTGTACCATCAAAGGAAAAAGAATTGTCTATCATGTCGTCCAACAAAAAAATGTAAAGAAGTCAAAAAGCTGACTAATTTTCTGCATGAACAAATAGTTGAGAAGTCAAGTGATACAAAAATTCTCTTTGCATAAGTTCTTGACATAGATCAAGCGGTTGATTGAAAAAAAAAAGGAAAGAGGAGGAAATTTAAAATTTAATACCTATCTATACAGCTGCCTTAAACATTACTACTTGGATGAAAGTATGACAGTTGGAAAGACTAATCCTGTGCAAGGTTACTCTCTGATAAGAGCAAGACTACACTTTACTCATGTATGCTCTTTGAGTCATGCAATGGATGTTCAAAATATAAGGTGAAGTCAGTTTTTGCTATACCTCCTCAGCTTTTATATATTTTCTTCTTGAGTTTTAATACACAATCTCTGATAAACTTAATTCCATGATCAGCCTTTGATGAAATGTTTGATATATTTTCGGTGTTTTGTTTTACGGTTACATGGTGTGAGCAGACTGTTTGGCATATGTTTGGTTGTTGCTCTTCATTTCAGTTTTCACAGGATAATATGTTCTCAACCATTGGGTCCAGTTTGATTTAGCCCACAAAGTGAAGTTAAATCGGTGGCAATTTGATAGGATTTCTTCAAAGGTCATCAGTGAACTGTCACGACGGTTCAAATCTTTTTTAAAGGATGTGAATCGTCTTGTAAATATTAGAAAGGAATAATCAATGAACAGAAAGAAGATCTGAAGAAGGTGAAATCGTAGTGAAGAGATTTCACCGATGAAGAAGAAGAACTTTTCTGTTATTTTATTAAATGAAGAAATAATCGTTCTTATATACAATTGGTTATCAGTTAACCGGGACAAACCGGATTTGTACATTTCAATTAAACAATAATTAAACCAAAGACTATTTACAATATCTAATATTCCCCCTCAAGATGAATCAAAAATGTTGATGAGATTCATCTTGCGCAAGAGGTTGAGAAACTGGCCAGGAAAGAGTGCCTTAGTGAAAACATCAGCCAGTTGATTCTCTGAACGAACGTGTAAAGTCTTGATCAAACCCAATTGTATTTTCTCCCGCACATGATGACAATCCAGCTCAATATACTTGGTTCTTTCGTGAAAGACAGGATTATTTGCAATGTGCAGAGCAGCCACATTATCACAATATAAAACTGCAGCCTCTGAAGTATCAACCCAAAGATCTTCCAGCAAATGCTTTAACCAAATCAATTCTTTAACAGCTAAAGACATTGATCGGTATTCAGCCTCAGCAGAAGACAAAGCAACAATGTGTTGTTTATTGGATCTCCAGGAGATTAGAGCAGAACCTACAAACATGCAATAACCAGAGGTGGATTGCCGTGTATCTTGACAAGAAGCCTAGTCAGAATCTGCAAATCCACTCAATTTAAGGTCTGGAGAAGATGGATAGAATAACCCCTGTCCTGCAGTTCCTTTCAAATAATGAAGGACTTTATACACAGCCTGAAGATGAGAAACACGCGGGGATGAAGTATATTGACACAACTTGTGGACAACAAAGGTTATGTATGGCCTGGTGAATGTCAAATACATGAGTTTTCGAACTAAACGACGATAGTGCTCTGCATCATCAACTAAAGGACCATCTGTTTTGGAAAGTTTCAAATTTGGCTCCATGGGAACTGAAGAAGCTTTGCAACCGAGAAGTCTAGTTTCTGACAACAATTCAAGCATGTACTTACGTTGACAAAGAGATATGCCTACAACATTTCTGGCTATCTCAAGACCAAGAAAATACCGCAATGCACCCAAATCTCTAAGCTTGAATGAACATTTCAGATCAGATTTTAGCAGATCAGTAGCTTGAGCACTACTACTGGCAATAATAATGTCGTCCACATAAACTAGAACAGCCATGTGTACATTACCAGCATGCTTAAGAAAAAGAGTGTGATCACCTGAAGACTTAGTGAAACCAAGGTTCAACAAAGTGGTAGAAAACTTGATGAACCATTGGCGAGAAGCCTGTTTCAAACCATAAAGTGATTTGTTCAATTTGCAAACGGCATTGGGTGGAAAACATTCCCCCTCTTTTGGTAAAGTCATGTAAATCTCCTCTGTTAAATCACCATTCAAGAAGGCATTAGAAATGTCCAACTGTGTAAGAATCCGACCTTTTGCAGCAGCTACAACGAGAAGTAATTTCACAGTAGCGAGCTTAGCAACCGGAGAAAAAGTCTCTAAATAATCCAATCCCTCCTGTTCAGTATACCCCTTTGCAACTAGTCTAGCTTTATACCTTTCTAGACTGCCATCAGCATGAAGTTTCACTTTATAAACCCATTTACAACCCACATGATGTTTTCCAGAAGGCAAAGAGCAAATTGTCCAAGTGTTGTTACGTTCCAAAGCAACAATCTCATCATGCATAGCATCACACCATTCTTTCACATTCTTTGCTTGATTATAAGTAACAGGTTCGTATATCTTGTCCAAGGCATTAACAAAATTCATAAAAGAATTAGATAATGCAGAATATGAAAGAACCTGTGACAGAGGATGTTTGGTGGATGAATCAACAGAGTAACAATGATAGTCCTGCAGATGCAAAGGACGTTTAGAAACTCTACGCCCTGAAACAGCTAAGTCTGCAGCATCACTGGGAAAAGTGGAATCAGTAGATGGTGAATTAACAGCAAGTGGAGGGAAAAATGACTGAACCTCATCAGAGAAAACATCAAACTTCTTAAAAGGGAATAATGTTTCATAGAAAACAACATTCCGAGATATGAAGACTGTGTTACTTTGAAGATCTAGAAGCTTATACCCTTTATATCCCGGAGGATAGCCAAGAAATACACAAGCCCTTGATCTCTCCTGAAACTTATCTCGATGTTTATGTGAGGTACTTGCATAACAAAGACATCCAAATGTTCGCAAAGGTTCATAATCAGGCTTCTTACCAGACAACATTTCAAAGGGAGTCTTATTCGAAATAACAAGAGAAGGTGTTCTGTTGATGAGAAATGTTGCAGTAAGAACACAATCTCCCCAGTATGAAAGAGGCACCTGTGATTGAAACAGCAGAGCTCGTGCTACATTCAGTAGATGTTGATGTTTCCTCTCAACCACGGAGTTCTGCTCAGGAGTTTCTGAACAAGAATGGTGAGACACAATTCCTTTCCGTTTATACAACTCTGCAAACCTCAATTCAGGAGCATTGTCTGAGCGTACTGTTTTAATTTTAGCAGCAAACTGATTTTCCACCATAGCAATAAACTCGGGAAAGATAGTGAGTACATCACTCTTTAATTTTAGAAGATAAACCCAAGTTGCACGGGTGTAATCATCCACAATTGTCAGAAAGTACTTATACCCTTCTTGAGTGATTTCTGAGAATGGTCCCCAAATGTCAATATGTATCATTTCAAAAGGAGCAGAACACATATTTTGTCGAATGGGAAAAGATAATTTCTTCTGTTTTGCTCGCTGACAAATATCACAATGCAAAGAAACTTTGTTCTTATGTTTAGAAAGACCTAATACATCTGTGAGTAAGTCTAAACGAGTATAAGAAGTATGCCCAAGTCTTTGATGCCAAATGGAGCTATCAATTACAGAATTTGTAGAAATAGGAAGGGAGAAGGCAGCTGCTGAACCAATATCACTCTCATCGAGGACATAAAGATTGGTAATCCTCCTACCTCTTCCAATCATCAATCCCTTGGTATCATGTATCAGACAAGTTTCAGCATCAAAAGCAACATGTGTTCCAAGTTCCATAGTCAATGAACTAACACTGATCAGATTCAATCTGAAATCAGGAATGAACAAGACATTCTTCAAAATAAGCTGATGATTTACAGCAACACTACCAATCCCATTAACAGCAACTGTCATTCCATTAGGAAGATTGACATGATGTCTAACTGATGTGTTAAGGTCCATGAATTTTTGTTTATCAAAACTGACATGATGAGTTGCTCCAGAATCCACAATCCAACTTTTCTCATTACTAACACATTCAGAAACAGTAAGTATGTCTATCAAACTGAATGTGGAAGGAGAGAAAGAAATACCAGAAGGATTGAGAGATGGTAAACTAGAGTTGCTGGGAGAGTCAGAAGATTGAACTTGGAGCTGAGAGCTAAAGAAGGCAATAAAGTTTTGAATCTGGTCTTTAGTAAGATTACTAACAACAGATTCCAAACTGCCAGCAGAGGATGTATCAGGTGCTGAAACTTGAGCTGTGATAGCCTTAGTAACATTAGAGGATTTCCCTTTCTTCCTACCAACTGGGTACCCATGTAATTTGTAACAACGATCTACAACATGGCCAGTACAACCACAGTGGGAACAAGTGGGCTTGTTGTCCTTTTTCTGAAAAGCATTCAACACTCCAGGTTGAATCCCCTGTGAATCAGCTGACTGACCAGCAGATTGAACAATATTTTGGCTAATTTGATAAGCAGCAGGATTTGCCATGAAACCAAATTGCCTTTGACTATCATCTTGATCTAGAATATTGCATATTTCAGCAAGATCAGGAAGAGGTTTCTTCATAATAATTTGACTACGAATGATCGAATACTTCTCATTCAATCCAGCCAAGAACTTTATGGTGCGTGCTCTATCAATTTTCCGTTGTACTTGTCGTTGACTTGCACAATTAAAATTGTTACAACACTCACACGGTTCAGCAATATCAGCCGCATCAAGGTTATCCCAAAGTGTTTTTAAAGTGGTATAGTATACATTGAGATCCATAGATCCTTGACGTAAATCTTGAATTTGTTGAACCAATTGAAAAGTTCTAGGCAAATTCGTTTTATGAAACCGATTGTGAAGATCCTTCCAAATTTGAGTAGCATCATCAAAGGACAGTATACTACCATAGATTTGTTTCGTCACTGAATTCAATATCCAAGACTTAACCATGCTATTGCACCTAGACCAGATTCAGAAAACAGGATTACCTTCTTCTGGACGAGGTAGTGTGTCATCGATGAATGCGATCTTATTCTTCGCATCCAAAGCAATCTTCATCGCATCCAAAGCAATCTTCATCGCAGAGCTCCATTGGTTGTAGTTCGATCCATCCAATTGAACAGAGACTATCAACATCCCTGGGTGATCGGCACTATGTAAAAACAACGGAGAATGAACACTATCCGGATTCATCACGGGTCTTGTAGCTACTGGAAGCATCGGAGCTTCTGGAAGTGATCCTGAGCTCCCAGCACGTGCAGACCGTGTAGATCGGTGATTGTTCCGACGAAGAGTTACCACCATGGTTAAGAAAAAATTTTTAAAAAAAAATTGGAAGAATTGTGAGCTCGAAACCAAGGAATCAGCTAAACGTATTGTTCTGATACCATATTAGAAAGGAATAATCAATGAACAGAAAGAAGATCGGAAGAAGGTGAAATCGTAGTGAAGAGATTTCACCGATGAAAAATAAGAACTTTTCTGTTATTTTATTAAATGAAGAAACAATCGTTCTTATATACAATTTATATACAATTGGTTATCAGTTAACCGAGACAAACCGAATTTGTACATTTCAATCAAACAATAATTAAACCAAAGACTATTTACAATATCTAATAGTAAACCTCAATTGGTTGCATTGTTTCTTCATCATAAAGGCTTTTTCTCTTGATTTTTGCAAATGGTTGCCTCTCCTCCTCCCACCGTCACTGATGCAGCACCATCTCCGGCTGAGTCTAAGTCCAACACCAGGAACTTGGCACCGCCCTTGCCCTCGTACCCTTCTCGTTGTCTCCTGCCCTGCCAGAGCCCCTTACCTCTCCTATTCTTTTGTCTTCACCATCAACTCGGTCTCTTCCGAGTCCTGTTCGACCTTCCAAGCGCTCCCGTTGAACTTGGAAACGAGATTCCTCGCAACCTTCTGAAGGTGTTCTACTTATTCTTCGCTCTAAACACTCTCAAAGTATTCCCAGACTAAGCATTGTGCTTCCCGAAGACTCTCGATTTGCTTCTGCCTCAGCCAAATCTAGGTATGATTCCTTTCATGGTAAATAGTTCATTCTGAAATATAGAGTTGATTTCGGGTCTGAGTTTGCTCACCTTGAAAATTTTCTGCATGTCTCTGGTTTGTCAACCACAATCACTCAAATTTTTCCTTTTGTTAATGAGTTTTTGTGGGAATTCTGGGCACATTTCCCTTCGAAATCCATTGATTCTGACTCGGTTAGTGTGTTTGTTTGAGGAAACTCCTATGAATTTTCCCTGGCTGTTACCAATGATGTTCTTGGGCTTTCTTTTTTGGTGAATCAAGCCAAAACTGCTCAGGTTGAGGCTATCTCCGATGATCGCCTTGCCGTATTCATGTCAGATGGCAAGGTGTCTAAATGGAAGAACCTTCTTACATGGCACTACTCGCGTGACATGAGCTTTCTGTATAAAGTTTGTTGTACGAATTGGTCTCCTACCAAAAATACAAGATATCCCAACCCATCGAGGGCACGGATTGTTCATCACATCATGAATGCCATCTTCTTTGACTTTGGCCAGATGGTGTATGACTTGGCGTCTCACTCTACTGTCAAGCATGAACACAATGCACCTGCGTCTTCCCATAGTTGTCCCCTCCTTATGTTAGAACGCGAAAACCGGATATGAAAATCACGATATGAAAAAATGATTTATGGATCAAACGATTGAAAAAACGAATTAAGAAGAAAGACGAATTCGCGGAGGCGAGATGATCTCTTTCCTTAATTCAATAAATCTCCCGCAGTGTGGCGGTTTGATGAGATTTTGAATCCCAGGATACAACCGCGATAAGACTATAATCGCAACACTCGATTATAGAATCTACGAACGACAACTACGCTATACTCTCGAGACTTACAGTGCGAAAATGGAAGATGGTGAGGAGAGGGATCGCTGGAAACGATTTGGGAGAGAATGTGAAAGGTGAGGCGGCCGAATTAGGTTAATGAGGATTAAGGCTTGTTTTTATAGCCTTAAGGGAGCGGTTTTCGCAACCCTAAAACGTGGGAGGGAACCGAACCGACGAAAAAAATCGTGGACGGTTAGGAGAGAAAACCGTGGGTATGGTTTAGGGTTTTGACTTGGTTTTGAGTCAAAACCATAATCAAAATTTGGCCCAAAAAGAATCTTATTGGGCCTACGGCCCGCCTACGGCCCTTTGCCAAGACCCAAGACCCAAGACCCAAGACCCGAGACCCGAGACCCGAGACCCGAGACCCGAGACCCGAGACCCGAGACCCGAGAGCCCGAGCCCGAGCCCGAGCCCGAGCCCGGCCCGGCCCGGCGGCGGCGGCGGCGGCGCGCGCGTGGCTTGGTCCCTTTTCTCTCCAACTCTTTTAAGCTACTACATAAGCTCTCCCATTTATATACTAGAGGATTTTTCCTCAAGTTTCCGATGTGGGACTTTTGTCCCTCCTCATTATTTTAGCCAACAAATTTATGGCTTTTTAATGAGCCCAATGCCCATTTCTCATTCACATTCCAACAATTTTTGCAATCAATATTTGGGTTATATTACCCAATTGAACATGCAAATTTGTTCATAAAAATTGTTCCAACAATCCCCCACATGAATAGAAATGACTCTATACAATGCAGACTCGATAGACTCGACAGACTCTATTATCTAGACGTATTCTATAGACTAGACAGAATGACTTTCGAGAGTATAAACGAAAATTCACTGTATCTGAGTTGGTAGCATGTTTCAGCTTTGAACCACTCATTATTAATATATGTCGGGTTTACTCGACCAGGAGGTGAACATGATGTCTTGAACCACCCAAACTTTGATGTAAACCGAGACAACAGGTATAACACAGTTTCATTTCTCGTAGAACTATGTTCTCTATTGTGTCCATTGTGGCCGTGGACTTGCCTGGTTAATCATGAGTGAACTTGGAGAATATAGCCTTTCCTTCATTCTCCTAGAAACGGCCCCATTTCACACTCATAAGGTGATTCGCCATTAGCTTTGTTTTAAGGAGCATCCTGTAATACTCCACTTATATGTCAAAACTATGGTCTCAAATCATTAAAAGCAATGCTTATCCTACACATACAGGTAACAACACTGTTTATCATCCTAGGAACTGGGTATAGACGTAAGTCACACAGTGTTTTTTCAGATTCCGTTTGATTTAGTTGTCCCTTTGAACCTACATCTTGGGATCTCCAGTCACGTAGGTGGGGTTTCCATCAAACTTCATCTTTATTCATAGGCTTTAAACCCATTCCTCTTGATGATTGTACGACTTGATCTCGAGCTAAACCTTTAGTAAACGGATCCGCTAGGTTATCAGCTGATTTGATGTAATCTACCGTGATTACACCACTTGAGATTAAGTGCCTAATGGTTTTATGTCGTCTTCGTATATGACGCGATTTACCATTATACAGATTGTTCAGTGCCCGAGCAATAGCCGATTGACTATCACAATGTATACGTATTGCTGACACTGGTTTTTCCCACATCGGGATATCTTCCAAAAAATTACGAAGCCATTCTGCTTCTTCTGCAGCTTTGTCTAAAGCTATGAACTCAGATTCCATGGTTGATCTAGCCAACAGAGTTTGTTTGGAAGATTTCCAGGACACTGCTGCACCACCAAGTGTAAAGATATATCCACTCGTGGATTTTGAGTTTTTGGAGTCGGATATCCAGTTCGCATCACTGTATCCTTCCAAAACTCCGGGTTCTCTACCGTAGTACAACCCATAATCTTTTGTATAACGTAGGTAGTTTAATACTCTAGTTATAGCTTTCCAATGATTATGTCCTGGATTACTCGTGTAGCGACTTAGTACATTTACCGAGTGCGCCAGATCGGGTCTAGTACAGTTTGTTAAGTACATCAAGCTTCCGATCATGCGTGCATACTCTAGTTGTGACACCGCTTCACCCGAATTTTTGGTCAAGTGAAGTTGAGGGGCGACAGGAGTTTTTGCACTTCCATTTGAGTAGTTCTTAAACCGCTCAAGAATCTTCTCAGCATAATGAGTTTGGGATAGGATGATTCCTTCAGAATGTCTATTTATCTTGATTCCTAGAATGACATCCGCTAATCCCATATCTTTCATGTCAAACTTTCCACTAAGCAAACTCTTAGTTTGATTGATCATGTCTTTATTGCTACCAATGATAAGCATATCATCCACGTATAAGCATAACAGAATATACCCATTTGGCGTATTTTTGACATAGATACACTTATCACATTCATTTATGCTGAAACCATTTGACATCATTACATTGTCAAATTTTTCATGCCATTGTTTAGGAGCTTGTTTGAGTCCGTACAATGACTTTACAAGTCTACATACTTTGTGTTCTTGACCAGGGACGACAAACCCTTCAGGTTGTTTCATATAAATCTCTTCTTCTAAATCACCATTTAGAAAAGCAGTTTTTACATCCATTTGATGTATTTCCAAGTCCCTCAATGCTGCGATGCTTATCAGCATTCTTATTGAAGTTATTCTCGTTACTGGAGAATAGGTGTCAAAGAAATCCAAACCTTCTTTTTGTCGGAATCCTTGCACCACAAGTCTAGCCTTGTACTTCTCTATTGAGCCATCGGTTTTCAATTTTGTTTTGAAAATCCATTTACACCCTAATGCCTTAGAGCCTTGTGGTAGATCGGTTATCTCCCATGTATGGTTTTGCATAATGGAGTCGATCTCACTATTCACAGCTTCTTTCCAAGAAGGCGCATCAGGTGTAGACATGGCTTCGGTGAATGTTCTCGGTTCATTCTCTAAGAGAAAGACCGTCAAGAAATCATCACCAAAAGATTTTTCCTTACGAGCTCTTTTGCTTCGTCTAGGTTCATCTTCAATATTTTCTACTTCAGTTACTGAAGTACCAGATGTGCTTGCCTCATTTGTGGAGGTGATTGCATCACTCTCTTCACGTGCTCGTTTCGGATGTTTATCCTTACACGGAAATACGTTTTCAAAAAATGTTGCATTTTTTGATTCCATAATCGTATTGACATAGATATCTGATATATCTGATTTATGTACCAAAAACCGATAAGCACTACTATTGTGTGCGTATCCTATGAATATGCAATCCATAGTTTTAGGTCCAATTGTGACCTTTTTAGGAGGAGGTACTGCTACTTTTGCTAGGCACCCCCACACTTTCAAGTATTTGTACGAAGGTACAATGCCTTTCCACAACTCATACGGCGTTTTGCCGGTTGTTTTGTGTGGTATTTTGTTGAGGATATAATTTGTGGTGAGCAATGCTTCCCCCCACAGATTCTGGGGTAACCCAGATTCTTGCAACATTGCATTCATCATTTCTTTCAGAGTTCGGTTTTTGCGTTATGCAACTCCGTTAGATTCTGGTGAGTAGGGAGCTGTTGTTTGATGGATAATGCCATTTTCTTGACAAAATGCATTAAACAGTCCATCATATTCGCCTCCTGTATCACTTCTAACTATTTTAATAGTTTTCTTAAGTTGATTTTCAACTTTGAGCTTATACTCTTTAAATTTTTGTAGGGCTTCATCCTTACTACGTAACAATATTTTGTACAATCATCAATGAATGTCACAAAATACTTTTTACCACCTCTAGTTTGTATGCTTTTCAAATCGCATAAATCAGTGTGTATTAATGCTAGAGGTTCAGTAGTTCGTTCAACATGAGGTGATGGAGTTTTTGTGAGTTTTGCTTCAACGCATATCTCACACTTGTCTTTACTTATTTTGCATTTTGGAATTAGGTTCAAATTAATCAATCGTTGCATCGATTTATAATTCAC
This sequence comes from Pugionium cornutum, assembly GCA_018901935.1. Taxonomy (NCBI): domain Eukaryota; kingdom Viridiplantae; phylum Streptophyta; class Magnoliopsida; order Brassicales; family Brassicaceae; genus Pugionium; species Pugionium cornutum. The sequence goes on from CM032160.1 coordinate 12,482,420, forward strand.
ATGTCCTAATCTTTCATGCCATAAATTAAAAGACTCAACCAAATAAGCAACAGGTTTCTTATTCATTGCAACATTGGAAAAAGTAGAAACATCATTGTTTTTGAGAACTGTCATTACACACATTTTGATCAGTCCTCCCTTAACATACCCTTTTCCCAAGTACACCCCATTCTTCCTAAGAACCAATTTGTCGGACTCAAAGTTGATGGCGAATCCATGCTTGCTCATCAATGTCCCGGATATCAGGTTCTTCCTCATGTCTGGCACGTGCTTCACATTGGTGAGAGTGACTTCGTGTCCAGATGTCAGCTTCAGCACCACTTTGCCGTGACCTTCAATCTTGGAAAAAGCCGTGTTTCCCATCATCAACTGCTCCTCGGACTTGTTCTTCTGATAAGAACTGAACATATCTCGATCGATGCAGATGTGAGTGGTTGCTCCAGTATCATAGAACCACTCCCTAGGGTTTTCCTCAACCATGTTTGCCTCAGTGACCGCCGCACATAGGTCAGCTTCAGTCAGATTGGCTTGAGCTTTTCCCTTCGCCTTACTACGACACTCCGAGGACTCGTGCCCTTTCTTACCACAATGATGACAACTCCCAGAGAATTTCTTCGGGTTGCCTTGCTTCTTAAAGCTTGTGGAGGCTTGAGGTGCGACCTTGTTAAACGCATGTTTATTAGGTCCATTGTTGTTTGCCACAACCTTGCCTTTGCCCTTTCTTGCGTATTCGGCTACATTCGCATTATGATCGAGATGGTAATCTGATCTGCGATGTGTTGACTCAATTTGCAACCTGGAAATTAAGTTTGACAACGTCAAAGCCTTTTGCTTGTGGTCGAGATAATTTTTGAAATCGACCCAACCGGGAGGTAGCTTCTCAATAAAGCAATTCATAGTGAATGTCTCACACAGCTTCATTCCCTCATCGGTTAACTCTTGGGATATCATTTGCAGTTCATGAACTTGCTCCATGATGGGCCTTGAGTCCACCATTTTGAAGTCAAGAAATTTCTTAACTGCATATTTCCCAGAGCCTACGTTGAAAGACTTATACTTCTTTTCCAAGGCATCCCAGAGATCCTTGGAAGTTTTCACCTCACTGTACACATTGAACAGTTGGTCCACCAGGCGGCTTTGAATGTAGCCTCGACACAAGTAGTCTCCATGGTTCCACGACTCAACACTAGCAAGAGCTCGTGGATCAGTATTCCCCGGAGGTAAGACAGGCTTAACCTCGGTGAGATACTTCTCCAATTTCAGAGTGGTCAGAAAGAAGTGCATCTTTTGCTGCCACGTCTTAAAATTGGACCCATCAAATTTGTCCGGCGTAAGTCCTGCACTTATAGAGCTAGGCACAAACGGGACATCAGATGAGGATGAACCAAGTGGTAGACCACTCCCAATCTGGGGCGTCATCTCACTTGCGTTAATCCCATCATTTGCACCTCGGGATGTGGTATCAACAGGCACGTAAGCAGTTTCGTTAGCCATTTCAGATGAATCTGTTCAAATATAAAAGAAACAGAATCAATATGGATCACAAACAAATGCGATAGCAATATAATCGATTTAAAAAATCGTTAAAATTGCGTTCTGCGGAAATTTGCTTTAAAAAGCGTTCCAAGAATTCGCTCAGATTTTTGCGGATATGAAAAAAATTTTTTTGATATTCCGCGAAATTCCAGAAAAATATTTTGACTCCTTTATGAATCAGAAATATTTTTTCCTCCTTTCAGAAACCCTGACAGGCGTTTCTATAAATATATATATATATATATATATATATATATATATATATATATATTTTAAAATAATATATTCGTGAAACCCTAATAAGGGTTTGTAGAATAATATTTTTTTTTTCTCAAGTTTCGCGAAACTCGCCGTTAGGCCTTCGCGGAAACCGTTTGACAAAAATATTTAGATCGTTTTAGGTTTTGAAACTTTCCACTGAATCGTTATAAAACGTTCGTAGAACTGTTTCAGATCGATCAGAAAAACGGATTGAAAACGTTTATGAAATCGATTCCGATCGATTGAAATAATGTGAAAATGTTTTAAAAAAAAACGTTACAAACCAGATCAGAATCGTTTGAAACCGTTTTTTTTTTCAGATCGAAAAATCGTTTTGAAACGTTTTTGAAAATCGTTTTAAAAATCAATCGCAATTCTCAATCCGATTCAAGCGATAAGCAGGAAGCGGATTTATTGAATTAAGAATGTTAGAACACGAAAACCGGATATGAAAATCATGATATGAAAAAATGATTTATGGATCAAACGATTGAAAAAACGAATTAAGAAGAAAGACGAATTCGCGGAGGCGAGATGATCTCTTTCCTTAATTCAATAAATCTCCCGCAGTGTGGCGGTTTGATGAGATTTTGAATCCCAGGATACAACCGCGATAAGACTATAATCGCAACACTCGATTATAGAATCTACGAACGACAACTACGCTATACTCTCGAGACTTACAGTCCGAAAATGGAAGATGGTGAGGAGAAGGATCGCTGGAAACGATTTGGGAGAGAATGTGAAAGGTGAGGCGGCCGAATTAGGTTAATGAGGATTAAGACTTGTTTTTATAGCCTTAAGGGAGCGGTTTTCGCAACCCTAAAACGTGGGAGGGAACCGAACCGACGAAAAAAATCGTGGACGGTCAGGAGAGAAAACTGTGGGTATGGTTTAGGGTTTTGACTTGGTTTTGAGTCAAAACCATAATCAAAATTTGGCCCAAAAAGAATCTTATTGGGCCAAGACCCAAGACCCAAGACCCAAGACCCAAGACCCAAGACCCGAGACCCGAGACCCGAGACCCGAGACCCGAGCCCGGCCTGGCGGCGGCGGCGGCGCGCGTGGCTTGGTCCCTTTTCTCTCCAACTCTTTTAAGCTACTACATAAGCTCTCCCATTTATATACTAGAGGATTTTTCCTCAAGTTTCCGATGTGGGACTTTTGTCCCTCCTCATTATTTTAGCCAACAAATTTATGGCTTTTTAATGAACCCAATGCCCATTTCTCATTCACATTCCAACAATTTTTGCAATCAATATTTGGGTTATATTACCCAATTGAATATGCAAATTTGTTCATAAAAATTGTTCCAACACCTTAATCCCTCTGACATACAAACTCTTCAAGAGGCCGTTAAAGTTCTCAATCGATTGTTACATATTGGTAAAAAAATATTTTTTCAGTTTTCTTTGTTGTTTAATAAATTTTTGACTCAATTTGTCACTCAAACAAGTGAAGATGAATCGGATGGGGAGTTCAAGACACGGGGTGTTATTGTTATTGTTTTTCAAGAAATTTTTTTTCTTAATTGCCTATCTATGTGATGTTGCTGTTATTGTTTTGGATGTTTGAAAATTGTGATGTTTCTTGATGGATTTTATTTTGGTCTGATTGTTCTTGACGGTTTATTGTTTTGGATTTTATTTTGATATTTAAAGCCATTATGTGAAATTTTTCTCTGATGAAAGATGAACAATATTCCGGTTGAATCTAATATGTGTCTCGAAGTATATGTGCGCACAATTTTTCAGAAATAAATCTCACGATAGCTTGAGTATCAAATTGAAACAAAAGAAAAAGAGATTGAAGATGCATAATTCTGATGGGCCTGAAAATCAACCGTATGATGGGCCTGAAAATCAACCGTATGATGGGCTGAAGACAGAATCAAAGGCGTGTTAGAACAAGAAAGTTAACAATAATCAAAACAAAAAAAAATTCAAAGAGCAAGAAAGGAAGCTATCATATGAAATTTCCATATTGAAGAATAGGAAGATTTTCTTGATAGCATGATCTACTCAGAGTACATAAAAGATATGAAGAGTAGATGCAAGGCGTGGATTTTTGAGAAGGAATGGACAGGAGAATCGACAAGGAGATCAAAAAAAGATCTTAGGTTTCTAGGTTAAATCTATTTCTTAGCAATCAATAGGTAGCAAATCCCTAAAGTTGAGTTTGTGTAAAATCTTAAAAGTGTAATTCTTCTTTAAATTAATTTGATTGACTAAAAAAATAAAAATAGTTTGTTTGATTAATCAGTCATGTGGTTTATATAATCCAATTCGTCTATTAAGCTACTCAGTAGATTAAGTTTGGACCGATCCAATAATCCATCATTTTCATATAAAAATTTAACACTTTTATACAAGTGAAAGTGGAATTCAACTCCACATTTTTAAAATAAACGTAGAGATGGTGCAACTAGTATTCATTTTACTCCTCCCTATTATTTTTTGTTTGAAATGTATAAAAATATCATATATTATGAAGTTTGTCCTTAATAACGTTTTTTTCAACTATACCACAAATGTCATATAAATGATTAAAATATTTTAATGAGCAAAATACAAAATCACAATAAAAAGTCTAAATACAATATTTTTATTGTATTTATAATTTCCTTAAAGTAAACAAATATATCTATATAATAGTTTACACTATTTTTGAATAAAAAAACTAGTAATGATATTTTCAAAATTAAAAAAAAACTTAAAAATATTGTATTTTGAAGAGTTTATCAAAAGAGACGGTAAACAAGGAACATATGCATTATTACTTAGGTGTTGCCGGGTAAAAATAAACCTCCATCTCTCCAGAATATCTCTTTGATATGAGTCTCGATATTGGTTCATTAGATAAACTTATCGTTGTTCGATCATCATTATGACCAAAAATAAATGTGAAATATTCATTAGGTTTTTCGATGGTGAACGTACTGTCATTACTTGACTTAGATCCATTCAAAAAAACTTCTCCTTGTAAGCTTATATTATCGTAAACAACTCTCCAGAAACCGGATTCTCCACAGTGATCTTGACTTGCAAACTTAATGTGAACTTCCGTTGATTCGCGTACGATATTATCCGATGAATTTGATGATAATACAAACATAATTGGTGTGGGAGCTATGTTTGGATCAGTGAACATTACCGGTTGTTGTGGGCATGACATAGGATCAAGTCCCATATTCATTTGACAAATCCACATTCCGTATTCTAATGTCATGAAGCTGACGAAATACGGAACGTTGGTTTTAACTGCTTCTCCGTCGGCATCATACACTACTTGGTTTACATCTGCAACAACAACACAAAATATTGTTGTTACAACGAGAAAAAAAAAAAAGAGACTTCATTTGCTTTCATCTTTGTATTGATCAAATTTCTTTTCATTGCTAAATGCTTGACTAAAGTATTTTATATAGAGTACAGAAAATTAAATAATGGGTTTATTGTATAACTAGAATAGTACTCACACCATGAAGAGAGTAAAATAATTATATAATATATTGATTAGAAAATCAATTTACGTACTTCAAAAATTGTTATACAAAATTCGAGATCTGTTCATCTATATTTGAATTTTACGATTGTTATGTATAATGTCTATATGCAATGCTTCAAAATAATAAAAGATCGTGTGTATTATAGAAAAAAAATTATATACATTAAAATGTTTATGTCAAATTTCGTATATGATATTCATTCTATTTATTGTATGTGTTATTTTACTTTATTTTTCATAAATGTAAATTTAATGGTGTACAATAGTAATGTCAAAGTGAAATGAATTTTGTTAAAGAATTGTGTTTAACGACAAATGATACAATAATCTATTATTATTTATTAAAAAGCTCATATATTATTTGGTGCGTAATAGAGATAGCATATAAAAATATCTGAATTAATTACAAAAAAATTGAAATTTTTTATGGTAATTGATATATTACAAAAAGTCCTCTAATATTTTTTTACTTCTACGCGACATGCATGTTGAAGTCGCTTCTTAAACGTTTAAACATTTATTTTTGTTTTTCCTAAAACGTTGAGATTACGTTAAGGGTGAATCTTCGTCAAAGTCAACGCTTGCTTACTTTAGCTAAGTGATAATTAAGGATGGTTCATGCAATAGCTTAAACGTGATTAGAAAATTAATTACTTATAAACATTTCTTTTTACCATTGGATCTTCGTCAACACCATTTTAGGCTTTGGCGTTTCGGTTTTGTTAAGTTATGAAAAAAGTAGGTCCAAATAAAATAAAATTTAATTTGTTTCAAATTTGGATTTAACTAAAAAAAATAATTATAGTTAATGTTGTCTATATCTAAGTATGTTTAATTAACTAAAAATTAGGTTACAATATCATAAAATAAATTCTTTAAAAAAATATCGTTATTCTCTTATGATACAATATATATACACATGAAACAAGGTAAAATAGGTTAATCATAATTTCCATAAATATATTCCTAAGATCCTCCCTCAAGATAGAGGGGTTGATGTCACTCCAATCTTGTACGTGAGTTTCTTGAATGGTTCACGAGGCAATGCCTTAGTTAACACATCCGCGAGTTGGTCTTTGGTGGAGATGTGTGACACTTTTAAACTCCCAGATTGAATTTGGTTACGAATGAAGTGGTAATCGAGGGCAACATGTTTCATTCGTGTGTGAAACACAAGATTGGCACAGAGATATGTGGCTCCGATGTTGTCGCAATAGATAACAAGTGGTGTGTCAATGTGAATACGGAACTCTGCGAGAAGTGATGTGATCCAACATACTTCTGCTGAGGTGTTTGCCACGGATCTATATTCAGCTTCGGTTAGAAACATGCAACTCCTTTTTGTTTCTTTGAAGACCACGAGATGGGGTGCTGGCCGAGAAAGATTGCATATGCATTGGTGGATACAAAATCATCGTTGTCACCAGCCCAATCAACATCGGAGTACGCAAGAAATTGCTGTGTATTTTTGCATTGGAGATGAATTCCATGGTTGATGGTTCCAGCAAGATACCGTAGTACTCTTTTCACTGCTAGCCAATGTTCCGTTGTTGGTGAATGCATGAATTGTGATAGTCTATTAACTGCATAAGAGATGTCTGGTCTTGTGAATGATAGGTATTGTAGGCTACCGACTACTTCTCTAAACTCGGTTGCATTTTGCAATGGTGTTCCTGAGTTGAGAGTTAGTTTTGGGGTTGTAGCCATCGGTGTGCTGATTGGTTTTGATGTGGTCATGCTCGTTCGATGTAGGAGATCCGAGGTATACTTTCTTTGGCAGAGGTGTATACCCATATTGTTGCGAGTGACTTCAATGCCAAGAAAGTAAGATAGATCGCCCATGTCTTTTGTTGAGAATCGTTGAGCAAACTCCCGGATTGTTTGGCCTAGAAGGTCATTGTTGTTTCCTGTAACAATAATATCATCCACATAGATTAATATGTAGATTATATTTGTACCTTTGTGTTGAATAAACAACGACGTATCTGCCAATGAGTTTGTGAAGCCGGTGCCTAAGAGGTAGCGTTTGAGTTCAAGGTACCATGCACGAGGCGCCTGTTTCAGTCCATATAGAGCCTTCTTGAGATGGCAAACATGATGGGGTTTATCGGGATCGATAAACCTTGTGGTTGAGGCATGAAGACATCCTCTGTTAATGTTCCTTGTAGGAAAGCGTTGTTGACGTCAAGCTGTCGGATACTCCAATTTCGTGTTACAGCAATGCTGAGTACCAATCTGATGGTTGTTGACTTAATCACTGGGTTAAATGTTTCCGTGTAGTCAACACCAGGTTGTTGATGATAACCTTTTACCACGAGTCGTGCTTTGTAACGATCTAGTGATCCGTTTGGACGATGTTTTGTTGTGAAAATCCACTTGTTTCCCACTAGATTTTGAGTTGGTGTTGGAGGTACTAGATCCCACGTTTTGTTTCTAACTTGTGCATCAAATTCTTGACTCATTTCCATTCTCCAACTTTCGTTTTTCAAGGCTTCGGTGACCGTTTTTGGTGTGAGTACATGTGTAGGTGTTGCTGAGGCGATGAGTGTGTATTTTTTATTTGGTTTTGTGATCCCAGCTTTTTCTCGAGTTCTCATCTGATGTTGATTACCATGGTCTACGTTTAGATGTTGATTAGAGATTGCATGGGGCTGTTGGGTCGGAGCCAATGATACTTGGGTTGGCGGTGTTGTGTTGCGACTATGGTGTTGCTCCTCATGTGAGTCATAGAGATTATTTGGTTTGGTAGTTGGCAATGTTTCACTTTGTTCTCTAGAACTCATTGTCTGAGGTGATGTCGTTGATGTAGCCGGTGAAGGAGAGATGGCTCGGGGTGATAGTGGAGCAGCCCTATTGAGTGTGGTGATCGTGTTCGGTTGAAGTATGGAGAGGGTGGGAATTGGAGTGGCTGAGGTAGTGGTGTTATTGGTTGGTTTTTGTAAGTTAAGAAAAGGGAATTTGGATTCATCAAAGTGGACATGTCTAGAGGTGTAGACTCGGTTGGTTGCTATATCAAGACAAAAGTATGCACTTTGTGTTAGTGAATATCCAAGGAAGGCACAAGGTCTAGATTTTGGCTCTAGTTTGTGTGTTGTGTAAGGTTTTAACCATGGAAAACAAAGACATCCAAAAACTTTGAGTTTGGAGTAGTTTGGTATAATGTTGAAAAGTATTTGGTAGGGTGATTTTGAGGAGAGGTTTGGGGTGGGCATTCGATTGATGAGAAAAACAGCTGTGGAGAAAGCATAATTCCAATATGTGGTTGGTATAGAGGCATGGGTCAAAAGGGTTTGGCCTGTTTCGATAATGTGTCGATGCTTCCTTTCGGCTAAACTATTATGTTCTGGGGTGTGGGGTGGCGAAGTGAGATGGCTGATTCCATTGGAGGAGAGCAATTCGCGTAAGGCAATGTATTCTCCTCCATTGTTAGAAAACAAGGTGCCGATTTTTTGTTGAAATCTGTTTTCTACTAGGGCTTTAAATTGGATGAATGTGTCTTTGACTTGGGATTTGTATTTGAGTGGATAGAACCATGTGTATCGGGTAAAGTGGTCTATAAAGACAATATAATATTTGAAGTTTTTGACTGAATGTAATGGAGATGTCCATACATCAGTGAACAAGATTTGAAGTGGTCGTGATGACGAGACAGATGATTCAGAAAATGGTTGTTTGTAGCTTTTATTAATGAGACAATCATTGCATGAAAATGTTTGAGACAACGATGAAGAAATAGGTAAAGAAAACTGAGATATCATAGTCTTAAGGGTAGAAAAAGATGGATGTCCTAAGCGAGAGTGCCATTCGGATAAGGTTGTTTTGGCGTTTGTGGAGGTGAGGTGGAGTTGGGGATTTTGGGTTGTAACCGGCCACTCATAGAGCTCTCCATTAGTACGTCCTTGGATTAATTGGGCCCTCGAGGTCAAGTCCTTCACCTAAAAGTATGTTGGAAAGAATTCAGTTGAGACATGATTAGTTTTGCATAACCGATATACTGAAATTAGATTTTTCTGTATATCGGGAGCATATAACACATCGCATAAAGACAAAGGCTTAAGAGAAGAGGGTAGTGATGTAGAACCAGTCTGTGAAATGAAAATTGTAGACCCATTTCCAAGAATCACTTCTTCACCTCCATTGTAGTTTTGGTGAAGAGAGAGATTGCTTAAATCCGATGTGATGTGGTGTGTTGCTCCAGAATCAAGAATCCATGGGCTTGGATTCTGAGTATATGTGTGCGTAGCGACATTAGATCGTGGTTTCCATACTGCCGCTGAGTATGATGGTGTAGACAGTAGAGGTGTGTTGTTGAATTTGGTGAGAGACTGCAATTGTGGACACCACTTAGCCGAATGACCTTGAATGCTGCAAAGCTGACAACGACCTTGATAATTTCTAGGAAGGGGAAAGAGAGGTGCTTGAAGAAGAAAGGGAGGTGGCTGAAGAAGAAAGGGGGAAAGGAAGGAGGCTACCGCAGAAAAAAAATAGGTTTAATCCTATTAGTGCTCTAGGTTTATGAAAATCTCTTAATCTCATTATTCTCTTATGATACAATATATATACACATGAAACAAGGTAAAATAGGTTAATCATAGTTTCCATAAATATATTCCTAAGAAATATAATATTTTATTTTTTCAAAAATATCATTAAAAGTTTTGTTCAAAAATAGCAAAAATATTAGAAATAACTTTTAAAGGTTTATAATTCAAATATATTGATTTTGGTTTAGTGTTTTGGGTTTATGCTTTATATTATTTAGGATATATTTTAAGTTTTAGGATTTAAACTTAATTTTAATTTTGTGGTAAAAAACTTTTAATAGTATTTTTGAAAAACAATAAAATATTCATAATAATTTTGTAACAAAAGTTTTTTGCGGTAACTTTAAAATTTTAATTAAAAAATATTAATTTCTGATGAATTTTTGGCAATTCAGTTAATTCAGTTTGGTTGCACAAAATTTACGTTCAATTTATTAGCCACACTCAGCAAGCCCACCCACAGATGACACAAATGGCAGAGAAACATTTGGGCTTACGGGAAAATCAGGAGCCCAAACACAATCTCTCTCCAAACCGGAAAATACAGCTGGAGGAGGACTACAGCTCAAGGAATCGTACAAGGCAGATTGCTGCAGAGGTACAAACACACAATAGATTCAATCCTCTTGGATCACGTGAAGGTGCTACGAGCTAAGGACAAATGTCACAATCACATAGAGAGAATATTTTGCTCGTTTTTCCTTCTTTATATTTCGAACAATATATGCTCTGTTTGTTAAGGGAAAAAGCTTGAATAAAGAAGAAGAAAGTTCAGCTCTTTTCGTTTTCTAAAACAACTTTCATGGTATCAGAGCCATGGAAGGAACATCTTTACAAAACTCTCAATCAATACCGACGTTACCTATCTCTTCGGCCACAGTAAGCATTTCCCAATGCGTGACGTTGAAGCTCAACGCCACAAACTATCTTCTCTGGAAAACCCAGTTCGAATCCTGGCTTTCCAGCCAGAAACTGTTGGGTTATGTTACTGGAGGTGTACCGAGACCCAATCCTTCAGTCGCTGTTCGCAATGGAGACCAACTTACTGAAGTGCCGAACCATGATTTTCTCACATGGGTGCAGAACGATCAGACTGTGTTATCATGGTTGTTTGGCTCACTTTCAGAAGATGCTCTTAGATCTGTTTACGGACTGCGTACATCACAGGAGGTATGGTTTGCTTTAGCTAAAAAGTTCAATTACATCTCAGCTTCTAGGAGATTTGATTTGCAGAGACGTTTACAAACTGTAAATAAAACCGGCAAATCAATGAGTGATTATCTTAATGAGGTTAAGATGATATGCGATCAACTTGATTCAATAGGTTGTCCAGTAGCTGGCAATGAGAAAATCTATGGGTTATTAAATGGTCTTGGAAAAGAATATGAGTCAATCTCAACTGTTATTGAACATTCTATGGATACATTTCCTGAACCTTGTTTTGATGATGTTGTGTTGAAGCTTACCAACTTTGATGATAAACTTCAAGCTTACGTTCATCAAGAAACTGTAACTCCACACTTGGCCTTTAATGTTGGAAGAGGCTTTAACTATAGAGGCCGTGGACAGAATAGTAATGATGGACGATATGGAAATTATAGAGGAAGAGGGTCTTTTACCACTAGGCATAGAGGATTCTATCAGCAATTCAACAACACTGTCAGCTCATCATCATCAGGACCTGAAACCAAACCTACATGCCAAATATGCAACAAATATGGGCATTCAGCAAGTAAGTGTTTTAAGCGATTTGATCACAACTATGAATGCGAAGGACTGGAGAATGCATTTGCTGCTGTAAGAGTTTCTGGACAGAATCAGGACAGTGGACACGAGTGGTATCTAGATACTAGTGCCACTGCTCATATTACCAACTCCACTGACCAATTGCACTATGTTCAAGCATACAAAGGAGAGGATTCAGTCATAGTTGGGAATGGAGACTTTCTCCCGATAACACACATTGGTTCAGCAGCTCTTCCTAGTCTCAAAAGTAATTTACCATTAGAAGAAGTCTTAGTATGTCATAATATCACTAAATCACTACTTTCTGTCTCAAAACTCACAACCGACTTTCTTTGTGTGTTTGAGTTCGATTCTAATGGTGTAACTGTGAAGGACAAGGAGACCAAACAGCTGCTAACCAAAGGAACCAAGCATAAAAATCTATATGTGCTGGAGAATCTGAGATTTATGGCTTATTACTCTTCAAGACAACAAGCCACAAGTGATGAAGTATGGCATATGAGACTGGGCCATCCCCATCAAGATGTTCTTCAGCACTTATCAAGGAATAAAGCAATTAGCATCAATATAACGACAAACTCCAGTATGTGTAGTGCTTGTCAAATGGGAAAGTCTTGTTGCCTTCCTTTCTCTTCCTCTGTTTTTGTAGGATATAACGAGAAGTATAAAGGCTATCGATGCCTTTATCCAGCCATGGGAAGAATCTACATTTCGAGGCATGTTCTGTTTGATGAAAAGAAGTTTCTTTATCAGGATGTATATCGAAAATGGCTGCCTACCACAACATCTCCTTTATTATCAGCATGGTACAAATCCTTCTCAGACAATTCTTTACCACAAGAACCACTGTCTCCTGCTCCAGAAGACTTATCTTCATCACTTTCTGTAGTTGCACACAGAGGTGTTCCATGTGTGTCTACTGAGGAAGGAGGTCATAGTCATGGGTGTACGGCAAGCATTGATCTTGTTCCTATAGACAACAGCTATGGTTCCTCCTTCTCTAGGACAGAAACACAGGAAACATTACCTGAACAACCTACAACTCAAACTGCAGAAAATACTGCAGAACATAGTGCAGAACAGAATGCAGAACAGCCTTCATCTCCTCTAAATGCGTCTTTGGTTTCAAATGATTCTCCAGTGTCTGATTCTATCTCCATCTCTATAGAACAATCAGTAGCTCAACCTCATCATCCGATGGTCACAAGGCAAAATCAGGTATTATCAAACCAAATCCTAAATATGCTTTAAACACGACTGTACAGTCTATTGTTGAACCTAAAACAGTTAAAGCAGCACTCAAAGACCCTCGGTGGTTAAAGGCAATGCAAGAAGAACTTCACACCTTACATGAAACTGAACTTGGGATTTAGTTCCTCCTACAGCTGAAGCAAATCCTCTTGGATGTAAATGGGTTTTTAAAACCAAACTTCAGGCTGATGGGTCTGTGGATAAGTGCAATGCTAGATTGGTTGCCAAGGGATATGAACAAGAAGAAGGAATTGACTTCTTGGAAACATATAGCCCTATGGTAAGAACAGCAACAGTTCGATCAATATTACACATTGCCACAGTTGAGAGATGGAAGGTGAGATAACTTGATGTGAAGAATATATTTTTACAAGGGGATTCGAAGGAAAGTGTGTTTATGGTGCAACCTTCTGGTTTCGTAAACCCAGCTTTTCCTGATCATATTTGTCGATTAAAGAAAGTAATCTATGGATTGAAATAGAGTCCTCGAGCCTGGTTCGATAAATTTAGTGTCTTTCTTCTGAAATTTGGGTTCAGTTGCAGCATTTCTGATCCCTCATTGTTTATTTACACTCACGGTCGAGATGTGATGTTCCTACTCCTGTATGTAGATGACATGATTCTTATAGGTAACAATGAGAATCTTTGACAACAATTGATTGTCTCTCTTAATACTACCTTTCGGATGAAGGATATGGGCACTCTGCATTATTTTCTGGGAGTTCAGACTCACTTTCACTCGAAAGGACTCTTTCTTAACCAAGAAAGATACACTCTTGAACTTCTACAAGCTGCTGGCATGACAGATTGTGTTTCCATGCCCACTCTTTTGCCTCTTCAATTGCATAAAGTTCCTGGCCAGCAAGAACTATTCTCTGATCCCACATATTTCAGAAGCCTTGCAGGAAAATTACAGTATCTCACAATGACAAGGCCAAATATTTAGTTTGCAGTTAATTATGTGTGTCAAAAAATGCACAGTCCTACACTGTCGGATTTTCAACTCCTTAAACGTATTCTGCGCTATCTAAAAGGTACCTATCCAATGGGTTTAAATCTTTCGAATGATACAAATTCTGTTCTACGAGCTTATAGTGACAGTGATTGGGCGGGATATCATCAAACCAGGCGATCAACAGGAGGTTTTTGTGTCTTCTTAGGCAACAACCTCATTTCTTGGTCAACTAAGAGGCATCCTACTGTCTCACGGTCTTCAACAGAGGCTGAATATCGCACTTTGTCCTTAACAGCCACTGAATTAAAATGGCTTATGTCTCTGTTACGAGAGCTTGGCCTTCCTCAGCCAAGTACCTCTGAGATTTATTGTGATAACTTGTCATCTGTATATCACATGGCTAATCCAATTCTACATTCAAGATCGAAACATTTTGATGTGGATTTTCACTTTGTAAGAGAGCAAGTGGCCCTTGGGAGTCTAGTGATTAAACATATTCCTGCCTCCCTGCAATTAGCAGATGTTTTCACAAAATCTCTTGCTCAGCAACCGTTCTTCAGTCTGAGATACAAACTTGGTGTCGACTTGAAACCCGACACAAGTTTGCGGGGGAGTATTAGCCACACTCAGCAAGCCCACCCACAGATGACACAAATGGTTGAGGAACATTTGGGCTTACAGGAAAATCAGGAGCCCAAACACAATCTCTCTGCAAACCGGAAAATACAACTGGAGCAGAACTGCAGCTCAAGGAATCGTACAAGGCATATTGCTACAGAGGTACAAACGCACAATAGATTTGATCCTCTTGGATCACGTGAACATGCTACGAGCTAAGGACAAGTATCACAATCATATAGAGAGAATATTTTGCTCGTTTTTCCTTCTTTATATTTCGAACAATTCTGTTCGTTAAGGGAAAAAGCTTGAATAAAGAAGAAAAATGTTCAGCTCTTTTTGTTTTTTAAAAAAACTTTCACAATTTAGATAATTTAGTATAGATAGATGAGTTTATATTTTCTTTAAATGATACACTATAATTGGTGGAAAATAAATTTTTGAAATTTCAGTAGTTCAAAACGTTTGTTTTCCAACAAACTTTTTTGGTAATAAGTTTTCGAATATAAATTTTCGAGATTTTAGTATAATTCGGAAAGATTTACTTCCAACTTTTGGTAATAATTTGTCAAAAAAAAATTTCTGCTACAAATTCGTTGGAAATTCAAATGAAATACAAAAGAACAATAATCAGACACATATTATCATCAGAAATCTATTGGAAATGGTATATTTTTAAATTTTGTTTTCTATCCTCATGCATATCAATTTCTATAATGATTGTAAACAACGAATAAATTCGGGAGATTAGATCGAAGAATCATATGTACGCTTGAATTTAATGAAAGTTTGAGTGTTTGGATCCCTCTCCTAATGTAGCACTAGATTTGAACGGTGAAACAAATGGTTGTGTTTTTTTACTTTGCAATATGCAATAAAACATAGAATTAATTAGATTCATATCCACGTTATCCGTAAAAAAATATATTCATAAATTATATAATATTGTTTATTAATAAACATAAATTAAATATTTATATAATTTTAACTTTTATTTCAAATTATTTTTAATATTAATTTTTGTATATGTAAATTAAAGAATAAAAATAATTATATTTTATTAACTTAATAGTATTTTTAGTTAATTTAATGAAATATATTGATTTTCTAATCAAATTAATAATAATGTCATATGTTGTAATTATTCTAGTAATTAAACTATTTATATATTTATTTGAAATTCAATACGGTTATAACATATTAGTATGGTATTTCTGTTAATAACATGTGAAAATAAAATTATTTTCTTAAAATATTTATCAAATAATATATTAAAAATTATTATAGGAAATTAGTTTTTCCTGAAAGTTCCTTGGCAAGCCTTTCTATTTAATAGAGCGATATTGTGTCCTTAACTAGTGGTAAAGTAAATTTAATACTTTTGGATATATTTAACTTAGTTAGCCCTTTCTTCTATACTGTAATTGAAATAGTTTTTCAGAGATTATGCACGGTTTTAGCTATGGTATGTCATGAATCAAGTTCTATTTTCTTCAGAGTATAATTATGATTTATAGATCTGTACAACATACAACTTAAAAAATCTAATTTCTGATGCTAGTTATTTGAGATTTAGCAATCAATTTTCTACTTTACCTATTTTTTTGCTTCGTGGTTTAATCTGTAACAGTAATCGAATAAGAAAATTGGATATGCTAAATCTAAAAGCTAAGTGTTCTAAACCAAGATCTCTTTTAAAATTTAAGATAATCCTTTTTGTAATATACACATATAAATTTGTGAAAACAAATAAATATTAAGATCTAGAAATATTTATTATGAAAAAACTTAATTATATAAAAACACATAAGCATGACCTGTGTTTACAAAACCGTAACTGAGATTTTGGGAAATATCTAGGCTAGTGTATTAAAATATTTAAATTGCTTATAAATAAAATTTATAAAATTTAACGTAACTTTTTATTAAAACATAATAATATGTAATGTTCGTATAAGCATTCTAAATAATTTCCTACAGATTGGTATTTAGCTAAAAGAAGAAAAAAAACATATACTTTTAGTTTCAAACAATATGAAATTTTTAATAATAATTCATCTAATAAAAATAAATATTTAATAAGTTACATACACCAAAATTTATGAAAAATTAGAGAAATAATCAAAACATTCAAAAATATTATTCGTATTGTAGCCCACGCGACATCAATTACTGAAAAACATCCTCGTAGATGTCACCTCAAGCCGACACCAGCTGACATCTACAGTGTTAATTCTGATAGAGTAGCTTACTGTTCATCGTAGGCGATATCTGAGAAGATATCGTTGACATAATCATTTAATGGAAGATTTTAATTAGATTCGGAAATATATATTGCAGATGTATATATATGTTATAAGCGAACTTATCAAAGTATATAAACATTTATATATAGAAAAATAGACGCTATTGTTAACACATGTGAGAGCGATTAAGAAAATCTGGGATTGGCAGCAAGCAGAATATCAAGATCTACGATACATTGCAAATCGGTAGGTTGTTTAATGAAATATTAATCACATATTGGAGAGAAATCTATGAGGCTTTGAATGTTGTTCAAAATATTTTTTAGTTTTCATAAATGTTCTCATTAAAACCATTTATGTCCAGTTGAATATTCTCTGCTCTGAATTTCTGACCTTTTTTGTCAGTTTGTTTTTGTTTTGAAGTTTGTTATGCATATTAAAAGTGATTCCTTTTCTAGATATTTGCACAGTAGTGTTGATGCTCTTCTTGTCAAAGTTTTAACTGTTAATAATGTTATGTAACGGGAAAATTTTTTGTTTTTGGATAATAATGTAAGATACAAGAATGGTTCGACTTGTAAATCTCGTATGCGGTGTTTGGGAGAGAGGTGAGGATGGTGGTTGGTCTTTTAGGAGTGATTCGGGAGCCATAAACTACAGTTTAAAGCTCTAAGAAAATGAAACCTACTCGTCCCTGATGGTTATGGTCAGACGACGTTATGACGTAGACAACCATACCTCAGTAGTTTTAACATATAAAACTCCATAATGGTTGCTGGTGTGTAGTGATTTTCAGGGTCCTCCAGTTGATATATCAAATGATGAGGATGTAAAAAAAGAAAAACTTCAGGCAGAAGAAGTGACTTTGTGTGTGACTATGAGACTGTATCAACTAGAGAGGTACAAGTTCTTTAAACGAAGTAAATTTTTTGCTGGTGCAAAATCAAACGTGAATACAGCCGCTTTACATCGGTTGGAAAAATCTTTGGACGAGTAAACAATTGATTACCACAGTAAAAAATTATTTAGCGTATATACAATATATTACCGGTTACCCCATGCGATTTAACCGAACGACTGTTCTGTGTTTAGATATAATAGCAGGAGGAGTTATACATGCAAGCCAAAAGTTTTTGAAAGAATTATATATACTAGAGCAGATGGGTGTGATAACTAAAATCCATAACCTTTTAAGTGGAAAAGTAACCGGAAATGATATCATACATCCTGTAAGTGAGGAATCATCTGAGCTATCCATCTAATATCTTTCTTAACCGAACTATCC
Organism: Pugionium cornutum; assembly: GCA_018901935.1. Taxonomy (NCBI): domain Eukaryota; kingdom Viridiplantae; phylum Streptophyta; class Magnoliopsida; order Brassicales; family Brassicaceae; genus Pugionium; species Pugionium cornutum. The sequence continues at coordinate 12,500,369 of CM032160.1, forward strand.
AAACAGAAAGAGATATTGCAGTCAAGAACATACACCGTGTTGACAAACGAGTCAACACAAACACCGACCCAATGTTATTTATCAAGGTTGAACGGGAAATACAGCCTTGGAGGAGCATTTGGATTGCTCTCCAACCTGAAATATACGAAAATGTCATCATCAAACATAAAACATGCCCTATCTTTGGCTGCAATACGAGCAAACTTGGAATGGTGTTTCATGAGCAGCGACACAAAGTTGGTGTCAAGGAATAACACAATATGTCCTGGACTTTGTTCTCTGTTGTACATAAGATGTGACAAATGCATTAAAGCATCAAACATCTGTAGAAATTGCAAAAAACAGGTTAGATGAAACAGGGTAACAAGCTTTTTCAATCACAAATTGTGATAATACTTACTTTAGGAGACATTAGTTTCATTCTCTCAGCTATGTCAGCAACATCTCTGTTGGTAACTGTGATGCCTTTGGGCAGATAAATCGAACTACACAAAAATATAACCAGTTAGCATTTCAAATTCCACCCAATACCTTAGTTTAACAGGATTATTCAGAATTCAAGAATAAAAATGGTATCCGCAATTGAATAGATTGTTAGTTATTTTATAAAATTTTAGATAAACTTACAGTTTGTTCTTGAGTAAAGTATGTATCTTGACAAATTTTGTTGCATAGTCAAGGTCAGGATCATATCCATGAAGGATTGGTTGTGGATCTTGTGGCACTACAATCAACCGTTTGTCACATTCAAAATCCTTGAGGACATTCGGGTTATCCTCTGCCTTTTGCTTTTGCGAAGCTCCTGGTCCTCATCATTTGTGGTATCTTCTTCGTTAGCATCCTCTTTCTCTTCTTCGTTATCCCCAGCATCATCGCCATCAGATGCATGTGGATTATCCCCTAAGGTATTAGTATCATCGGCTTTGTTTACCTCTTCCTGCAAAAGTCCAAGAGAGAACGACGACATGGTAGATAGAAAAGCCGCATCATCGATATGAGTGGGGAGGGGGGGGGGCTTAGAAGACTGTTACACATTATTAATTACAACAAAAACAATAATTAACCTCTTAATAATAATATAAAAAAAAGAACAGCAGTTGTAGAACATACCAACACATTTTCATCCCGAAGTCCAGAAATTTCCTCTGTAGGTAAATTATGAGTTACAAAGTTGCCGGCATCCACGACATGGACATCATCAACATTGTTCAGTTCTTCAACATTATCGCCATTGACCTATAAGTCGAATTACAAACAATGTTAAAAAAAAATATATTGCTAATAATTAAAATATCCAGAACTATTGGAAATGAAAGTAATCAAACTCGGATAAGAAATGAGGTAGTGCATTACAATTATGCATAGAGTAGTGTAACTGATAGAATAGCCAAACTGTATCCGTGAATAAAGGGTTAAAAAAAAATTAAGACTAACCTCGTTCAATCCATCTTGAGTAAGGGAACCGAGGACTGCATTATTTGCATCTGATGCATCTGATGCCATCCCGTTATATCAATAAAGGGGTCTTTAGCAGACGTTCCATCTCCCGGACAGGGAACATTTGATGTTCCCGGGATAGCAGTAGCATTAGGAGTGAATGGTTGCTGGGTTGTATAAGTATTGGCTGATGAAGATTTGCCAATAACCTAACGAATAAAATTAAGAACCGTGTCCTGCATCTTGGTAATCTTTTGATCAATAAACATCTCAACAGATTCCTGAAGTTTCGTAATTGACGCGTCTAACTTCTTAAAATTGGTGACAGATTTGTTGAGCTTTGTATCAATAGCGGTAAAATGGTCACACAATTTTTAAGTCACGAAATCAGTAACAATATGCGGATCGTTCGAAGTACGAGATGGCACCTTAGCAGAAGAATGCGGATGAGCAGGTTCAGATACATTAACTCTCTCCTTCCGCTTATACTTCTTGTCTTTCTTTTCCATCTCCTTCTTCTCCATTTCTTCAGTGCGCAACTTATTGAGCTCATCCTCCGTTGTCCCTCCTGAGAACATAGATTTCTCAAATTGAAAATTATCCGATATCAACTTCACCATGTTGTTGACCTTCTCATCGTCCTCATCATCGGACCACACCAAATCATCCTCCTTTATTGTCATACCCTCATCTTCAGGTATAATGCTAAACACTTCAACCTAAAACAACAAAATATATTAAGAATCTGATTAGCATGTAATAACATCTATACCAAAAAAACACCAAAAATATTAGGGAAATTTAAGAAAAAACTGAAAATATTATGAGGATTCGATGTTATCGGTTAACAGAATAAAAGATATTGTAGCTGTTAAGAAAAAATATATCGGTTAACACAAGAATGTTTAGATCTTTAGCATATGAGTTAGCATGAACATCGCATACCTGAAAGTATAACAACTACATGTCTCAGAACCTGTAATATGGAAAACTCTATGTTAACAAATTTGTTAACATGAATTTTGTTTAATACCCGATACTGAAAACGTAATTCCCACTAGAATTACATGGGTATACAAACTTGTGGTTCATGTATTATGGTATACAAAAAAATCAGAGAGGATGTCGAAAAATTACCTGGCATTCCTCATCCAGCAAACTCGCATGTCCAGGACTAAGACCAATTTTCTTCTTTTTGGAAGATGATGAGTCATCACGCGTTTTGTCACCTTGTTCCTCATTATCATCTTCGGTATCAGACGATGACGAAGATTCATTGACTTGCTCAATATCCAAAATTGATGGAACTGCGTCAACCATAAGTAGTTGAATAGAGTGGACAAAACCTTGAACAACAATTGATGTCTGAGATAAAGCAAGAACATCCCTTCTCTTCACACTAGAAACAACCAAATCAAATGCAACCCTTCCCCACGGATAAGTAAAAAATGAATCTAAACCCCAAAAGAGTTCCACATGGTTTTGTCAATTTTGGGGATGTGAGATGTAGGAACCAACACGGATGCTGTGAAAGCAATACAAGCAAATTTGATCTTTTCCTCTTTATCGGCTACGGTTTTCTTTTTCAACATCTTTATCGCAAGATCAACGGAGCATGATTGCATGTTACCAAAGAGTGTAGGACTTGGTAGTGCGGCTTCTCTTTAATGGGATGCTTCTTCTTACCCTTGGTAGGACTTGGAAATTTACCACAAGGAAGGTCGGTTATGATCCCAAACTCTCTTAGCGAGAATCTAATTGGCTTACCCGCGAACAGAAACCATAACTCATGTGGTTTTGCAGTTTTAAGTTACCGAGTGATCATGAAATGGCCAAAACTTCCATAATATGATGGTTTCTTGTTCGAAACAATAACTTTCCCAAACACGGAATTCATGAAAAATTCGACTTCACCCTCTTCGAGAGCATTCAAAATAGACGAATTTTTTGTAGTAGTAAATGTACAAATTGAATGATCTTGAGTTGAAAATAGACATGGTATTAAATAAATGCACAATTTGAAAAGACTGTAAGAAATGAACACGCATGTCTACCATATTTGACTTTAAAGTTTGGTATATTAAAATCCATAGAAGAAAGTATATGAATAAATATTTTATCTAGTTTCAAAAATATTTTATCTAGTTTCAAAAATATTTTTTTTTTGAAATTTTAGATACAAAAATTAAACTCCAAATCCGTGTTAAGAAAATCAACAATTTAACTATATTTTGATTTTAGATAGTAGTGATTTCTTTGAAAAGTATATAACTTCATGTACAAATCTATATTCTTAACAATTTTTTTTTTGTAAAGTTTCATTAGATTATGATATGATTTTATGAAGAAGGGAAATGAAGAATTATGCGACAACAACACCACTTTATTCAAGTAAGTTTCTTTGTGTTCTAAAATTTTTACATGTGTAGTTAAGAAAATATTTATTGTTAAAACTGCTTAAAATTTATAAAAGGAGTATTTCAATAATAAATTCAATGGTATTAAAATTTTTAAAACATTTAACGCTTCTAATTAAATTGTAATTGAAAATCTAATATCATTACAAATATACATGCAACCAAAACATTTAGAAAATAAATTACATGACAAACTTATAACATTAAAAAATAAGAAAAAACAGTAATATTACTTTGCTAACTAATAACTAAAAATGATTTTTGAAATCGAATTGCAACATTTTTTATTACAAAATAAATTAATTAAGGAAAACATATTATTAAATTCTCAAAATACGAAAATTTATTGTAATATGCATGTATTCTAATGTTAAAATAAAACAGTAAATTTAATTAAAACATAATAAAAGTTGCTAAGTTCATAATTACACATCGATTACAGTACATCAAATAAGTTCAAAGATTTAGGCATATACACAAACTTAAGTCTTTGCATAACATAACATATTTTCACATACGGTGGGATATCGAAAAAGTGGATAATGTCAGTAAAAATATGTATTATTTTCAAACTATAGGAAACTTTTTATATAAAAAATTTAAGTTTAATACATTTTCTTCAACTTATAAGTGGGTCGTATATAAATCTTGAAATTCCTTTTCCATCAATGATTTAAATGTCACCTACATATAAATATATACATGTTGTAATAAATGTACAATTGATGCTTATAAGAATTTTTACTGTAAAAAATTGTTTAGTTGCTTTATAGACGGAAAATCGGTTATTTCATATCCAAAATATACTTGGATGTTCGATATACACCTAATTTTGAGCGGTGCAAAAACGTACATAAACTACAGTAAAATTTAAATTTCATACCTGAAGTTTATATAGTGTACCAATTTATACATCCGTTGTAATGGAGTTATAATTCGGTTAATGGATGCTGATGTGGAATCTGTGTGGAGATGACGTGACAAAAACTTAACTCCACCACTGATTAAGTGTTATTAAAACAACATCGTTTTTATTTTTAAACAAAACAACGTCGTTTTGTACCTCTGATTATCTTCAACAAACTAGAGTTTCATCTGCAAAATTTCAGTTATGTATGAACATCGATGTTGCAAAGGAGAAGGTCGACACTACAAGAAAACATTAACATTTCCGACGGCATTTCCGACGGACAAAAAACCGTCGGCCTTTTCCGACGACTTTACGACGGATAAGCGACAAATACCCAAGGGATTTAAAACCGTCGGAGGTCCGTCGGTAATTTCCGACGCCGTAGAGATCGTCGGTAAATCGATGGTGAAAACTGACGGTAACCCGTTGCGTTTCCGACGATATCCTAATCGTCGGGATATCCTCTTGAAATCGTCGGAATATTACCGATGGCTTCAGATACGTCGGTAATATTCCGACGAGTTCGTGACGGATTATGTTTTTCATAGCCCATCGGGAATCCGTCGGCAGAAGTCGTCGGAAACCCATCGGAACTATCCGACCATTGTCGGATACAGTCGGCAATCCGTCGGAAATATACGTACCTTGTTAAAATTTTGTGTTTATCCGTCGATGGTCGGACATCCGTCGGAAAACCGTCGGTTTATTTTGATAAGATTTATTCAAAATACGTGAATATCCGGTTGTGGTTGGTAACCGTCGGAAATAGAGAATATTCTGAAGAATAATCTTTTTACAGTTTGTAATTATCTGTTAATAATTCTTAATAATCTGTTAAAAATCGTGATAATATCTATTTTTCAGTATAAATAAGCTATGATCTTTCAAAATTTTAACAGAACCAAATTTTTTTTAAAAATGTGTTCTTCGGGTTGTTTTGAGTATTTTCGATCGTGGATGGATAAACCTCGATATGATTCAACCACGGGGGAATTGACTGATGAATTTGCGTAAGGTGTTAAAGAGTTCATGACATTTGCATCAAAGAATAGCATGACATCGGAATACGGTAAAATGTATTGTCCGTGTATTAAATGTCGAAATCATAGATTAATCTCTGTTAGAGAAGTACGTAATCATTTGTATAGGAATGGATTTATGCCGGGTTACAAAATTTGGTATTCACATGGAGAAACTGATGCATCGATGCAATATTATGGTAGTACTTCAAAAAGGATAGATAATACTAATGTTAGGGTAGAGGAACCGGCATCAGAAGTTGATATAAACGGAGGTACTGTTCAGATGGTGAATGATGCATTTCGTGAACAAAGAGAATCGTACATCGAAGATATTAGCAGAATAGAGGAACCTAATATGGAAGCCCGGAAATTTTTTGTTATGTTAGATGCATCCAAGCAGCCTTTGTATAAAGGATGTAGAGATGGATTATCGCTTTTATCTGCTGCAAGCAGGTTGATGACGATAAAGACGGATTTCAACTTACCTGAAGATTGTGTGAATGCGATAGCTGATTTTGTTAGAGATATATTACTTGAAGATAATATTGCACCTGCTTCATATTACGAGGTTCAAAAACTTGTATCTGGTCTTGGATTGCCATATCAGATGATCGATGTATGTATTGACAATTGCATGATCTATTGGAGAAATGATGAAAACCGCATGAAGTGCCGATTTTGTCACAAACCTCGATTTCAAGAGACAAGCGGTAGAGTACCTATTCCGCATAAACGGATGTGGTATTTGCCATTAACAGAGAGGTTAAAGAGGTTATATCAATCTGAACACATGGCAAAACCTATGAGATGGCATGCATAACATAATTCGAATGGAGAAATTGTGCATCCCTCGGATGCAGAAGCATGGAAACATTTTCAACAGGTTTATCCTAGTTTTGCATATGAACCTAGAAACGTATACCTCGGGTTATCTATAGATGGATTCAATCCTTTTGGGAAGCATGGGAGGCAATACTCGTTGTGGCCAGTTATCGTTACACCTTATAATTTGCCTCCTTCTTTGTGCATGAAACGAGAGTTTTTATTTCTAACAATTCTCGTCCCTGGCCCAGAGCATCCTAAGCGATCGCTTGATATTTTCTTGTAGCCACTAATTCATGAGTTAAAAATATTATGGGAAAATGGTGTCGAAGCATTCGATATTTCCAACCAACAGAACTTCTTGATGTGAGCTGTACTTATGTGGACGATAAGTGATTTTCCAGCATATGGTATGTTATCAGGATGGTCGACGCATGGAAGATTAGCATGCCCATATTGTCAAGATAATACTGATGCGTTCCAACTGAAACACGGACGAAAGACTAGTTGGTTCGATTGTCATCGTCGATTTCTACCACAAGATCATCCATATCGCCGGAGCACGACATTGTTTAGGAAAAACAAAAAAAATTTTGATGCTCCACCTCCTATTTTTGACGGGAATTATATGTTGACTCAACTTAGAGATTTTGGTGCTGAGAGAACGACTTCTTGTGGAGGTAACGGACATTACCCTGTTGATGGTTGTGGCGAATACCATAATTGGCACAAGAAGAGTATTTTTTGGGATTTACCATATTGGAAGGACCATTTGTTGCGCCATAATCTAGATGTTATGCACATTGAGAAGAATTTTTTTGACAACATAATGAATACCGTTCTAAATGTGCAAGGAAAAACAAAAGATAATTTGAAAGCTAGATTGGATTTGCCGGATATTTATTTCCGGAAACTACATGTAATGTCAAATGGAAAATCATTGTCTCCCGCATTTCGGTTAGATGCGCATGCAAAAGATGAATTCTTTGACTGGATTAAGCATAATGTCAAATTTCCAGATGGATATGCATCTAATCTTCGTAATATTTGTTAGTTGAAGTATTCTTTTAAGTATGTATACAAGTAATGGATACGAGAGATCTTTTTTGTTGACAACATAGTATTAATAGCTAAATTTGTTCTTAAAAATTCCGTCTTGAAAAAAGGTTTAGACTTGTGATTAGAGTTTGAATCAAAACAGATTTTCATATTCTTTTATTAGAAACAATGGTACCTCCATGAAGTATTATAAGTTGTGGAATAAGTGATACTTGGAATGGATCCACCTCAACTTATTATGTTTGTGCTTCATAATTAATTTAGTCAAAAAGACAATTATTATAATAATAAAATTCTTAAAAAATTGAAAATCATAATTATTTGCAATATTTTTTAACTTTCTAATAAAAAATATTATTAATATTACTTTTTTATAAAAATATTATAAACATTAAAAAATTATAGGTCGTATCAAGATTACCAAACACGTGGTGAGTCATCGACTCCGAGTTTTATACCAACTCAAGTTCCAGAATCTGCAAATGATTCTTTCCGACCAATGACAATTGAAGAATTGGTTCAGCAGCCTGGTCGTGAACTTCTCACATTTCTCGATCCGAGACGTCAAGGAAACTCGACATGGTAAATTAAATTTTCTATAATTATATTTAAAATAATTATTTTAATACTATTCTATAATTATATTTAAAATAATTATTTTAATACTATTGTAATAAAAATTCGTAGGTTTGGTATTTCAAACAATGGAATAAGCAACTCTATATTAAAGATGCTTCATTCTCTTTTGAATAAATCATATACCAAATTTCGAGATATTCCGTACGAAGAACGTCAGATTTGGTTGAGGACGTTTGCGGTACGTTATTTAAATTTTAAATATATAATTATTTTAAATATTTTTTAATAATAATTTTTTAGTAATATATATTAAAATTTCGCAGCAAGAATTTACATGGGATCCCATGAACACAAAATTGGTGGAAGACGCTTTCGAAAAAGAGGCTGCAATACAATTTTCCCGCCACATGAACGAATGGAAACAAAAATGGAAAAAGGGAAAAGATAAACCAAGAAGGTTGAATGAGTCGGTTTGGAACGACTTTATTCGTTATTGGGAATCTTCCACCGCTGAGGTTATCTCGAAAACTAATTCGGGAAACCGGAAGAGCGATCGAGGAGGCAAAGGCATTTATATTCACAATGCCGGATCGACTAGTTTTCTCAGACGAGCCGATCAATTGGTAAATTAATTATTATAGTAATTATTTATTATTATTTAAAAGTTTTTAAATTATTAATTTAGAATTTTTTTATTTTTAGGCATAAGAAATTGGAGCGCCTCCAGATCACTTGCAACTTCTCGAGGCCGTCCACACAAACAAAAAGACTGGTCGTATCCAAGATGGTCTCGTTAGTGAGATCATCGAAAAAGTAAAAAAGAAAAAAAGTGATATTCTAACCCAGCAATCTCAAGTTGGTTCTTCATCTTCGGTCGCTGAATTGCCGCGTTCTGAGATTAACCGTCTCGTTCTTGATGTAAGTTTTTTTTAAAAAATATATAATTAATATTATAATAATTTTTATTAAATTTTTTAATAATATTTCTTATTTTTACATGAAGTACCATTTTCAAAGGGTCGTCATCCAGGACTCGGGAGAGTTGCAGATACTGGTGGCGCAACATCTGCAGTTAGAAACGAGGAAAATGAACAGTTAAAAGAAGAAATGACGTCCATGAAAATAGAGATGAATAATCTCAAAAACTTTGTAGAAATGATAAAAAAATAAATTGCCTGATGACTTTTTTTCTCCTCCTTCTCCTCCTGCTCCTCCTTTGTAATTTATAATTTAAAATAAATGTTTAATAATATTTATATTTATAATATTATTTTTATTAATTGTATGATTATTTTTAATAATATTAATTTAAATATTAAAATAAAAATTAAAAAATTAATTTTTTTAATATTTATATTTTTAAAATATTTAATTATTTAATTAGATATTTAATTATTTAATTATTTAATTAAATATTTTAAAAATATAAATATTAAAAAAATAATTTTTTTATTTTTTCAATTATTTGGTGTTTCCGACGGCTACTGTCGTCGGAAATTCCAGACGGAACAAGCCGTCGGAAATTCTCGACGGTTATAAACCGTCGGGAAATATCATCGGACAATATTTCCAACGGCACAAGTCATCGGAAAATGCCTTCGAAAATTCGTCGGCGTTTTCCGATGTATCCGGACCATCGCAGATCCGTCGGTTATTTCCGACGGAAGGATGTCATCGAACATCCGTCGGAAGTTTCCGATGGCACAGTTAATCGCTAATCCGTCGGAAATTCTCGATACCTTCCCGACGGAAGCGCATTTCCGACGAAATAGTCCCGACGGACTAGTTTCATCGGAAAGTAGTCGAGAAACCGTTTTACCGACGTATTTCCGACGGATACAGCCGTCAGAAATACGCAGTTTTCTTGTAGTGCGATGGCTCCGACAGCGAAGCTAGACAATGAGGAGCTCTGGCGATTGAAAGAAGTTAATATTGACGAAGCTACGGGGCGTCGTCATATTGAGACTTGAGAAACCAATTTGCACCAACTTTGTCTGAGATGTGTGTTTGTTTTTATTAAGAGTGTTGATTTTTTTTTATGTTGCATACACCAGGAATTGAAATTAATACAAAGGAGGTAAAAGGGAGAAGGATTTGTTTATATTTTTTTTTCATGGATCTAAACTATTTTATAGCTTAATGTTAATGCTAATCTGTGATTTATATAGTCGTATATGAGGTGAATTTCAGAGGAATTGAGATCTTCTCCAAAAACTGGCTACCTGAAACTTTTAGGCCTAGAGCTTGTTTCTACCATAGTTATGGAGATACTTGCACATTTTTCTCCATAGGTTGTTTGTTTCCTTCTTCATTTTAATTTGTTTTTAAATGAAAAATTAATAAAATGTCAGAAACAAATTTATGGGTTCCGGAAATTTTCCAGAGGAAACCTTCGGAGACTTGAAATTATTCATGACCGAATTTGCAAAGAAAACCCTAGTTTGTTGAAGACAATGAAAGGTACAAAACTACTAGTTTTGTTTAAAAACAAAAACCACTTCGTTTTTACAACATTTAATCACTGGTGGAATTAAACTTCTGCCACGTCATCGCCACACGAATTTCACATCAGCATCCGTTAACGGAATTATAATCCCGTTATGACGGATGTATAAATTGGTACACTATATGAACTTCGGATATAAAATTTGAATTTAATTATAATTTATGTATGTTTTTGTATAACATTAAAATTTATGTATAAATCGAACATTCGAGTATATTTTAGGTGTGAAATAATCGATTTTCCTTTTATAGACATATCATTGTATATTAACATTTCAATGAATTAAAACGCAAACAACCATATATTCAGTATTAGCCATTATTTATATATAGATCATTGAATTTCATTGCCAAGTTTCCATAAATAGCACACTTCAGTTCAATGTTTCTTAAATGTTCAATAGAATATATTACGGAAAATTAAGAAAAAAAACAGTTCATCGTATTTTAATTCATATTTTACTTTTTATCTCTAATAACAAATCGGAGTGAAGAAGAGTTGTCTTTATAATTTTGATCACTTAAATCACCTTTTTTTTTAATTTGGAGTTTTTCAACAAAAATAATAGCCGCTATCAAATTTCCTATAAAACAAATGAATTTTATGAATATATGTAACATAAAAATCATTTAAAAATAAATTTAATATTAAGATAATAATGTAAACATATTACCAATTTAAAATATTAGATTTGAAACGAATTTCAAGAACGTGAGTCAAAGTGATAAAATTCATAGTGGCAATCGTTTGTCCTTAATTAGTGGTAAAATGAATTTACTGCTAAAATGAATTTACTGCTTTTGGATATACTAAGTGTTTAGCCCCGTGCGGATTATATTTTTCCATTACTGTTGTTTCATCTTTAAAACATATATCATTTTTATGATCGATGATTTTGAAGAATTTTTTACCGGTAGTGACCATGATTTATTTTTACTTGTAAACTGAGTTAACCTTCAAAATATGTTCGAACCAAAAAATTCCGTTTGCCGAAATAAATCTTTATACTGTATTGGACTGTAGAATTTATATCTGATAGATAGTAATTTTAAAAAATAGAATAATATATTAGAGAAAATTATAATCTATTTTAAAATAAAAACATAAAATACATTGGAAATAGTTTTAGAACACACATATTTCAGTTGATGAAAAAAAAATTGAATTTGGAAATTGGTTATTTAGAGCTAAAATATAATATTTATAACTAATCAAAAAATAAATCAAACAAAAGACAAATACAATGTATCATATAGTAACTTCGTATATAGTATAATAAAAACGAAATAAGAAAATATAAAGAAAAAATCTAGGTAAGAAGAAAGTATTTCAAATTATTTAAACATACCTCTATATCGTAGAGTAGTATTTCCAAATCCATGAGTGTGTTACATTTGTTAAAATTCTGAACTTTCCAAAAATGAATAAATATGACCAATATTTTTTCTTTGCAAAAATCTCCATCAAAGTCGTTGAAAAAGGTAAAAGTATGATGGTGAAAAATAGGAATAAGAATTTTTTGATGTTCTGATTAGTTTTTAGTGATCGTGTGTAAGATTTTTGATTGACGATATGATAGTTGGTGTTTTATAATGTTGATAATTGAATATCCCTAATATATTATTTGAGAAACATTTTAGAAAAGAAACCTTACATCTACGTGTGATTTACAAGTATGCCATGCTGACATGTCAAACCATGAGAGCTTTTTAAAGCAAATATTATATAAGACATAATTTACTAGAGTATTTACGAAAATGGCATTAGACCAATATTTATTACTATACTATATGTATATAACTAATATTTTAACCTAAAAGACAAACATAATATGAAATAAAAATATTGATTTTTTTTTTAAAATTAGTCAAACAAAAGATAAAACCAAATTTTAGAATAATTCAATATTTATCACATATACAATTTTTACCTATTTAATAATATTATCTTTCCAAGATATTGATAATTTAATTTATTTGTATAATCTGATTTTTATTTTATATTTTATTTGTATAATCAATATTAAACTTTTAGAAAATATTTAAAATAAAAAATCAATTATAAATAAATAAATAATTATAATATGTGAATATTTTTCCCCACACAAGGTGTGGGTCTAAATCTAGTTATTATTATGAGGGTAATAGCCTAGGTGAGTTAGTGGGGTGAATGAAACGGTTATTAAATTTTAATTGTTTAAATGAGTGTAAGTCCAATCGATTGACATTATGTTGAAGATTTAATAATTTGAAAGGTTAACAACTGGATAAATAATTATAAAGTTGGTAATTAAATGTCATTATTATAATAGTAGTGTGCAATTATAGGTGAGTGAGTTGTGTGAAAGAAATTGTTCTTAATTTTTAAATTAATGTAAGTCTAATCAAATTATGTTGAAGTTTTAATAATTTGAAAGAATAATTTCTGAATAAATAATTATAATTGTTAAATAGATAATTACACAATGTCTTATTTTCTCATTTTTTTGTGTTTCTCTTATTTTTTGTTTTTATTTGTTTGCGTTGTTTTTATTTTTCGTTCTCCATAATTGATGGTCTATGTATGTCTTATATTGTGTCCATTTGTTAAATATTGGTGTTTCTTTTTGGAAGAGTTAACTATTAGATTTAGATGCAGTACGTTGTATATTTTTAATCTTTTTTTGGATAATGGTTATATGGTAGAGTCTAACCGATTATTATACACTGAATTATATTGATTCTTGATAAATACACTTTAATGATAGTAACCGATTATTTTTAAAAATGATAAATTTACTAAATTTTATAAAGTTTAATATATATTTTTAATAAATAAATTTTAATTTAAAGTGATGTAAATAATTTTGTTGATGTGTCGAGTTTTTTAAATTTTTTTTTTATGTGGATAAATTTAGAATCCTCAAATAACTATTTTTATTTAGTAAAATGTAATTTAATTAGGTGAATACTAGCAAAGTGCAATCTTTGCAATCTTTGTTTTGCCTTTCAAAATATATTTGAGATTAAAGTACTGTTCATTGACCAGCCGCTGGTAGCTATGACCCGCCGCTGGTAGCTATGACCCGCCGCTGGTAGCTATGACCCGCCGCTGGTAGCTATGACCCGCCGCTGGTAGCTATGACCCGCCGCTGGTAGCTATGACCCGCAGCTGTGATAATTTGCAATAATTTATTGTTCATTTGTAGTTAAAGCGATAATTACATTTTTTTTATTGCAACATTTTAGTTGTATCAGTGTTTAAATATTTAAATTGTACATTATTTGGTCGCAAGATTCGGCCGCAACCACATGCAATAGAAAAACGAAGATATGTTTCTCAATACTAAAGCTAAAAGCACTTTGCGAACAAACATTTTGCTGTCTGGTTTTTATTTTTAACTTACAGTGCTCCAAAACTAAACCGACTCTTGAAACAAATGTGGTCTCAAATCTCATTGGTCACCAATACTTCCATATTTAATGTCTGCTCTGACATAACAACGAAAGCCGTTCTTCCCTAATAACTGAGAAAGGCATAATATCGCAACCAGATTTGGTTTAGACAAATCCATATATCAAAGATCCAAAGATTATACATTCTTTTGATCCATTGGACGAACTTTCAGGACGCATGTGATTACGAAAACCAACATGAGAGTCTGTAATCGACAAATCTCTGAAGCAAAATCTTATTGATATGTTAATGTTTTCGCTTGTTACACTTGTGACAGCCAAAAAACATGCTTGCCTACTAAGATCTCGTCCTAGATTTCACAATGTACGTTCTTTTACGCATGGCTGAACAAGAAGAGTACACCTAAATGTAACAAAAAAATTATCAGATGGAGTTACTAGTTTGAAAGAAACTACATAAAACCTACACTTACAGACTGATTATAGATAATCCGAATGTGTTAGAATGGCCTCTACTCTGTCCAGTGATGCCTCTAAACGCCCCGAACTCATGTTGAATAGCGGTTCTTCGGTTCCAAGAGCCCTGTTTCATTCATCAGCTAAGCTTCATGACAAGAAAAAGATTTGTGTTTGATTGTAAAAATGAAGATTTTTGACTTGCCCAGTAACTTCAGGGAGTACAAAATCAGCTCTCCATCCAAACCGAAAATCGATACCAGGACTCAAACCAAGAGTAGTTTTGTTTCGAATACGAGACACACCATCTCCACCTAAACATGAGGTAAGTTTCCATTTCCAACCCATTGCATTCATTTGAAAATTATGTCCAACACCAACCTGCAGCAAATAAGATTACAACAATATGTAACCGAGACCATATAATATAAATAAACTCTAACATACAACCCGAAAAATAAAACCTGGAGATTTAGAAATCTGGTGAGAGGAATTTTCTTTGATAGAACTCGAACTTCTTGATGTATCGGCTCGTATATAAACTTCCATTTCCTCTCTGGGGATAAAGGTTTCAAAACAAGCTTTGCGTGGTAATCATTCGTGGGTTCGTTATATAACTGAAAACAATGAATAGAGAAGCTGTGACTATGATGAACAATCTCATGGCTTAAACAGCATAGAAACAGATCTCGTTTGACTTGTTAACAACTTCATGCCAATTTTTGCAGAACCTAAACGAGACAAACAAAACGAGAGAGACAAGGATAAGACCTCGAGATTGACGCCGACGCGAAGACCTTGAAGTTCTTTGCGAAACTTGAGGAATAGCTCTGAAGGTATTAGGTTGATCTTGTAAAGCTCATCCCATGACGGAGGCTCCTCCGGTCGTGAACTCGTCGGCTCCATACGATATCCACTTCTCGAATCCCAACTACAAAAAGGGGATTCTGGGGTTTTTGACACAGAATCGGTTCGGTTACAAATTCTCTATACCGGTTCAAAAGGATAAACTAATCTGCTCTCACTCAAATCGATTTTGGGATAATTGATCCAGACAAAAAAAGGAAAGAAATTCAAATCGTTATTCGAACCCAACAGAAACAATTTAAAACCAAACTTTTTTAAACATTTTGTTAAAAGTAGATGATTATCCAATTTTGATATACATTAATAATTAATATTTATCTAAATTAATAATATTATATTTATCCATAGATACTTTTTATATATAAATAAAATAAGGGCTGATGATCTATTTTCCTCCGTAGTATACCCATATAGCATCAGTTCCATCCAAACTTTTCAGCTCATATCACTTTTCCACAAATCGAAAGTTAAAGACATATATCTTCACAGTTGTAAAGTTCTATTTTGGTTTTATCGGGTTTGAACCTTATAAACCAATGAATCCGTAGTGAACCAGTAATTCAAACCCATTTCTAACCCGAGATTTCTTCCATCCGACCCACAAACCCACGATTTTATATAAGGTCGGATTTTATGACCTTCTTCTCCAAAATCCCCAAATTTTAACATAAACCCTAATTTTCGAAAGTAACTTGAAATTCGTTTTGCTCCTCAAATCGAAGGTTCTGGACGAGGATAATGAGTAATGTATCATGTGAAACTTCAAATTCAAGAGCAAGAATACGAGTATTTGGGATCCTGAAGAGATGCTCGTGTGGTGAAAGAATTGTGGCCAAGATGTCGAAATCTGGGTAAGAAATTTTTGAGTGAGCTTCGATTAGGGTTGTTTCGGTTGGATTTGGGTAAGAAATTTGGGGATTTCGTGATTAGGGTTTTTGGCTAAATTTTGAGAGTTTTTATTGGTATGATTTTGGGTGGGTTAGGGTTAGATTTCGGGTGGGTTATGTTAAATTTTGGGTTTATTAATGTAAATCGGATCCTAATTGGGCGATTTTGGTTGATTTTCGGGTTAAAATGGTTTACTACTAAATCATAAATAGTAAACCGTGTTTAAATCGTAATTTTATTTCAAATTAGAATAATAGGGAGAATTAGGTTTTGAACTTTATAACCGTGGGGATATATGTCTTTAACTTTCGATCTGTGGGGAAGTAATACGAGGTGAAAAATTTGGGTGAAACTGATGCTATATGGGTATACTACTGGTGGAAATAAATTGTCAGTCCTATAAATAATAATCCTACTTTATGTCAGAGGCGTGTAATTGAATAAACACATATTTTTATAGTTTGTATATAAGAAATATAATTATCTGAAATTTTAAATTAAGATAAGTTTACCTTTAATTGATAAAATTTACATATAAAATGGCAGACGTTATTTCGTAAAATCTATGAAAGGTTTTGTCTTAAAATCTATACAGAGTTCTACCTTTTAAAATATGCATAAAGCTCTATTTTTTTTGGTGCTTTATAATTCTTTTAGAAGAAGTCTGTTTTCCAGGAAATATGCTCTGTTTGGTTGTTTAAATTTCTAGTTTATGCAAATTTTTTGAAAAGTTCGCAAAACTCTCATATCTAAATCAAATGAAACTATTTACTTGCATATAATTTTTGGGTTTGTGCACTTTTCAAAAAGTCTAATTTTATAAATTTTATGGTAAATTTATCGAGACATATCTTAAATTCTAAATAATAATTTTACTAGATATATGAAAATTTTATAAAACTTAGATGAATTTCATAAATATAAGTAAGTAAATATATAACTCAAACAATTTGCTATAAAAATGTAAATCTAAACTTTAAAGTTTATCATATGATATTTCAAATTCTAATATGAATTTTTTACACAAAACTCAACTACTTAAATCCTATAATACATAATAGAAAAACTATCAAACACGTAATACCTTTAGATCTAAACTAATCCCTTTATTTTTGAATTTAATATAACTTTTATTTATTTTGATATGTATATGAATTTGTTAATAAATGTTTTTTTTTGAAAATTACATATTTCATTATTATGATTTAAGTAGATTATATGGGATGATATTTTAATTTATTTACATAATTATCTTTATCTTATGACTATGAATATAAATTTTGGGTTTAAATTAACTATATTATTTTAAATTATTTATTTTTATTTCACTTTAAAATTTTCAAATTAAGCAGATTTATTGGAAAATTTGTTTTGATGGTTTTAACAAAACAAACTCCACAGAAAATCTGATTTACAATACAAAATACAAAGCGAACTTTTCGAGAAATTTGCGTTGTTTTTCTTACAAAGCAAACTTCTCAGAATATTTGTTTTGTATTTTGTTTTGTAAAGCAGAATTCATGGTTACAATTACAAACTTCAAAGAGATTGTAACGTAATTAACAATTTTACATTACTTTTATGTCATAAAGAGGGTTTTATAATTTCTCTACCATCATAGATTACTTTTTCAAAATGGTTGTCATGCAGGTTAGTTTTGCAGCTGAAAGCAAATTTTGAATTACTTTTAGCAATTCCCCCTAAAAACTTATGTTGAAAAAAGTGATACTATGTGTATAGTTATCTTGTTAAATATGGAGAAACTCAAGATTTTTCTCTAGAAAAAAGTTACATGATATATGCAATAGTTGCAAAAATGCATTTAAAAAAAGTGTTATTGATAAGTCGCAAATAACGCCCAATGAGAAAAATGCAAAAGTCATGATATTTATATACTATCATATCCATGATGGTTTAAAATGTGAATACATCACACATAAAAATTATGTAGATCTTTGACAATCACTTAGAGATAACATTGATGGCAACAAATATATGATACAACCAAAAAACAAACACCAATAGGTAAATATTCGGTTTTAGGATTACAAAAATGTTAGTGATTACAATTCTATATTGTTTAAAATCATTTTCAAGATGATATTATGTGAAAAAATAAGTGATTATGATATGATCGAGAAACTTTTGGGCTTATTTCCGTCAAGTACACAAACTTATGCGACTAAACCTATTTTCACCCGTACGTTTTGGATCTTTTTTAAACTACATATACTGTATTTTTTTTTCATAAATTAAACAAACTTCATAAAGTATTCTAATTTCAGAAATTTTATTAATATTTACACGTTAAATAGCTACTAAATCTGGTTTTAATTCGAAAATCTAGTTTTAACTTGGGTTTATTTTGAAATTAAAACCAGATTTTCAAAGTAAAACAAGGTTTAATAACAATTTAACGTGTAAACATTAACAGAATTTCTGTAATTGGAATAATTTATTAAGTTTATGTAGTTTACGGAAGAAAAACATAGTTTGTGTAACTTATGAAAGACCCAAAAAGTACGGGTAGAAATAGGTTTATTCGCATAAATTCGTGTAGTTGACGGAAGGAAACCCAAAATTTTTTCAAGCATTTCATTCTGAAAATGTAATCATACAACAACAATACCAAGCAAAGGGATATAATCATTACTCGGAGTTGATGCAAATCCTCCTTATTACTGAAGAAAATAATGAGTTTGAGATGATGATGAACTATCAATATCGTCCAACTGGATTAATTTTACTCCCAAAAGTGAATGTTGCATCACCCAAGTACAATAATTGGCAAGTACATAGACATGGTCGAGACCATGCTCGTGTGGTCGTGGACGAAAAGGTAGACATGAATGAGGAACAAGAAGAGAATTCAGTCAAAATGATTTCAAATTTGGAAAAAATAATAAATTTTTAAAAAATAAAGTTGGTCGCGTATCTATTATACGCCATAACATACAAATATGAAAACATTGATATCAATGCGGCATGAAGCACATTGATCTCATATCTGTCGTATACTAAATATTTGGTCGTTCTGTATTAAAAATCTCAAAAAGCAAAACAAAAAGAAAATGAAACCCACTTCACTTCGGATCAACCCTTACCTTATTTTGATGGCAATCATATCTCAACATTGCGAATTTTTTAATTAACTTATAAAAAAAAGATAATTAAATGTAATGTTATATATATGGTTAACCTTATTTCCAATAAAAAAAGTAAAACAAATCCTATTGATTTTTTGATAAATAGTAATATATGTACTTTTGGGTTTTAATAGTCCGGTGTAAAATAATTTTATTATAATATAAGTCTACTTTATAATATGAATCCTTTATGTTGCTTAACATTTATTAAGACATCTTTTATCAATACTTTTAATGCAAAACATGTCTCATTTAAGATTCTAGAGTGGAGATATATGTCTAGAAAAACCAGGATATCCTACATCGGTCATGATGAAAACATTATGCAAAATTCTAGTTGTGACCTAATGAAAAACTAAAAGATATTTCATGTAAAACATTTTTCAAAGAAAACTCATTACTGGACCATCACCCGCCAAAAATAGGAGTGAATCTTCAATATTCTTGTAGAGGATACATGGTAATATATCTGGCCTTATTCACCCACTATGTTTCGATACTTTATGGTTTTGACTGATGTATCTAGTAGATGGTCACATGTGTGTCTATTAACCATATAAAATATAGTTTTCGCAAGATTCATTGCCCAAATAATCAAGTTGAGAGTACGATTTCTTGACTATGCTATAAAAAAAGTAAGGTTTCATAATGTTGGTGAATTCAATTTCCAACGTTATAAGGGAGGAAATAAACAATTTCAAGAAGATATTATCTCCATCTTTGCTATATCTTACCCCTTCCCCCCCCCCCCCCCCCACAAAATGACGCAATTTGAAAATTTAGAAAATTATACACCTGAAAAATATGGCAAATCAGTTATCAAATGCATTTACTTACATGTTGTAAATATCCCATCAAAAATTAATATTTATGAAAAATATATTGATGACAGTACAGAAATAAACCTTTCAGTTAAAGAGGAGAAAACCAATATAGTCTCAAACAATAAAAACCCCATCAAGAGAAAGAAACTGGGAGAAAAAAATGAAAAGGTTCGTGAATAACTTCATAAAAAATGCTATGAAGACATTTGTGAAAAAGATCTAGAGGAATTATAAAAAATGTATAAAAAACTTATACGAAAGGGTTCTAGAAGTGCAAGAAAAAAAAGTTCGTCTAAAAGGCAAAATTTATATAGAAAATATATGATTTCCATTAACTATATCAAAAATGGAAAATATGGGTTATGAATGAATATAAGATATTGATGCAATATTCTCTTTTTGTATAAGAAAAGTAGAGAATGAAAATGATGATTGAGTGCCAAAAAGGATATGATTAGGAGAAATGACAAATGACCATGAGAAATCACTACAAGAAAGCATACATATTTCCGACAATATTCTTGACATAAAAACTTCTGACAAAAATTGCCGACAATTTTCCAACGGATTCTAGATGGATTTGTGTCTATCACGAATCTGTCGGATAGACTTCAGCGATTCCTGACAAACGAGCATCTATCGAGAAGCCATTGGAAATTTCTAACAGATTTCCGGTGGCCATAAATCTATCGAGAATTTCTGATGATAGCCGATGGATATATTTTTTTACGCTAGTCATCAAAAATCCATTGGGAATACGATAATTTTGATATCCAGAAATTTATTGGTTTTTTGGACTCATAATAGCTATTTTCTTAAAAAAACTTTGGATTACTCTTTCTTACAAAAGATACCCTTTAAATTTCTTTGATTTCTATAGGATTCTCGCATTCATTTATGAGCCAATCTATAGGAATGTCAATCTCAACATCTCCGTTGTTAAGTTCAATGATCTTTCCATCACCAATATCTAGAATCCATTTAGAGAAAAATTCAATTTCAAATCTTTCACTATTACTAAGTCATGTGTGGTAAAGTTTCATGTTCTTGGTAAGTTTCAAAACCCTACAACTATCCCATAGGATTGGTGATTTTAGAGAACCAAACCAGTCTCTTCTCTACCTCCCCCATTGATTACATGTGGAATTTTTCTAAAGTATCCTCCAAAGACGATAACTTTATCTCCAAAAGGTTTATCACATCTCAATATGTCACACATACTTCGATTTAATTTCTCAAAACAATGTTTGCTTATCATCGTTGTTGCATCCCATACTATGAGCTTAGTTTATTTAACCAATTTTCTGTTTGAAATGATCATTCGAGCATGTTGTAAATTCATTGAAACTAAGAGGTATTCCAAATCTAGAGTGAACTGTTCGACCTGGCAAAACAATGCAGCAATTTCACTAGATGCCACATTTGGGACAATATGATCTCTATAACAAATAGCAGCACTTAGAATATTTCAAATAAAGGTTTATTCAGTTCTTGCAAAGCCATAAACAAAAAAAAATACCACCTATCTCACAACTCACTGCATCTAAAACCTCTAATTATACATTTTTCTGCTCATCTGTTATCTGATGTTACTTGGATTGTGGCATAGTTTTGAAAAAGGACAAAAAACTTCCATTAATACGCAATAATTTTTTGATCTCCACCAACGCTAATTTTTTAATCTCATCTTAAAATAAAGTTAAACCTACAAAATACAAGAAAGCATACATATTTCCGACAACATTCCTGACGTAAAAACTTCCGACGAAAATTGTCGACAATTTTTTAACGGATTCCAAACGAATTTGTATCTATCGGAAATCCGTCGGATAGGCGTCAACAATTCTTGACAAAAGAGCATCCATCGAGAAGCCATCGAAAATTTCTAACAGATTTCTGATGGCCATAAATCCATCGAGAATTCCCGATGATAGCAGATGGATATATATTTTTTACGCTACTCATCGAAAATCAGTTGGGAATACGATGATTTTGATCTATTGATTTGTTGGACTCAGAATAGCTCTTTCCCTAAAAAAATTTAGAATATTCTTTATTACAAAAGATACCCCATAAATTTCTTTGACTTCTATAGGATTCTCGCATGCATTTATGAGCCAATCTATAGAAATATCAATCTCAACATCTCAATTGTTAAGTTCATTGATCTTTCCATCACAAACATCTATAATCCATTTAGAGAAAAATTCAATTTAAAATCTTTCACTATTAGTAAGTCGTGTGTGGTTAAGTCTCATATTCTTGGTAAGTTTTAGAACTTTGCAACTATCCCATAGAACTGATGATTTTAAAGAACCAAAACAATCTTTTCTCTATCTCCCCCATTGATTACAAGTGGAGTTTTTCTAAAATATCCTCCAAAGATGATAACTTTACCTCCAAAAAGTTTATCACATCTTAATATGTCATGTATACTTCGATTTAATGTCTTAAAATAATGTTTGCTTATCATCGGTGTTTCATCCCATAGTATGATTTTAGTTTATCTAACCAATTCTGTTTGAAGTGATCATTTTTGTATTGAGCATATTGTAAATTTTTTGAAACTAAAAGGTATTCCAAATCTAGAGTGAAGTGTTGGACATGGCAAAACCATATGACCTCTATAACAAATAGCAACACTTAGAATATTTAAAAGAAAGGTTTATTCAATTCCTCCAAAACCATAAACGAAAAAAACAACTTGGCTAGTTTATGTCACAACAACTCACTGCATCTAAAACCTCTTATTATATATATTTTTGCTCATCAGTTATCGTGCAATTCTATTTTATCATTATGATTCGTAGTTTAACTCATCTTTTACCAATATGTTATAATCATTATCATATGTTATACAATCTGGTTGTGGCATAGTTTTGAAAAAGGCCAAAAAACTTCCACTAATATGCAATAATTTTTTGATCTCCACCAAAGCTAAGTTTTTAATATCATCTTAAAATAAAGTTAAACCTACAAAATAGAAAAATATAAATTAAATTAATTAATTAAGATTTCAAACATATTTCTATATAATTAGAGAAACAATAATAATTGATGTTACTTGGATTGTTGGTGTCTCTTCTTTGACTGAAGAAAATGTTTTGAGATAAGAATTTCCATGTAATATTCCACACATTTTCATGTATTTCCATACTATTCGAAAGCAATATTATGGCAACCAATTTTCATATGTATCTTCAACCCCATAAGCTTGCTTCCTTAATCCTTTCAATGTATTCTTTATCGTTTCCATAAGACCTAATGCACAACATGATTTTTCGAAAGTATCGTAGATGATTTCGTTAACTGTTGTTATCTTTGCAAAAGATATTGGACCTTTGATGTAAGATTGAGTATCAATCTCACAAGCGGTACGACCATGACTCGCAAGGCCGATAATCTCTTTTGGCTTAAGCTCGCAAGAGAACTAAAAAAAGAGATTTTGATTGAATCACACGATCAAAAGTGAACCAAGGAAGTTTGAATGTCTCAAACTAACCTGACTGTGGCTTCAATAGAAATAAAGTGAATCATACACTTAGTTTCTAAAGAACAAGAACAACATTAAAAAACAAGGCTTTGAAGAAAATTCTTTGTATTCAAATTTTTATTTCAATGGTCGTCTATCTTTACAATGAGGTCATGCTGATGGGTTTTTAAACCCAGCCCGATCTAACCCTAAACTAACCCGACTCTAAATTAACCCTAACTCTATTTTAGTCCACCAAAATTTAAGAGATAGGGTTAAATCCTTTGTAACCCATTTTAAACCCATCAATTTTTTCATCCTTTTTATATATGTTTATGATATAACATAATTATTTTTACATTCAAATTATATATAAATCTTGTATAAATGAAATTATTATTTTTTAAGTTAAGAAAATATATTTTTATTTTGCAATTTTGGCGAGAATATGCTATTTTATGATTTTGCGAAAAAGTCATTTTACGGTTTTAAAAAACATGTCATTATGCGTGTGTGACAAAAAAATGATGTTTTACAGTGTAAACGAGAAAAAGTTATTTTGCGATTTTGAAAATAATAAGTTATTTTGCGTTTTTGACAGAAAACGTTTTTTGCAGTTTGACAAAAATGATATTTTGTCATTTCGGTGAGAAATTCTATTTTGTGTAAAAACGTTATTTTGTATTTTTACAAGAAAATATTATTTTTGAATTTGATGAGAAAATACTATTTTGCGGTTTTGGCCGAAAAATGCTATTTGCAATTTTGGCGGGAAAACACCATTTTTTAGTATTGATGAAAAGTAATATTTTTGGTTTTGATGAAATACATTATTTTGTATTTTTGGTAAAAAATGTTATAATTTTGAAAGAGAAACATTTAATTAAAAATTAAGTAAGTAAAATTAAGATATAACAAGGTTAACCCTAATATTTTAAACCCGACTTTAAATTAACCCTAAACATTTTCTATACAATATTTTAGGATTAGGGTTTACACATAGTTTAACGGGTTAGGTTAACCCTAAACTTTAAAACCTTTTTTAACATCCCTATGCTCATAGCAACGGTCATAAGATCTAAAAAGAAAAAAAGAAATCGTGCATTTAAAATATATGGCTATTGGTCATTAATGTTTAGTTTAGCCAACATAGAAAATATAGATACTTGTATCTTGAGAGCTTAGAGGTGAATGTAAGTTGTCTATATATATCCTGGATACTTTGGAAAGTTTTCATTACATGCCAAAGTTGCAAGGAATAGAGATGTTGCAATTTGAACACATTAAGTGCATTTCGGTCCATATATGGCAGGCTTTGGAGAAGTGAGATCCGATTGATCCTATGGTGGTTGGTGTATGGTAAGTTAATTTTGGGTTTCCTTAGGATCTTAATAATTTCTCTTGCACGCCATGTTTTAGTTTGCAAGTGAAAATTTACGAGTCCGACATAATCAAGTTGAATGATATCTGTTAAAATCTCATAAAAATCAGCTCATCATATGCATATGAGTAATTGTCTCCTTTTACACAAATGTCGTAGTTACATGTATTTCTTCTCTGTCCATATTTCTTCGTGTGCAACATATAACCTCTTTTAAAATAGATCGGCCAAGTTGTCGCTTTGTTCATGGAGCCTTACACTAATTTTTGAACCCATATAGGAAAGGCGACTACATGTGTTGAGTGCTTGTATTGACCTATCATATATATATATAGTAATTAATATTTCTAAATCGTTAAAATTATGAACGACATATATATATACATATTAATTATTTACATACATAATCTTGAATCCATATATGGAACATTTCTTCTTTTTTTGATGAAATGTCATCTTCATAAAGATATGAATATGTACTACGAATTTGATTTTCAAAAATGCTACAAAATTAGATGAAATTATAATATATATTGCTTAATTAGAATTTAAGGAAATATGAATTATCATTTCTTAAGGAAATTATTTTCATAAAAGCTTATACTTCTCAAGCGACGAAAATAATCATAACTTCGCAAAAATTGCATGTGCATATTTGTATTCTTTTTCAAATATTTATTTACTTTTACCGGTTAGACGACACATGTGAGTAAGTATATCATACACTACAAGATCTGGATACACATGGATTTCACCTTCATCGAGTATAGTAGATATATATACACATAATTCAACACGAAAAGTGAATTAAACGTAAAAAAAATAATTAATATACAAAATAATGTAGGGTAACTGCTTGGTTTTTATGCGTATATGGGTAGTAAAGTAGTGCTCGAAGAAGTAAGATATCTCATCATTCACATATGATTCAACAATCAGCCATACAACATATCGTTTGTTCTTCACCTTGCTTTTCAATTTTTTAAAAAATCTTTCAAATGAATACATCAATCTATATTGCACAGGTCCGCCCAATATAGATTTGTATGGTAGATGTATAGATAGGTGCTGCATGACATCAAAAAATGCAGGTGGAAAGATCTTCTCCAAATTGCACAAAATTATAACTATGCTTTTCTTCGAAATTCGGACATGACTTTGTTGCAATGATCTGAAATATATATCGCGGAAAAAATCCTCCAGTATTTGTGTTACTCAAATTTGAATCAAGTTATTATTATTATTATATATATATGTACAAAATAAAATGTTTAATTGTATATATTTGATAATGTTAGATGAACGTTTCGTGGTAAAAGTTCTGCAAATATAAAAGGCAGGAATCATGAAACATAAAACCATGGCAGTTATGAATTTTTATGCCCGAGAACTTTATTCTATCCATATCCACACAATTCACTAAATCTTCCGCATAACCATTCAGAAAGTTAACCTCATTTTTGACACATTCCAATAAGCGTTCTTTGGCTTTTTGTCAATCTAAATATAGAAAATGAAGCATTGGCCCAACCATCCACATGTAATTCTTTTATAGAGAAAAAATTTGCAATGTCCAACCTTGACTTAACTGTATCTTTTGATTTATTCTTGACATTCATAACAATATTTATGATGTTATTGAAGAAATTCTTCTCTATATGTATCACATCAAAATTATGTCGTAGGTTAAGATCCGTCCAGTACATCAACTCTCAAAATATGATTTCTTTGTACCAATTATGCCATATTCCATACCCTTTCTGTTTTGATTCATGACTGTTTCCACTGCAGTCACATGTTTTTAAAGGATTGACAGATTTTATTCGCTCGTATAAAACTTGTTCGCCGGTCAATGATTGTGGTGGATAGTCATTCAAAGCGTGCTTGCCCTTTAATTTTTTTTTTTTTTTTTTGTAATAGATGACTCTTAGGAAGAAACCTTTTGTGACAATCAAACCAACGCGTATTTATACCATTTGGTAATTGAAATGTCTTGTTATCATCCATATAAATTGGACAATACAGTTTACCATGTGTTCTCCATCGTGACAACATTCCATACGTTGGAAAATTGCTTATCGTCCACAGTAACACAATTTTTAAATTGAATTTTTGATTCAAAGACATATCGTATGCCTCAATTCCCGTAGACCACAATTATTTCATCTCATCAATCAAAGGTCGGAGGAATATACATACTAGCACGCAGATGATTTGGCCTCGAATTCAGAATTGTAAGAAACAAGTACTCTTTCTTCATACACATATCATGTGGCAAGTTATATGTAGTGATAATCACCAACCATAATGAATGATTACGAGACATCCCAAATGGATTAAACCCATCAGTACATAAGCCAAGATAAAAAGTTCGAGATTCAACAGCAAATCTTGGATGTAGGTGTTGAAAATTTTTCCACTCCGCAACATCAGATGGATAACTCATTTCTCCATCTTCTGCTTCATGCTCTGGGCACCACCTTATTGCCGTTGTAGTTTCTCGCTTTGATAGATTCTCTTCAGTGTGTCGCCTATAGGTAAATACCACATACGAGTGAAAGGTATTCTCGTTCTACCCTTGTTTGGCTTATATAAGGGGGAATCACGAATTTTAAAATTTTCCCATTTTTCATTTTCTTTCCAAAAGATCATACAATTATGAACACACACAAATCAATTGTATAAAATGGGAGCCCTAAATTTTGCATCAGGTTTTTGGTTTCGTAATATGTACCCGTTGTTTGATTCTCTTTGGGAAAATATTCAGTAAACAACTCCGGCCAGAAGTTCATGCATTATTCAGCAATATTAAAATCAGACTTAATGTTCATGAACCGAGCAGCTAAAGATAATTGTGAGTGCCATTCATGACAACCATCATACAATGGATTTTTTGTAGCTTTTAAGATGTTGTAAAATATTTGTTTATGCTTCTGAATTATGTTTTTCTATATTATTAAAGCTTTTCTCGTGATGATTATAGTACTTATCAGTCGTAGTTTCACGAAATACATCCGTCACCATTTCAACATATCTATTACCGTAGGTACCTATTGTTTCTTCACTACCAATGTACCTCCCTGGTTTCTATAGACATCATCACAACGACTAGTCGTGCCTAACTCAACATTCAGTTCTTCTCCATGTTTATACCAAACATAATAATTTGGCATAAATCCTCGACTATACAGATGATTCCAAATTTTGCGTACCGGAAGAAATTTATCATTTTTGAAATTAATACAAAGACAGAAAAACTTACCTCCACTACTTTGAGCTATTTGCTGACTACTTGCAAAATTCATAAAATGCTCTATGCCTTGTACAAATTACACCGGTATATTTTTTGTTTGATTATCAATATTTTTGTACATCCAATCTCTCGAATTATTGTAATTCCCCCATATGTTAGAATGTTTTTATATTTGTGATTCTACAAATGAGAGAAGAGATATGGGGGCATATATATAAGATTTTTCCACTACTTTGTGACTATTTTGTGACCACAATAGTGTGGTCGCTTATTTTTAGGTATACCTACCATGCACATATTTTCCATATTTTTGTTTAGCCACCACTTTGTGAGTGAAGTGCCTCTCCAATAGTGTTCACATATTTTATCGCACACTATATGAGTGCAATATACGTAGTCTTTATTTGGTCGCAAAAACTCCACTGGTTAGCGACTACACATCTTGGTCGCATATTGGTCACAGTTTGGTTGCAATTGCGACCAACTTTTGATTATGAGTCTTAGTCCCAATAGTTCGACCATTTTGCGACTACCGAACTATAGTCGCACAACAATCCCAAAATATTCGCTAAATTTGAGACCATATATCACTACAAGAAAACATGTCTTTTGTGACCACGTGATGTGGTCGCAAAATAGTAGTCGCAAAAAAATCAGTCGCAAATTTGCGACTGATTTGCGACCACGGAAATAGTGGTTCATTTTGCGACTAATTTGTGACCACATGGTGGTGACTAATTTTGCGACTAATTTGCCACCGAATTTCCGTAACATATTTTGCCACTGTTTTGCGACTACATATGTGGTTGCGACTACGAGAGTAGTGCAGTCGCAAATCAGTCACAAAATTTTGTGACTGATTTGCTATTGCTTTTTAGTTTTTTAAAAAATCTTTCAAATGGATACATCCACATATATTGCACAAGTCCACAAAGCTCAGCTTCGTATGGTAGATGTACAGGAAGATGCTCCATGACGTCGAAAAATGAAGGCGGAAATATCTTTTCCAAATTGCACAAAATTATGACTATGTTTTCCTTCAGAATTCGGATACGGTTTTGTTGTAATGATCTGGAGCATAAATCACGGAAAAATCCTCCAATCCCTATATATATTAATTACCATCGACAATTAATTAGTTCAGGCAATTATTATTAATTTATGTATTTCTAATTAAAAATATAGTTATTACTATATTTACCTGATAATGCTAGATGAACGTTCCGTGGTAAAAGTTCTGCAAATATAAAAGGGAGAAGTCTTTCCATAAAAACATGGCAGTCATGGCTTTTCATGCCCGACAACTTTAGTCCATCCATATCCACATAATTTGCTAAATCTGCCGCATAACCGTCCAGAAATTTGACATCATTTTTTATACATTCCAATAACCGTTCTTTCGCTTTTTGGGTCAATCGAAATATAGAGAATGGAGCATTACCCCGACCATCCATGTGCAACTCTTTTTTAGAGCAAAACTTCGCAATATCCAACTTTGACTTAACTGTATCTTTTGATTTCTCTTTCATATTCATAACAGTATTAATGATGTTATCAAAGAAATTCTTCTCTATATGCATCACATCAAGATTATGTCGAAGGTTAAGATCCGTCCAGTATGGCAACTCCCAAAATATACTTTCTTTGTGCCAATTATGCCAGCTGCCGTAACCTTTTTCTTTACTTTCATGATTGTTTCCGCTGCACTCAGATGTTCTTAAAAGATTGACAGTTTTTATTCGCTCGTATAAAACTTGTTCTCCTGTCAATGATTGTGGAGGACAGTCATTCAAAGCGTGCTTCCCTTTTAAAAAATTTGTTTTATTTTTCTGTAACGGGTGACCATTAGGAAGAAACCTTCTATGACAATCAAACCAACACGTCTTTCTCCCATTTGGTAATTGAAATGCCTTCGTATCATCCATACAAATTGGACAGGCCAGCCTTCCATGCGTTGTCCATCCTGACAACATTCCATAAGCGGGAAAATCGCTTATCGTCCAAAGTAACACAACTTTTAGATTGAAATTTTGGTTCAACCATATATCGTATGCATTAACTCCTGTAGACCATAATTCTTTCAACTCATCAATCAAAGGTCGGAGGAATATGTCCAGACTAGCATGCGGATGATTTGGCCCCGAATTCAAAATAGTTAGAAACAAATACTCTTTCTTCATACACATCTCCGGTGGCAAATTATATGGAGTGATAATCACCGGCCATAATGAATGATTACGAGACATCTCAAATGGGTTGAACCCATCAGTACATAAGCCAAGATAAACGTTTTGAGATTCAGCAGCAAATCTAGGATGTAGATATTGAAAATTTTTCCACTCTGCAGCATCAGATGGATGACTCATTTCTCTGTCTTCTGCTTCATGCTCTGCGTGCCACCTCATTGCCTCTGCGGTTTTCTCGCTTTGATACATTCTTTTAAGTCTATCACCTATAGGTAAATACCACATACGACTGAAAGGTATTCTCGTCCTGCCTTCGCTTGGCTTATACCAGGGGGAATCGCAAAATTTGCATTTTTCCTATTTCTCATCTTCTTTCCAGAATATCATACAATTTTGAACACACACGTCAATTATATAAAACGGGAGGCCTAAATTTTGCATCAATTTTTCGGTTTCATAATATGAACCCGTTGCCTGATTCTCCTCGTGGTAAATATTCTGTAAACAGCTCCGTCCAAGAATCCATACTTTTTTCTGGTAAATTAAAATCAGACTTGATGTTCATAAACCGAGCAGCTAAAGATAACTGTGAGTGCCCTTCATGACAACCATCATACAATGGATTTTTCGCAGCTTCTAACATGTTGTAAAAATTTTGTGCTTCTTCATTAGGCCGTTCTTCTTCATTATAATTATAATTTTCTTCGTTCTGATTATAGTAGTGATGATCATCAGTCGTTATCTCATGAAATACATCCATCACCATTTCAACATATCTATTACCGGATATACCAACTGTTTCATCACTACTACAATCACGTCCTTGATTTCTTTGTACATCACCCCGACTAGTACTCGTCCCTAACTGAACATTCAACTCTTCTCTATGTTTATACCAAATATAATAATTTGGCATAAATCCTCGACTATATAGATGACTCCATATTTTTCGTCCCGGAATAAATTTATCATTTTTGCAATTAATACAAAGACATAAAAACTTACCTCCGCTACTTTGAGCTATAGGTTGACTACTTGCAAAATTCATGAACTGCTCCATGCCTTGTGCAAATTCCGCCGATATATTTCTTGTTTCATTATCAATTCTTCTGTACATCCAATCTCTCAAATTGTTATAATTTCCCCACATGTTTTAAATAAATTTTTACCTTCGATTTTACAAATGAGAAAATGGAATGGTGCATATATATACAACATTTTGCGACTACTTTGCCACTACTTTGTCACTGATTTGCCACTACTTTACGACTACAACAATGTAGTCGCTTAAATGTCGTTATACCTAACACGCACATGCTTTTTTATGTTGGCACTTTGCCACCACTTTGTGACTGCAGAGCCACTACATAACGTAGTCGCAAATTGGTCGCATTTTTAGCGACCAATAAGCGACTACCACCTGATTTTCTATATGTTTGCGACTGATTAGCGACTCCCTAGGTCAGTCGCAAGGCAGTGCATTTCAGTCGCTAATTGGTTGTGTATTGCGACCAACATGCGACTACACTTATTAGTAACATTTTTGCGACCAATTTGCGACTACTTCACCATAGTCGCAAATTAGTTGCTAAACCGTGGCAAATGTGGTCGCAAAAATTGCGACCACGTATGTAGTCGCAAATCGTAGTCGCAAATTGGCAGTTTTCTTGTAGTGTATGTGATCGCAAATAGTAGTGGCAAAATGACTGTTTTCTTGTAGTGACCTGTCCAAAAAGATGACCGACCAGAAGACCTGCATGACATGGCCAGCTCAATTGGTGACATAGCCGGCCCGAGTGATGACATTGGCGACATGGCCAGATCAAGCGGTGAGATGGCCAGCACGGGCAACACCATTGAAGACTCTGACCAACTGACCAGCCAGCTACAAGGCATGGATCTAGAAGACAAGAGAATTCAGCCCCAATGGTGCCACAAGGAGCAATGACCAGAAGCAGGACTTGTGCACTTTACCACAAATTCAGCTTGTTCGTGGAAGGACTATTAGAGGGCCAAGGCAACTTGAGCTAGGGCTAGGAATGCAGCAAGCAAGCCAAAGGCCTACCACTTCACCAAACTGTTATAGAAGCATGAGCTCTCGTGGCAAAGGAGTTCAAGGTCCAAAAGTATGTAATCCTACTTCAAGTGCACAATTGAAAGAGCTACACGCGTGTCTTCTATAAAGTCGACCACTTTCCATTTCTTGGCCGGAAAGTAAGTAGGTAAGTGCCAAGATTATATATTGTCTTTTTTGTTTTGCAGGATAGGACTTAGCATATTCCTTTTATTGAGTTATGAACAATAAACAATTTTACTTTTCGGTTGTTTCTATTTGTTGTATTTTTCTTTTTTTCTCACTTTTATATCTTTTTCTTTTTTTTTGTGTCGACCCTAGAAGGTCAAGGTTGCGAAGTATGTTAATAAGACTCCTTCAACATTGTAGTTACACAAATTTTTTCATATATCAATAAAGATACGAATTTTCTTTGAAAGAGTCTTTGCGAACAAATCTCTCTTGTTAGCTCTAAACCTAGTTGAGAGCTGTACTCCTAGAGTTAGTGATGAGGACATCAGGTCGTACATCCAGCCAGGTGACCAGACTGGCCGACCAGGAAGCTTGCCCGAGACAGCAGGACCATCTGGCGCGCCTGCCGGACCAGACAGTACCGCCGGACCTTCAACCTATAGGACCAGACCGGTCAACATCGCCGGCGGAGAGGCCCAAGCTTCCGGCACACTTGGTGGGGACGTGAATGACACCGCCGGTCCCCCTGATGACACCACCGACTCCGGGATCAACTTGGCCGGTCCTGAAGTCATTCCGGCCAGTACCGCGCACAATCCAGCCGGTACAGGCCATCCAGCCGAGTACACGCACACTTCCACTTCTACACAAGAGGACTTGGACCAAATGAGCTACCAGCTCCAGGACATGCACTTAGAGGAAGTATCTACACCAGTGGTACCTTCAGGAGCAATGATAAGAAGCAGATCAAGAACACTCTTCCACAAATTCAGCTTATTGGTCGACAAGCTTCTAGAGGAAGAGCAGCTAAGGACAATGGGCCAGAAGAGCAAATTAGAGTCCAAAGGCTTCTCAACAACACAAGGAACATCAGAGACTTGGGCTTTAGTGGCAAGAGAGGTCAGGGCCCAAAGATATTTAACCCTACTCCAAGTCGAAGACTAGGAGCAAGGCGCGTGCATGCCACAAGGACGGTCACCTTCCATTTCTTGGCCGTGAGGTGAGTTAAGGTAAGTTTACATTCGAATATATGCCTCTTTCTGTTTTGCAGGGTAGGATCTAGTTGCTTTACATTTTGAGTCAAGAACATTTTAGGAATAGGTCCTTTTTCGGTTATACACTTTTGTATTTTTCCTTTTGTGCACTTTTGTAAACTTTCCTTTTCTTATTTGAGTCGACCCTAGTAGGTCAAGCTGTCGAGCATATTAATAAGGCTCCTTCCAGCATTGTAGTTCGACAACCTTTTGATTATTAATAAAGTAGAACTTTTTCCCTACGAGCTTTCTCTCAAGAGAGGCTTGTGCGCTTAGAACCTAGTTGAGACCAGCCCTCCTAGCTCTAAGTTTGTGATTTATCACGAGGTTCATCACCCTCGTGTGGTTCACTTCACCCTTCCATCTTTTACCAACCAGAAAACCCCCATCCAGAAGCCTAAGGTTGAGTTTCTCACCTAATCTTCTACAAACAGCCCACGCACATACATCCTTGAATCAAGGCTTGTATCATTTTGGTATCAGAGCTTAAAGCTCCTAAACCAGGTTGTTTCTATCTTTTTGCTTGTTTTGTTTTGTGTTCTTGCATTAGTTTAAGTCGCATTCAAGAAAAATCAAAAAAATAACCTCAAACTCCAAACCGAGTGCATCTAGCCTCCTACGTGTATCACTTGGGTTTAGGTTCACTTTGCATTATCATTCACGTTTTCCTTTTTGTTTAAGTCATATTTCCTTTATTTTTAAGTTTAATTAAAAAGAAAAGAAAAAGAAAATAGAAAAGATACTAAAAGAATTCGAATTGGACAGCTAGCACAAGTTGTCTAGGAAGTTTCTTTTTTCTCTTGTAGTCGAATTTCCTTTCTTTAGAATTTTTCCTTTTTGCATTTTTTCAAACCACATATAAAAAGAAAACTCTCCTAATAATTTAGGAGCACCCTAATTGTCTTCTTTCTTTGTAGCACCATGGGAGAAGAGAATAGAGACGCAGCTGAAGCCATGATGGCCATGTTCACCACACGCCAAACACAACTCGCATCCATAGGCGAGAGGTTAGAGCGCGTGGAGAGACCAGTAAGATTCCAGGCCATAAGGCACGTGAGAGCTGAGCCAGATCGTCCTGAGGGTCCTGAGTACCTTAGGACACGGCACGAACAGGAGGAACCCCAGCCAGATGGAGATGAGGACACGCAACCTCATAACTATCACCATAGGCTGAGAGGACCTCTACGGCAACCAGAGGCAGAAGATGATGGCTTTGAGCCATATGGTCTTCACCAGAGACCAAGAATGCCTCCTAGATGTCATGAGGATGGAGATGAACACACCTATAACCGGGTAATTCATCCTGATGTTAAACTAACTCCTCCAACTTTTGCAGGAAAAGTAGACCCCCGAGGCTTACCTAGATTGGGAGAAGCGAATGGATCATATCTTTGATCACTACAACCAACCAGGACCTAGGAGAGTCTCAATGGCAGTAGCACAACTCACGGACAATGCCCTCATCTGGTGGGATCGTGAGGTATCTGACAGAAGGAGGAAGAGAATGAGACCCGTAGACTCATGGGTCGACATGAAAGACCTCATGCGACAAAGGTATGTTCCACCTTACTTTCATAGGAATTTGCAACGACGTTTTCGTACTCTTAAGCAGGGTACCAGATCAGTAGAGGAGTACTATGAAGAGTTCGAGAGGTTAAGGAACATATTGGAGCTCAATGATGATGAAGAAGCATTGATGGCGCAATTCTTGGATGGACTCCAAGAAAAGATCAGCTGCAAGGTAGAAAGGCAAATCTACAACGATTTCAAGGACTTGTTCCACTTATCTGTGCAAGCTGAACAGCACATCAAACGTAAGAGCCAAGACATCCGCAGCAAGCCTAAGACACCTTGGGCACCAAGCAACATGCCTAAGACCGTAGACAAAGGCAAAAGCGTAGAGATCGAGTCAAGGTTCAAGAGCAAGCCTCCTGAACCCAACCGTGACCAGAGAGAGCCTGGTAAGTC
Organism: Pugionium cornutum; assembly: GCA_018901935.1. Classification (NCBI taxonomy): domain Eukaryota; kingdom Viridiplantae; phylum Streptophyta; class Magnoliopsida; order Brassicales; family Brassicaceae; genus Pugionium; species Pugionium cornutum. The sequence continues at coordinate 12,536,236 of CM032160.1, forward strand.
TTGTAACCCTCAAAGATCACGTGACATAACTTGTTTCAAGTGTAGGGGACGTGGACACATCTCGAGGGAGTGCCCAAACAACCGAGTCATGCTGATTACGGAGGCAGGAGAATATGAGTCCCAAGATGAAGAGGACAATGAACCAGAAGGAGAGTACGGTGACATTGAGTACCCTGATGTGGGGAAGTGCAATGGTGGATCCTTCAGAGACCATCCAAAGGGAGAACATCTTCCACAGCCGTTGCACCATCAAAGGAAAGGTATGTAACCTCATCATAGATGGTGGTTCTTGCACTAACGTTGCTAGTGCGTATATGGTTGCTAAGCTAGGTCTAGAGAGGACACGGCATCCTCGACCATATAGACTGAGATGGCTCGATGACAAAGTGGAGCTCAAGATTCATGAGCAAGTCACTGTGCCATTCAGTGTGAGAAAGTACCAAGACCAGGTCGTGTGCGACGTGGTGCCCATGCAAGCTGGCCATCTTCTGCTAGGAAGACCATGGCAGTTTGACAAAGAGACCAGGCATGATGGCCGAACCAATCTATACACTTTCGTGCATGACAAGAGAAAGGTCAGCTTAGCTCCTCTTACACCTGCCCAAGTACATGAGCTACAACTCCAAATGAGTAAGGAAAAGAAACTTGTCAAGTCTAACTTTCTTATTCAACCTAGTCATGTCCGGAGAGCTTTAGCCTCGAAGGACTTAATGTTACTAATGGTTTTCAAGGAAGTGTTGAGTATAGAACAGGGACAGGTAGAACTACCTCATGAAGTAGCAACACTACTCAACAAATTCCAGGATGTATTTCCAGAGGAGATACCAGCAGGCTTGCCTCCTTTACGTGGCATAGAACACCAGATTGATCTAGTGCCCGGAGTAGCCCTGCCCAACCGGCCAGCCTACCGGATGAGTCCAGAGGAGTCCAAAGAGCTTGAGAAGCAAGTCAAGGAGCTCCTGGAGAAAGGATATGTTCGAGAGAGCCTCAGTCCATGTGTTGTACCAGTGCTGCTAGTGCCCAAGAAGGATGGGACTTGGCGCATGTGTGTGGACTGCCGAGCAATCAACAACATCACAGTCAAGTATAGGCATCCAATACCACGATTGGATGACATGCTAGATGAGCTGAGTGGAGCCACTGTCTTCTCCAAGATAGACCTCAAAAGTGGATACCACCAGGTAAGAATGAAGGAAGGTGATGAGTGGAAAACCGCTTTCAAGACAAAGCAAGGACTCTACGAGTGGACAGTCATGCCATTTGGCTTGACTAATGCCCCAAGCACCTTCATGCGCCTTATGAACCAAGTTCTTAGGGCGTACATCAGTAAGTTCGTAGTAGTTTACTTTGATGAAATTTTGGTTTATAGTAAGTGCCTACGGGAACACCTCACACATCTTGAGATGGTACTTAAAACCCTTCGACAAGAAGAGCTTTATGCCAATCTCAAGAAGTGCACCTTTTGTATTGATAAGCTTGTCTTTTTAGGTTTTGTTGTGAGTTCACAGGACCTACAGGTTGATGAAGAGAAGATTCGAGCCATACAAGAATGGCCAACACCAGGAAACATCAGCCAAGTAAGGAGCTTCCACGGACTGGCCAGCTTCTATAGGAGATTCGTGCCCAACTTCAGCAGTATTGCCTCACCACTGACGGCAGAAGTGAAGAAGAACGTGGGATTCAGCTGGGAAGAAGCTCAGGAGAAGGCATTCCAGGCCTTGAAGGACAGCCTTACACACGCACCAGTGCTAGTCCTTCCCGACTTCAACAAGACGTTTGAAGTGGAGTGTGATGCCTCTGGAATAGGCATAGGAGCAGTGCTACACCTATTGACATAGGAAAATCAAATAAGACCTATCTTGACCTACAAGGCAAGTGTGAGCACGAAAATTCAGTTTGAATAAAAAGGGAAATGAAAAAGGATGGGTTATTATTAACCACATGGTTGAAATGGTTAAATAGCTACCTTGGGAGAAGAATCAAGGTGGAAAAGTCATGCCCATGCTGCACACAGTCTTGGCAACCACACCAAACAGTCATGCCCATGCTGCACACAGTCTTGGCAACCACACCAAACAGTCATGCCCATGCTGTCTCCTCTCTTCTCATTGGTTGTTGACAGACTCCTCCTCTATTCAAACTCATCCACAAGTTTGAATTCGTTTTCTTTTGTGTTCACATTGTAAATCCTCTATAAAAGGGCTGTAAAGACTGAATGTATAATAAACTCTTAGGAGATTCTTCTCCATAAGTCTAAGTCATTTCTCATTTTCTCATACTTCTCTTTGAGTTTTCAGATTCAATTCTTCACATTTCTCCTCTATAATCTCAATATTCTTACATGGTATCAGAGCATAAGATCATTCTCTTATCTTTTCTACTCAAATCTCTCAGTTTCTAATCTAAAATTCTGTCAAAATCTCTCAGTCTTTAGACTAAAAACTCACGGTTTCATTCAACCATAAAAGCTGCTTCCTTTGAGCTCTTCAAAGCCTAACAATGGAGGATACAGTTCAAATTAGTTCCAGCCTGAAACCTACGGTGATAGCAGTAGTTCTCAAAGGCTTGAACTACACATTATGGTCAAGAACCATCAAGACAGCCATTTGTGGCAAAGGACTTTGGAATCACATCTTGGAGGATAATACTCCATCTATAGATGATCCAAAGGAGAAGAAGGATGAGGCAAAAAGAAAAGAAGAAGCTAGGTGGTTCCAAGAAGATCAATCAGTCCTTGGATACCTCCAAAATTCATTGGACCCATCCATTTTTGAAGCTTATTCACATTGTGAAACTGCCAAGTCTCTTTGGGACACTCTCAAGAGGGTGTATGGGGATGTTTCAAACCTCAGCCGTGTGTATGAGGTTAAGAAGGCTCTCAATGATCTACACCAAGAGGATATGGAGTTCACAAAATTCCTGGGCAAGTTCCAGTCAAAATGGTCCGAGCTTGACATGTTGAGACCAAGTTCTATGGATCCAAAGGTGCTTAATGAAAGGAAGGAACAAGACAAGATATTTGGGCTCCTTCTCAACCTAAATCCAGTCTTTAAGGATGTGATTAAGTCCATCCTGAGAGAGCCAAAACTCCCTGATTTCGAAGAGGTGTGCTCACGGATTCAAAGGGAGCAAGGCAACATTGGTTTGTTTGGTGGTAAAGGAGAACTAGTCATGGCCAACAAAAGCGTGTTTAAGCAAGAGGATAGGAAGAGTGTGATGTGTGAGCATTGTAAGAGGAATGGCCACATCAAGGACAAGTGCTGGATACTTCATCCTCATCTCAAGCCAAACCGGTTCAAGGATTCAAAGGCTAACATCTCTCAAATGGTTGCGACTGAACCGGCAAGTTCATCCAACCAAGGAGGAGAGCTAGCTATGAATGTATCCATGGAGTATGTTAAGAAGAGTGACTTGGAGGATCTAATCAAGGCCTATGCCTCAAAACTCTCCGGTATCACACTCTACTCCCATAAATCGCTTGATAAACCAGATCATAAGTTGGTAGTGGATTCAGGTGCTTCTCACCATATGATTAACAATGCTAGGTTGTTAAAGAACATTGAACCATGTCTAGGACAAGTAACTATAGCTGATGGTAAGGGTATTCCAATTGAAGGAACCGGAAAATTAAGACTATTTGACAAAGAAACTAATGCATTCTTTGTACCTAAATTTAAGTCTAATCTAGTTTCTGTCAAAAGGCTACTAAAGACCTCAATTGCAATGTTACATTTGGGCCTAACAATGTTTACTTTCAGGATATTAAGAGTGGTAAGATACTTGGAGGTGGTGTAACTCAAGATGAGCTCTATGTTCTTGAAGACCCTCCAAGCAATTTGGATTCATTAGCTTTCAAATCCTGTGTTTTTGCTAATAAAGATGTCTTATGGCATGCTAGATTAGGACATCCTCATGCTCGTGCTTTAAGCTTAATAATTCCTAATTTCGCTTATGATCACTCAGTTTGTGAGGCTTGTATCCTTGGCAAACATTGTCGTGTTGTTTTCCCTAAATCGTCTACAATTTATGAGCATTGCTTTGATTTAGTACATTCCGATGTTTGGACCTCACCTTGCATGTCTAGAGATAGGAATAAATACTTTGTGACCTTTATAGATGAGAAATCGAAATATACATGGGTTACATTACTTCCATCTAAAGATAGGGTTTATGAGGCATTTATAAACTTTCATAATTATGTTACTAATCAATTCAATGCCAAGATCAAAGTGTTAAGATCAGATAATGGAGGGGAATACACAAGTCAAAGATTCAAAGCTCATCTAAACAAACATGGAATACTACATCAAACTAGCTTTCCACACACACCACAACAAAATGGAGTTGCTGAAAGGAAGAACCGACACTTAATGGAAGTAGCAAGATCCATGATGTTTCATACCAATGTTCCTAAAAGTTTTTGGGGAGATGCAGTCTTGGTTGCTTGCTACCTCATCAATCGGATTCCAACCAAAGTCTTGCAAGATATATCCCCATTTGAGGTACTCAATAAAACTAAACCTTCCATTGATCATTTACGTGTATTTGGGTGTGTGTGCTTTGTGTATATTCCAGGTGATCTAAGAAACAAGTTGGAGGCAAAGAGCATCAAGTGTATGTTCCTTGGATATTCGACAACGCAAAAGGGTTATAAGTGCTATGATCCGAGCAACAACAGGACATATGTGTCTAGAGATGTCAAGTTCATAGAAGAACAAAGCTATTATGATCAGAAAGATTGGGAAGGATTGAAGGATCTCTCAAGGTCACCTTCTAATTTGGCTACGAGTTTGAGGTTTCTCTTGAATCATTTGGGAAATGATCTGCCAAAGGATTCAAGACACGAAGAAACAAGAACCTTAAGTAGTTCACAAGATACCCAAGAGAATGAACAAGGGGTGGTAACTCAAGAACCAACTCCAATCCAAGAAGAAGCTATGGCCCAAAATCAAGAACAAGACGACTTGGAAGTGGGTATAGAGGAACCTATTCACCAAATGGAAGAGGAAGCGGTTGTAGAGGAGGCTGCACCACCTGTTCAGCATTTAAGGAGGAGTACTAGACTTAGGAACACTAGGGTATTCTACAACAACCAGGCCGTGGCTCATCCCATACAAGCTGTTTGTTCCCTTGACCTCTTGCCATCTAGTCATCAAGCATTCCTTGGAAAGATTGAACAAAGTCAGATTCAAAGGACTTATGAAGAAGCTGAGAGCAAGAAAGAATGGTTAGATGCAGTAAGAGATGAGAAGGGAGCTATGGAAAGGAATCATACATGGGATATACAAGAACTTCCCAAAGGCAAGAAGGCTGTGAGTTCCAAGTGGGTGTTCACCATCAAGTATAAGAGCAATGGGGACATAGAAAGGTAAAAGGCACGTCTAGTTGCAAGAGGTTTCACTCAGACATATGGAGAGGACTATACTGATACATTTGCACCGGTGGCTAAGCTACACACTGTAAGGGTTGTTCTTTCACTAGCTACGAATCTGACTTGTGACTTATGACAAATGGATGTCAAGAACGCATTCCTACAAGGAGAACTTGAAGAGGAAGTGTATATGACTCCACCACCAGGCCTTGAAGATTTTTGCAAAGAGGGACAGGTTCTAAGACTTAGGAAGGCAATATATGGGTTGAAGCGGTCACCAAGGGCCTGGTATCACAAATTAAGCTCCACACTTACTGATAATGGGTTTAGGAAATCCCATTCAGATCATACTTTGTTCACTCGTCAAAACTCCAAAGGAATCGTGGCGGTCTTGGTTTATGTGGATGACCTTATCATCACAGGAGATGATAAGGAAGGAATTCAGTCCACAAAGGCCTTCTTAAACAGATCATTTGACATCAAGGATCTTGGAGAGTTGAATTACTTCTTGGGTATTGAAGTGTGTCGGTCTCAAGAAGGGCTCTTTCTATCCCAAAGAAAGTATGCTCTTGATCTGTTGACAGACACGGGAAAGCTTGGGGCTAAACCGGCCAAAACTCCTCTTGAAGATGGCTACAAGGTCAGCGGAAAGGGGGAGAAAGCTGATGAGTCATTTAAGGATGTTTCTCAGTATAGGAGACTAGTTGGGAAGCTGATCTACCTCACCCTCACACGACCAGACTTGTGTTTTGCTGTGAATCAAGTAAGTCAACATATGCAAAAGCATACTGTATATCATTGGAGCATGGTAGAAAGGATCCTTAGATACATCAAAGGATCTCCTGGTCAAGGTATATGGATGGGCAAGAATGGGAACACTGAGATTGTCGGGTATTGTGATGCGGATTGGGCTGGTGATAGGGTGGATAGGAAATCAACCACTGGGTATTGCACCTTCGTTGGTGGGAACTTAGTCACTTGGAAGACTAAGAAGCAGAAGGTGGTATCATGTTCTAGTGCTGAAGCAGAATATAGGGCTATGAGGAAGCTGACAAATGAAGTAACTTGGCTCAAAGCACTCTTGAAAGATTTCGGTATTGCACAACCAGAGCCAATTACCTTCCATTGTGATAATCAGGCAGCCATTCACATAGCTTCAAACTCAGTGTTTCACGAGAGGACCAAGCACATTGAGATCGACTGCCATAAGGTTAGGGAGAAAGTTCAAGATGGAACCATTCTGCCATGTTATACAAGGAGTGAAGACCAACTAGCTGACATCTTCAAAGGCAGCAAGTCTCAAAGTTTGCAAGAACATCTTTAGCAAACTTGGGCTTGTTGATTTATCACACCCATGATCAAAGGTCTCCTAATCCAAGAGCAGCACACTCTTTTTCCCTTATTAAGGTTTTGTCCCAAGTGGTTTTCTTTAATAAGGTTTTTAATGAGTTGTTGCCTTGGGTTCCCAAGCTTAAGACTTTAGGGTGATTCCAAAGTCTTTAGCTTGAGGGGGAGTATTGACATAGGAAAATCAAATAAGACCTATCTTGACCTACAAGGCAAGTGTGAGCACGAAAATTCAGTTTGAATAACAAGGGAAATGAAAAAGGATGGGTTATTATTAACCACATGGTTGAAATGGTTAAATAGCTACCTTGGGAGAAGAATCAAGGTGGAAAAGTCATGCCCATGCTGCACACAGTCTTGGCAACCACACCAAACAGTCATGCCCATGCTGCACACAGTCTTGGCAACCACACCAAACAGTCATGCCCATGCTGTCTCCTCTCTCCTCATTGGTTGTTGACAGGCTCCTCCTCTATTCAAACTCATCCACAAGTTTGAATTCGTTTTCTTTTGTGTTCACATTGTAAATCCTCTATAAAAGGGCTGTAAAGACTCAATGTATAATAAACTCTTAGGAGATTCTTCTCCATAAGTCTAAGTCATTTCTCATTTTCTCATACTTCTCTTTGAGTTTTCAGATTCAATTCTTCACATTTCTCCTCTATAATCTCAATATTCTTACATGGTATCAAAGCATAAGATCATTCTCTTATCTTTTCTACTCAAATCTCTCAATTTCTAATCTAAAATTCTGTCAAAAATCTCTCAGTCTTTAGATTAAAAACTCGGGTTTCATTCAACCATAAAAGCTGCTTCCTTTGAGCTTCAAAAGCCTAACAATGGAGGATACAGTTCAAATTAGTCCCAGCCTGAAACCTACGGTGATAGTAGTAGTTCTCAAAGGCTTGAACTACACATTATGGTCAAGAACCATCAAGACAGCCATTTGTGGCAAAGGACTTTGGAATCACATCTTGGAGGATAATACTCCATCTATAGATGATCCAAAGGAGAAGAAGGATGAGGCAAAAAGAAAAGAAGAAGCTAGGTGGTTCCAAGAAGATCAATCAGTCCTTGGATACCTCCAAAATTCATTGGACCCATCCATTTTTGAAGCTTATTCACATTGTGAAACTGCCAAGTCTCTTTGGGACACTCTCAAGAGGGTGTATGGGGATGTTTCAAACCTCAGCCGTGTGTATGAGGTTAAGAAGGCTCTCAATGATCTACACCAAGAGGATATGGAGTTCACAAAATTCCTGGGCAAGTACCAATCAACATGGTCCGAGCTTGACATGTTGAGACCAAGTTCTATGGATCCAAATGTGCTTAATGAAAGGAAGGAACAAGACAAGATATTTGGGCTCCTTCTCAACCTAAATCCAGTCTTTAAGGATGTGATTAAGTCCATCCTGAGAGAGCCAAAACTCCCTGATTTCGAAGAGGTGTGCTCACGGATTCAAAAGGAGCAAGGCAACATTGGTTTGTTTGGTGGTAAAGGAGAGCTAGTCATGGCCAACAAAAGCGTGTTTAAGCAAGAGGATAGGAAGAGTGTGATGTGTGAGCATTGTAAGAGGAATGGCCACATCAAGGACAAGTGCTGGATACTTCATCCTCATCTCAAGCCAAACCGGGTCAAGGATTCAAAGGCTAACATCTCTCAAATGGTTGCGACTGAACCGCCAAGTTCATCCAACCAAGGAGGGGAGCTAGCTATGAATGTATCCATGGAGTATGTTAAGAAGAGTGACTTGGAGGATCTCATCAAGGCCTATGCCTCAAAACTCTCCGGTATCACACTCTACTCCCATAAATCGCTTGATAAACCCGATCATAAGTTGGTAGTGGATTCAGGTGCTTCTCACCATATGATTAGCAATGCTAGGTTGTTAAAGAACATTGAACCATATCTAGGACAAGTAACTATAACTGATGGTAAGGGTATTCCAATTGAAGGAACTGGAAAATTAAGACTATTTCACAAAGAAACTAATGCTTTCTTTGTACCTAAATTTAAGTCTAATCTAGTTTCGGTCAAAAGGGCTACTAAAGACCTGAATTGCAATATTACATTTGGGCCTAACAATGTTTACTTTCAGGATATTAAGAGTGGTAAGATACTTGGAAGTGGTGGGACTCAAGATGAGCTCTATGTTCTTGAGGACACTCTTCCAAGCAATTCGGATTCCTTAGCTTTCAAATCCTGTGTTTTTGCTAATAAAGAATTCTTATGGCATGCTAGATTAGGAAATCCTCATGCTCGTGCTTTAAGCTTAATAATGCCTAATGTTGCTTATGATCACTCAGTTTGTGAGGCTTGTATCCTTGGAAAACATTTTTGTGTTGTTTTCCCTAAATCGCCTATAATTTATGAGCATTGCTTTGATTTAGTACATTCCGATGTTTGGACCTCACCTTGCATGTCTAGAGATAGGAATAAATACTTTGTGACCTTTATAGATGAGAAATCGAAATATACATGGGTTACATTACTTCCATCTAAAGATAGGGTTTATGAGGCATTTATAAACTTTCATAATTATGTTACTAATCAATTCAATGCCAAGATCAAAGTGTTAAGATCAGATAATGGAGGGGAATACACAAGTCAAAGATTCAAAGCTCATCTAAACAAACATGGAATACTACATCAAACTAGCTTTCCACACACACCACAACAAAATGGAGTTGCTGAAAGGAAGAACCGACACTTAATGGAAGTAGCAAGATCCATGATGTTTCATACCAATGTTCCTAAAAGTTTTTGGGGAGATGCAGTCTTGGTTGCTTGCTACCTCATCAATCGGATTCAAACCAAAGTCTTGCAAGATATATCCCCATTTGAGGTACTCAATAAAACTAAACCTTCCATTGATCATTTACGTGTATTTGGGTGTGTGTGCTTTGTGTATGTTCCAGGTGATCTAAGAAACAAGTTGGAGGCAAAGAGCATCAAGTGTATGTTCCTTGGATATTCGACACCACAAAAGGGTTATAAGTGCTATGATCCGAGCAACAACAGGACATATGTGTCTAGAGATGTCAAGTTCATAGAAGAACAAAGCTATTATGATCAGAAAGATTGGGAAGGATTGAAGGATCTCTCAAGGTCACCTTCTGATTTGGCTACGAGTTTGAGGTTTCTCTTGAATCATTTGAGAAATGATCTGCCAAAGGATTCAAGACACGAAGAAACAAGAACCTTAAGTAGTTCACAAGATACCCAAGAGAATGAACAAGGGTGGTAACTCAAGAACCAACTCCAATCCAAGAAGAAGCTATGGCCCAAAATCAAGAACAAGACGACTTGGAAGTGGGTATAGAGGAACCTATTCACCAAATGGAAGAGGAAGCGGTTGTAGAGGAGGCTGCACCACCTGTTCAGCATTTAAGGAGGAGTACTAGACTTAGGAACACTAGGGTATTCTACAACAACCAGGCCGTGGCTCATCCCATACAAGCTGTTTGTTCCCTTGACCTCTTGCCATCTAGTCATCAAGCATTCCTTGGAAAGATTGAACAAAGTCAGATTCAAAGGACTTATGAAGAAGCTGAGAGCAAGAAAGAATGGTTAGATGCAGTAAGAGATGAGAAGGGAGCTATGGAAAGGAATCATACATGGGATATACAAGAACTTCCCAAAGGCAAGAAGGCTGTGAGTTCCAAGTGGGTGTTCACCATCAAGTATAAAAGCAATGGGGACATAGAAAGGTACAAGGCACGTCTAGTTGCAAGAGGTTTCACTCAGACATATGGAGAGGACTATACTGATACATTTGCACCGGTGGCTAAGCTACACTCTGTAAGGGTTGTTCTTTCAGTAGCTATGAATCTGACTTGGGACTTATGGCAAATGGATGTCAAGAACGCATTCCTACAAGGAGAACTTGAAGAGGAAGTGTATATGACTCCACCACCAGGCCTTGAAGATCTTTGCAAAGAGGGACAAGTTCTAAGACTTAGGAAGGCAATATATCGGTTGAAGCAGTCACCAAGGGCGTGGTATCACAAATTAAGTTCCACACTGACTGATAATGGGTTTAGGAAATCCCATTCAGATCATACTTTGTTCACTCGTCAAAACGCCAAAGGAATTGTAGTGGTCTTGGTTTATCTGGATGACCTTATCATCACAGGAGATGATAAGGAAGGAATTCAGTCCACAAAGGCCTTCTTAAACAGATCATTTGACATCAAGGATCTTGGAGAGTTGAAGTACTTCTTGGGTATTGAAGTGTGTCGGTCTCAGGAAGGGCTCTTTCTATCCCAAAGAAAGTATGGTGCTAAACCGGCCAAAAACTCCTCTTGAAGATGGCTACAAGGTCGACGGAAAGGGGGAGAAAGCTGATGAGTTATTTAAGGATGTTTCTCAGTATAGGAGACTAGTTGGGAAGCTGATCTACCTCACCCTCACACCACCAGACTTGTGTTTTGCTGTGAATCAAGTAAGTCAACATATGCAAAAGCCTACTGTATATCATTGGAGCATGGTAGAAAGGATCCTTAGATACATCAAAGGATCTCCTGGTCAAGGCATATGGATGGGCAAGAATGGGAACAGTGAGATTGTCGGGTATTGTGATGCGGATTGGGCTGGTGATAGGGTGGATAGGAAATCAACCACTGGGTATTGCACCTTCATTGGTGGGAACTTAGTCACTTGGAAGACTAAGAAGCAGAAGGTGGTATATCATGTTCTAGTGCTGAAGCAGAATATAGGGCTATGAGGAAGCTGACAAGTGAAGTAACTTGGATCAAAGCACTCTTGAAAGACTTCGGTATTGAACAACCAGGGCCAATTACCTTCCATTGTGATAATCAGGCAGCCATTCACATAGCTTCAAACTCAGTGTTTCACGAGAGGACCAAGCACATAGAGATCGACTACCATAAGGTTAGGGAGAAAGTTCAAGATGGAACCATTCTGCCATGTTTTACAAGGAGTGAAGACCAACTAGCTGACATCTTCACAAAGGCAGCAAGTCTCAAAGTTTGCAAGAACATCTTTAGCAAACTTGGGCTTGTTGATTTATCACACCCATGATCAAAGGTCTCCTAATCCAAGAGCAGCACACTCTTTTTCCCTTATTAAGGTTTTGTCCCAAGTGGTTTTACTTAATAAGGTTTTTAATGAGGTGTTGCCTTGGGTTCCCAAGCTTAAGACTTTAGGGTGATTCCAAAGTCTTTAGCTTGAGGGGGAGTATTGACATAGGAAAATCAAATAAGACCTATCTTGACCTACAAGGCAAGTGTGAGCACGAAAATTCAGTTTGAATAACAAGGGAAATGAAAAAAGATGGGTTATTATTAACCACATGGTTGAAATGGTTAAATAGCTACCTTGGGAGAAGAATCAAGGTGGAAAAGTCATGCCCATGCTGCACACAGTCTTGGCAACCACACCAAACAGTCATGCCCATGCTGCACACAGTCTTGGCAACCACACCAAACAGTCATGCCCATGCTGTCCCCTTTCTTCTCATTGGTTGTTGACAGGCTCCTCCTCTATTCAAACTCATCCACAAGTTTGAATTCGTTTTCTTTTGTGTTCACATTGTAAATCCTCTATAAAAGGGCTGTAAAGACTCAATGTATCATAAACTCTTAGGAGATTCTTCTCCATAAGTCTAAGTCATTTCTCATTTTCTCATACTTCTCTTTGAGTTTTCAGATTCAATTCTTCACATTTCTCCTCTATAATCTCAATATTCTTACATGGTATCAGAGCATAAGATCATTCTCTTATCTTTTCTACTCAAATCTCTCAGTTTCTAATCTAAAATTCTGTCAAAATCTCTCAGTCTTTAGACTAAAAAACTCACGGTTTCATTCAACCATAAAAGCTGCTTCCTTTGAGCTCTTCAAAGCCTAACAATGGAGGATACAGTTCAAATTAGTTCCAGCCTGAAACCTACGGTGATAGCAGTAGTTCTCAAAGGCTTGAACTACACATTATGGTCAAGAACCATCAAGACAGCCATTTGTGGCAAAGGACTTTGGAATCACATCTTGAAGGATAATACTCCATCTATAGATGATCCAAAGGAGAAGAAGGATGAGGCAACAAGAAAAGAAGAAGCTAGGTGGTTCCAAGAAGATCAATCAGTCCTTTGATTCCTCCAAAATTCATTGGACCCATCCATTCTTGAAGCTTATTCACATTGTGAAACTGCCAAGTCTCTTTGGGACACTCTCAAGAGGGTGTATGGGGATGTTTCAAACCTCAGCCGTGTGTATGAGGTTAAGAAGGCTCTCAATGATCTACACCAAGAGGATATGGAGTTCACAAAATTTCTGGGCAAGTTCCAGTCAACATGGTCCGAGCTTGACATGTTGAGACCAAGTTCTATGGATCCAAAGGTGCTTAATGAAAGGAAGGAACAAGACAAGATATTTGGGCTCCTTCTCAACCTAAATCCAGTCTTTAAGGATGTGATTAAGTCCATCCTGAGAGAGCCAAAACTCCCTGATTTCGAAGAGGTGTGCTCACGGATTCAAAGGGAGCAAGGCAACATTGGTTTGTTTGGTGGTAAAGGAGAACTAGTCATGGCCAACAAAAGCGTGTTTAAGCAAGAGGATAGGAAGAGTGTGATGTGTGAGCATTGTAAGAGGAATGGCCACATCAAGGACAAGTGCTGGATACTTCATCCTCATCTCAAGCCAAACCGGTTCAAGGATTCAAAGTCTAACATCTCTCAAATGGTTGCGACTGAACCGGCAAGTTCATCCAACCAAGGAGGGGAGCTAGCTATGAATGTATCCATGGAGTATGTTAAGAAGAGTGACTTGGAGGATCTCATCAAGGCCTATGCCTCAAAACTCTCTGGTATCACACTCTACTCCCATAAATCGCTTGATAAACCAGATCATAAGTTGGTAGTGGATTCAGGTGCTTCTCACCATATGATTAGCAATGCTAGGTTGTTAAAGAACATTGAACCATGTCTAGGACAAGTAACTATAGCTGATGGTAAGGGTATTCCAATTGAAGGAACCGGAAAATTAAGACTATTTGACAAAGAAACTAATGCATTCTTTGTACCTAAATTTAAGTCTAATCTAGTTTCTGTCAAAAAGGCTACTAAAGACCTCAATTGCAATGTTACATTTGGGCCTAACAATGTTTACTTTCAGGATATTAAGAGTGGTAAGATACTTGGAGGTGGTGTAACTCAAGATGAGCTCTATGTTCTTGAAGACCCTCCAAGCAATTTGGATTCATTAGCTTTCAAATCCTGTGTTTTTGCTAATAAAGATGTCTTATGGCATGCTAGATTAGGACATCCTCATGCTCGTGCTTTAAGCTTAATAATTCCTAATTTCGCTTATGATCACTCAGTTTGTGAGGCTTGTATCCTTGGCAAACATTGTCGTGTTGTTTTCCCTAAATCGTCTACAATTTATGAGCATTGCTTTGATTTAGTACATTCCGATGTTTGGACCTCACCTTACATGTCTAGAGATAGGAATAAATACTTTGTGACCTTTATAGATGAGAAATCGAAATATACATGGGTTACATTACTTCCATCTAAAGATAGGGTTTATGAGGCATTTATAAACTTTCATAATTATGTTACTAATCAATTCAATGCCAAGATCAAAGTGTTAAGATCAGATAATGGAGAGGAATACACAAGTCAAAGATTCAAAGCTCATCTAAACAAACATGGAATACTACATCAAACTAGCTGTCCACACACACCACAACAAAATGGAGTTGCTGAAAGGAAGAACCGACACTTAATGGAAGTAGCAAGATCCATGATGTTTCATACCAATGTTCCTAAAAGTTTTTTGGGAGATGCAGTCTTGGTTGCTTGCTACCTCATCAATCGGATTCCAACCAAAGTCTTGCAAGATATATCCCCATTTGAGGTACTCAATAAAACTAAACCTTCCATTGATCATTTACGTCTATTTGGGTGTGTGTGCTTTGTGTATGTTCCAGGTGATCTAAGAAACAAGTTGGAGGCAAAGAGCATCAAGTGTATGTTCCTTGGATATTCGACAACACAAAAGGGTTATAAGTGCTATGATCCGAGCAACAACAGGACATATGTGTCTAGAGATGTCAAGTTCATAGAAGAACAAAGCTATTATGATCAGAAATATTGGGAAGGATTGAAGGATCTCTCAAGGTCACCTTCTGATTTGGCTACGAGTTTGAGGTTTCTCTTGAATCATTTGGGAAATGATCTGCCAAAGGATTCAAGACACGAAGAAACAAGAACCTTAAGTAGTTCACAAGATACCCAAGAGAATGAACAAGGGTGGTAACTCAAGAACCAACTCCAATCCAAGAAGAAGCTATGGCCCAAAATCAAGAACAAGACGACTTGAAAGTGGGTATAGAGGAACCTATTCACCAAATGGAAGAGGAAACGGTTGTAGAGGAGGCTGCACCACCTGTTCAGCATTTAAGGAGGAGTACTAGACTTAGGAACACTAGGGTATTCTACAACAACCAGGCCGTGGCTCATCCCATACAAGCTGTTTGTTTCCTTGACCTCTTGCCATCTAGTCATCAAGCATTCCTTGGAAAGATTGAACAAAGTCAGATTCCAAGGACTTATGAAGAAGCTGAGAGCAAGAAAGAATGGTTAGATGCAGTAAGAGATGAGAAGGGAGCTATGGAAAGGAATCATACATGGAATATACAAGAACTTCCCAAAGGCAAGAAGGCTGTGAGCTCCAAGTGGGTGTTCACCATCAAGTATAAGAGCAATGGGGACATAGAAAGGTACAAGGCACGTCTAGTTGCAAGAGGTTTCACTCAGACATATGGAGAGGACTATACTGATACATTTGCACCGGTGGCTAAGCTACACACTGTAAGGGTTGCTCTTTCACTAGCTACGAATCTGACTTGGGATTTATGGCAAATGGATGTCAAGAACGCATTCTTACAAGGAGAACTTGAAGAGGAAGTGTATATGACTCCACCACCAGGCCTTGAAGATTTTTGCAAAGAGGGACAGGTTCTAAGACTTAGGAAGGCAATATATGGGTTGAAGCAGTCACCAAGGGCCTGGTATCACAAATTAAGCTCCACACTTACTGATAATGGGTTTAGGAAATCCCATTCAGATCATACTTTGTTCACTCGTCAAAACTCCAAAGGAATCGTGGCGGTCTTGGTTTATGTCGATGACCTTATCATCACAGGAGATGATAAGGAAGGAATTCAGTCCACAAAGGCCTTCTTAAACAGATCATTTGACATCAAGGATCTTGGAGAGTTGAAGTACTTCTTGGGTATTGAAGTGTGTCGGTCTCAAGAAGGGCTCTTTCTATCCCAAAGAAAGTATGCTCTTGATCTGTTGACAGACACAGGAAAGCTTGGGGCTAAACCGGCCAAAACTCCTCTTGAAGATGGCTACAAGGTCAACGGAAAGGGGAGAAAGCTGATGAGTTATTTAAGGATGTTTCTCAGTATAGGAGACTAGTTGGGAAGCTGATCTACCTCACCCTCACACGACCAGACTTGGGTTTTGCTGTGAATCAAGTAAGTCAACATATGCAAAAGCCTACTGTATATCATTGGAGCATGGTAGAAAGGATCCTTAGATACATCAAAGGATCTCCTGGTCAAGGTATATGGATGGGCAAGAATGGGAACACTGAGATTGTCGGGTATTGTGATGTGGATTGGGCTGGTGATAGGGTGGATAGGAAATCAACCACTGGGTATTGCACCTTCGTTGGTGGGAACTTAGTCACTTGGAAGACTAAGAAGCAGAAGGTGGTATCATGTTCTAGTGCTGAAGCAGAATATAGGGCTATGAGGAAGCTGACAAATGAAGTAACTTGGCTCAAAGCACTCTTGAAAGATTTTGGTATTGCACAACCAGGGCCAATTACCTTCCATTGTGATAATCAGGCAGCCATTCACATAGCTTCAAACTCAGTGTTTCACGAGAGGACCAAGCACATAGAGATCGACTGCCATAAGGTTAGGGAGAAAGTTCAAGATGGAACCATTCTGCCATGTTATACAAAGAGTGAAGACCACTAGCTGACATCTTCACAAAGGCAGCAAGTCTCAAAGTTTGCAAGAACATCTTTAGCAAACTTGGGCTTCTTGATTTATCACACCCATGATCAAAGGTCTCCTAATCCAAGAGCAACACACTCTTTTTCCCTTATTAAGGTTATGTCCCAAGTGGTTTTCCTTAATAAGGTTTTTAATGAGGTTGTTGCCTTGGGTTCCCAAGCTTAAGACTTTAGGGTGATTCCAAAGTCTTTAGCTTGAGGGGGAGTATTGACATAGGAAAATCAAATAAGACCTATCTTGACCTACAAGGCAAGTGTGAGCACAAAAATTCAGTTCGAATAACAAGGGAAATGAAAAAGGAGGGAGTTATTATTAACCACATGGTTAAAATGGTTCAATAGCTACCTTGGGAGAAGAATCAAGGTGAAAAGGACATGTCCATGCTGCACACAGTCTTGGTAACCACACCAAACAGTCATGCCTGCTGCACACAGCCTTGGTAACCACACCAAACGTTCATGAGACAATCTGCAGCTCTTCCCCTCTCTTCTCATTGGTTGTTGACAAGCTCCTCCTCTATTCAAACTCATCCACAAGTTTGAATTCGTTTTCTTTTGTGTTCACATTGTAAATCCTCTATAAAAGGGCTGTAAAGACTCAATGTATAATAAACTCTTAGGAGATTCTTCTCCATAAGTCTAAGTCATTTCTCATTTTCTCATACTTCTCTTTGAGTTTTCAGATTCAATTCTTCACATTTCTCCTCTATAATCTCAATATTCTTACAACACCTACGGCAGGAGAGGTTCCCAAACCTAAGGAGTTCCAAGCTAGCACCAAGAGGAGATGGACCATTCAGAGTGCTCGAGAGGATCAACAACAACGCCTACCGGATCGAGCTGCCAGGTGAGTTTAATGTGTCCAATACGTTCAATGTTGTTGACTTGGCCCCTTTCCATGCAGATGATGCAGTTTTGAGGACAAAACCTACTGAAGAGGGAGGGAATGATGAGGACATCAGGTCGTACATCCAGCCAGGTGACCAGACTGGCCGACCAGGAAGCTTGCCCGAGACAGTAGGACCATCTGGCGCGCCTGCCGGACCAGACAGTACCGCCGGACCTTCGACCTATAGGACCAGACCGGTCAACATCGCCGGCGGAGAGGCCCAAGCTTCCGGCACACTTGGTGGGGACGTGAATGACACCGCCGGTCCCCCTGATGACACCGCCGACTCCGGGATCAACTTGGCCGGTCCTGAAGTCATTCCGGCCAGTACCGCGCACAATCCAGCCGGTACAGGCCATCCAGCCGAGTACACGCACACTTCCACTTCTACACAAGAGGACTCGGACCAAATGAGCTACCAGCTCCAGGACATGCACTTAGAGGAAGTATCTACACCAGTGGTACCTCCAGGAGCAATGACAAGAAGCAGATCAAGAGCACTCTTCCACAAATTCAGCTTATGGGTCGACAAGCTTCTAGAGGAAGAGCAACTAAGGACAATGGGCCAGAAGAGAAAATTAGAGTCCAAAGGCTTCTCAACAACACAAGGAACATCAGAGACTTGGGCTTTAGTGGCAAGAGAGGTCAGGGCCCAAAGATATTTAACCCTACTCCAAGTCGAAGACTAGGAGCAAGGCGCGTGCATGCCACAAGGACGGCCACCTTCCATTTCTTGGCCGTGAGGTGAGTTAAGGTAAGTTTACATTCGAATATATGTCTCTTTCTATTTTGCAGGGTAGGATCTAGTTGCTTTACATTTTTGAGTCAAGAACATTTTAGGAATAGGTCCTTTTTCGGTTATACAGTTTTGTATTTTTTCCTTTTGTGCATTTTTGTAAACTTTCCTTTTTCTTATTTTAGTCGACCCTAGTACGTCAAGCTGTCGAGCATATTAATAAGGCTCCTTCCAGCATTGTAGTTCGACAACCTTTTTGATTATTAATAAAGTAGAACTTTTTCCCTACAAGTTTTCTCTCTAAGAATCTTGTGCGCTTAGAATCTAGTTGAGACCAGCCCTCCTAGCTCTAAGTTTGTGATTTATCACGAGGTTCATCACCCTTCGTGTGGTTCACTTCACCCTTCCATCGTTTACCAACCAGAAAACCCCTATCCAGAAGCCTAAGGTTGAGTTTCTCACATAATCTTCTACAAACAGCCCACGCGCATACATCCTTGAATCAAGGCTTGTATCAGTTAGTATTGTGATTTATCACGAGGCCTCTCCCACCTCATGTGGTTCACTTCATCCCACCACCCCAAACACACGCCCAAACTATCTTATGAAACTTAAGACCGAGTTCCTAATCCAAGCTCCTTGCACCCGGTCCGAGAGCATCACGACCACCATCCCAAGCTTGTATCATCTTTGTTCCAAACATCGGTTTAGTGTAGGAGGTGTTTCTTCTTGGTCTTTGTTGGATTTTTGCGTACTTAGACCTTTTTCAAACATATTTGACAAAGACAAGTGCATTATGCTAGTACTAGAATTTTCAATGTCATACTCCTTTATTTCCTTAACACTTTTAGGCTTAACATTTTTGGGTTCTACTAGCAAGGTTTGTATTACTTGTCTAGTTGGGAATGTCTTAGCAAAGTGTTCTCTTTTTTGACATCTACAACATATAATTTCATCTAGTTTTCACTTGTCAGAGGACTTACCTGGTGTTTCTTTGTCGTGTAGTTTAGGCAATGACTTTGATGGTTGCTTGTGTGCTACGACTTGAGGCTTTGGAACTTGCTGGTCATCTTTGGGCTGAACCATTGGTTTGGCTCCTGTGTTTCCTACTAAAGTGTTTGAAAATACTTTATTTTCTTCTGGACAGTAGACTTTTGTTTGCCTACATTTTGTGCTCGACAATGATATTAAAAGCCATCTTTTTGGTTTGGAGTTTGCATGGATCTTTACATAGTATTTTTGGTGAGTTGCTATGTTCCTCACAGACTCATCATACAGCAGCTTTTTAATTTTCATCCCATGTTACCTCTGGTTCATCATATTCTAACCATATGTAGGGTTTTTGTTCCCAAATCGTAAAGGCATCTTCGGTTAGGGTGTCTTCATATTCCGCATCATCACAATAGATTACTCCTTGTTCCTCGTGTTCTTATTCTTCTAGACTACTTTGGAGTTAGTCTCTTCATGCCACAATTCTCCTTCATGGTTCTCTCCTTCATCACCTCCTTTGTAACTTTCTTCTTCTTCCGACTAACTTTCATGACTCATGTTGTCTTGGTCATAGTCTGGTGGTTATGGTTCAAGGTTTTCTCCTTCTGATTCTTCTTCAAAATCAGTCTCCAAATAGTCTTCCTACCATGAATCTTCTCCATAGTCACACTTGCTAGTGCTTATTCATTTATTATAGTCATTGTCTTGACTACAATCGGTTTGTGGTATGCTTATAGTGTCTTCTTCTGCATCATGGTGCTCCATCATCAAGTTTTGTATCTTGCACAAGAAGAACAATTATCAAGTCCAAATCAACAAATATGGAAATTTTAATTAATGAAAAATATAACAATAACTCAAATAACAATGCTAAAAACAAATCACCTAAAATGAATATTTCTTAAGGATTTGATATTTCTTTTGGCAACTAGGTATAAAACAAACTAAAAGACAATATTTATTTTTGTATTTTCTATTTTAATTATAATTAGGATAAAAATAATA
Source organism: Pugionium cornutum (assembly GCA_018901935.1). Classification (NCBI taxonomy): domain Eukaryota; kingdom Viridiplantae; phylum Streptophyta; class Magnoliopsida; order Brassicales; family Brassicaceae; genus Pugionium; species Pugionium cornutum. The sequence goes on from CM032160.1 coordinate 12,556,630, forward strand.
AGAATATTATATAAATCGCTCTCTTTTTTTAATTACACTATCAACTAAATTCAAAATTAACGTTTATATTTTTGGGGCTTTCTTTTAGTTGAAAAAATTAAGCAAACATGAAATGCAATTTTTTTTGTTTTGTTCTTAGATTTATATGAGAATAAAAAACAACAAGAAACAAAAACAACAAGAAACAACAAAAAACAACAAGAAACAACAAGAAACAACAAAAAACAATGCAAATAAAAATTAAGAACAAAACTTTTTTTTTGGTTTTTTTTCTGATAAGATGTAAATAAGAAAATTCAAAAATAAAGCATAAAAGATAAAGGATAAAGGTTGAATTAACACAACTTGTGATAGGATCTTTTAGCTCTAATACCAAATGATGTAAGATTGAGTAACAATCTCACAAGCAGCACGATTGTGACTCGCAAGACCGAGAATCTCTGTTAGCTTAAGCGCGCAAGGGGGAGGGGGTTTGACCGAATCACACAATCAAAGGTGAACTGAAGGAGTTTGAATCTCTCAAACTAATCTGGCCATGACTTCAATAGAAAGGAAGTGAATCACACACTTAGTTTCTAAAGAACAAGAACAAGATTCCAAGATAAGGATTTTAAGAAAATACTTTGTATCCAAATTTTATTTTAATGGTGGTCTATCTTTACAATGAGGTCATTTTGAGCTTATATAATGCTCATAGAAATGGTAATAAGGTCTAAAAAGAGAAAAAAATCATACGTTTAAAATATATGGTTATTGGCCATTAATGTTTAATTTGGCCAACATGGAAAGTATAGATGCTTGTATCTTGAGAGCTTACGGTCGAATATAAAGTGTCTAGGTAAATCTTGGATGCTTTGGAAAGTCTTCATTACGTGTCAAAGTTGCAAAGAATAGAGATGTTACAATCTGAATACATTAAATGCACTTTGGTCCAAATATGGCAAATCTTGGAGAAGTGGGATCCGCCTGATCCTATGGTGGCTGGTGCATGGTAGGTTTATTTTGGGCTTACTTATGGCCTTAATAATCTCTCCTGGATACCATGTTTTAGTTTGCAAGTGATTAAACTACTTGCTCATCTCACTTGCCATAAATAGCTCCGATTAGTTCATTTGGAGGTACGGATGAACCCGCCTGGTACAAAATGTGTTTGGACTTCTAGAAGTTCCTAAGGGAGCTCCTAGAAGTACCAAAAAGTCTCCTAGTCGCCAAAGAAATGTTTGGAGACATTCATATAAGAAAAGTTCCAAATATGGTAAGTTTCGGTAACTCCAACTTGATAAATGGTGCATGATTTGATCTGGCCTGGTTTGGGTTGAGCTCCATATCGCCGTGTGTCCTTTATGATTCAGGATTATAGGCCAGTTTTGGTATTGGCTGTCTTTTTGGTTAGGCTTGAATTCATGAAGATAATTAAACCATGTATCCTTTTGCGCGTATTTGACCGCCTTTGTGTTCCTTTAGTCGGCGAGTTGGCCGGGGGTTGGGCCGATGACCACATCAACCTTTCATTATGTTCAGAAAGACTCTCCAATAATACACTTCACCTAAAGCGCGTAGAACATAAGTGATCCTTCCAATTGAAAAACCTCTTAGCTTTGGTTCCACATTCTCTGTTTTATTTTCCATACAAAGAAAATTAGAATCTCTACATAAATGAGTTATTTTGCTTTTGGATATATTTTGCAAGCCTCCATCCTAACTATAAACTTGGATGTTACAAACGTTGTATGATTTATCACTTCATCGATTCGATTATTTTCATTATAAACCACTAATTGCTGACCAGTGAGATAGAATGACAATTTTTCTACTGATGTAGTTTGATACTAAGTAAGGAAAGCAAAAATTCATCATGTAGCTTCATATGCTGAGATATATCTAAACATTTGAAATATTAACTGAATATTAGAATACCTTAATTTGAACATTGGTTTTTACCGAAACTTAAAATTATTATTTATTACTAATGAAAATATGTGTAACTATAATGTTCCTTAATTTCATCAACAAGATCATTTTTGTCGTCATCTTTTCCGACCGATGCGCTAATATAATCTGGACCTTTAGTAATATACTTGAACATGTACTTGATATATCTTGTGTGGTTGCACCATCCAACGTTTATATGAGCTCAAAAATGAATAAAGAGATCTTTATTATATGGAACCACATACTTATTATCACACTCAAATCCTTTTTTACTTATTGATCTTCCGTCATCATGTCTTCTATAAATAGGGAATCCCGCATCATCAATTTTAGTAATTGAACTATACAACTTGGGAAAGAATTTAGTAAATTTTGAATCTTACATACAAACAACTTCACATGGTCCATGAATCATCATATCTACAACAAATTCATATAAATATGTTTTTTGATCCTTATCTGGAAGTTCAACACTAGTGATCTTCTCAATATCATCATCGCTTGGTAGTTTTGCATCTAGATGCAAAAAAGTACCATATGCGCATGTTAAAGACCTCTTTTTTTTTGAAACTCAACTGTGTACATAATTGCAATATTCCAAAACTATAAGAAATCTAGTCATATATATGAATGCATATATATTAATTTAAATAATAAACATAATATAATATAAAGAGTTTTTAAATTTTGAGCATATATATACCAGATTTAACTTCTCCAAAAATGCTATTCTTTTCTTTCTTCGTCAAATCGTGAATGAGACTATCGAGTTTCAGTTTGAATACCCTACAACAAATGCTTGGTCTATCATTTTCCTTTAAGTTATGTTTTTCAAGATATTAGTCATTTTAGGTTATTTTGGATTGCACATAACTGTAATGAAAAGATCATCCAAAATATTTGCATATTGCCGTAGCATCGAGATAGTGTTTGCATCATATACTTTACACCTCCGGTAAATGAGGAAGGTATGAAAATCCACTTCCCTTGGTTTGAAAGATTAGAATCACCTTGATCAACTACCTTTAGATCCTATAGTAGCCGTCATATCAAATTTTTTATTGATTAAACTATTAGTCTCAATCATTGAATACACATCCACCAAAAACTGTAGAAAATAATCTTCCTAACATCAATATAACTAGAGATTATCCCACTCTTTCTTGTATCCAAAAAGCAAAGAAATCTCTCACTGTCGTTGTCTTTCTCTTGTGACCTGATGTGTCAGCAAAACCAATGTCGATTTCTAATTTGAAACCATCTTGACCATGTGAAAAAGTGACAAATATTGTAGTGGCAAATAATGAGGATGCATTTCACTAATACGTTGTAATCTTATATTGTAGTGGAAAGAAGTAATTGTTTTCTTGCTCATCAAGGAGCAACCGTGATACAAGCCTCGATTCAAGGCTTACATGCGCGTGGGCTGTTTGGAGAAGGCTAGGTGAGAAACTCGACCTTAGACTTCTTGGATAGGGGTTTTTGGGTTGGTATTCGATGGAAGGGTGAAGTGAACCACACGAGGGGTGATGAACCTCGTGATAAATCATAAACTTAGAGCTAGGAGGACTGGTCTCAACGAGATTCTAAACGCACAAGATTCTTGAGAGAAAACTTGTTGGAAGAAAGTTCTATCTTTATTAATATCAAAAAGGTTGTCGAACTACAATGCTGGAAGAAGCCTTATTAATATGCTCGACAGCTTGACCTTCTAGGGTCGACTCAAATAAAGAAAAGGAAAGTTTACAAAAGTGCACAAATGGAAAAGATACAAAAGTGCATAACCGAAAAAGGACCTATTCCTAAAATGTTCTTGACTCAAAAATGTAAACAATCTAGATCCTACCCTGTAAAACATAAAGAGGCATATATTCGAATTGAAACTTACCTTACTTACCTCACCGCCAAAAAATGGAAGGTGGCCGTCCTTGTGGCATGCACGCGCCTTGCTCCTAGTTTTCGACTTGGAGTAGGGTAAGGAATCTTTGGGCCCTGACCTCTCTTGCCACTAAAGCCCAAGTCTTTGAAGTCCCTTGCACTGTTGAGAAGCCTTTGAACTCTTCTTTGCACTTCTGGCCCATTTTCCTTAGTCGATCTTCCTCTAGGAGCTTGTCGACCCATAAGCTGAACTTGTGGAAGAGTCTCTTGATCTACTCCTTGTCATTGCTCCTGGTGGCACTACTGGTGTGGATACTTCCTCTAGGTGCATGTCCTAAAGCTGGTAGCTTATCTGGTCTGAGTTTCCTTATGTAGAAGTTGAAATGCTCGTGCACTCGGCTGGATCGACTGTACCGGCTGGACTGTGCGAGGTACTGGCCGGAATACCTTCAGGACCGGCCAAGTTGATCCCGGAATCAGCGGCATCACCAAGGGGACCGGCGGTGTCATCCACGTCACCACCAAGTGTGCCAGAAGCTTGGGCCTCTCCGCCAACAATGCTGATCGGTCTAGTCCTATTGGTCGAGGGTCCGACGGTACTGCTTGGGCCGGCAGACGTGCCAAATGGCCCGGCTGTCTCGGGCAAGCTTCCTGGTCAGCCAGTCTGGTCTCCTGGCTGGACATATGACCTGATGTCCTCATCATCCCCTCCCTCTTCAGTAGGTTTTGACCTCAAAACTGGTTCATCTGCATGGAAAGGAGCCAAGTCAGTTATGTTGAACGTGTTGGACACATTAAACTCACCTGGGAGCTTGATCCGGTAGGCATTTTTGTTGATCCTCTCCAGCACTCTGAATGGTCCATCTCCTCTTGGTGCTAGCTTGGAACTCCTTAGGTTGGAGAACCTCTCCTGCCGTAGGTGTAGCCACACCCAATCGCTTGGTTTAAAGATCACCTCCTTTCTTCCCTTGTTGGCATGAGTCACGTACTGCCCGGTCCTCTTCTCCAAGTTTTCTGCTACCTTCTGGTGTAACTTCCTTATGAACTCTGCCTTGGATGCTCCATTGAGGTTGGTCATCTCTGCTGGTGGCAGTGGCGTTTGCTCCAATGGGGTGAGAGGGTTGAAGCCGTATACTACTTCAAATGGTGTCTTCTTGGTTGCTGAGTGCACGGCTTGGTTGTAAGCGAACTCTATGAATGGCAGGCACTCCACCCAAGTCTTGAGGTTCTTCCCTAGTGTAATCCTGAGAAGAGTTGATAGTGTCCTGTTGACAACTTCAGTTTGGCCATCGGTTTGAGGATGACAGGTGGTAGAGAAGAGTAGCTTCGTGCCTAGCTTCCTCCAAAGGGTCCTCCAGAAATGGCTGAGGAATTTGGTGTCCCTGTCTTATACGATGGTCCTTGGCACTCCATGAAGCCGTACTATCTCCCTGAAGAACAACTAAGCTGTTTGCGTGGTATCATTGACATTGGCACACGGAATGAAGTGTGCCATCTTGGAGAATATGTCCACCACTACAAAGATTGCCTAGCTTCCTCCAAAGGGTCCTCCAGAAATGGCTGAGGAATTTGGTGTCCCTGTCTTATACGATGGTCCTTGGCACTCCATGAAGCCGTACTATCTCCCTAAAGAACAGCTCAGCTGTTTGCGTGGTATCATTGACATTGGCACACGGAATGAAGTGTGCCATCTTGGAGAATATGTCCACCACTACAAAGATTGCATCTTTGTGGTTGATCTTGGGCAGGCCTAGAACAAAGTCCATTGATATATCCACCCATGGATGCGTTGGTATGGGCAGTGGAAGATACAACCCGTGAGGTTGCACTCGGGACTTTGCCTTCTTGCAAGTGATGCACCTTGCACAATGAGCTTCTACTGTCCTCTTGATGTGTGGCCAGTAGAAGTGCTCCTTGACCACTACTAGAGTCTTGTAGGCACCAAAATGGCCCATGAGTCCTCCTCCATGAGCTTCTCGGATGATAAGCTCCCTTAATGACCCTTGTGGTATGCACATCCTTCTCTCTCGGAACAAGAATCCCTCATGGATGTAAAACTTGCAATGACTCCCTGTGCCACACTCCTTATAGCTCTCAGCAAAGTCAGGATCATCCTTGTATAGGTCCTTGATGTGCTCGAATCCTAGGACCTTTGCCTCCATGGTTGATATCAAGGCAAACCTCCTTGATAGTGCATCGACTACCACATTGTCTTTGTCCTTCTTGTACTTGATGACGTACGGGAAGGTCTCTATGAACTCCATCCACCTGGCATGTCTCCTCTTGAGATTGGTTTGCCCTCTGAGGTGTTTGAGAGTCTCGTGATCAGTGTGGATCACAAACTCCTTGGACAGCAAGTAATGCCGCCAAGTCTCCAATGCTCGGACAAGGGCATAAAGCTCCTTGTCATAAGTGGGGTAGTTCAGTGAGGCACCACCTAGCTTCTCACTGAAGTATGTCACTGGTCTCCCTCCTTGGGTTAGCACTGCTCCTATGCCAATTCCAGAGGCAACACACTCCACTTCAAACGTCTTGTTGAAGTCGGGCAGGACTAGCACTGGTGCATGTGTAAGGCTGTCCTTCAAGGCCTGGAATGCCTTCTCCTGAGCTTCTCCCCAGCTGAATCCCACGTTCTTCTTCACTATTGCCGTCAATGGTGAGGCAATACTGCTGAAGTTGGGCACGAATCTCATATAGAAGCTAGCCAGTCCGTGGAAGCTCCTTACTTGGCTGATGTTGCCTGGTGTTGGCCATTCTTTTATGGCTCGAATCTTCTCTTCATCAACCTGTAGGTCCTGTGAACTTACAACAAAACCTAAAAAGACAAGTTTATCAGTACAAAAGATGCACTTCTTGAGATTGGCATAAAGCTCTTCTTGTCGAAGGGTTTTAAGTACCATCTCAAGATGTGTGAGGTGTTCCCGTAGGCACTTACTATAAACCAATATATCATCAAAGTAAACCACTACAAACTTACTGATGTACGCCCTAAGAACTTGGTTCATAAGGCGCATGAAGGTTCTTGGGGCATTAGTCAAGCCGAATGGCATGACTGTCCACTCGTATAGCCCTTGCTTTGTCTTGAAAGCAGTCTTCCATTCATCACCTTCCTTTATCCTGACCTGGTGGTATCCACTCTTGAGGTCTATCTTGGAGAAGACCGTGGCTCCACTCAGTTCATCTAGCATGTCATCCAGCCGTGGTATCGGATACCGGTACTTGACTGTGATGTTATTGATTGCTCGGCAGTCCACGCACATTCGCCAAGTCCCATCCTTCTTGGGCACTAGTAGCACTAGTACGGCACATGGACTGAGGCTCTCTCAAACATAGCCTTTCTCCAGGAGCTCCTTGACTTGCTTCTCAAGCTCCTTGGACTCCTCTGGACTCATCCGGTAGGCTGGCCGGTTGGGCAGGACTGCTCCGGGCACTAGATCGATCTGGTGTTCTATGCCACGTAAAGGAGGCAAGCCTGCTGGTATCTCCTCTGGAAACACATCCTGGAACTTGTTGAGGAGAGTTGCTACTTCAGAAGGTAGCTCTACCTGTTTTTCTCTATATTCAACACTTCTTTGAAAACCATTAGTAGCATTAGATCCTTCGAGGCTAAAGCTCTCCGGACATGACTTGGTTGAATGAGAAAATTAGATTTAATGAGCTTCTTTTCCTTATTCATTTGCTGTTGAAGCTCATGTACCTGGACAGGTGTGAGAGGAGCTAGGCTGACCTTTCTCTTGTCATGCACGAAAGTGTAGAGATTGGTTCGGCCATCATGTCTGGTCTCCTTGTCAAACTGTCATGGTCTTCCTAGTAGAAGATGGCCAACTTGCATGGGCACCACGTCGCACACGACTTGGTCTTGGTACTTGCCCACACTGAATGGCACAGTGACTTGCTCATGGATCTTGAGCTCCACTTTGTCATTGAGCCATCTCAGTCTATATGGTCGAGGATGCCTTGTCTTCTCTAGGCCTAGCTTATCAACCATATATGCACTAGCAACGTTAGTGCAAGAACCATCATCTATGATGAGGTTATATACCTTGCCCTTGATGGTGCAACGGCTGTGGAAGATGTTCTCCCTTTGGATGGTCTCTAAAGGATCCACCATTGCACTGAGGATGCGTCTAGTGACCAGCACTTCCCCCAGATCAGGGTACTCAATGTCACCATATTCTTCTTCTGGTTCATAGTCCTCTTCATCTTGGGACTCATATTCTCCAGCCTCCGTAATCAGCATGACCCGGTTGTTTGGGCACTCTCTTGAGATGTGTCCACGACCCCTACACTTGAAACAAGTGATGTCACGTGATCTTTGAGGGTTAGAAGACTTACTAGGCTCTCTCTGGTCATGGATGGGTTCAGGAGGCTTGCTCTTGAACCTTGACTCGATCTCTATGCTCTTGCTTTTTTCTACGAGCTTGGAAATGTTGCTTGGTGCCCAAGGTGTCTTAGGCTTGCTGCGGATGTCTTGGCTCTTACGTTTGATGTGCTGCTCAGCCTGGATAGATAAGTGGAACAAGTCTTTGAAGTCATTGTAGATTTGCCTTTCCACCTTGCGGCTGATTCTTTCTTGGAGTCCATCCAAGAATTGTGCCATCAATGCTTCTTCATCATCATTGAGCTCCAGCCTGTTCCTTAGCTTCTCGAACTCTTCATAGTACTCCTCTACTGATCTGGTACCCTGCTTAAGAGTACGAAAACGACGTTGCAAGTCCCTATGAAAGTAAGGTGGAACAAACCTTTGTCGCATGACATCTTTCATGTCGACCCATGAGTCTATGGGCCTCATTCTTTTCCTCCTTCTGTCAGATACCTCACGATCTCACCAGATGAGGGCATTATCCGTGAGTTGTGCTACTGGCATTGAGACTCTCCTAGGCCCTGGTTGGTTGTAATGATCAAAGATATGATCCATTCTTCTCTCCCAATCTAGGTAAGCTTCGGGGTCTACTTTTCCTGTAAAACTTGGAGGAGTTAGCTTAACATCAGGATGAGTTACCCGGTTGTAGGCGTGTTCATCTCCATCCTCATGATGTCTAGGAGGCATCCTTGGTCTCTGGTGAAGACCATATGGCTCAAAGCCATCATCTTCTGCCTCTGGTTGTTGTGGAGGTCCTCTCGGCCTATGGTGATGGTTATGAGGTTGTGTGTCCTCATCTCCACCTGGTTGGAGCTCCTCTTGTTCGTGTCGTGTCCTAAGGTGCTCAGGACCCTCAGGACGGTCTTGCTCAGCTCTCACGTGCCTTATGGCCTGGAATCTCACAGGCCTCTCCATGCGCTCCAATCTCTCGCCTATGGATGCGAGTTGCGTTTGGAGGGTGGTGAACATGGCCATCATGGCTTCGGTTGCTTCTCTATTTTCTTCTGCCATTGCGTAATACAAAGATAGAAGACAAGTTATGCTGCTCCTAAATTATTTGGAGGGTTTTCGTTTATAAGGAGATTCGAAAAAATGCAAAAAGGAAAAAAATCTGAGAATTGGAAATTCGAAAATATGAAGATTTGAATAAAAGGAAACTTTCTTGACAACTATTGCTAGCTGTCCAATTCGAATCCTCTAGGTATTTTTCCTATTTTCTTTTTCTTTTCTTTTTAATTTAACTTAAAAATAATGGAAATATGATTCTAACAAAAAGGAAAGTCGAATATAGCAATGCAAGAATGATTTTAGAACCTAGTGATGCACGTAGGATCTAGACGCACTCGGTATGAGTTTAGATGTTATTTTTTGATTTTCTTGAATGGAACTTAAACTAATGCAATAACAAAAAATAAAATAAGCTAAAGGATAGAAACAACCTGGTTTAGGAGCTTTAAGCTCTGATAACAAAATGATACAAGCCTCGATTAAAGGCTTATATGCGTGTGGGCTGTTTGGAGAAGGTTAGTTGAGAAACTCGGCCTTAGACTTCTTGGATAGGGGTTTTTTTGGTTGGTATTCGATGGAAGGGTGAAGTGAACCATACGAGGGGTGATGAACTTCGTGATAAATCACAAACTTAGAGCTAGGAGGGCTGGTCTCAACTAGATTCTAAGCGCACAAGATTCTTGAGAGAAAACTTGTTGGAAGAAAGTTCTATCTTTATTAATATCAAGAAAGGTTGTCGAACTACAATGCTGGAAAGAGCCTTATTAATATGCTCGACAGCTTGACCTTCTAGGGTCGACTCAAATAAAGAAAAGGAAATTTTACAAAAGTGCACAAATGGAAAAGATACAAAAGTGCATAACCGAAAAAGGACCTATTCCTAAAATGTTCTTGACTCAAAAATGTAAACAATCTAGATCCTATCCTGCAAAACAGAAAGAGGCATATATTCGAATTGAAACTTACCTTACTTACCTCACGGCCAAGAAACAGAAAGTCTCTGAAGTCCCTTGCATTGTTGAGAAGCCTTTGGATTCTTCTTTGCACTTCTGGCCCATTGTCCTTAGTCGATCTTCCTCTAGGAGCTTGTCGACCCATAAGCTGAACTTGTGGAAGAGTGCTCTTGATCTACTCCTTGTCATTGCTCCTGGTGGAACTACTGGTGTGGATACTTCCTCTAGGTGCATGTCCTGAAGCTGGTAGCTTATCTGGTCAGAGTTTCCTTGTGTAGAAGTTGAAATGCTTGTGCACTCGGCTTGATCGACTGTACCGGCTGGACTGTGCGAGGTACTGGCCGGAATGCCTTCAGGACCGGTCAAGTTGATCCCGGAGTCGACAACATCACCAAGGGGACCGACGGTGTCATCCACGTCGCCACTAAGTGTGCCGGAAGCTTGGGTCTCTTCGCCGGCAATGCTGATCGGTCTGGTCCTATTGGTCGAGGGTCCAGCGGTACTGTTTGGGCCGGCAGACGTTCCAAATGGCCCAGCTGTCTCGGGCAAGCTTCCTGGTCGGCCAGTCTGGTCTCCTGGCTGGACATACGATCTGATGTCCTCATCAAACCGCCAAATGCACAATGGCAACAATCGAACCATATAAGAGCCATAAACCGAGATAATGTCATAAATCCTCAAGTAAATTAAGGTATTAACTTGTCTTCTCTATGTGCAGATCAAAATGTTTTGAGGGCAAAACATTTCAAATGGGGAGGGTATAATGAGGTCATCGGCCCAACCCCCGGTTAATTGGCCGGCCCAACCGCCCCGAGGAACACAAAGGTTGTTAAACACACACAAAAAGATACACGAGTGTATCTTCATAGATTCAAGTCTAACCAAGAAGCGGCAAACCTAGAACAAACCTAACTTATAATCCTGACTCATAGAGGATATGCGGAAACATGGAGCTCACCCCAAACCAGGCTGGCCACAGCCATTCATCATCAAGTTGGTGTTGCGGGAACTTACCATATTTGAAACTTTTCTTATATGAAAGTATCCAAACGTTTCATTAGAGACCAGGAGAATTTTTGGTACTTCTAGAAGCTCCATTAAGCACTTCTACAAGCACAAACACACATTGGACTAGGTGGGTCTATCCATGTCTTCAGCTGAACCGATTGAACCCGTTTATGGCTAGTGAGATGACCAACCGTTTTAACACTTGCAAACCAAAACATGGTGTCCAAGAGAGATTATTAAGGCCCTACGGAAGCTCAAAATCAACCTACTATACATCATCCACCATAGGATCATGCGTATCCCTCTTATCCACGATTTACCATATATGGACCGTGCAATTAATGTGTTCAGATTGCAACATCTCTATTCCTTACAACTTAGGCACGTATTAAATACTTTTTAAAGCATCATGATGTACCTAGATACTTTACATTTGCCACTAAGATCTCAATATATAAGCATCTACTTTTTCATGTTGGCCAAACAAGACATTAATGGCCACCAATCATATACTTTAAAAATATGATATGATTTTTCTATTTTTAAACTTTAGGACCGTTTGCAAGAGCACTATATAAGATCAGCATGACCTCATTGTAAAGATATACGACCATTAAAATAAAAAGTTGAATACAAAGTATTTTCTTTAAAACCTTGTCTTTGAATCTTGTTCTTGTTCTTTATAAATTAAATGTGATTCACTTCCTTTTTATTGAACCCACGACAAAGTTAGTTTGAGAGAATCAAATACCTTGGGTCACCTTTGATCATATGATTCAATCAAAACTCCCTCCTTTTAGTTTCTTTGCCGGCTTAAGGCAAGTCTTGGCCTTGCGAGTCACGCTCGTACCGTTTGTGAAACTAATACTCAATCTTACATCAAATCTACGAAAGGAGTTCCATCTCACCGGCGTCAACCACGTACTACAGGGAATTACAAAGGTCGGGTACAAGGTTATCTCTGGCAGCAGTGTTAATAAGTTGCTACTACAAGCCCCGCAGATTGCACTACTACATGTTTGTGACGTTACCGGTACGATACGGTTAGCCCGCCATTTCTCGCGGATGCTCTGTTTTCACACATTACTGCAACCGGGACCGCTCCCTTACTTGATGCCGACGTTCAACACTATTAGACTCTTTCTTTGATATCTTTGATGAGCCAATGGGTCTACCCCCTTTTCAGGAGGGATTCGATCATCAAATTGTCCATGAAGCATATTCTACCCTGGTTAATCAAAGGCCATATCGCTACTTGTCTCTTCAAAAGAACATTATCGACAAAATGCTTAAGGGTATGCTGTCATAGGGAATCATCCAATACATCTCCAGTCCTTATGCCTCTCCAAATGTTATGGTGAAGAACAAAGACGGCTCGTGGCGCTTGCGTTAACTACCGAGGTCTCAACAAACAGATGTTTTAGGAAAAATACTCGATCCCTTTGCTAGAGGATTTGTTAGACGAATTGGGTGGTGCCAAGTATTTCTCCAAACTGGACCTATGCGTAGGAATTCACCAACTCCGATATCACTGGCCGATATATATAAAACAACATTCAAGATGCCCGCCAGCCATTACGAGTACCTTGTGATGCCTTTCGGCCTCATCAACGTGCCCTTCACCTTTCAGAGTCTCATGAACCATATTTTCCGGTTGCGTGGAAGTTCCTACTCGTCTTCTTCGATGATATTTTAGTCTATAGTCGTAGCTGGGGGGAACACTTGCACCATCTCGCCAAGGTATTCTCCATTCATAGACAGCAACAACTTAACTCAAAGCCTCCAAATGCATTTTCGGCGCCACCACCATCAAGTACTTGCATCGATCCGAAGAAATCCGTGTTGTCGCAGAGTGGTTGGTCTCCTCATCCTAGAAAGAACTACGGAGTTTTCTCGATCTAGCTAATTACTAAAGGAGATTCATTAAAGGATATATCATCATCGCAAGGCCATTCACTAACCTTCTTAAGAAGGATGGTTTCTTGTGGTCTGATGAGGCCACCATCGCATTCCAAAACCTCAAGATGCTCTGATATCTTCCCCAGTTTTGGCGCTGCTCGACTTCAACAAACCATTCGTGATCGAGACAGATGCCTCCAACACAGGAATTGGTGTTATCTTAATGCAGGATCATCATCCCATTTACTACATTAGTCCTGCCTTGGGATCCCGCACTCATCCCTCTTATTTACGAGAAGGAACTCCACGCGATCGTTCATGTAGTCCAAACATGCAATACATACCTTGCTCATCGATCTTTTGTCATAAGAACGGATCAGCAAAGTCTAAAGTTCCTTGTGAATCAAAACTTCAGCACACTCTTTCAATACATGTGGCTGTCTAAATTAATGGGTTATACTTTTGAGATTAAGTACAAACAAGGCAAAGTAAACACTGTCGCCGAAGCCTTATCCCGTGTATCCGGTTCACAGCTCCTCCAACTCACACTATTTTAACCACACCAAAGGTTTTCTGACTTACTCCAACTATTATGGCAAACGGATCCAGCCTTGAAGAGAATCGTCACCGAACTGCAATCCAACCAAAGTCACACCCACATTTCTCTTTGGTCAATGGTGAATTGAGACGGAAGGGTAAGTGGTAATGGAAAATAATGTGGCAGTTAAGCTCTACATTTTGAAATGGCTTCACGATTTAGCCACTAGAGGTCACTCGGGTAGAGATGCAATACTCCATCGTATCAAGTCGCTTTCTACGGGTCCAAGATGAATCCCGAGATCAAGAGATATGTCAGAAACTCTAAGACATGCCAGCACAACAAATACGATTTGGCAGCCAAGCTAGGTTACTACAACCGCTGCCCATCTCTCAAGGCGTCTAGAAATCCACCAGCTTGGACTTTATTGGAAGATTATCTCCCTCCCACGATAATCATTGCATTATGGTGGTGGTAGACTGGTTGAGTAAGAATGCCCACTTCATCACCTTGTCTCACCCTTACACCGTGATTGAAGTTTCTCAAACATGGACAATATCTTCAAAATTCATGTTATGCCTAAAGATATCGTAAGCGACATGGATCCTATCTTTCTCAGTGAAGTTTGGAAAAAATTGTCTCGTGTTCATGAAGTTGACCTTAAGTTCTCAACTGCCTACCACCCATCGACGAATGGAAAAACTGAGGTAACAACAAGATTCTCGAGACATATCTCTGTTGCATGATATATGATATTCCTCACACATGGAGCAAATGGTTACCCCTATCTGAATGGTTGTATAACACGACGTTCTACTCCTCGATCAAGAGTACACCGTTTGAAGTCGTCTACGGTCAACCCCTTCTCCATTTACTATACCTTCCAGGGGAGAGCTCCTCCGCAACTGTCGATAAAAGCTTGTAGAAAAGAAAAAAACTAATCAACTTGCTGAAGTTTCACATCCTTCGCGCTCAAAATCGCATGAAGCAGTCCACGGACTCACACCGTTCTTCACGGGAATTTCAGCTGGGCAATTACGTGTACCTCAAGCTCCAACCATACCGTTAACACACGTTAAAGGGAGAAAGGTAGTACATAAACTCTTTCCGCATTCTATGGCTCCTTTAAAATCATCGATCGCGTTGGCTCGGCCGCATACCAACTCGAATTGTCCTCTTCAGCCGCCATTCATAATGCGTTCTATGTCAGCCAACTAAAACTTTTCCCACACCCGCCTTCCTCCCCACTTTCTCTCCGACAATACTTATCCGACATAGGCGACTCTAAGGAGTCCAAAATAGTGCTGGAAATGAAGATGATCAAACGCCACAACAAGTCCGTGACTAAGGTTCTAGTCAAGTGGAAAAGCGAATTCCCTGAAAACGCCACTTAGGACCTCTATCATGATTTCATCAATAAGTATCCAGCTTTTCATTCTTGAGGACAAGAATGCTCTCATCAGGGGAGTATTGTGAGAGCCATATCACACACCTATCTCTATTCTGTTCTTTCTATTTCGATTTAGTAGTTTAAGTGCTCTTTGGTTTAATTTGGTTTATGTTATTTGGTTTAAATCTGTCACGTTTTGTGGTTTGTGACAACACGACATTAAAAACATTATATGTTTGTTGTAAGGAACCAATCAAAAATCTGGTTCTTTATCTTCTCTCTTCCGCTCCTTTGTTTCTGTTTTTTCCACCATTGTTTCACATCACTTTGAATCCGGTGTTCATCAGAAAAAATTTTCTCTCTTCCTACAGTTACTTTGTAGATCTGCGATTCTCCATCTTTTGAACTCGCGGTGAGTTTCTAGTTCGAATCCATTCATTCAACTTCACGGTTCCAAAATAACGGAAAACATAAATAAATTTTGATAACCAAATCAATTTTTTTTAAACTTTGCTTACACACCATAAGTTTTCCACAAACTGAGATATTACAAATAACCATCTCATGCTTTTTTCAATTAAACAATTTGTACACAAGTGGACTGACTATGCAAATAAGAGCTCTTTTTGTATATTCAAATCAACAGCAAAGCACAGCTATTGCAATTTCCAAGGAAGCAAAAGATTGAAACCATTAGTAAGCAGCTTTGATTACACAGATTAAAGAAAAAAAGCTTCACTACACAGATCTTTAGCTAACAAAACCAACATTGGTAAAACCTAGCTTTGATTGTCATTTTCCCATTGCGGTTGCTCGGATGTCTCATGCATCTGCTTTCTACACTCAGCCGCGACTTCCTTCTGTAATTCCGAGTTAGACATCCGCTCCACTTCCAAAGCTCTCTCAAGCTAATTACCAACAACCAAAAAAACCCGATTCAGTTATCAAAATTTTCCCACTACAAAAGATCAAAAAGGTAATTTCTCAAGATTAAACACCAATTACATTTGCTGCTCGCATGCTCCATTCACTCAAAATTGCCCTCAACCTTTCATTTTCTTCAATATACTGCACAACCACCACACAAAGCAAAACAAATATTGGTTAAGAATCTTGAATTAGTCTAAAGATTTTCCTACGATAATGGTTTTCTGCAAAACCTGATTGTTGGTACTGCTGACACGCTGCACCTCTGAATCTCTCTCTGCTATCAAAGAACGAGCAAGTCTTAGCTCAGACTGAAGCTGATTCATCTGCATGCAAAAAACATTTCACATTGTTAAGATTTTAGAAATTTATATAGTTTTTTGTTTCATCATAGAAATGGAGCTTCAGAATCTTTTAGTGTTACCTCAGCTGAAAGTGTCCTCAGCTCCTGATCTCGAGCAGCTAAAAGATGTGCAAGATCAACCTATCAAACATTGTTACGCAATTATAAATGTACCCAAATAGGAATTAAGCTATTCTGTATTTCGAAAGAAGCCAGAGTCAGACTCAATTCTCACCTGAGGTGTGCTTCCATCATCAGATTGCTCATATTTGCTTAGTTTCTCTTGCAAACTCAGAATCTTTGAAAGGCATAAATAACAAGAGATTGTTATGTTATAGCAGCTCACGAAACAGCAAATGCAACACGGATCAAAAATGTTTTAAGAAGAGTGTTTCTATCTGTACCTCCTCACTTAGAAAATGGAGGTTTTCGCGCTGATATTGTAACAGAGCCGTTTGTTGATCAGAAAGCCGGCCTTCGTAATACCTTTTCATACCAAACCAGGAACACATTTGCAAAGTTGTGTCTTTGTTGGTTGAAGCAGAAGAAAATTTTCAAACCATATTTGCTAATATTTGCGAAGGACATCCATTACCTCAAACCTTCCATAGAACTTGACGGCTGAAGAGGAGAATATAGTGACTTCAAGACATCTGGCCGGGAATTAACAGAGTTGTATTGGTGCACATAACCTGAAATCACACAGCAGTTATCAATACCTAAAAGCACCAAAAGTACCTTGGTAAAACTATTGGTCTCAAATTGGTGATACTATTTGTTAAGAATTTAGTGCTGCATTAACAAAGAATTCAGCTCAATGTTTTCCCCGTATAAACCGTCTGTAACAATTATCATTCAGTGTTCCGATTTTAGGCTAAATACAGTTAACTTTTACATAAAAAGGTTACATCAAGAGCTCTGTAATATTCTGGCTTATGAAAAACTAGCAAGAGTCACTCACCAATATATAAACTCATGAAGAAGCCAGCACATACTGCTTCAACTAACATGATGATCCTGCAATTCATATCCACATTACAAACATCAAGCCCTAAAATAGTATCCCACCAAACTACCAATAGCTGTCCTTGTTGCATATTTTCTAATTGCTATGGTGGGATTATGGAATATTGTCACAAATATTGGCAGAAAACTTTTAAATGTAAGATTTTTTCAAAAGATGTCTTTTCAAATCGATTCACAACACACAATGCAATATAAATACGTTTCAGCGAACAATGGGCTACTAACCGTTGCAAAGCAGAAGTAGAGAGAATGCGGATTTGGGGCTTCCATACTATGACAAGAAGCATTGCAGCGGTCCCTGGAAATATATTGAAAGTAGTATATAAATCATTATGGCTATAATATGTACTCTCAAAATAATCTCAGGACCAAACTTTTCTACACAGTCAAGAAACGATTTTGGTTAAAGGCTGTGTTTCCACGCAAATCTTAGACATGTCTTCAGATGAACTTAGAATGTTAAAATGTCGGTAAAATTTTCCCATCCCATAACATCTTTGGTTGAATTTAGATTTGGCTATGTTTCAGTTAACATTTGTTTACTCCCAACTGAAAAAAGAAACTTGAAGCCAATCTGCATAAAGTTCATTCTCATAAAAATACAACGGAAAATCAAATGGTTAGACAGATACCATACGCAGCGATTGCAAATGGCAGACGAACAACATGCTTCAACTTCTGACTGAAACTGTAATAACCCTGCAGACAATTCTCATATCCGGAGATCAGTAAAGTCAAAAACATTAGTAAAAGCAACTTACTCCTACTTAAATGTAATCTTTAAAGGAAAGAGAAGCAGTAAACTATGTCTATCACTCAAGCTACCAAGTTTTTGTACCTGGAGACGTATTTTCTGGACTTGAAAAACGAAGTATTGTTGAAACATACCTGTGACAAGACACATAAAAATAAACTTAGGGATATATAGCCAATGAACAATGGATTCATAATCTAACAAGCAAAAATGTAATCCAGGTTGCAACAAATGTAGAAAAAACGTGGATGAGAGGGAGAAAGAGATCAATATTACACTATATGTGTGCATATATACACAGACACATATATTAACTGTTACTATAACAGTCGGTGTGAAAGAGCACAATCACTCACTTGTTCTCCATCGACAACAAAACCAAAAAGAGACATTACAAACAGAGGTTAACAACAAACCAAAACAGAGAAAATTTTCATATAGTCTAAGGCCTGAGCAAGACCTATGTTTTTCTAGGTACTGTAAAAACAAATTTTCATTACTAAAACATACATACCTGTGACAATCAAAAGCCCGACATCGCAGCAGCAGAGTAATGAAGGGGTCAAGTGCTGGACTTGATGAAATATCCAAGGAGCTCCTGCAGCTAAAATAGCATAGCCTGCCTAATGCAAAAGGGCAAAAAACTATCAAAGGCAACACAAATTGCGTCCGCTGTGGCATATGAAATGCCAATAGAAAATCGAGTAACTTGCCAATAGAACCATGTAGAGGTAACTTCCAACAAGGCTTCTAGATTTCCTGTGACCGAATAATGGTGCTTCGTGCAATATGTCAAGGAACCTACAAGAACACGACTAAAATCAATCCATGTCCAAAAACAAAACAAAACTGTATTGTTCAAAATAACACCATGTCCTTGAATTTCTTCAAAGATGTTGATTTGAAGACACTGACGCATTGGTAATGTGTCTAAATTCAGTTAATTTTGGTTCACCACAGATTATAACAGAAAACTAAAAATGGCTCAATGAATGAAGGACGTGTTTTCCTATGCGGAGTAGCAGAACAAAGAGTTAATCGCGAACTCAAATCGAAATCTACCTAAGAAACCTGCAAAATTAATAGAAGAAGAAAGGGGAAGACATACATAGCGTTCTCTTCGTTGGTCATCGGATTGGACGAAGCGCGTCCCTCCGTTGACATCTTCGACCTCAGTTTGTGATTTTTCCGATCAAAGTTTCTGCTTTTTTCTGAGAGGGGAAAGATTAGTTGACACAAACTAAGATGATGTCAACATTGCGACAAAATAAGATGACATAAACTATGAACTCTTGATCGGAAGTCGATTCGTGACAAAGTTGACCGGTTTTTATATTTTTTTTTTCACGGCCGATCCGATAAAGCTACAGAAAACGATCGATTTCACCGTAAACTTCATTTGATTATATTGTATATACATAAAATACCAACATAAATTTTGGTCAAATTTAAATACATTACATAAAGTTATGGGGTTAAAAGCATCAATTAAACGGAATTTGTTATATTGTACCGTTATAATGCTGACTGAACAAACACGTAAACAAAATTAAAAACATTATCGTTTGATGGTTTTGAATAAAAAAACCGTTGTTTTTAGAATTGTGGAAGGGGGGATTAGGGTTTGATGATCGATTGTGAAGAATTAGCCGAGGTGGAGACATTGCGACGTGAGAGAAAATTAGGATTTGGTGGTCGATTTCAAGAATAAGTCGATTCAGAAGTGAGAGAAAAATGATCATGACGTGAGGAGGAAAAACGGTCACATCGTGAGAAGAAGATGGCTGAGAGAAGAGGGATACCAAAGAAGTGTAGATGTGGAGAACGTCCAATGTTGAAAACATCTAGAACTGTGAATAATCCGGGGAGACTATTCTATGAATATCGCTATGCAGAAAAGGTAATGAATTTCTCCATGGTTTTTATTGGTATTTAGATATGAAATTGCTTCCTTCATGATATTGAATTGGATAGAATAACTGTTACAATTTATTTAAATGGGGAGATGAATCAATGTTTGAAGAAATTGAAGATATTAAACTGTAACTTGATGATCTAGTAAGGGAGTCAATCAATTTCGGAAAAGGTTTAAAAGTTTGTGAATAGGAGATCAAAGTTCTTTTACCGGAGAGTTGGAATTATGAAGTTGTGATATGCGATTTTTGAGAAAGAGCTTTACGTAGTTAAGAAGGAGCTACGCGGATTTGCGATAGAAGTAGAAGCTCGCAGGATGGAGCTCTGTAGTTTAGGAATATGTTTATTTGTTGTGTAGTGATGATGATTTGCTATTTGTTTGTGATGTAAGTGTGGCAAACATCGAACATGTGCTGTTATAACAGGTTGCATATTTCTACTTTGAATTTCAAGACATAAATTGATTATTTTTGATATTTTTTTCACCTTCAAAATATCGCTAAAAAGGGTGTTTGTTCACCTTTAAAATGTCGCTAAATTCATGTGATTCTACCTTCAAAATTCATGTGCTTTTATCTTCAAAACTCATGTATTTTTACCTTAAAATTCATGTGCTTTTACTTGCAAGATGTTTTAAAAAGAGGTTGCTAACATCGAAAGTTAATCAAAAGAAAGCTTTACATTGGATGTTTGCCATAAGGTTGCTAAATACATGCATTTTCACAACTATCAAAAGTATAGAAATCTAATGTAGACTCAATCGAAGAGTTGGCTTTGTGGTGGTTGATTCGGTCCCACATCACAATGATCGGATCTATCTTGTGTTCCCCTACCTTTCTTTTGTAGTTTTACAAATCTCAACTCCAACATTGTTATATTTTCTTGTGTTATGCCCAATTCCTCCACATCTTCCACAATGGATGATTGTTCTCTCTCTTGAAACTTTTGTTGGAGAATCATTCGCATTCGTTTTCTTTTTCTTTGGAGACTCATTTCTCTCGTTACGTCTTTTGCGGTGTGGCTTTCTTCCTAAGGGTGTGATGGGGACATCAGGTCGTATGGCCGGTTAGGAGACCATACTGGCCGACCAGGGAGCTTACCCGAGACAGCCGGGCCATTTGGCACGTCTACCGGCCCAAGGGGTACTGCCGGACCTTCGACCAACCGGGCTGGACCGATCAACATTGCCAGCGGAGAGGCCCAAACCTCCAGCCCAACTGGCAGCGACATGGATGACATCGCCGGTCTAATTGGTGACGCCGCCGGCTCAGGAATCAACTTGGCCGGCTCAGAAGACATTCCGGCCAGTACCTCGCACAGTCCAGCCGGTACAGCCGATTCAGCCGAGTACACGAGCATTTCAACATCTACACAAGGAGACTCAGAACAGATAAGCTACCAGCTTCAAGACATGCATCTAGAAGAGGTCTCTACACCAATAGTGCCACCAAGAGCAATGACAAGGATCATATCAAGGGCACTCTTCTACAAATTCACCTTATGGGTCGACAAGCTCATAGAGGATGATCGACAAAGGACATTAGGCCAGAAGTGCAAAGAAGAGTCCAAAGGCTTCACAACAATGCAAGGGACTTCAGAGACTTGGGCTTTAGTGGCAAGAGAGGTCAAGGCCCAAAGATTTCTAACCCTACTCCAAATCGAAGACTAGGAGCAAGGAGCGTGCATGCCACACGGTCGGCCACCTTCCATTTCTTGGCCGTGAGGTAAGAAAGGTAAGTTTTCCAATTGGATATTTGCCTCTTTCTGTTTTGCAGGGTAGGATTTAGATCATTTATATTTTTGAGTCAAAGATATTTTAGGAATAGGTCCTTTTTTGGTTATGCACTTTTGTAAGTTTTCCATTTGTGCACTTTTGTAAGTTTTCCATTTTTTGCTTTGAGTCGGCCCTAGAAGGTCAAGTTGTTGAGCATATTAATAAGGCTCCTTCCAGCATTGTAGTTCGACAACTTTTTTGATAATTAATAAAGATCGAATTTTCTCTCAACAAGTTATTCTCTCAAGAGACTTGTGCGCTTAGAACTTAGTTGAGACCAACCCTCCTAGCTCTAAGTTTGTGATTTATCACGAGGTTCATCACCCCTCGTGTGGTTCACTTCACCCTTCCATCCAATACCAATCAGTAAACCCCTATCCAGAAGCTTAAGGTCGAGTTTCTCACCTAAACTTCTCCAAACAGCCCACGCGCATCCAAGCCTTGAATCGAGGCTTGTATCATTTTTGGTATTATTTTTGGTATCAGAGCTTAAAGCTCCTAAACCAAGTTGTTTCTATCCTTTAACTAGTTTTGTTTTTAGTTCTTGCATTAGTTCAAGTCGCATTCAAGAAAAAACAAAAAAATAACATCAAACTCCAAACCAAGTGCATCTAGCTTCTACGTGTATCACTAGGGCTTAGATTCACTCTTGCATTGCAAATTACGTTTTCCTTTTTTGCTTAAATCATATTTCCATTATTTTTAAGTTAAATTAAAAAGAAAAGAAAAAGAAAATAGGAAAAATACCAAAAGAATTCGACGAAGACAGCTAGCACTAGTTGTTAAGAAAGTTTTCATTTTTTCAAAATCTTCCATTTTTTCGAAATTTTCTTTTTCCCAGTTTTTCCTTTTTGCATTTTTTCGAATTCTTCTATATAAGAAACCCTCCTAATTGATTCTAGGAGCAGAGTAACTTGTTCTATTCTTTGTATTACGCAATGGCAGAAGAAAATAGAGATGCAGCCGAGGCCATGATGACCATGTTCACTACCCTCCAAATGCAACTCGCATCAATCGGCGAGAGGTTGGAGCGCGTGGAGAGACCTGTGAGATTCCAGGCCATAAGGCACGTGAGAGCTGAACAAGACCGTGCTGAGGGTCCTGAGCACCTTAGGACACGGCACGAACAGGAGAAGCCCCAGCCAGATGGAGATGAGGACGCACAACCTCATAACTATCACCCTAGGTCGAGAGGACCTCCACGGCAACCAGAGACAGAAGGTGATGGCTTCGAGCCATATGGTCATCACCAGAGACCAAGGATGCCTCCTAGACATCATGAGGATGGAGATGAACATGCCTACAACCGGGTAACTCATCCTGATGTCAAGTTAACACCTCCTAGTTTTTGCAGGAAAAGTAGACCCCGAAGCCTATCTTGATTGGGAGAGGAGGATGGGCCACATCTTCGATCACTACAACCAACCAGGCTCTAGGAGAGTCTCCATAGCAGTAGCACAACTCACGGACAATGCCCTCATCTGGTGGGATCGTGAGGTGTCTGACCGAAGGAGGAAAAGATTGATGCCCGTATACTCATGGGTCGATATGAAAGACCTCATGAGACAAAGGTTTGTTCCACCTTATTTTCATAGAGATTTGCAACGACGTTTTCGTACTCTTAAGCAGGGTACCAGATCAGTAGAGGAGTACTATGAAGAGTTTGAGAGACTAAGGAACAGGCTGGAGCTTAATGGCGATGAGGAGGCTTGGATGGCACAATTCTTGGATGGACTGCAAGAAAAAATCAGCCGCAAGGTGGAAAGGCAAATCTACAATGACTTCAACGATTTGTTCCACCTATCTGTCCAGGCTGAGCAGCACATCAAACGTAAGAGCCAAGACATCCGCAGCAAGCCTAAGACGCCTTGGGCACCAAGCAACATTTCTAAGCCCGTAGACAAAGGCAAAAGCATAGAGATCGAGTCACGGTTCAAGAGCAAGCCTCCTGAGCCTACCTGATGAGGACATCAGGTCGTACATCCAGCCAGGAGACCAGACTGGCCGACCAGGAAGCTTGCCCGAGACAGCAGGACCATCTGGCACGTCTGCCGGACCAAGCAGTACCGCCGGACCCTCGACCTATAGGACCAGACCGGTCAGCATCGCCAGCGGAGAGGCCCAAGCTTCCGGCACACTTGGTGGGGAGGTGGATGACACCGCCGGTACCTCTGGTGATGCCGCCAACTCCGGGATCAACTTGGCCGGTCCTGAAGGCATCCCGGCCAGTACCGCGCACGACCCAGCCGATCCAGCCGAGTACATGCGCATTTCCACTTCCACACAAGAGGACTCGGACCAAATGAGCTACCAGCTCCAGGACATGCACCTAGAAGAAGTATCTACACCAATGGTACCTCAAGGAGCAATGACAAGAAGCAGATCAAGGGCACTCTTCCACAAATTCAGCTTATCGGTCGACAAGCTCCTAGAGGAAGATCAGCTAAGGACAATGGGCCAGAAGAGCAAAGTAGAGTCCAAAGGCTTCTCAACAACACAAGGAACATCAGAGACTTGGGCTTTAGTGGCAAGAGAGGTCAGAGCCCAAAGATTTTTAACCCTACTCCAAGTCGAAGACTAGGAGCAAGGCGCGTGCATGCCACAAGCACGGCCACCTTCCATTTCTTGGCCGTGAGGTAAGTTTCAATTCGAATATATGCCTCTTTCTGTTTTGCAGGGTAGGATCTAGATGCTTTACATTTGTGAGTCAAGAACATTTTAGGAATAGGTCCTTTTTCGGTTATACACTTTTGTATCTTTTCTTTTTGTGCACTTTTGTAAACTTTCCTTTTCTTTGTTTGAGTCGACCCTAGAAGGTCAAGCTGTCGAGCATATTAATAAGGCTCCTTCCAGCATTGTAGTTCGACAACCTTTTTGATATTAATAAAGATCGAATTTTCTTTCAACAAGTTATTCTCTCAAGAGACTTGTGCGCTTAGAACCTAGTTGAAACCAGCCCTCCTAGCTCTAAGTTTGTGATTTATCACGAGGTTCATCACCTCTCGTGTGCTTCACTTCACCCTTCCATCTTTTACCAACCAGAAAACCCCCATCCAGAAGCCTAAGGTTGAGTTTCTCACCTAATCTTTTACAAATAGCCCACGCGCATACATCCTTGAATCAAGGCTTGTATCATTTTGGTATCAGAGCTTAAAGCTCCTAAACCTGGTTGTTTCTATCCTTTTGCTTGTTTTGTTTCGTGTTCTTGCATTAGTTTAAGTCGCATTCAAGAAAAATCAAAAAAATAACATCAAACTCCAAACCGAGTGAATCTAGCCTCCTACGTGTATCACTAGGGTTTAGATTCACTTTTGCATTGCCATTCACGTTTTCCTTTTTGTTTAATTCATATTTCCATTAATTTTAAGTTAAATTAAAAAGAAAACAATAAGAAAAGAAAAGAAAATAGGAAAATACCCAAAAGATTTCGAATTGGACAGCTAGCACAAGCTGTCTAGGAAGTTTCCTTTTTCCTTTTATTCGAATTTCCTTTCCTTAGGATTTTTCCTTTTTGCAATTTTTCGAACCCCTTATAAAAAGAAAACCCTCCTAACAATTTAGGAGCATCCTAACTTGTCTTCTTTCTTTGTAGCACACCATGGGAGAAGAAAATAGAGAAGCAACCGAAGCCATGATGGCCATGTTCACCACACTCCAAACACAACTCGCATCCATAGGCGAGAGGTTGGAGCGCGTGGAAAGACCGGTGAGATTCCAGGCCATAAGGCACGTGAGAGCTGAGCAAGACCGTCCTGAGGGTCCTGAGCACCTTAGGACACGGCACGAACAGGAGGAACCCCAGCCATATGGGGATGAGGACACACAACCTCATAACTATCACCATAGGCCGAGAGGACCTCCACGGCAACCAGAGGCAGAAGATGATGGCTTTGAGCCATATGGTCTTCACCAAAGACCAAGAATGCCTCCTAGACATCATGAGGATGGGGATGAGCGCACCTACAACCGGGTAATTCATCCTGATGTTAAACTAACTCCTCCAAGTTTTGCAGGAAAAGTAGACCCCGAGGCTTACCTAGATTGGGAGAGGAGAATGGATCATATCTTTGATCACTACAACCAAGCAGGACCTAGGAGAGTCTCAATGGCAGTAGCACAACTCACGGACAATGCCCTCATCTGGTGGGATCGTGAGGTATCTGACAGAAGGAGGAAGAGAATGAGACCCGTAGACTCATGGGTCGACATGAAAGACCTCATGCGACAAAGGTTTGTTCCATCTTACTTTCATAGAGATTTGCAACATCGTTTTTGTACTCTTAAGCAGGGTACCAGATCAGTAGAGGAGTACTATGAAGAGTTCGAGAAGCTAAGGAACAGATTGGAGCTCAATGATGATGAAGAAGCATTGATGGCACAATTCTTGGATGGACTCCAAGAAAGGATCAGCTGCAAGGTGGAAAGACAAATCTACAATGACTTCAAGGACTTGTTCCACCTATCTGTGCAAGCTGAGCAGCACATCAAACGTAAGAGCCAAGACATCCGCAGCAAGCCTAAGACACCTTGGGCACCAAGCAACATGCCCAAGACCGTAGACAAAGGCAAGAGCATAGAGATCGAGTCAAGGTTCAAGAGCAAGCTTCCTGAACCCACCCGTGACTAGAGAGAGCCTGGTAAGTCTTCTAACCCTCCAAGATCATGTGACATAACTTGTTTCAAGTGTAGGGGACGTGGAAACATCTCAAGGGAGTGCCCAAACAACCGAGTCATGCTGATTACGGAGGCAGGAGAGTATGAGTCCCAAGATGAAGAGGACTATGAACCAGAAGGAGAGTACGGTGACATTGAGTACCGTGATGTGGGGGAAGTGCTGGTCACTAGACGTATCCTCAGTGCAATGGTGGATCCTTCAGAGACCATCCAAAGGGAGAACATCTTCCACAGCCGTTGCACCATCAAGGGCAAGGTATATAACCTCATCATAGATGATGGTTCTTGCACTAACGTTGCTAGTGCATATATGGTTGATAAGCTAGGCCTAGAGAAGACAAGGCATCCTCGACCATATAGACTGAGATGGCTCAATGACAAAGTGGAGCTCAAGATCCATGAGCAAGTCACTGTGCCATTCAGTGTGGGCAAGTACCAAGACCAGGTCGTGTGCGACGTGGTGCCCATGCAAGTTGGTCATCTTCTGCTAGGAAGACCATGGCAGTTTGACAAAGAGACCAGGCATGATGGCAGAACCAATCTCTACACCTTCGTGCATGACAAGAGAAAGGTCAGCCTAGCTCCTCTTACACCTGCTCAGGTACACGAGCTACAACTCCAAATGAGTAAGGAAAAGAAACTTATCAAGTCTAATTTTCTTATTCAACCAAGCCATGTCTGGAGAGCTTTAGCCTCGAAGGATTTAATGTTACTAATGGTCTTCAAAGAAGTTTTGAGTGTCGAACAGGGACAGGTAGAGCTACCTCCTGAAGTAGCAACTCTCCTTAACAAATTCCAGGATGTTTTTCCAGAGGAGATACCAGCAGGCTTGCCTCGTTTACGTGGCATAGAACACAAGATTGATCTAGTGCTCGGAGCAGCCCGGCCCAACCGGCCAGCCTACCGGATGACTCTAGAGGAGTCCAAGGAGCTTGAGAAGCAAGTCAAGGAGCTCCTGGAGAAAGGATATGTTCGAGAGAGCCTCAGTCCATGTGCCGTACCAGTGCTACTAGTGCCCAAGAAGGATGGGACTTGGTGCATGTGCGTGGACTGCCGAGCAATCAACAACATCACAGTCAAGTACAAGCATCCAATACCACGACTGGATGACATGCTAGATGAGCTGAGTGGAGCCACGGTCTTCTCCAAGATAGACCTCAAAAGTGGATACCACCATGTAAGAATGAAGGAAGGTGATGAGTGGAAGACTGCTTTCAAGACAAAGCAAGGGCTCTACGAGTGGACAGTCATGCCATTTGGCTTGACTAATGCCCCAAGCACCTTCATGCGCCTTATGAACCAAGTTCTTAGGGCGTACAACAGTAAGTTTGTGGTAGTTTACTTTGATGATATACTAGTTTATAGTAAGTGCCTACAGGAACACCTCACACATCTTGAGATGGTACTTAAAACCCTTCGACAAGAAGAGCTTTATGCCAATCTCAAGAAGTGCACCTTTTGTATTGATAAGCTTGTCTTTTTAGGTTTTGTTGTAAGTTCACAGGGCCTACAGGTTGATGAAGAGAAGATTCGAGCCATACAAGAATGGCCAACACCAGGAAACATCAGCCAAGTAAGGAGCTTCCACGGATTGGCCAGCTTCTATAGGAGATTTGTGCCTAACTTCAGCAGTATTGCCTCACCACTGAAGGCAGTAGTGAAGAAGAACGTGGGATTCAGCTGGGGAGAACCTCAGGAGAAGACATTCAAGGCCTTGAAGGACAGCCTTACACATGCACCAGTGCTAGTCCTCCCCGACTTCAACAAGACGTTTGAAGTGGAGTGTGATGCCTCTGGAATAGGCATAGGAGCAGTGCTAACCCAAGGAGGGAGACCAGTGGCATACTTCAGTGAGAAGCTAGGTGGTGCCTCACTGAACTACCCCACTTATGACAAGGAGCTTTATGCCCTTGTCCGAGCATTGGAGACTTGGCAGCATTACTTGCTGTCCAAGGAATTTGTGATCCACACTGATCACAAGACTCTCAAACACCTCAGAGGGCAAACCAATCTTAAGAGGAGACATGCCAGGTGGATGGAGTTCAGAGAGACCTTCTCGTACATCATCAAGTACAAGAAGGGCAAAGATAATGTGGTAGCCGATGCACTATCGAGGAGGTTTGCCTTGATATCGACCATGGAGGCAAAGGTCCTAGGGTTCGAGCACATCAAGGACCTATACAAGGATTATCCTGACTTTTCTGAGAGCTACAAGGAGTGTGGCATAGGGAGTCATGGCAAGTTCTACATCCATGAGGGGTTTTTATTTCGAGAAAGAAGGTTGTGCATACCACAAGGATCATTAAGGGAGCTTATCATCCGAGAAGCTCATGGAGGAGGACTCATGGGCCACTTTGGTGTTGACAAGACTCTAGCAGTGGTCAAGGAGCCCTTCTACTGGCCACACATCAAGAGGACAGTAGAAGCTCATTGTGCAAGATGCATCACTTGCAAGAAGGCAAAGTCCTGAGTGCAACCTCACGGGTTGTATCTCCCACTGCCCATACCCACACATCCATGGGTGGACATCTCAATGGACTTTGTTCTAGGTCTGCCCAAGATCAACCACAAAGATGCAATCTTTGTAGTGGTGGACAGATTCTCCAAGATGGCACACTTCATTCCATGTGCCAATGTCAATGATGCCACACAAACAGCTGAGTTGTTCTTCAGGGAGATAGTACGGCTTCATGGAGTGCCAAGGACAATCGTATCAGACAGGGACACCAAGTTCCTCAGCCATTTCTGGAGGACCCTTTGGAGAAAGCTAGGCACGAAGCTACTCTTCTCTACCACCTGCCATCCTCAAACCGATGGCCAAACTGAAGTTGTCAACAGGACACTATCAACTCTTCTCAGAACTACACTAGGGAAGAACCTAAAGACTTGGATGGAGTGCCTGCCATTCATAGATTTCGCTTACAACCGAGCCGTGCACTCAGCAACCAAGAAGACACCATTTGAAGTGGTATACGGCTTCAACCCTCTCACCCCATTGGAGCAAACACCACTACCACCAGCTGAGATGACCAACCTCAACGGAGCATCCAAGGCAGAGTTCATAAGGAGATTACACCAAAAGGTAGCAGAAAACTTGGAGAAGAGGACCTGACAATACGTGACTCATGCCAACAAGGGAAGAAAAGAGGTGATCTTTCAACCAGGCGATTGGGTGTGGCTACACCTACGGCAGGAGAGGTTCCCAAACCTAAAGAGTTCCAAGCTAGCACCAAGAGGAGATGGACCATTCAGAGTGCTCGAAAGGATCAACAACAACGCCTACCGGATCGAGCTGCCAGGTGAGTTTAATGTGTCCAATACGTTCAATGTTTCTAACTTAGCCCCTTTCCATGCAGATGAACCAGTTTTGAGGACAAAACCTACTGAAGAGGGAGAGAATGATGAGGACATCAGGTCGTACATCCAGCCAGGAGACCAGACTGGCCAACCAGGAAGCTTGCCCGAGACAGCAGGACCATCTGGCACATCTGCCGGACCAGGCAGTACCGCCGGACCCTCGACCTATAGGACCAGACCGGTCAGCATCGCCGGCGGAGAGGCCCAAGCTTCCGGCACACTTGGTGGGGACGTGGATGACACCGCCGGTCCCTCTGGTGATGCCGCCAACTCCGGGATCAACTTGGCCGGTCCTGAAGGCATCCCGGCCAGTACCGCGCACAACCCAGCCGGTACAGCCGATCCAGCCGAGTACACGCGCATTTCCAGTTCTACACAAGAGGACTCGGACCAAATGAGCTACCAGCTCTAGGACATGCACCTAGAAGAAGTATCTACACCAGTGGTACCTCAAGGACCAATGACAAGAAGCAGATCAAGGGCACTCTTCCACAAATTCAGCTTATCGGTCGACAAGCTCCTAGAGGAAGATCAGCTAAGGACAATGGGCCAGAAGAGCAAAGTAGAGTCCAAAGGCTTCTCAACAACACAAGGAACATCAGAGACTTGGGCTTTAGTGGCAAGAGAGGTCAGAGCCCAAAGATTTTTAACCCTACTCCAAGTCGAAGACTAGGAGCAAGGCGCGTGCATGCCACAAGGATGGCCACCTTCCATTTCTTGGCCGTGAGGTAAGTTAAGGTAAGTTTCAATTCGAATATATGCCTCTTTCTGTTTTGCAGGGTAGGATCTAGATGCTTTACATTTTTGAGTCAAGAAAGTTTTAGGAATAGGTCCTTTTTCGGTTATACACTTTTGTATCTTTTCTTTCTGTGCACTTTTGTAAACTTTCCTTTTCTTTGTTTGAGTCGATCCTAGAAGGTCAAGCTGTCGAGCATATTAATAAGGCTCCTTCCAGCATTGTAGTTCGACAACCTTTTTGATATTAATAAAGATCGAATTTTCTTTCAACAAGTTATTCTCTCAAGAGACTTGTGCGCTTAGAACATAGTTGAGACCATCCCTCCTAGCTCTAAGTTTGTGATTTATCACGAGGTTCATCACCCCTCGTGTGGTTCACTTCACCCTTCCATCTTTTACCAACCAGAAAACCCCCATCCAGAAGCCTAAGGTTGAGTTTCTCACCTAATCTTCTACAAACAGCCCATGCGCATACATCCTTGAATCAAGGCTTGTATCACTACCCGTGACCAGAAAGAGCCTAGTAAGTCCTCTAACCCTCAAAAATCACATGACATCACTTGTTTCAAGTGTAGGGGTCGAGGACACATCTCAAGGGAATGCCCAAACAACCGGGTCATGTTGATTACGGAAGTTGGAGAGTATGAATCTCAAGATGAAGAGGACTATGAAGCAGAAGGAGAATACAGTGACATTGAGTACCATGATGTGGGGGAAGTGCTGGTCACTAGACGCATTCTCAGTGCAATGGTGGATCTCTCAGAGACCATCCAGAGGGAGAACATCTTCTATAGCTGTTGCACCATCAAGGGCAAGGTATGTAACCTCATCATAGATGATGGTTCTTGCACTAACGTTGCTAGTGCGTACATGGTTGATAAGCTAGGTCTAGAGAAAACAAGGCATCCTCGACCATATAGACTGAGATGGCTCGATGACAAAGTGGAGCTTAAGATCCATGAGCAATTCACTGTGCCATTCAGTGTGGGCAAGTACCAAGATCAAGTGGTGTGCCACGTGGTGCCAATGCAGGCTGGCCATCTTCTGCTAGGAAGGCCATGATAGTTTGACAAGGAGACCAGGCATGATGGCCGAACCAATCTCTACACTTTCATGCATGACAAGAGAAAGGTTAGCCTAGCTCCTCTCACACCTGCCCAGGTACATGAGCTTCAACAACAAATGAGTAAGGAAAAGAAGCTCATTAAATCTAATTTTCTTATTCAACCAAGTCATGTCCGGAGAGCTTTAGCCTTGAAGGATCTAATGCTACTAATGGTTTTCAAAGAAGTGTTGAATGTAGAGAAAGAACAGGTAGAGCTACCTCCTGAAGTAGTAGCTCTCCTCAACAAGTTCCAGGATGTGTTCCCGGAAGAGATACCAGCAGGCTTACCTCCCCTATGAGGCATAGAGCACCAGATCGACCTCGTGCCCGGAGCAGCTCTGCCAAACCGGCCAGCCTACCGGATGAGTCTAGAGGAGTATAAGGAGCTTGAGAAGCAAGTGAATGAGCTCCTGGAGAAAGGCTATGTTCGAGAGAGCTTTAGTCCATGTGCCGTACCAGTGTTGCTAGTGCCCAAGAAGGATGGGACTTGGCGAATGTGCGTGGACTGCCGAGCGATCAACAACATCACAGTCAAGTACCAGCATCCGATACCACGGCTAGATGACATGCTAGATAAGCTGAGTGGAGCCACGGTCTTCTCCAAGATAGACCTCAAGAGTGGATACCACCAAGTCAGGATGAAGGAAGGTGATGAGTAGAAGACTGCTTTCAAGACAAAGCAGGAGCTCTATGAATGGACAGTCATGCCATTCGGCTTGACTAATGCCCCAAGCACCTTCATGCGCCTTATGAACCAAGTTCTTAGGGCGTACATCAGTAAGTTCATTGTAGTTTATTTCGATGACATTTTAGTTTACAGTAAATTCTTAAGGGATCACCTCACACATCTTCAGTTGGTGCTTAAAACCCTTCGACAAGAAGAGATTTATGCCAACCTCAAGAAGTGTATCTTTTGTACTGATAAACTTGTCTTCTTAGGTTTTGTTGTAAGTTCACAGGACTTACAGGTTGATGAAGAGAAGATTCGAGCCATACAAGAATGGCCAACACCAAGTAACATCAGCCAAGTAAGGAGTTTCCACGGTCTGGCTAGCTTCTACAGGAGATTCGTGCCCAACTTCAGCAGCATTGCCTCACCATTGACGGCAGTAGTAAAAAAGAACGTGGGATTTAGCTGGGGAGAAGCTCAGGAGAAGGCATTCCAGGCCTTGAAGGACAGCCTTACACATGCACCAGTGCTAGTCTTGCCCGACTTCAACAAGATATTTGAAATGGAGTGTGATGCCTCTGGAATAGGCATAGGAGCGGTGCTAACTCCAGGAGGAAGGCCAGTGGCATACTTCAGTGAGAAGTTAGGTGGTAACTCACTGAACTACTCCACTTATGGCAAGGAGCTTTATGCCCTAGTACGAGCATTGGAGACTTGGCAGCATTACTTGCTTTCCAAGGAGTTTATGATCCACACTAATCACAAAACTCTCAAACACCTTAGAGGGCAAACCAATCTCAAGAGGAGGCATGCCAGGTGGATGGAGTTCATAGAGACCATCCCGTACGTCATCAAGTACAAGAAGGGCAAAGACAATATGGTAGCCGATGCACTATCAAGGAGGTTTGCCTTGATATCCACCATGGAGGCAAAGGTCTTAGGGTTCGAGCACATCAAGGACCTATATAAGGATGATCCTAACCTTGTTGAGAGCTACAAGGAGTGTGCCACAGGAAGCCATGGCAAGTTCTACCTCCATGAGGGGTTCTTGTTCCGAGAGAGAAGGATGTGCATATCACAAGGGTCGTTACGAGAGCTTATCATCCGAGAAGCTCATGGAGGAGGACTCATGGGCCACTTTGGTGTCGACAAGACCCTAGCAGTGGTCAAAGAGCACTTCTACTGGCCACACATCAAAAGGTCAGTAGAAGCCCATTGTGCAAGGTGCATCACTTGCAAAAAGGCGAAGTCCCGAGTGCACTCTCACAGGTTGTATCTCCCACTGCCCATACCCACACATCCATAGATGGGCATCTCATTGGTCTTCGTTATAGGTCTGCCCAAGATCATAGTGGTGGACAGATTCTTCAAGATGACACACTTCGTTATGTGTGCCAATGTTAATGATGCCACGCAAACAGCCGAGCTGTTCTTCAGGGAGATAGTACGGCTTCACAGAGTGCCAAGGACCATCGTGTCAGACAGAGACACCAAATTCCTCAGCCACTTCTGGAGGACCCTCTGGAGGGAGCTAGGCACGAAGTTGCTTTTCTCTACCACCTGCCATCCTCAAACCGATGGCCAAACTGAAGTAGTCAACCCGACATTGTCGACTCTTCTCAGGACTACATTAGGGAAGAATCTCAAGACTTGGGTGGAGTGCCTGCCATTCATAGAGTTCGCATACAACCGAGCCGTGCACTCAGCAACCAAGAAGACCCCTTTTGAACTAGTCTACGGCTTCAACCCTCCCACACCATTGGAGCAAACGCCACTGCCACCAGCCGAGATGACCAACCTCAACGGAGCATTCAAGGCGGAGTTCATAAGGAAGTTACACCATAAGGTAGCAGAGAACTTGGAGAAGAGGACCGGGCAGTACGTGACTCATGCCAACAAGGGAAGAAAGGAGGTGATTTTTCAACCAGGCGATTGGGTGTGGCTACACCTACGGCAGGAGAGGTTCCCCAACATAAGGAGTTCCAAGTTAGCACCAAGTGGAGATGGACCATTCAGAGTGCTGGAGAGGATCAACAACAACGCCTACCGGATCGAGCTTCCAAGTGAGTTTAATGTGTCCAACACATTCAACGTAACTGACTTAGCCCCTTTCCATGTAGGTGAACCAGTTTTGAGGTCAAAACCTACTAAAGAGGGAGGGGATGATGGGGACATCAGGTCGTATGGCCGGCCAGGAGACCAGACTGGCCGACCAAGGAGCTTGCCTGAGACAGTCGGGCCATTTGGCACGTCTGCCGACCCAAGCAGTACCGTTGGACCTTCGACCAACCGGGCCGGACCGATCAACGTTGCCGGCGGAGAGGCCCAAACCTCCAGCCCAACTGGCGGCGACGTGGATGATACCGCCGGTCCAATTGGTGACGCCACCGGCTCAGGAATCAACTTGGCCGGCTTAGAAGACATTCCAGCCAGTACCTCGCACAGTCCAGCTGGTACAGCCGATCCAGCTGAGTACACGGGCATTTCAACATCTACACAAGGAGACTCGGACCAGATAAGCTACCAGCTTCAGGACATGCATCTAGAGGAAGTCTCTACACCAGTGGTGCCACCAGGATCAATGACAAGGAGCAGATCAAGGGCACTCTTCTACAAATTCAGCTTATGGGTCGACAAGCTCATAGAGGATGATCGACAAAGGACATTGGGCCAGAAGTGCAAAGAAGAGTCCAAAGGTTTCACAACAATGCAAGGGACTTCAGAGACTTGGGCTTTAGTGGCAGGAGAGGTCAGGGCCCAAAGATTCCTAACCCTACTCCAAATCGAAGACTAGGAGCAAGGAGCGTGCATGCCACAAGGTCGGCCACCTTCCATTTCTTGGCCGTGAGGTAAGAAAGGTAAGTTTTCAAATTGGATATTTACCTCTTTCTATTTTGCAGGGTAGGATTTAGATCATTTACATTTTTGAGTCAAGATATTTTAGGAATAAGTCCTTTTTCGGTTATGCACTTTTGTATGTTTTCTAGTTGTGCACTTTTGTGAGTTTTCTATTTTTTGCTTTGAGTCGACCCTAGAAGGTCAAGCTATCGAGCATATTAATAAAGCTCCTTCCAGCATTGTAGTTCGACAATCTTTTTGATAATTAATAAAGATCGAATTTTCTCTCAACAAGTTATTCTCTCAAGAGACTTGTGCGCTTAGAACCTAGTTGAGACCAGCCCTCCTAGCTCTAAATTTGTGATTTATCACGAGGTTCATCACCCCTCGTCTGGTTCACTTCACCCCTCCATCCAATACCAATCAGAAAACCCCTATCCAGAAGCTTAAGGTCGAGTTTCTCACCTAAACTTCTCCAAACAGCCCACGTGTATTCAAGCCTTGAATCGAGGCTTGTATCAGGGTGTCTCTCCGTGGGGGGCCAGATCTCACCTTCACCCGACTGTTTCCAAAAATTCAGACTACGCACGGGTAATATTGGATCACTATACTCCTTCCTCCCCTTGAAGTGAGATACCACTCGGATATATAATCCTCTTGCGTGAGCTTTCTATTCGAAATTACCTTTAGAGCATGACGGCAAGGCATCCTGGACTTATCCTATCGCCTACACGTGCAAGAATGCTTGTCCATGTAAACTTTGAAAGCTGAATTCTTCTCTTTAACTTCATAAACACCAAAACCAGCTGGAAATGCCTTACAATAATTGATATTTTTCTGCTCCACTTCAATCTTCATAACCGCGTTTGGAGTAAACTTGCCTCGGTGTTTCATTGTTTTAATCTTTCTTGCTTCAGTCCGTATAGCTTGTCTGCTTATTGTTTCTTACATCTCCACCAAAGGCATAGATCTTGCCAAGTCAATCAAATGGTTGAATGATTATGAAATGTTGTTACTTACGTCATCACAACAGGCTGTGGATTTAAAGAAAGCTAGACTACAGTTTTTTGGAGTTTTCTACATCATCGATTCGTACACATGCATGTCATACTTCTTCACTTCTTCCACCCTTTTTTCATATTATGCCATGTTGTAACTTTTAGAAACCCTCCATAATAGCCTTTTCATGCCAGCTTCGTGTGGATGCTTCTTCTTCAAATTCTCATAAATGTGTATAGCACACATTCGATGCTCAACATCGGGCACAAATTGTGCTAAAACATTCAATAAACTCTGCAATTTCAAGACTAAAACCGTAAATAACCAGCATTTATTCGAATAAACTAACAAACAGTTTAATTCAATAACAAACAGTTTGCATCCTCTAAATAAACTAACAAACAATTTAATTCAATAACAAACAGTTTTAACCAAATTATCTTTTGTCAATCTGAAATAACCGTAAATGCAGCACACTCTCATAGGTTTAAATCAGTTTGCAACCTCTAAACAAACCACTTCCAATTGTCTTCGTTCTCAACATCAACTATATAGCCCATGCAATAAGGAACATTTGGTTATTTGCATCACATCCTACCGCAGCTAGTAGCTAATCCGTTGACGTAGTATTGCATTTAAGAAAACATCCGTCCAAACCAAAAATTGGACGACAATGCGTACACCATGATTTTTTTAATAGCAGCAAAACAGACATAAAATCTTGAGAAGACGTCTACTCCTTCATCGCTTGTGTATGTATCAAGCTCTGCCGTAGATTCCGGGTTTGAACTGAAAATCATACAATTAACATACTTTAATAAAACCAGTAAGCTTTAAAATCAGTAAACCATTGTTAAAATCAATAAGCTTTAATAAAACCAGTAAGCTTTAATAAAACGAGTAAGCTTTTAATAAAATCAGATTCTCTAAACCTTAATAAAATCAATAAGCTTTTAATAAAATCAGATTCTTACTCAAACAATTCAATGTAGTAGTCTGTAAACTTTGAAAATTGTTCATCATGCTCCTCTTGGATCATCGTCAAAGCTCATTTCTTAGCATTTTTGCATTTGTCTATTGAGGCTATCAAACTCCAACACTTCTGAATTTCTTTTTGAATATCCTTTGCCATGAAATTAGGATCATCTCTGATGTCATTCACAAAGAGTCGAGCAATGACTTCTTGGTTAAGTATCTTGCAATACCCACTTTTTATATAACTATGTTGTTTGTTGTACACTTTAACCATCCATTTTTGTAGAAATTTTTCATAAGAGCAATAAATATTCCATAGAAATCTTTCATCACCTTCACTTCCACATTTCAAATCCGATTTGTATTTTTCCCACCTCACGTATCTCACATTCTGTCCTTCTTTTACAACGTAGTCTTGGTATAGCTTGTTTGAAATCTTCTAAGCTATCAAACACTTGTTTTAATTTCAACTCCCCAAACCTGTTTTGTATGTGAATATCCTTCGCCAACATGTTCCTCTTCTTAACTTCCTCATCCCATTTGAAAATCATCAAATTCTTCATCGATAAAGTCAGACACATTTTTTTCAACTCGTTCCGCTTCATTATATCGCAATAAGCCATGTTCTCTCGTGCTTCTTCATCAGTTTCTAACATATTTCCTTCACTCATATAACTGTGAGGTTCTATGGAAATGTCGCCAATGTTAACCCACATTGCAGTTGAGCACATTTTCTTAAAATTCACATCACCATCCACGATTTGTTTTCGTTCATCCTCTTTTTCAAATGGCATCTTATACCACACCTTTTGACCATAGATCCTTATGGGCAACTGATTCATTAGCGCTACAAACAACTCCTTCAGTTTCGTTTCAATGATCCGAACACAACCACCCACATAGTGCAATTCCCAATCTATATATGTGTTCAAACATGCCACCATAGTAGTAGTTGAATGATGTCGAATTCTCTCCTTCATCAATGGATAGTATAACAGACATCTCATTCACTTACGATATGAAAACATTCTTTTAAACATTTCGTCAAACACTTGGTGGAGATATTTAACACTTACTCTACGTTTATGAAATTTGGACACCATTGCCACAACTTATTCACATACAAAAATTCTACGTCAAACAGACATCTATCGGCACCCAAATCTATGAATTTCAGAAACAAATTCGAGTTACCTCGTTCTCGAGACCACACGCGAAAGCTATTCTCCACCAGCAATTATCAACACTCGAAACCACTCGCAGGAGCGATTTTAGAGCAGCAAACCAATTCAAGAAACCTAATTCCCCGATTCACGAACCTCTGATTCACGAATTTGGCAATTTGCAAATTTCCCCTGCGTCCTCGATCATGAAACATAATAAAATGTGGAACCCTAATTCCACGATTTCCCCTAAATAAACACGACATCGTTTCAATTAAGAAGATTAAAACAACGTCATTTTACTCTATTTCTCTTCAATAAAAAAATTGTTGTTTTGACTCCTACCCAGCTGGCATCCTTGTCATCACTATTAACGGTGCAATACACGGTTACTGTTAAAATGGTGGTATCAACCACATTTTTATATTTCGTGTAGGCATTTTAAAATTTACCAAAGTTTATGCTGCTATTAGAATTGTGATATACTTCATGTATATACATCCCATCGAATGAAGTTCATGGTGAAATCGACCATTTTTCCGATAAATTGATAATTAAACTTAATCCAGCAAGAACAAAAATGGAAAAAGCTTAAGTTGTTATAAAATAGAGAGGTTGTTGTTATTTGAGAGAAAGACAAGAGAGAAGTTTATATTATACAAATACATAACATATATATTTATAGTAAAAATTATTGATTTTTGTAAGTCGGTAAACATAAAAAATAATCATTACTTCTTTTGATTTTTTAACACTCCCTCTTGATTATTTATTATTATTGAAGTATTACGTACTAGCTAATTAAAAACCTTATCATGTAAAAACTCAATGAAATAAAAATCACGATGAGGGCAAACGAGTACAGATACGCAATCTTTCCCTCGAAAAGATGGATATGTTTCCCTACGTAAATCTTGCAGATGATGCGTTCCAATATTCTTTAACATTCTCTCTTGATTATTTATTGTTATTGAACTATTACGTAGTCACTCATTAAAAACTTTATCATATAAAAAACCAACGAGATAAAAATCATGATGAGGAAAAATGAGTACAAATACGCAATCTCCCACTCGAAAAGATGGATATGTTTCCCTTCGTAAATCTCGCAGATGATGCATTCCAATATTCTGAACATATTTTCTGAATGTATTGTAAGAAACGCCTTAGTAAAGATATAAGCTACATTATCATTTGAACGGATATATTCGATGTCAAGTTCTTAATTTTTCTCAAGTTCTTTGATATAGGAGAAGAATCTCGGAGGGATATGTTCTGTCCGGTCACTCTTGATATAACCTTATTTGATTTGAATGATACATACACCATTATCTTCGAATACTTTTGTTGGCTCCTTATTGTTGGTTAGTCCACTTGTTCTTTCGATATGTTACATCATATTTCTAAGCCATAAATATTTTCTGCATGTTTCATGAAAAGCAATGATCTCTTCACAGTTTGAAGAAGTGGCGATCAAAGTTTGTTTTTGAGACACTTCCACCAATTGTGAAAACATAACCGGTTTAGGATCGAGATTTATGTGGATCCAATAAATATCCAGCATCTGTAAAACCAACTAGACAAAACTCGAAGTTTCTAGAATAGATCCCAAATCAATCGTGCCTTGGAGATAACAAAAAAAATATGTTTTATTCCATTCCAATGTCTCCGTATAGGTGATGAACTATATCTCGCAAGTAAATTTATAGCAAATGTTATATCTGGTTGAGTATAATTTTCGAGATATATAAGTCCACCGATAGCACTCATATAAGGTACTCCAGAACTGTGTATTTTCACTATCTTCACAAGGTCGAAATAGATCTTTGTTTATATCAAACGATCGATTCACCATTAGAGTACTCAAAGGATTCACTCCATATTAAATCATTTTAATATCCTTTTGTATAGTTTGATTGATGCACAAATATCACATCTTGAAAAAGCTCAATTTGGAGCCCAAGATAAAATTTTGTTTTTCTAAGATCTTGCATTTCAAACTCTTCCTTCATATGGATTCTGGTATCATCAATTTCTTTTTGAGTTCCAACTATATTCAAGTCATCTACATATACAACAATGATCACAAAGCTTGATGGAAATTTCTTTATAAATAGGCAAGGACATATCACATTGCTAATATATCATTTTCAACAAATATTCACTTAAACGATTATACCACATGCGTCTAGATTATTTTAGCCCATCTAATGATCGTTGTAATTTGACCAAATATAGTTATTTGGGTCTTTTAGAGATCTTTGATCCTTTTGGGATCTTGAATCCTTCTCGTTATATCACTATCAAATGTTCTATATAGGTATACAATCACTACATCCATAAGGTACATTTCTAACTTTCTGGACGATGATAAACTTATTAAATATCTAAATGTAATTGCATCTATAACTCGAGATATGTTTTTTCATAATATATTTCCGGCCTTTGAGTAAACAATAAACACACTTGTAGACATTACATCAACAGGAAAAAATACCACATGCCCTCCCCTATCAATCGGTCAAAAATGAGTCCTAAAAGCTTTCTTGTAGTTCTGCTTCTTGCTCTTAAAATTCTGAAAGACTCGATCCTTGTGTCATAAGACGCGTTTTATATCTTGTGATCTCATTTTTCTCATTTCTTTTTCTTTTAAAGACCCATTGAACCCAACTGACACTACATCTTCAGGTGTAATGACCCCTATTTTGTAAAGAGAATAATTCATTTTTCATGGTTATTTACCATTTTAGATAATCAAGTCTTTTATGACACCATGATACGAACATTGGGTTTGCATCATCATTTTCATTTTTCAGTTTCTTTGGATACAAAAAATGAGAAAGTTCTATAAATATCCTCTATTTCATTTTTGACCCATAATTTTATATTTTGGGTATAGTTAATAGAAATCTCATATTGTTATGTATCACGTTCAGCCTTCTGGACGAATTTTCTTCTCGATGTCTTTGAGAACCCGTTTGCATATGTCTTCTGGACATTCTTTTTGATATGGTTCCTCTATATGTTTTTCACAAGTATTTTCGAGATGTTGTTCTTTCTGAGGTTCTTCAGGAACTTTTTCATTTTGTTCTCCCAAATTCTTTTTTTGCGGAGATTTTTATCTTTTAAGCCTATCTGTCTCCCCATCTTTAACTGGATTTTGGGTTCATTTTCTTTACCACCAAACATGTTCTATAGAAATATTAATTCTCGATGGGGCATTCACAGCGGGTATATATAGCATTAAACTTAATTATCTTGTTCTTTGATATTTTTGGAATCAACCAGGAAATCAGCAACATCGAGATATGTGTTTCCATCGTAAGAAGGTCCGGGGTCATCCAAGATGAAGTTGGTTTCATTTTCTTTTTCTTTTTTCTGTAATTCTTGATACAGATTAGCCAAATGTTTTGGTGTACGACAGATATGAGACCAATGTCCTTTCATGCCACAGTTTCATATTTGAATGTTTTGGGGTACAGTAGGTATGCGACCAACTTCATTTTTGTGGACTTTGTTTTTTTTTCCAAATTTGAACGCATTGAGAAGAAAACCTCTTCTTTTTCCTCGTCTATGTCTACCTCTTCATCCTCGACCACAACCACGGCCATGGTCTCGGCTACATCCATATCCTTGCCAATTATTGTAATTGGATGATGCAACATTCACTTGTGAGAAAAGATCTGATCCAGTGGAACGAGATTGATGGTTCATCATCACAAACTCATTATTTTTTTTAGCAACTAGGAGAATTTGCATTAAATCCGAATAACGAGTGTATTCCTTTACTCGATATTGTTGTTGTAGGATTACATTTCCAAGATGAAATGTTTGGAAAGTTTTTTTGCTCAAATCATACTCACTTACTTTTTCTCCACACAATATCATCTTGGATATGATTTCGAACAACGTATAATTGTACTCATCAACACTTTTGTAATCTTGAAATCGGAGATTTAACTATTCATGTTTGACTTTTGGTAAGATCACAAATTTTTGGTAATCAAGCGTATATTTAAGTGATTGCCAAAGATATGTAAGATCTTTTTGTGATATATTCATCTTTTAAACCATTGTGAATGTGGTGGAATAAAAAATATCATGGCTTTTGCCTTTTTCTTATTGGATGTTGTTTCCGATTTATCGATGGTACCAAGAAGCTTTTTTGCTTTTAAATATACTTTTGCAGCTACTACTCATATCATGTAATTTTTTTAGATATATCAAGGACAATAATCTCGAGTTTTGTAAAATTTAAAATTATAACTATATAAATAATATAAAAAATTTGTTAATTTTTTTTAATAAATAATTATGGTCAAATTTTGGATATAGATTTTAATTTTATAAATATGTATGATTAGTTTTAAAAAATTTGGGCATAATGATGACATAATTTAAAATAGTTCTATACCTAAAATTCTGAAATTGGATATAATAACAGATAAATTAACATAGTTTCACAAAGCATAATCTTCCATATGAGTGAAGAGCTAGTGCCTTCCATAATGTTTTTAGGAGGCAGTGCCTTCCAAAGTTTTTTTTAAGAGGCAGAGTTTTCTATAAATTTTTCGTAGGAGCCACAATCTTCCATAGATTTTTTTTTAGGATATATAGACTTCCATAGATTTTTCATAAGAGCCATAGTCTTCTATATATTTTTTATGAGACAAAGCCTACCATAGATTTTTTGGTAGGAAGCACAACTTTTCATGTATTTTGAGGAGCCATTACCTTCCATGTGATATATGCATGTATTAATAAAACAAAAATTTACTTCGTTTCAAAATTTCAAATAGATGATAGAGTTTCGTACTGATAATATATTATAAAATAGATAAATTATTGTTAACTTAGAAAAACAAGAGAGAAGTTCGTATTATATAAATGCATAATAAATATTATTTATAGTAAAATTTACCGGCTTTCTGGTAAATATAAAAAATAATCATTATTTCCTTTGACTTTTTCAACAAAATTGAATTATTCGATCCAAACCGGAATAAACCATCTGAAAAATAAAACCATATTCTGTTGTCTTCACTTCTTAATATCCGAATAACTTAATCTGAATCTAAACCAACCAAAGACATGAAGAGATGGGTGCATGGATTTGCCCTGAAAGTTTCTCATCCTAAACTTTCGTCTGATGAAAGAAATGAAGACTGCCATAATATATTTTTCTGTACGTTTGTTTGAAATATCTTTGGTTTAGAAGTATTGACCACATACATATTTTGGTCGATGTTCTAACGAAGACATTGAAACAAGAGATGGTGCAAAAGACTTCAAGTGGGCTTACGGAATGATACAAGCCTCGATTCAAGGCTTGGATGCGCGTGGGCTGTTTGTAGAAGATTAGGTGAGAAACTCGACCTTAGGCTTCTGGATAGAGGTTTTCTGGTTGGTAAACGATGGAAAGGTGAAATGAACCACACGAGGGGTGATGAACCTCGTGATAAATCACAAACTTAGAGCTAGGAGGGCTGGTCTCAACTAGGTTCTAAGCGCACAAGTCTCTCTTGAGAGAAAGCTCGTAGGGAAAAAGTTCTACTTTATTAATAATCAAAAAGGTTGTCGAACTACAATGCTGGAAAGAGCCTTATTAATATGCTCGACAGCTTGACCTTCTAGGGTCGACACAAATAAAGAAAAAAAGGAAAGTTTACAAAAGTGCACAAAAGGAAAAGATACAAAAGTGCATAACCGAAAAAGGACCTATTCCTAAAATGTTCTTGACTCAAAATGTAAAGCAACTAGATCCTACCCTGCAAAACAGAAAGAGGCATATATTCGAATGTAAACTTACCTTAACTCACCTCACGGCCAAGAAATGGAAGGTGGCCGTCCTTGTGGCATGCACGCGCCTTGCTCCTAGTCTTCGACTTGGAGTAGGGTTACAAATCTCTGGGCCTTGACCTCTCTTGCCACTAAAGCCCAAGTCTCTGATGTCCCTTGTGTTGTTGAGAAGCTATTGGACTCTTCCTTGTATTTTTGGCCCATTGTCCTTAGTCGATCTTCCTCTAGTAGCTTGTTGACCCATAGGCTGAATTTGTGGAAGAGCGCCCTTGATCTGCTTCTTGTCATTGCTCCTTGAGGTACCACTGGTGTTGAGACTTCCTCTAAGTGCATGTCCTGGAGCTGGTAGCTCATTTGGTCCGAGTCCTCTTGTGTAGAAGTGGAAGTGCGTGTGTACTCGGCTGGATCGGCTGTACCGGCTGGATTGTTCGCGGTACTGGCCGGAATGACTTCAGGACCGGCCAAGTTGATCCCGGAGTCGGCGGTGTCATCAGGGGGACCGGCGGTGTCATTCACGTCCCCACCAAGTGTGCCAGAAGCTTGGGCCTCTCCGCCGGCGATGTTGACCGGTCTTGTCCTATAGGTAGAGGGTCCGGCGGTACTGTCTGGTCCGGTAGGCGCGCCAGATGGTCCTGCTATCTCGGGCAAGCTTCCTGGTC
This sequence comes from Pugionium cornutum, assembly GCA_018901935.1. NCBI lineage: Eukaryota > Viridiplantae > Streptophyta > Magnoliopsida > Brassicales > Brassicaceae > Pugionium > Pugionium cornutum. The sequence goes on from CM032160.1 coordinate 12,601,314, forward strand.
GGCCAGTCTGGTCTCCTGGCTGGATGTACGACCTGATGTCCTCATCATTCCCTCCCTCTTCAGTAGGTTTTGTCCTCAAAACTGGTTCATCTGCATGGAAAGGGGCCAAGTCAGTAACATTAAACGTATTGGACACATTAAACTCACCTGGTAGCTCGATCTGGTAGGCGTTGTTGTTGATCCTCTCGAGCACTCTGAATGGTCCATCTCCTCTTGGTGCTAGCTTGGAACTCCTTAGGTTTGGGAACCTCTCCTGCCGTAGGTGTAGCCACACCCAATCGCCTGGTTGAAAGATCACCTCCTTTCTTCCTTTGTTGGCATGAGTCACGTACTGTCCGGTCCTCTTCTCCAAGTTTTTTGCTACCTTCTGGTGTAACCTCCTTATGAACTCTGCTTTGGATGCTCCGTTGAGGTTGGTCATCTTAGCTGGTGGCAGTGGTGTTTGCTCCAATGGGGTGAGAGGGTTGAAACCGTATACCACTTCAAAGGGTCTCTTCTTGGTTGCTGAGTGCACGGCTCGGTTGTAGGCGAACTCAATGAATGGCAGGTACTCCATCCAAGTCTTTAGGTTCTTCCCTAGTGTAGTTCTGAGAAGAGTTGATAGTGTCCTGTTGACAACTTCAGTTTGGCCATCGGTTTGAGGATGACAAGTGGTTGAGAAGAGTAGCTTTGTGCCTAGCTTTCTCCAAAGGGTCCTCCATAAATGGCTGAGGAACTTGGTGTCCCTGTCTGATACGATGGTCCTTGGCACTCCATGAAGCCGTACTATCTCCCTGAAGAACAGCTCAGCTGTTTGTGTGGCATCATTGACATTGGCACATGGGATGAAGTGTGCCATCTTGGAGAATCTGTCCACCACTACAAAGATTGCGTCTTTGTGGTTGATCTTGGGCAGACCTAGAACAAAATCCATCGAGATGTCCACCCATGGATGTGTTGGTATGGGCAGTGGGAGATACAACCCGTGAGGTTGCACTCGGGACTTTGCCTTCTTGCAAGTGATGCATCTTGCACAATGTGCTTCTACTGTCCTCTTTATGTGTGGCCAGTAGAAGTGCTCCTTGACCACTGCTAGAGTCTTATCGACACCAAAGTGGCCCATAAGTCCTCCTCCATGAGCTTCTCAGATGATAAGCTCCCTTAGTGATCCTTGTGGTATGCACAGCTTCTTTCTCGGAACAAGAATCCCTCATGGATGTAGAATTTGCCATGACTCCCTGTGCTACACTCCTTGTAGCTCTCAGCAAGGTCAGGATCATCCTTGTATAGATCCTTGATGTGCTCGAATCCTAGGACCTTTGCCTCCATGGTTGATATCAAGGCAAACCTCCTTGATAGTGCATCGGCTACCACATTGTCTTTGCCCTTCTTGTACTTGATGATGTACGGGAAGGTCTCTATGAACTCCATCCACCTGGCATGTCTCCTCTTGAGATTGGTTTGCCCTCTGAGGTGTTTGAGAGTCTCGTGATCAGTGTGGATCACAAACTCCTTGGACAGCAAGTAATGCTGCCAAGTCTCCAATGCTCGGACAAGGGCATAGAGCTCCTTGTCATAAGTGGGGTAGTTCAGTGAGGCACCACCTAGCTTCTCACTGAAGTATGCCACTGGTCTCCCTCCTTGGGTTAGCACTGCTCCTATGCCTATTCCAGAGGCATCACACTCCACTTCAAACGTCTTGTTGAAGTCGGGAAGGACTAGCACTGGTGCGTGTGTAAGGCTGTCCTTCAAGGCCTTGAATGCCTTCTCCTGAGCTTCTCCCCAGCTGAATCCCACGTTCTTCTTCACTACTGCCGTCAGTGGTGAGGCAATACTGCTGAAGTTGGGCACGAACCTCCTATAGAAGCTGGCCAGTCCGTGGAAGCTCCTTACTTGGCTGATGTTTCCTGGTGTTGGCCATTCTTGTATGGCTCGAATCTTCTCCTCATCAACCTGTAGGCCCTGTGAACTCACAACAAAACCTAAAAAGACAAGCTTATCAGTACAAAAGGTGCACTTCTTGAGATTGGCATAAAGCTCTTCTTGTCGAAGGGTTTTAAGTACCATCTCAAGATGTGTGAGGTGTTCCCGTAGGCACTTACTATAAACCAAAATGTCATCAAAGTAAACTACTACGAACTTACTGATGTACGCCCTAAGAACTTGGTTCATAAGGCGCATGAACGTGCTTGGGGCATTAGTCAAGCCAAATGGCATGACTGTCCACTCGTAGAGCCCTTGCTTTGTCTTGAAAGCAGTCTTCCACTCATCACCTTCCTTCATCCTTACCTGGTGGTATCCACTTTTGAGGTCTATCTTGGAGAAGACCGTGGCTCCACTCAGCTCATCTAGCATGTCATCCAGTCGTGGTATTGAATGCCTATACTTGACTGTGATGTTGTTGATTGCTCGGCAGTCCACGCACATGCGCCAAGTCCCATCCTTCTTGGGCACTAGTAGCACTGGTACAGCACATGGACTGAAGCTCTCTCGAACATATCCTTTCTCCAGGAGTTCCTTGACTTGCTTCTCAAGCTCCTTGGACTCCTCTGGACTCATCCGGTAGGCTGGCCGGTTGGGTAGGGCTGCTCCGGGCACTAGATCAATCTGGTGTTCTATGCCACGTAAAGGAGGCAAGCCTACTGGTATCTCCTCTGGAAATACATCCTGGAATTTGTTGAGGAGAGTTGCTACTTCAGGAGGTAGCTCTACCTGTCCCTGTTCTATACTCAACACTTCCTTCGAGGCTAAAGCTCTCCGGACATGACTTGGTTGAATAAAAAAGTTAGACTTGACAAGTTTCTTTTCCTTACTCATTCGGAGTTGTAGCTCATGTACTTGGGCAGGTGTAAGAGGAGCTAGGCTGACCTTTCTCTTGTCATGCACGAAGGTGTAGAGATTGGTTCTGCCATCATGCCTGGTCTCTTTGTCAAACTGCCATGGTCTTCCTAGCAGAAGATGACCAACTTGCATGGGCACCACGTCGCACACGACCTGGTCTTGGTACTTGCCCACACTGAATGGCACAGTGACTTGCTCATGAATCTTGAGCTCCACTTTGTCATCAAGCCATCTCAGTCTATATGGTCGAGGATGTCGTGTCCTCTCTAGACCTAGCTTATCAACCATATACGCACTAGCAACGTTAGTGCAAGAACCACCATCTATGATGAGGTTACATACCTTTCCCTTGATGGTGCAACGGCTGTGGAAGATGTTCTCCCTTTGGATGGTCTCTGAAGGATCCACCATTGCACTGAGGATACGTCTAGTGACCAGCACTTCCCCCACATCACGGTACTCAATGTCACCGTACTCTCCTTCTGGTTCATAGTCCTCTTCATCTTGGGACTCATACTCTCCTGCCTCCGTAATCAGCATGACTCGGTTGTTTGGGCACTCCCTTGAGATGTGTCCACGTCCCCTACACTTGAAACAAGTTATGTCACATGATCTTGGAGGGTTAGAAGACTTACCAGGCTCTCTCTAGTCACGGGTGGGTTCAGGAAGCTTGCTCTTGAACCTTGACTCGATCTCTATGCTCTTGCCTTTGTCTACGGTCTTGGGCATGTTGCTTGGTGCCCAAGGTGTCTTAGGCTTGCTGCGGATGTCTTGGCTCTTACGTTTGATGTGCTGCTCAGCTTGCACAGATAGGTGGAACAAGTCCTTGAAGTCATTGTAGATTTGTCTTTCCACCTTGCAGCTGATCCTTTCTTGGAGTCCATCCAAGAATTGCGCCATCAATGCTTCTTCATCATCATTGAGCTCCTATCTGTTCCTTAACTTTTCGAACTCTTCATAGTACTCCTCTACTGATCTGGTACCCTGCTTAAGAGTACGAAAACGACGTTGCAAATCCCTATGAAAGTAAGGTGGAACAAACCTTTGTCGCATGAGGTCCTTCATGTCGACCCATGAGTCTACGGGTCTCATTCTCTTCCTCCTTCTGTCAGATACCTCACGATCCCACCAGATGAGGGCATTGTCCGTGAGTTGTGCTACTGCCATTGAGACTCTCCTAGGTCCTGGTTGGTTGTAGTGATCAAAGATATGATCCATTCGCTTCTCCCAATCTAGGTACGCTTTGGAGTCTACTTTTCCTGCAAAACTAGGAGGAGTTAGCTTAACATCAGGATGATTTACCCGGTTGTATGTGTGTTCATCTCCATCCTCATGATGTCTAGGAGGCATTCTTGGTCTCCGGTGAAGACCATATGGCTCAAAGCCATCATCTTCTGCCTCTGGTTGCCGTGGAGGTCCTCTCGGCCTATGGTGATAGTTATGAGGTTGCGTGTCCTCATCTCCATCTGGCTAGGGTTCCTCCTGTTCGTGCCGTGTCCTAAGGTACTCAGGACCCTCAGGACGGTCTTGCTCAGCTCTCACGTGCCTTATGGGCTGGAATCTTACTGGTCTCTCCACGCGCTCCAACCTCTCGCCTATGGATGCGAGTTGTGTTTGGAGTGTGGTGAACATGGCCATCATGGCTTCAGCTGCGTCTCTATTCTCTTCTCTCATGGTGTGCTACAAAGAAAGAAGACAATTAGGGTGCTCCTAAATTATTAGGAGGGTTTTCTTTTTATATGGGGTTGAAAAAATGCAAAAAGGAAAAATCTTAAGGAAAGGAAATTTGACCACAAGAAAAAGGAAACTTCCTAGATAACTTGTGCTAGCTGTCCAATTCGAAATATCTTGGGTATTTTCTTATTCTCTTTTCTTTCCTTTTTCTTTTCTTTTCTTTTTTTTTTAATTTAACTTAAAATTAATGGAAATGTGAATTAAACAAAAAGGAAAACGTGAAAGACAATGCAAAAGTGAATCTAAACCCTAGTGATACACGTAGGAGGCTAGATGCACTCGGTTTGGAGTTTGATGTTGTTTTTTTATTTTTCTTGAATACGACTTAAACTAATGCAAGAACTAGAAATAAGACAAGCAAAAGGATAGAAACAACCTGGTTTAGGAGCTTTAAGCTCTGATACCAAAATGATACAAGCCTTGATTCAAGGATGTATGCGCGTGGGCTGTTTGTAGAAGATTAGGTGAGAAACTCGACCTTAGGCTTCTGGATAGAGGTTTTCTGGTTGGTAAACGATGGAAGGGTGAAGTGAACCACACGAAGGGTGATGAACCTCGTGATAAATCACAAACTTAGAGCTAGGAGGGCTGGTCTCAACTAGGTTCTAAGCGCACAAGTCTCTCTTGAGAGAAAGCTCGTAGGGAAAAAGTTCTACTTTATTAATAATCAAAAGGTTGTCGAACTACAATGCTGGAAGGAGCCTTATTAATATGCTCGACAGCTTGACCTTCTAGGGTCGACACAAATAAAGAAAAAAGGAAAGTTTACAAAAGTGCACAAAAGGAAAAGATACAAAAGTGCATAACCGAAAAAGGACCTATTCCTAAAATGTTCTTGACTCAAAAATGTAAAGCAACTAGATCCTACCCTGCAAAACAGAAAGAGGCATATATTTGAATGTAAACTTACCTTAACTCACCTCGCGGCCAAGAAATGGAAGGTGGCCGTCCTTGTGGCATGCACGCGCCTTGCTCCTAGTCTTCGACTTGGAGTAGGGTTACAAATCTATGGGCCTTGACCTCTCTTGCCACTAAAGCCCAAGTCTCTGATGTCCCTTGTGTTATTGAGAAGCTATTGGACTCTTCCTTGTATTTTTGGCCCATTGTCCTTAGTCGATCTTCCTCTAGTAGCTTGTTGACCCATAGGCTGAATTTGTGGAAGAGCGCCCTTGATCTGCTTCTTGTCATTGCTCCTTGAGGTACCACTGGTGTTGAGACTTCCTCTAAGTGCATGTCCTGGAGCTGGTAGCTCATTTGGTCCGAGTCCTCTTGTATAGAAGTGGAAGTGTGCGTGTACTCGGCTGGATGGCCTGTACCGGCTGGATTGTGCGCGGTACTGGCCGGAATGACTTCAGGACCGGCCAAGTTGATCCCGGAGTCGGCGGTGTCATCAGGGGGACCGGCGGTGTCATTCACGTCCCCACCAAGTGTGCCGGAAGCTTGGGCCTCTCCGCCGGCGATGTTGACCGGTCTGGTCCTATAGGTCGAGGGTCCGGCGGTACTGTCTGGTCCGGCAGGCACGCCAGATGGTCCTACTGTCTCGGGCAAGCTTCCTGGTCGGCCAGTCTGGTCTCCTGGCTGGATGTACGACCTGATGTCCTCATCACGGAATAAAGAAGGTACGGAATAAAGAAGGTATTAGGATGGGTTGAAAGGCCAAGGAAGAATAATAAATGTAACCAAATGGTTGACTAAAAATCGACCAAGCCTCTGCATTTTTCAGAAAAAGTACATTCAGTCTGCAGAAGTACATTCAGTCTGCAGAATGTACAATCTCGACAGAAAGAAGAAAGAAGAGGAAGACGGCTTCTTTCTTTTGATAATGAAGAAAAATGAACAGCACTCCAGACATCAATAATTGCTTATGTATGTATGTCTCATGTTAGTGATATATAGAGATGAGAAGAGAGTTTGTAAGAGAGGGTGAGAAGGTGAACATTATGTGAAAACAGAGGAAGAATTGTAATAAACAAAAGTTTATTCCGAGCAAGGTTTTAGTTGATTTCCGAGTGAGAATTTCGGCGAGACGTAGGGTTCCAAGTTAAAGGAACCCGAACTCGTAAATTCTTGTGTGTTCACAAAGATTTCCATAACTCAAGTTCACTATCAAACTAAACAGAAAGCAGAGAAACAACACTTAAAGGGATATTTTCTTAACAAAAATGGTATCAGAGCTTCAAGCTTAGGCAAATCACGATGCTACAGCAGAAAATGTCAGGAGGGAAGGTTGATATCAACAAGTTTCATGGCGAGGGGGATTATGTTTTGTGGAAAGAAAAACTGTTGGCACATTTGGTGATGTTGGGACTGTTAGATGGGCTAACAGAAGAAGAATAAATCTCAGAAGTTGGTGACTCTACTACAGGTGCAGGGGAAGGAGTTACCACACAGGAAGTTGGACAAGAAAGAGTAAAGGACAAAGCTTTGAGGGAAAAGAAAAGAAAGGCAAGGTCTACAATCATATTGAGTGTAGTTGATAATGTCCTGAGAAAAATCATAAAGGAAAGGTCAGTTTCACAAATGCTTAACATTTTAGATAAACTGTATATGGCCAAATCGTTGCCAAATCGTATCTATTTGAAGCAACGTTTATACAGTTATAAAATGAATGATAGCATGTCCATAGAAGAAAACATGAACGATTTCTCAAAGCTGATTGCAGACTTAGAAAATGTGAAACTTACACTTTTTGAGGAAGATCAAGCAATCATCTTGTTAATGTCCTTGCCAAAGCAGTTTGATCAAGTGAAGGAAACACTTAAGTACTGCAAGAAAACTCTTACTCTAGATGATATTCATGTTGCTATCAGATCAAAGAGTTTAGAACTCGGACCAATTGGAAAACAAACAAAGAATGCTTCAGATGTTCTGTATACGCAGGAAAGAGGAAGAACAGTTGACAAGAAGTCGAAATACTTTGACAAAAACAAAGAAAAGGCAAGATCAAAGTCACGAGGTGGAATGAAAACATGTTAGATCTGTGGAAAGTAAGGACACTATAAGAAACAGTGTCAAGTATGGAGAGACATAAACAAATCCAGGGATTACATTTAAGAGAAAGGAGAACCATCAAACGTAAATGCCACAATGACAAATGCTACAACATTGGTTACATCAGATGTGTTGCTCAGCACAGGAGAAAGAGAAACTGACTCATGGATCTTAGATACTGGTTGTTCTTTTCACATGATATACAAGAAAGATTGGCTGTTAGATTACACAGAAACAATCACATGAAAGGTAGTCATGGGAAACGCAACAACGTTTGTAGTGAAAGGCAGTGGAAATGTGAGGATACTGAATGAAGATGGAACAACCATCTTGGTGATACAAGTCAGGTATATACCAGATATGTCAAGAAATTTGATTTCATTGGGTACACTCGAGGACAAAGGATGTTGGTTTGAGTCGAAAAGTAATGTAATAAGAATCATGAAAGAAGATAAGGCACTGCTTGTAGAAAGAAAAGAGATACAATGTATTATCTAGAAGGATCAACACATATTGGTGAACTCAATGTGGCAAACAATCTGCAAAATAAGACTATGTTATGGCATAGCAGAATGGATCACATAGGGACAAAAGGTTTGGAGATGCTGGTAAGGAAAGGTCACATAGATGGAGCAAAAGTCAAAGAGGCACTATTTTGTGAAGACTGTGTCTATGGAAAGACACACCGAGTTACTGAAAAACACATCACAAAAGAAAGAATGGATTATATACACTCTGACCTGTGGGACTCCCCTTTAGTACCATTGTCACTAGGTAAGTGTCAATATTTCATTACTTTTATAGATGATTTCACTTGAAAAACATGGATTTACTTCATCAAAACTAAAGATGAGGCATTTAGGATGTTTACAGAATGGTTAGTTATGTGTGAAAACCAGCAGGAAAGGGTATAATGGTTTTAAGGACTGATAATGGTCTTGAATTCTGTAATCAAAAATTCAACACATACTGTAGAAAGAAAGGCATTATCAGGTATAGAACATGTGCATATTCTCCTCAACAAACTGGAGTGGTAGAAAGGATGAATAGATCTATCATGAATAAGGTAAGATGTATGTTGAGTGAATCTGGTTTGGAGAATCAATTTTGGACTGAAGCAGCCTTTACTGCAGTCACACTGATCAACAAAAGTCCTAGTTCTGCAATTAACTTGGACATTCCTGATAAGAAATGGACAGGTTTTCCACCATATTATAAGGTATTGAAAAGGTTTGGAGTTGTTGCCTATGTACATGTTGATCAAGGGAAGTTGAAACCTCGAGCCACGAAAGGGATATTTCTTGGTTATCCAATTGGAGTGAAAGGTTTTAAAGTGTGGTTACTAGAAGACAAGAAATGTGTTATTTCTAGGGATGTTGTGTTTCAAGAAGAGATTCTATATAAACACATAGCTGGAGGAGAGACAAGAGCTGAAATTTCACAAGAGAATGGAGAAAGAATCTCCATTGAAGTTGGCAGGTTGAATAACCCAGGTATAGCAGAGGACCAGGCTGAAACACCAGCTCAAGAGGAGGGAGTACAGAGAGCACAAACTGGTTCTGATATGAGTCAAAGAACTGAGGATTTAAAGACAGAGAAAGAAGAAACAGAACTAGAAACATACCAGTTGGCAAGAGACAGAACCAGAAGGCACATAAGACCTCCACAAAGATATCATGATGAGCTTAATGTAGTGGGATATGCACTTGCTACATAGAAATGGAGAAAAAAAATCAAAACCTCAATCTTATGATGAGGTAGTAAAGAGTCCAGAACGAGAAGAAAAGAATGGATAAGAGCAATGGAAGAAGAGATAAGATCATTGCAGAAAAATAACACATGGATCTTAGTGGATAAATCTGCAACAAAAAGGACAACTGGGTGCAAGTGGATATACACCAGAAACTCAGGAATACCAGGAGTAGAACCACCAAGATTCAAAGGTAGATTGGTGACAAAGGGGTATTGTCAAAAGGAAGTAATTGACTATCGAGAAATCTTCTCACCCGTGGTAAAACAAGTTTCAATTCGACTACTATTCTCATTGGTTGTGTGTTTCAACTTGGAACTCGAATAGATGGATGTGAATACAACTTTTCTCCATGGTGATCTTCAAGTATATCCTAATGAATCAGCCTGAGGGATATTTAGAAAAGGGGAAAGAGGAGAAAGTGTGCTATCTGAAGAAGTCTATGTATGAGTTAAAGCAATCTCCCAGAGCGTGGAATCACAGGTTTGATAAGTTGATGGTTGATTCAAGGTACATAAGGAGCAGGTATGACTCGTGAGTGTACTTTAAGAAGCTCAATGATGGATCATATATCTACTTACTTGTTTATGTGGATGACATGCTAATTGCATCCAAGAATAAAGAAGAAATACATATATTAAAGTCACAGTTGAGAGAAACTTTCGAAATGAAAGATTTGGGAGAAGCCAATAAGATATTGGGTATAGAGATTACTCGAAACAGAAAACATGGTATTTTAAAATTGTCTCAGAGAAACTACATTGAGAAAGTTTTAAAAACATTCAGGATGGATGAATGTAAGGCAGTACACACTCCTCTAGGAGCACACTTCAAGCTGAAAATGACAACAGAAGAAACAACAAGGAATGAAGAAGATTTTATGAGAAGTGTTCATTACTCGAATGCAATCGGTAGTATAATGTATCTCATGATTGGAACTAGACCAGACTTGGCACATTCAATTGGAGTAATGAGCAGATTCATGAAGAATCCCTCAAAAGAACATTGGTAGGCTGTAAAATGGATGTTACGATATATTAAAGGCACAAAAGAAGTATGTCTGCAGTTCAGAAAACAAGACAAAGTGGATATATGTGGGTATTGTGACTCCGATTATGGTACTGATCCAGAAAGAAGAAGGTCTATCACAGATGTTGTATTTACTGTGGGAAGCAACACAGTGAGATGGAAGTCATGTCTGCAGAAAGTAGTGGTGTTATCAACTACAGAGACCGAGTATATGGAACTCTCGGATGCGATAAAAAAGGCAGTTTGGCTGAAAGGTTTGATCGAAGAATTAGGATATGAACAAGGCTTAGTTGGCATAATGTGTGATTCACAAAGTGCCATTGCCTTATCCAAGAATTCAGTACACCATGATAGAACAAAATATATTGATGTAAAGTACCATTTCATAAGGGAAAATATTACAGAAGGAGTTGTGGACGTGATCAAGATTTCAACTTCTTGGAATCCAGCTAATGTGTTAACTAAAATGGTACCTATGAGGAAGCTCCAAAAGCCATGGAGCACCTCAAGACCATGCATTAATCAAACTGCAGGAGTACCGAGAACAGGAGGAAATCAAGTGACACTAAAACAGGAAGAAACCTTGAAATATATGCACCAAGAGGGAGTTTATTGAAACAAGAGATGGTGCAAAAGACTTCAAGTGGATTTACCGAATAAAGAAGGTATTAGGATGGGTTGAAAGGCCCAGGAAGAGTTATAAACGTAACCAAATGGTTGACTAAAACTCGACCAAGCCTCTGCATTTTTCAGAAAAAGTATATTCAGTCTGCAGAATGTACAATCTCGACAGAAAGAAGAAAGAAGAGGAAGACGGCTTCTTTCTTCTGATTACGAGGAAGAATGAACAGCACTCCAGACAGCAATAATTACTTATGTCTGTATGTCTCATGTTAGTGATATATAGAGATGAGAAGAGAGTTTGTAAAAGAGGGTGAGAAGGTGAACATTCTGTGAAAACAGAGGAAGAATTGTAACAAACAAAAGCTCATTCCGAGCAAAATTTTAGTGGATTTCTGAGTGAGAATATCGGCGAGATGTAAGGTTCCAAGTTTAAGGAACCCGAACTCATAAATTCTTGTCTGTTCACAAAAATTTTCATAACTCAAGTTCACTATCAAACTAAACAGAAAGCAGAGAAACAACACTTACAGGGACATTTTCTTAACAGAAGAAAATTAAGGAGAGAAAATGTTTTTAATTTGAAAAAAAGATGGGTTTCAAAGCCGAGCTTCGACTATTCAAGAGGGATGGACAACATAACGACCGAATAAAAAGATTTCGCTGATATTTCGCAATGTTGCGTAATGATCATCTCAATTCTTCGATGATCATTGACAACGTGAAAAATAAATTAGAGAAAAATCAATCTAATGTCTCTTTTTCAGCATATTAAAATAGAATAATTTTTTAAAATATCATATCTTCAAATTTTTATTATAAAATAGCACATCTTTAAGTTTTTATTCTAAAAATAGCTCAAATTTCTAATAATAACACAAATCTAAAATTAAATACATTAAAATTATATTTTAATAGAAAAAATTAAACTTTAAATGGAAAAAAATAAACTCAAATATAATGTTTTAAGTTTATGTATAATTTGTTTAGAATAAATAAGTACTTTCACATAATTATATATGCTATTTTTGAAATTTAAATATTATAATGATAAATTTAGAACAAAAACTTTAAAATATACTATTTTAGGATGTTACTCATTAAAATATTATAATTTAAAACCAATTGATTATAATTTTGCGGGCAATTGATAAACATATCAATGTTTTAAGTTTTTGTTCCAAATGTAGAACCATTAGTCTAAATTTTCAAAAATAGCATAATTTTGATAATTTTAAAACTTTTTTATAATAAAAAAATAAACACTAAAATAAAAGAAAAACTAAAAAAGAACTCAAATATAATATTTTAATTATATTTATAATTTTTTGTGATAAATATGTATTTACAGAAAATAATTTCTGATATTTTTAGAATTAGAATTGCAAATTTACAATAATTTTTTAAAAGTTTTTATTTTATGGTATTATTCTAATTTTGTATGAACAATAAGTTTTTTGACAAAGTAAACCTCTCTAACTAAAGGAAGGTGATAAAAATGTTAAATTACTCCATGGTCTACTAAACATTGTCGTGCCCAAAATCGTATTACGAGTCTAAACAACAAGGAAACAGGGTACGGTCGGTTTCGTAGTTAAAGCTATAGTTGTTATAACTACTTCCAAGGCATGTTTACAACTCCATCTTAGTGGGTAGAGATGTTAAAACAGGTTGGTTTTGCTTGTTTAAATCGTGTACGTTTAAACTTTATCCATTTAAACTATGTCCATTTAAACTTTGTTTATTTAGATTCATTTTTTAACCCATTAAACCGGTGTAAATTTTAGTATGCAAAAATCCGTTTAACCCGTTGAACCCTTTTAATTACTTTAAAATAAAGTTACTATCATTGGTCATGTATATATAAATAAAATAGATCATAATAAAATTAATAAAACATAGTTTTTGTTATATCATTTTTTTCGTACATTTAAAAACATAGATTTCAAGAATAATACTAAAAATTGTTTAACTAGAAATTTTAATAAATAAAGCTATAGTCATAATTATGTAAAACAAATTTGTCCTTGTGTTTAAAATTAATGAAAGAGAAATATTTTAAAATATTAAAAAGTTTATATTTCAAAAGTAACACAATAGTTTTATTTTGCCAAAAATACCATTAAAATTTTATTTTTTCAAAAATACCACGATCACTAAAAAAGATTTGTAAAGGTTTATAATATATGGGTTTGAATTTAGTATTTCAGTATTTAGGGTTTTTAAGTTTAGGATGTAGTTTTAGATCTTATGGTTTATTTTATACGATAAAATTTATATTTTAGTTATTTGGTATTTTTGAGAAAGATAATTTTAATAATATTTTCTGAAAATAAAATTATTGATGATATTTATAATTTAGAAATATTAATAAATATTTTTTTGAATTGTTTTAATATATATATATATATATAGTTTTTAAACAAACAATGAGAAGAATTTATGTGTTTTCCGATTGAAAACACATCTTTTACAAAAGAAAGAAAGAACAAAAAAATAAACGGACTGGCCAAAGTAATGGTGGATGAACCCGTAGAACCTGCAAATTTAAACGGGTCGACCCATTAAAAATCTTTTTAATATTTATTTAATTGGATGGATTATGGGTTAAAAAAATTTATAATGGATCTAAACGGTCACAGGAATTTGACCTATTTAAACATCTCTACTACTGGGATAGAAAAACATTTTAGTCCCTCAGAAAATCTACATGGTTGGAAGGTTCAAATATTGCATATTTTCAAAATATAATTCAACATAGAATTAATATATAGTTGGAGTACAAACTTTTTGTATCGCGGAAGGAATGAAGTTATGATAAAGTTAATAGAAATGGCTATTCACACTTATGTTATGTCATGCTATCTCTTTTACTCAAAAGCTTATGTAAGACGATATCAAGTGTTCTAGATAATTGCAGGTGGAGTTGCTCCGAGAATTTCTAGGGGGATTTGTTGATTATAGTGGAAGAAACTTTTTATATTCAATGCTAATTGAGAAATCGGCTTCAAAGACTTTGAAGATTTTAATAAAACTTCTTATGAAAAGTTTGGCCAATTGAAAATAATTCATCTTATTAGTTGCTAGAATTTTGAAAGAACATTACTTTGAAAAAAACATCCATTTACATCTAACAAATCATATAGACCGTGTTATTGCCGGAGAAGCATTTGAACGGCTAAAAGATTAGTAGATAAAGACGCAAAGAAAACCATTAGATCTAGCCATCAAACGAAAGTTTATGAAAATTCTCGATCGGTTGCCGGATGAATATCCTCGACCAGTCCGTAGTATTTTTTCCCCATCAAATCCAAGTTTACTTGTTGTCGGCTTGATCCATCCTGTGTCGAGTTCTTGGAACCTTTACAGAATGAACGATGGATATACCCGAATGTTATGTCACTTATTCCAACGATAAAGTTAGGAGCTCAACTGTGAGATGATAATTATCGCTATCCTTCTACTAACTATTGAATTTTTATAATCATATCTAGATATCAAGTCCTTGAAAATTCTCCCAATTTTGGCACTGATTTGATATTACAAAAACATCAAAAACCGTTTAACGAATCCAATGAACAGCTTGGAAAACCAAAGATTAAACAATTTTTGTAGCAAATATTAGTTGTAGTGATCGATACAAACGAATGTCTTTTATTAAGACATATAAAGATTGATGGATGTTGTCTTCTCCCTAATATGTTGACAATATATCAGGAAAACGAGTCCATCTCAATATGAACAATTGTCGCGTTTTCATATATTTGTAATAGCTGAATGTCGTTTTCAACATGAATTAATGCATGTATGTCTTTTTAAACAACTTCGTTAATGGAGTCTTTTTCCGTTACTTGATGCAAAAATGGCAGACACATAGAGGAGGCGTATCTTCTAAAACGACGTTACTTCGGATCGGATTAAATCAAAAATAAACAAAACAACGTTATTTTGATTGATTCAATCGAAACACATGATACGACGTCGTTTTCAGTCATTCACATCCATCTACATATCCGTCATGCCAACTACCACTACAACAAAACACGGGTTTGCGACCACGCACGTGGTTGTAAAATGGTCGCAAATCTCAAATTTGCGACTCTTTTGCGATCACACTCTGTGTTCGCAAATCCTTTGTCACAAATTTTTGTGATTATAAATTTGCGACTGATTTGCGAACACGGTAATAATTATATATTTTGTGACTAATTAACGACTAATTATTGGTCATAGATTTTGAAACTAATTTGTGACTATATTGTAGTAACAAAGTTTGCGACCATTGTGCCACTACATCCGTGGTTGCAAAAACCATGGTCGCAAAATGGTCACAAAAATTTGTGACAAATTTGCGACCAGTGTTGAAAACGTGGTCGTAAATCGGTCACAAAGTTTTGTGACCATTTTGCGACTACGAGTACACCGTAGTCGCAAAGCAGTCACAAAATATTGTGACGGATTTGCGACTACAACAAACAGTGGTCGTAATTTATTGCGACCACATTTCTATTTTAGTAAAAAAAAAATATCAGTGGTCGCAAATTAGTCACCAATATTTGTGACTTATTTGCGATCAATTTACGACCACAATCGAATTATTTTATTAAAAAAATTTAATTAATTAAAATATTTTAAAACTAAAATTAAAAATAAATAATTTTTAATTTTAAATAAAAATATTTCAATTAATTATTTATTTTTATTATAAATATTTCTATTATAATAAAATAATAAATAATTCTATTAATTAATTTTTAAAATATAAAAAATTATAAAAAGAAAAATAATAAATTTTAGTAATAAAAAATTCAAATTTAAAAAATTCAAATTACAAAAAATAAAAATGAAAACTAATTTCAAGAGGTGGAAAATTGAAATTCGATGGCGAAAAAGTAGGTGAAGCGTTCGATGGACCGGCTGGCGCATTGTTATCTCACATAAATGACGCGAAATGGAATCCGTCCGTTCGAAATACCTGGCGATCATCTCCAAACTGTTAATCTGGTTCTAGTTTTTCTTTCGCAATGTTGCCTACTCTCTATGTTCCTCATCGAACCGTTGAGTAATTTCCGATTCGTTTTCATCATCTTCGCATTTTGTATTTCAATATGTGCAAGTAACTAATCTTGAAGCGCTACAAAGTCGGAGGTAGTGGATGAGAAGCCACTACGCCTGCCCAACCCATGAATACAGTTCAGACTACCGAATCCGTAAAGAGGTCTTCGGTCATCCGCAACGTAGGATTACAAAATAATTAAACAAAAAATTTAGTAAAAAATAAATTAAAAAGTTTTTTTAAAAAAAATATGCTATACCTAAATAAAAATTTCATTCTTCTGCTCTTGGGTCAGCTCTATTCGGTGGGAAGTACCGTCCGACGTTTCACACGGATCGATCTTAATGATCGCCATCTTTTCTTGGATGTTGCGTTTGTATGTTTCACCGATTTGTTTTGTTTTCAGATCGACATACGAACCATCCTTCCGAGTGTGAGTATTTATAAATATTTCACCAATTGAGACAGGTCGTCCCAAATTATTTTTCTAAATTTTGAAATAAATAATTAAATTTAAATTTAAATTTAAATTTTATAATTAACTTACCATTTTCTGTTGAATCTGGATATAGGATTTTTGGTCCAACAAATGCTTGTGCGGACCAAGGCCATCCCGAGAGGAGTTACGATTGTTGGAAGATTTTGCCATTTTTTTATGTTTCTCAATAGTCTATCATTGTTTTGTACAGATTCGGAAAAATCCATCTGTGATGTTTGAGGTTGTATGAATTGTGCTCATCATCTCTTTTATCCGTCTTACACAGACATATTCGAATTCTTTTCGTACGACCGAGGTGATCATAAGATCCCAAGTGTACGATTGCTTGAAATTTTAAAATTAATAAATTTATTAATTATTAAATTATACGTATTAAATTAAAAATTAACTAAAATTACTAATAAATAAAAAAAATACTTACAGCAAATTCGATAAAATATTTTTGCTGGCATTCTATTGACACGATCGTCTAACTGTAGTAGTGGCCATCAAATTTGTTTTTCAATTTTTTTAAAATTTGACGGGTTATAACCCCTTTTTCTCACTCAAACCTAATATTTTAAATATATTAAAAATTTTGAATTGTCAAATAAACTTTAATAAATTTTAAATAATTAATAATTTTTTAATTTTATTAATTATATTAATTTTTAATAAATAATTAATAATAATTTTATTAATTTTAATTAAATAAATTGAAATAAAAAAATAAAATATGTTACCAAGTCGTTTTTGGTGCCGGGACTGGAGACATCACAATCAAGTATTGGTCCTACTCCGGGGTTTGTAACAAACTATCAATTGTGATAGTTTTTTCCCCTGTTTCTGTTTTGAAAGATGGAACCTCTTTCTTCTCATGTTCCTCTGCTTCTTGAAACTGAGAACATGAATCGGTTTCAGAAACCGAGTGAGTGGTGAAGGTGTATTGGGGAGGGAGGTGGGATACCGTTTTATAAGCGGTGGGTGCGGAGTTCGAGGAGGCCGATGAGTTACGGCTGGAAGACAAGGAGATTTGTCATCTTCCACGGTCTCTCAACGATCTACCGCTACTTGTTATTTCGGGTTTTGGATTTTTTGGTTGGGAAAAGTTGAAATGTTTTAAGAGGATTTTGAGAAAGTTGGAAATGTTTGAAGTGTGAAAAGGAGGGGGACAAGATCACATATATATGAAAAATATGTGCGACCGCAATTTCTAAAATCGTAAAGGTCGTCGCATAAATTTGGTGGGAATTAAATTTTTGAGATCTTTCAAACTCCCACCAAATTAATTGGTGTGAGTTGAATATTCCGAACACTTTCAAACTGCCACCAAAATTAATTAGTAGTTGCAAATTAGTCATAAATTTGCGACTCATTTGCGACCACTATTAAATGGGGGGAGTTAAAAAATTTTGGAAATTTTCAACTCCCTTGAAATTCACTGTGGTCGTAAATCAGTCGATTCCCACATTATGTTTAATAGGTGGTCGTAAATTGGTCATACTTTTTATGACCAATTTGCGATCACCCTTGAAAATTTCGATGTTGTCGCTAATTGGTCACAAAAGTGTGACCAATTTGCGATCACCTATAAATCAGAAGGTGTAGTTGCAAATTTTTTTGTAACAATTTGCGACCACATCAACATTTTTGTTATGTAGTGGTAATGTGCTGGTAAACTAGTGACAAATAATATCATAAACCCTAAATTATAAAAAATTTGTGAAAATTATGAATTATATTATATTGATAACATCGTTATGAGTTATATAAACTTCAAGTACTAAGTAAACAACAACAATTAACACATTTACTAATTTTACATATCATTTTCCTAAAACTTTTAACACATTCCTTTAATTTTATACCACTTATATACACTTCATATGTTTCATAAATTTACATCAACACAATTATGATTTTGTTTATATTTTGCCACTGATAATGGTTAGTACTTACCTAATATTGAAAATATAAGTTGTAAATTTGAAAAATACATAAGGAAGATGTAAATTTACAATCGTGATCGCAAATTGGTCGCTAATACCAATTTGCAACCACCGAAGGAATTTTGAATCTTTATTCGAAAATTGGTGGCTCTTTTGCGACCAATTTGCGACTACAACTTATATTTGTTACCAATTCACCACCACATTCCCAATGTAGTAGCAATGTGGTGGCAAAGTAGTCACAATTAATACAATAAACCCTAAATTATATGATTTTGGTGAATACTATGAATTATATGAGATTAATAATATCATTATGAGTTGTATAAACTTTAATTACTAAGTAAACAACAATAATTTATACATTTACCAAATTTACATATCATTTACTTAAAACACTTAACACATTTTCCTAACTTTATACTACTTATATACATTTCATATGTTTCATAAATTTAGATGAACAAAACTATGATTTTGTTTATATTTTTCCACTTGAAATGATTTGTACATGTCTAATATTGAAAATATAAGTATTAAATGTGAAAATACATAACAAATATGTGAAAAAATACTTGTAGTCGCATAGTGGTCGCAAAAGTACAACTAATTTGCGACTACGGTATACAAATTTCGTTGTAGTCACAAATTAGTCGCTAATTTGCGACCACTAAAAACCCAAACTATAGTCGCAAATTGGTTGTAAATTAGCGACCAATTTGCGACTACATAGTTAAATATTTGAAAAACGTTAGTTAATAAAAATTGGAAAAAGATTTTGGTAAAAAGAATTATTATTTTGGAGTTTGTGGACATAAATACGTACAAAATTTGTAATATCTGTTTCATAAGTCAAATATATTACATATTTTCGTTCTCATCGTCATTTGAAGATAAAATATTACATTGAATTCATTTTCTAATTCGGCATCTCCGACGTCGAAATCAATTTTTTTGGTATGATTAAATCTGTCAACCAAACGATCTACTTCTATATTGTCAACCACCATTACATTTTCATCATTTTCTTGTTGCGAAAGGTCAATCTTGTCTTTGTTTTTGTATATATTTCCCCAAAATGTTAGATATGGGATTAAGTTTGAGAACACTAAGCAATGTTTATTTTGATGATGATTTGGTGTGCGGATAAGGAATATAACAAATTTGATCTGTTTGAGAGGCTCGTACATCATAAGTAATGAAATAAATAAATTAGTTAATTATATAAACAAATTAATTTATAGAATTTTACGTACGCAATATATATATATAAATTAACATATATTTATAGTTAATTATTTACATACCTAGAATAAATGTTTCATATTTGTAGTATTTCCCTAATGATAACACATCAACGACGCTATTTTCTGACTTCCGAGTTCCTTTCAAAAGCGTAGGATCGTACCACTCACATTTAAAACGCGTGATATTCAAATTTAAGAGTACAACATACTCAAGTTGAATGTTATCTGTTAAAATTCCATAGAAATCGGCTTCATCAGATGCATATGAGTAATTGTCTCCCTTGACATAAATGCCATAGTTACATATCTTTCTCATGTGCCCATGTTTATTCGTGTGGAACATATAACCTCTTGTAAAATATATCGGCCAAATTATCGCTTTATTCATCGAGCCTTGCACTAATTCTTGAGCCCATACCAGAAAGGCACCTAGATCTGTTGAAGTGCTTATATTGACCTATGATCATATATATATACTTAGTAATTAGTATTTAAAATTTATAAAAAATAATATAAAAATATATACATATTAATTAACCATACATAATCTTGAACCCATATATGGAACTCTTCCTCTCTTTTCGATGAAATGTCATCTTCCGAAAGATATGGATACGTACAACGAATTTGATATTCAAACATGGTACAAAATTAAATATGAAAAAGTAATATATATATATATATATTGGTTAATTACAATGAAATTTTAATGTAATAAATGAAATTGTTTTCATAAGAACTTATTTACCTCTCTAATGGACGAAAAAATTCACAATTCACACGGATGTCACTTTCATCGAATCTAGTGGAGCTATATATATTATACACGAAAATTTAATTAGTTAACTTTACAAATAAAATAATCAATAAACACAATAATTTATGGTAACTATCTATTTTTGGTGCGTATATGAGCAGCAAAGTAATGCTCCGAGAAGTAAGATATCTCATCATTCACATATGATTCAACAATCGACCCTGCATCATATCGTTTGTTCTTTGCTTGCTTTTACGTTATTTTAAAAATCTTTCAAATGGATACATCCACCTATATTGCACAGGTTCATCTAATTCAGTTTCGTATGACAAATGTATAAAAGTAGGTGCTACATGACGTCGAAAAATGCAGGTGGAAAGATCTTCTACAAATTGCAAAAAATTATGACTATGTTGTCTTTCAGAATTCGGACACGGCTTTGTTGCAATGATCTGCAGCATAGATCTCGGAAAAATCCTCCAATCCCTATAATTAAATGTAATAATTAGTACATACAATTATTATTATTTTCTGTACCTAAAAAATAAAATATGTTTAATAGTATATACCTGCTAATGCTAGATGAACGTTTTGTGGTAAAAGTTCTGCAAATATAAAAGAGAGAAGCCTCTACATAAAAACATGGCAGTCATGGCTTTTCATGTCTGAGAACTTCAGTCCATTGATATGCACACAATTTGTTAAATCTGCCGCGTAACTGTCCGGAAATTTGACATCATTTTTGATACATTCCAATATGCCTTATTTGGCTTTTTGTGTCAAACTAAATATAGGGAATAGAGGATTACCCTGACTATCCACGTGGAACTCTTTTTGAGAGTAAAACTTTGCAATATCCAACATTGACTTAATTGTATCTTTTGATTTATCCTTGACATTCATAACAGTATTAATGATGTTATCGAATAAATTATTCTATATATGCATCACATCAATATTATGTCGTAGGTTAAGATCCGTTCAGTACAACAACTTCTAAAATATGCTTTCTTTGTGTCAATTATGCCAGCTTCCATAACCTTGTTCTTTAGTTTCATGACTCTTTCCACCGCAGTCAGATGTTTCCACCGCAGTCAAACGGGGTGGGACCCATAGGTAAACACTCATAATGATAGGCCCAACCGTTTCTACTGCAGTCAGATATTCTTAAAGGATTGACAGTTTTTATTCGCTCGTAAAACTTGTTCGCCTATCAATGATTGTGGAGGATAGTCATTCAAAACGTGCTTGCCATTTAAAAAAGTTTGTTTTATTTTTCCGCAATGGATGAACATTAGGAAGAAACCTTCTGTGACAATCAAACCAACTGTATTTCTACTTGAAATGCCTTCATATCATCCATACAAATTGGAGAAGACAGTCTATCATGCATTGTCCATCCTGACAACATTCCACACGTCGGGAAATTGCTTATCATCTTTTAGGTTGAAATTTTGATTCAATGACACATCATATACCTCAACTCCCGTAGACCACAATTCTTTCAGCTCATAATCAAAGGTTGGAAAAATATATCCAGACTAGCGCGCAGATGATTTGGCCACAAATTCAGAATTGTTAGGAACAAGTACTCTTTTTTCATACACATATCATGTGTCAAAATATATGGAGTGATAATCACCAGCCATAATGAATGATTTCGAGACATCCCAAATGGATTGAACCCATCAGTACATACGCCAAGATAAAAAAATTTGAGATTTAGCAGCAAATATTGGATGTAGATATTGAAAATTTTTCCACTCCACAACATCAGATGGATGTCCCATTTCTCCGTCTTCTGCTTCATGCTCTGCGTGCCACCTCATTGCCTATGCGGTTTTTTGCTTTAATACATTCTCTTAAGTCTATCGCCTATAGGTAAATACCACATACGACTAAAAGGTATTCTCGTCCTGCCCTCGCTTGGCTTATATCGGGGGAATCATAAAATTTACATTTTCACATTTCTCATCTTCTTTCCAAAAGATCATACAATTGTGAACACACACGTCAATTTTATAAAATGGGAGTTCTAAATTTCGCATCAGTTTTTTGGTTTTATAATATGAATCTGTTGCCTGATTCTCTTCGGGCAAATATTCAGTAAACAGCTCTGCCCAAGAGTCCATGCATTTTCCAGGTAGATTAAAATCAGACTTAATGTTCATGAACCGAGCAGCTAAAGATAATTTTGAGTGTCATTCATGACAACCATCATACAATGGATTTTTCACAGTTTCAAACATGTAAAAATTTTGTGCTTCTGAATTTGATTCTTCTACATTATTAAATTCTTTCTCGTGCTGATTATAGTACTCATTAGTCGTAGTCTCACAAAATGCATCCATCACCATTTCAACATATCTATTACCGGGTGTACTTACTGTTTCTTCACTAGTACCACATGTACCTCCATGATTTCTTTGGACATCATCACCCCGACTACTCGTGCCTAACTGAACATTCAGCTTTTCTCCATGTTTATACCAAATATAATAATTTGGCATAAATCCTCGAATATATAGATAATTCCAAATTTTGCATCCCGGAAGAAATTTATCATTTTTGCAATTAATACAAGGACAGAAAAAATTACCTCTGGTACTTTGAGGTATTGGTTGACTACTTGCAAAATTAATGAACTTCTCCAGGACTTGTGAAAATTCTACCGATATATTTTTTGTTTGATTATCAATCCTTTTGTACATCTAATCTCTTGAATTATTGTAATTTCTCCACACGTTTGAAGTTTTTTCCTTTTGATTCTACAAATGAGAGAATGGGACATGGGGGTATATATATAAAAAGATTTTGCCACTATTTTGTCACTCTTTGCCATTACTTTTCGCCCACAACAGTGTGGTCGCTTATATGTCGGTATACCTACCACGTACATGTTTTTCATGTTGTAGCTTTGCCCTCATTTTATGACTGAAGAGCCACTTCCACAGTGGTCGCAAATGGGTCACAGATGTTGCAACCAATATGCGACCAACAAGTGGTTCTAACACATGCAGTCGCTAATCAATTGCAAATTAGCGACTGATTTGTAACTGCATACTCTGGCCGCAAATTAGTCGCAAAATAGTTGTGTATTGCGACTGATTTGCGACTACAATTTTTGGGCCTAAAATTGTAACCAATCTGCGACTACTGCTATGTAGTCGCAAATTGGTCGCAAAACAGTGGCAAATGTAGTAGTAAATTTTGCGATCACGTATGTGGTCGCAAAATGCAGTGATATTTTGGAAGTGGCATATTGGCAGTTTTTTTTGTAGTGTACGTGTTTGTCACGTCAGCACAAAGTAACGAAAAACGGATTCCGTTAATGAAATTGTTGGAAAAAAGTATACAAACATTAGTTTTTGTATTAAATTTGAATAATTAAAAACTGAATGTGAGTTTGTGGCTGCTTTCTTGTTTGCCGTAATGTTCTGTATTGTTGTATATACATGAATCTTTATAGGTTAAAATAAACCCTAACATATTTTTTGTAATTAACACAAATAAGCCCAATACATTATATATATGACCTAATTGTCTCTCTCAAGGTGGAGCATGAGGATTCCGATTACCCATCTTGAATGCCAAAGTTTCGAATTGAACACGACCAAGTATTTTTGTAAGAATATCAGCAGGTTTCTCGACGGTAGAAATGTGTGTTGGTGTAAAAAGGCCATCACGAGCAGCATCACGGACAAAATGACAATCACACTTTATATATATGTTTAGTTCGGTGATGAAAAACTGGATTAGAGGTGATTTGAATGGCAAATTTACTATAAGAAAACATCGAAATGGAAATTGTTTGAGGAGCCCTAAGAAATTTTATTAACCCGCCAAGCTAGTTGACTTCACTAGTTGCATCCGCCTTGGACCGATACTCGGCTGCGGCTGAGGATCGAGAGACCGTTGGTTGTTTTCTCGTTTTCCATGGAATCAGTGAACCACCAAGAAGAATAGCATAGCTAGTCAGAGAACGACGAGTGGTTGGACATGTAGTCCAATCGGAGTCACAATAACCAGTAAGTTGCAAATCAGTTTTAATCCCAAAAAATATACCTTGTATCGGGGTACCTTTCAAGTACTGAACCGTACGCATGGCTGCATCCCAGTGAGATGAATGAGGTTGTTGCATGAATTGTGAGAGGATATGAACAACGTAAGATAACTCGGACCTAGTAGTAGTGAGATAAATGAGCTTGCCAATGATTCACCGATATTGTTCGGGATTGTAATAAAACTCATCGGCGGAAATAGCGAGATTATACTTTTGCTCGATACGAGTGATGGCTGGGCGAGCCCTTAAGAGTCCACATTCAGTGATAATTTCAAGGCAATACTTGCGTTGAGACAAGAAAATGCCATCATTATTACGTGCTATTTCAATACCCAAGAAATAACGCAGGAGACCCAAATCCTTCATGCAAAAGAAACTATAGAGATAGTCTTTAAAGGTCGCAATAGTGATAGAATCATTTCCTCCGATGATTAGGTCATCCACATAAACGAGAATATATAGGTCAATGCCATGTTTAACAAGTGAGAAAAGTGAGTAATCTTGGACAGATTGAACAAATCCATTGTTTAGCAACGTAGTCTGAAACGTAGCAAACCAACAACGCGGAGCTTGACCTAAGCCATACAAAGACTTAAGTAGTTAGCAAACTTTATCCAGAGGTGTATTAAAACCTGGAGGAAGACGCATATATACTTTCTCTGAAATTGTACCATGCAAGAAAGCATTGTGAACGTCCATTTGATGGAGTTCCGATTGTTTGACAGCTGCAATTTTAAAGAAACTAGGCATTGTAGTTAATTTTGAGACTGCTGCAAAAGTCACATTGTAATCAAGTCATTCTTGTTGTTGATTCTCCAAACAAACAAATCAGACTTTGTAACGCTCTAATGTGCCGTCACTATTGAGCTTAGTACGATGTATCCATTTTGAACCAATGGCTTTCTTTCCTGGTGGAAGATCTGTGATTAAGCCAAGTATTGTTGTCTTCAAGTGCTTTGATTTCGGTATTCACAGTATCACGCCAAACCTTCAATTTTATCGTATCAAGAAATGTACTAGGTTCGGTAATGGCAATAAGGTTAGCAAGGAACCCATTTTATTCCGGAGAAAATTGCACACAAGAGAGATAATTAGCCACATGATAAGGTTTAGTAGAGACACCCTTAGAAACAGGCGGTGGAGGAGGGTCTAGGCAACATGTTGAATATGTAAAGTATGGTTCAAGAAGCACATACTTCTATTTGTCACGAAGGCTCCTTCCCCTTGCAGGATTAGGAACAGTTAACACATTTTCAGTTGAAGATGTCGCACTTGCCATGTTATGAGATTCCAAGACAGCAAAAATTGGAGACTATACCATTGGCACTATGGGGGAGGAAGTAGCTAGAACCAAAGAAGAAGAAGAGTTCTCGATGTTAACACTATTCTGAGAAGAATGTGTACTCCCCCTTACGATGGTTTTCGGTAAAATGGAGACAGAAGGAATGAATGAATGAATCATCATCAATAAACAGGTGGTGCCGTGGTTGGAGAGAGGGTAGTGGTATGGTTAACGATGTTTCCAAAGATGCAAAGGGAAAAATTGCCTCATTAAAAACCACATCTCTAGACACAAAATATTCTGATTTTCCAAATCAAAAACTCTCCATCCTTTTTGTGCATGAGGATAGCTGAGAAAACACACCGTGTTGCTCTTTCATCGAACTTTTTTCGAGCACGTGTGCCTTTGTGTGCATAACACAAACAACCAAAAGTACGAAGATGCTTATTATTTGGGATAGTACCAAAAAAAGTTCATAAGGCGATTTTCCATCAAGCAAACCCGATGGTGTGCGATTAATTAAAAAACTCACGGTGAGAACACAATCACCCCAAAACTCTAGCGGAAGAGACGTTTGAAACTGGAGAGAACGTGCGATATTAAGAATATGCCAATGTTTATGTTCGACACGATCATTTTGTTATGGTGTGCCGACACATGATTTTTGATGTAGAATTCCATGAGATGCAAAAAAGATTTGAGACAAAGAAATTCAGAACCATTGTCACTTCTTACAATCCTCACACGATTATTAAATTGTCTCTCAGCCATTGCACAAAAGTTCTTAAGAGTTCTCCATCCTCACTTTTACTGCGCATCAGAAAAATCCAAATGACTCGAGAGAAATCATCCACAATTGTTAAAAACCATCGTGAGCCACATATTGCAGGAGTCGTATATGGTCCCCAAACATCACAATGAATTAAATCAAAAATCACTGCAGCTTTATTATTATTCTCCAAAAATAGTAAACGTGAATGTTTTGCTCGTACACAAATATCACAAACATCAAGATTCTGACCAGGGGAATTTAAATCGACGAAATTGGAAATATTAGAAAGTAAAGACTTTGAAGGATGTCCTAAACATGAGCACGAAAGACTTCCCGAAAATAATAGAGTTAACGACCACTGAGATTCTTTGAAGGATGCTAAAGCTCACGACCACTGAGATTCTTAATAGAGTTAACATGAGTACGAAAGACTTCCTGAAAATAATAGATTCTATCACACTCATCACCCGCTCCAATCAAAGTCTTCGTAATAAGTTCATACAAATAGCAAAATTTGTCGGTGAAAACAGCAATGCACGATTTCTCCTTAAGCAAAGAAGCCACCGAAAGCAGAGTATTAGTAAATTTTGAAAAAATTAAACTGATTGAAGAACGACAGATCCGCCAAGATGAAGTGTTTCTTGTTTTTTGGACATAATAACATCGCCATTAGGAAGACCAATAGGACATGATGAAATGTCAGTAACATTGGTCAATGTTTCCAAATGACCTGTAAGATGGTGAGAGGTATCAGTATCAATGACTATATCCGAGAGACGATCCAATGAAGAAGACTTGCCCTTTTCAAGAAGTTGAAGAAGCGTAGACCATTATTCCATATTCAGTGTCAAACCATAACCATCTGCATTAGTAACAATGTGATTTGCTTATGGTTGCGATCCTTTAACAATTAGGCTAACATTATGCGCATAACCTCGGCTTCTACCATGCCCACGATTATAAAATTACCACAACCACGAGAAACAATATGCGCGTAACCTCGACTTCTGCCACGCACACGATTATTAGAACCATTCCAACTCCACGACCACCATTATAAGATTGACCACAACCACGAGAAACAACAGTTATGCTAACATTATGCACGTAACCTCGGCTTCTGCCATGACCACGATTATTAGAACCATTCCAACCCCCACGACCACCATTATAAGATTGACCACAACCACGAGAAATAATAGCATCGGTTTTCCACTCAGGAAACCCGTGCAATTGATAACAATCTCGAATGGGATGGCTTTTTTGCCACAATAAGAACATGTACTTGTAGACTTACCTCGACCACTAGATTGTCCAGACGGAAAAACCTGAGCTGAAAATCCAACCATATCCGTCTTTGGTTCAGAAACAGAAGTAATAGATTGATGGCGTTCTTCTTGTATAAGCATAGAAAATGTTGTATTAAGTGATGGTGTAGGCTGCATACATAGTAGTATATTATCACGAATGGTTCCAACACGAGACGTATCAAGACCTATGAGAAACTGGTATTTCTGCTCACGATCTCTCTTTGTAGTGAAACTTATAACCGCATCGCACTTCATGTTTCCACAACAACATTCTGGTGTAGGTTCATACTCATAAGATCATCCCATATTAACTTCAAACAAGCAAAATAATCTTGCACACTTAATCGATCTTGCTTACACGCAACTACCGCTGCCTTTAGTTCATAAATTCTTAGATCATTCCCAACTGAAAATTGATCACGAAGTCCACTTCAAAGTTGAAACGTCGTCTGAGTGCACGAAACTGAATTTCGTAATTTTGGCTCGATTGTATTCAAAATCCATGCCACTAAGATAGAATTCACAATAACCCCATCGTTTTACATCGATGTCTGAATCTTGCCGAGGTTTTGTTATTTTTTATCAATAAACTCGAGTTTATTCTTTGCTTTTAATGTGTTGCGCATCAATTTTGCCCAACACTCATAATTTTCACCATTTAACAATAAAGAACATATTATTTGACCTGGATCAGCAGAAGCATGCAAGTAATAATATTCTAAAATAGAGGAGATTTGAACAACGTCACCTCAATTTTCCAGCCATCATTAATCAAAGATGGGAGGCACACCAACCAAAACAAGAAGAACAAAAAATAAAAAAAGAATAAAAACTTTTACAGCTTTGTTACCATATTAAAATTGAATGTGAGTTTGCGGCTGCTTTCTTGTTTGTCGTAATGTGTTGTATTGTTGTATATATATGAATTTTTATAGGTTAAAATAAACACTAACATATTTTGTAATTAACACAAATAAACCCAATTATATTATATATGTAGCCCAATAATAATGTACATGTTACTCTTGAAAAAGATATTCTATTATCACTAATATTATTTGAAAAATATTTTTAAAAAATAACATTACTCTGACATGTTATTAACAAAAATGTTATGCTGACGTGTTATCAGCATAATAAAATTTTAAAATATATAAATATATTTAAATTATTAGAATAATTACAATATATACCATTATTATTAATTTGGTTAAAGAATCAATATATTTCATTAAACTAACCAAAAATATGATTAAATTTATAAAAATTAATTATTTTTGTTTCTTAAATTTAGAGATACGATCATTTATGAATAATTTCAAATAAATATATAAATAAATTTAAATTATTAAAATAGTTATAATATATCACACTACTATTAATTTGGTTAGAAAATTAATATATTTTACGATTAGATCAATGACATATGTAATTTATTTAAATTATATAAATACTTTTTGAATTCAAGGATATAATATATATAATTATTAATATATTTAATATATATAAAATATTTAAATACATGATAACAAAATAAATTAAATTATGTATTAATATATAACTAATATATAAAATTTAAAATATTTACATATTATTTATTTATATTCAAAATATTTAAAAAAAATCAAATATATAAATATCTAATTTATATTATTACATAATTAATTAATTATAATATACAAATATTTTTTCTTGATCTAAATTTAGTTATAACGCATGATAACAACTTGTCCCTCTAACTCTAATACTCGACCAACACCGAATATTATTTTTTTAAGTTGTTAGAAAAACATAAGTCATCTACTCTACAAAATGCCAGGTAAACATCAAATTGAAGACAATATTTGTGGTTATTCTCGGAATTTTGTGATACATTTAGAAAGTTACAAATAATAAACTCATTAATGAATCAATCTGCCAAATGCACTTAAAACTTAAATCAAATCCTCAAATATCCCTCTTATTATTCAATATTTCTTTTTAAATGCAAAATTTAGGTAAATGACAAAAAACTTAAAAATTGAAAGTAATTATATATCTAACCAATATATATACCCACTCAAACCCATTAAAATCGGGTCAACCCGGTTTGATTTTAAAAAAAAAAATTATTTAAACTAAAAACGTAAAATTAGGATAAAGTTTTTTGGGTTAGTAATAGTAAGTGAAACTAGTAACACTAAGGAAAACTAGTAAAAGTAGAACAATTGGGTAAATCTATATAGTAAATTGATAATTTTTGGGTTATTAACACTGATTAAAACTAGTAACATTAAAGAAAAATACTAATACTGGTACGACTGTATAAAACTATGTAGCAAAAGTTATGTTTTCTGGATTAGTAACACTAATTGAAACTAGTAAAACTAGTAACACTGAACAAAAATATTAGTATTGATACAACTTAGTAAAACTGTGTAATGAAATTAATGTTTTCTAGGATTGTAAAACTAAGTAAAAGTAGTAATACTTGTACAGCTCAATAAAACTATGTAATAAATATATGTTTTTGGGGTTAGTAAGATTAAATAAAACTAGGTAAAACTATTTAGAAAAACTTATGAATCTAAATTGTAACACTTGGTAACACTTTATAATATTTTGGAAAACTACTTATATTTTTTTGCAGCCGCTGCAGATTCTGGTGAGAAAACTGAGGGTATACAGCCGCTGCAGATTTACTTTCAGCCGTCGAAATACACCAAAAAAATTAAGATTCCCACGAGGTGTTATATCACTAAAGCGGTGGAGATGAAAGACCAATTAGAAAAAATTATGATGTATGAAGATATGAATTACGATGGTGGTAGAGAACATGAAACGGTAATATTAGGTGTTACTTACTATTATAAACATTTAGTAATACTTACTATAATTGACTTTGGATTGTAAGATTTGCAAGGTTCAAAGGATGGGGATGAAGTCCAAGGCATTGGAGATGGAGTAGGTGATGTGGACAAAAGCGTGGAGATACAACCGTTGATGCGGAAATAGTAAATGTATTTGTCTTAATTAGATGCGAGAAAAAAGTCCAGAACCGACCGAGATTCCAACCGATCTTCCAACCGAGCTTCCAACCGAGTTTCCAACCGAGATTACAACCGAGCTTCCAACTGAGCGTTCTTTACAGCGTACCTTCATTAGAAAGAGAAAAAGAATTCATTCCAGGGCTGTGAAGATTCAATACAAAAGGTGGCCAATGCGAAAAAAGAATGCTAATTGAGAAAGAACGCGGAAAAATCGTTTCATCGTTCGTTGCTCTCTTTTTGCTGTTTATTTTATTTTGAAAAACTCGGAATATTTGCTAAATTTGCGTAAAACTGATGTTGTTGTTTTTGAGACTAATTTAAAATTAAAAATTTAAGAACTATTGTTGATTGCTTTTGATAAGTAATATTAAAATATTATAGATTAATTTCTATAAACTCTAAAATTTGTAAATTTTAAAAAATAAAATTTTTAACTTAAAAAATTATACAAATTTTATTCAATTTTAATTTAATTCAATTTTATTAAATTTTGAAAAAAACATTTCTGGGCACTTTCTATTTTTGGCAGCCACTTTTTTTGTAGCCGCCATTTCCTTTTTTGGGAGACGCCGATTACTGTTAGCATTACAGAAGTTTCTAGTAATATGAATTTTGCACATAGTATTATTTTTGGGTGTTTTTGATTTAAATTAGTTTTACCTAAAAAAAATTAATATTTTTAGTTTTACAAGTGTTTGTAATCAGTTAAATTATGTTTCTATCACTATTTATATTGATATTTTTTGAAAATTCTCTTATGTGTATTTTTGTTCTTAAAACGAGTTATTATAATAAAGTGGTCATAAAAGTATAAGGTTTTTAGTAAAATATATTCTTATAAGATACTATTATATCTTGATTTTTAATTTTTATATTTAATACATGTTTTTTTAGATTTTATAGTTCCTTAGATAACACAAACTAATTTATTTTAATTTCTATGTTTGTTTTATAATAAATTTCTCAAATCAAATTCAACTCACAGTAATATTAATGTTACGTAGTTATACTTTTTTTTTAGTAATACCAATGTTACCTACTGTTATGATATCTTGGTAGTACAAATTAGTGTTATGTAGTTATCCAAAACATAAAGTATACTTTTACAAACATTCCCAAATAAGCAGTAATATAAATAAGAAAATAAAAAAATACAATTATTCATACACTATTAGTGTTTCCAAATAACAAGTATGCCAAATTTCGTTTTGGCCCCCTTTTATTATTAGTCAGTAAGAGCTTTCTTTATCACACTCAACGTTGTGGAATATGACATTTTCACACCAAATTTACTAATCTCAACGCTGTGGAATATGACATTTTCACACCAAATTTACTAATCTCAACGCTGTAAAACTAATCTTGTTTTGTCAAACTTTTTTTTATCTAAAAACCAAAACAATTGTGAAATACGGCTCTATCCACCAAATCTTGCAATGCCTGCTTCGTTGTAAATTCCTGTCCGATCACAATACCCATATCGTCTTCTCATGCATCTCTAAACTGACTATCATGCGGAACCTTAACATAGTTATCATGCATAGGTGAGCTATCAAAATCGTTAGCCATATATTCATCATGTCCTACATTCTCTCCCTATACAGTACCATCCTCTTCCTTTTCGCCATGATGTTGTTCTGCTCCACCTATGTAAGATACAATGGCACTTGCATTAATTTCATCATCCCTTGAGTGCAATACGTCATAGTTCACACGAAACGAACTATCTCCACCTACTTTTGGAAATGGCTCGCAGTAATGATCTATTCTGATGATCTCCACATACAAAATACATCTACGTTTCTTATTCTTCATGGTATATAGATAAATAGAAACATCCTAATCATTGGTAATAACTAATAGTATTTGAGCTCCCACTAACAATGGAATATAACTTAATTTTAATTTCGTCTTACTTTCATCTATCGCAATCTTCCTGCATATGCTAGTTTTTAATATCACCAACGTTATATCTTCCGCACTTGTATTCTTACACATTAAACCATGACTATAGATTCAATATGCATATAAAATTAATGACTTTTCAAAACTAGTTAATATCTTTAGTTACAGATTTTCTTTATATACAAGTTCTATTAGTTTTACTTTTTTTCATCGGTAATATTTGTTTCCTATTATCATTAGTAATACTAGTTTTACTAGTTTTACTTTCGTCATCAGTAATACCAATGTTACTAGTTTTATTTTCCTCATCAGTAATACTTGTTATACTAGTTTTACTTTTTTCAAATCGGAGGAAGCTTAGGTCACCGTGAGAGAAGAGAAAAAGTGAGAGAAAAGTTTTTTTATAATTAATTTAAGATAAATGAATGAAAAAAAAAAAAAAATTATTCGTTAAAAGTATTTTCAGAATTGTACACTTATGAGGGTATAGAGATTAGTGGAGAGTATAAGTGTTTGTTTTTTTTAACAAATAAGGACATTTGAAAAGTTGTCTCCTCATTAATAGTATCAACTAGAAATAAACGCTAAGATACCCCTAAAAGTTAAAACAAAATCTCAAAAGTTCCCTTTAATATTTTGTATTTATTTTAAATTAAAAATCTAGATAAATGACGAAACTACCTAAAAATTTGAAGTAATTACAGATCTAACCATCATATACCTTACCAAACCTGTTTAAATTGTGTCAACCCGATATATTTTTAAAAAAATTATTTTCTTCTTTAATCGAAATTAGGTTAAAAAACATAAAACTGCTCCTCCCTCCTTCAAAATTGACTTACGATTCCCCCTCCCTCACTTTCTTCTTCAACTTCATCATTCTATTTTAATCGTCTTCTCCTTCTTTCTCCACTCCTCTCACTAGAAGAACGCATTCAAACTCATCCCACTCCAATTGGCCACTCGTCCACTCTCTCAATTATTGTTGCGATCTTGGAAGTAGTTTAAAACCTGAATATTGTCATCCTTTTTCTTTCGGTTAGTGATTCGTGGAACTCAAAATCGAAGTAAAACTCGGTACAACTAAGGGAATAACAAAATTTTCATAAAGTAAGTTTGTTTGTGTCGATTTTGTTTAGTTGTGTCGATTTTGGTGTGGTAATTTATTTGTTGTTTGGTAGGATGCCCCCAACTAAATACCCAACTTACGGATTTGGAGAAACTCTGGTTGAAGGAAAAGATATTGTGGAAGGATCTCGAATCGTTTATGAAGATCTAACCCCATCTGAGGACGAAGGAAATAGTTCATGAACTATAATGGACCGAGATTCCATGGTATGTTTCGATTCTTAGTGGTACAACTAAGTAGAATTTAGTTAAACTGATATTCTATATAGTAATACTAGTACGACTTGGTAAAACTATGTAATAAAATTGATGTTTTATAGGTTAGTAATATTAATTAAAACTAGTAACACTAAGCAAAACTAGTAACAGTAAAAAACTAGTTACACTAACCAAAACTAATAATACTAAAAAAACTAGTTACACTGGAACAATTAGATAAAACTATGTAGTAAAATTGATATCTTCTGGTTATTAACACTAAGTAAAACTAGTAAAAGTAAACAAAACTAGTAATACTGGTACAATTTGGTAAAACTATCTAGTAAAATTGATGTTTTATGGATTTTTAAAACTAATAACACTAAGTAAAACTAGTGATAATTGTACAACTCGGTAAAACTATGTAGTAAAATTTATATTTTTTTTGTTAGTAACACTAAGTAAAACTAGCTAACACTATTTAGAAAAACTTAT
This sequence comes from Pugionium cornutum, assembly GCA_018901935.1. Classification (NCBI taxonomy): domain Eukaryota; kingdom Viridiplantae; phylum Streptophyta; class Magnoliopsida; order Brassicales; family Brassicaceae; genus Pugionium; species Pugionium cornutum. The sequence continues at coordinate 12,635,928 of CM032160.1, forward strand.
GAATCTAAATTATAACACTTGGGAAAACTACATATGTTTTGCAGGATTCTGGAGAGAAAACTGAGGCATTATAGCCTCTGCAAATGTACTTTCAACCGCCAGAGTACACCAAAAAAATTAAGATCTCCACAAGGTGTTATGTCACTGAAGCGGTGGAGATGTTGGACAATTTGAAGTAGCCCTTTCGAGTAGAGGAGAAGAGATGATTTCATCGTCATCAACAGTTCAAACATTGTTTTCTACATCCACAAAGACAAGAATCATAAGGTAATGGGATTGTGGATGGTTCTTGTTCGCACTATGCAAACAGAGAGAAAAAGGAAGCTTGTTTTGTTGTAAACGGAAATCTTATCTGTTATAGTCTAAGGGAACACACCCTCATCTCTGGGTTAGGCTAATGGAATTATCCAATCAACTACCAACGCTTGGGTAGTATGGATTTTATCAACAAACATTTTAGAAGGGGAGTAAATGTGAGATACGTGGACATGAAGGAGAAGTTGAAGGTTATGAGACCATCATAAGATAGGTTAAAGATGGTGGTCCTATATTTCTTGTCAAACATTATTATAGGAAAGACGAAGACGAAAGAAGATACACCTTCCATAGAGCTATTCTTTCAAAGCGTCGTGGATGATCTCAAGATGTGTAAGACGTTTCCATGGGGAGATTGTCATTTGATCATATTATGCAAGAGATCTCGCATACGATGGATCACTTCTGAAGGGCGTTTAAGGGTTCGCAGTGGACGATGCCAATATTTTGTACACTGTTGGAGGTAAATATGATTTAAGTATTTCTATAGTTTACTAGTTTTATAATAGAAACTAATAATAGTTTTTGAGTAGCTTCTAGCATTTGAGGCATTTCCCAAACCTAGGAAGAAATTTCTGGAAGATGTTTCACGTGTCCAAGGATGTGCAAGACCAAGTTCAAGCGTAGTGATATGAGAGGTTTCACTTTTGATGAGATAAACGATGCACTTGGTAACACTAAGGTTAGTTATCCGTAATGATAATATTTTATAGTTGTAATATGTTAAACTGAATTACACATTTATATTTTCAAGAAACTGAGAGTATATTGGTCGCATCTCCTGATAAAGAATCACTACTTTTTGGAATATATGAAATAGATGATGGAAGATAATGAAGATGTCATTATCCGAAGTTAGACAAAACATCTAATTCATGAGAAAAAATGGTTTGCTCGAGGAAATATACAACAAAGACGTCGTTTAATGAGCAGACGATGAACCCAGGAATGCACCCTATGTTGAACAATTGGAGAATACACCTCCCACTGAGAATGGGCCCCTTCCATGGTTGGTAGAACTTGTACAGAGTATGAAGAAAGAGACGGAGGAGGGCATAAAAATTGGATGAAAAATTCGATGGGCTATACACAAGGATCGTATGAAAATATGGATTACAGTGGTGTTAGAGAACATGAAACGGTAATATTAGGTGTTACAAAGTGTTAACAATTAGAAACATTTAGTAATACTTACTATAACTGCATTTGGATTGTAAGATTTGCAGAAAAGTCCAAGGCGAGAGGAAGATACAACCGATGATAATGAAATAGCAAAAGTGTTTCTCTTATTTAGATGCGAGGCAAAAGTAATACTTGGTAACATTATGTAACACTAATTTTAAGTTTATTTTGACTATAGGGTTCGACAGACAATGATGTATTACGTGATTTGGAGAAAAGTTCTAAAACCATGGAGAAAAGTCCACTAACGGATGAAGATAAAGCCGTTGATACGAAAAATGTAAATGTGTTTCTCATAATTAGATGCGAGGAAAAAATAACACTTTGTAATATTGAGTAACACTAATTGTAAGCTTATTTCGACTATAGGGTTTGAAGGATAGGGATGAAGTCCAAAGCGTTGGAGATGGAGTAGGTGATTTGGAGGAGAAAAGCGCTAAAAATCCAGAACCGACCGCGATCCCAACCGATCTTCTAAACAAGTTTGCAACCGAGTGTGAAACTTATCCTTTACAGCGAACCTTCAGTAGAAAGAGGAAAACAATCCTTCCAGAGTTGTGAAGATTCTATACACAAGGTAGCCAACACGAAGAAAAAATAATGATTGAGTTCGTTTACTCGTTTGTTGTTGTTTATCTAAATTTTGTTGTTTATCTAACTTTTGAAAAACTCGTAATATTTAGTAAAACTACGTAAAACCAAAATTGTTGTTTTTGAGACTAATTTAAAGTTAAATTTTTTTTAAAACTATAGTTGATTATTTTTGATAAATATTTTAAACAGTTGTAGATTAATTTCTATTAAATTTTTAAAAATAATCTTTTAAACTAAAAATATATTTAATCAATTAAAAAAATAATTTTTAATCAATTATAATTATAGTAAATTTGTTTTTTTAAAAAATATTTTTTAAAAAAATATTTTGGGTACTTTCTATTTTTGGAAGTCGTCATTTCCTTTTGTTGGGCGCCACCGATTAACAATTTGGATTGTAGAACTTTTTTATAATAAAGATTTTGCACATAATATTACTTTTGAATGTTTTTTTATTTAAATTAGTTTTACCTATAAAAAATATTATTTTTAGTTTTACAATTGTTTGTAATCAGTTAAATTATGTTTTTTATGACTTTGTATATTGATATTTCTTTAACTTCTTTTATGTGTATTTTCGTTATTGAAATGAGTGATTATAACAAAGTGCTCATAAAAGTATAAGGTGTATTGTGGAATATATTTTTATAACACATACACCTTATACTTTTATGATACTAGTCTTACCTTGTACTTTTTTTCTTAATAATACTAGTGTTACCTAGTTCTTTTATATGTTGGTAGTACAATCTAGTGTTAAGTAGTTGTCCAAAATAGAAAGTGTAGTTTTACAAATAAGCGGTTCCAAATAATCAGTATTACAAATAAGAGAATAAAAAATATAATTATTTATACACTATTAGCGTTTCCAAATAACAAATATGCCAAACTTTTTCTTGGCATCCTTTTATTATTAGTCCGTTTACGCCATTCTCTAGTTGATAAAAATCTTTTTAGTATTTTTCTTCTTCTCTTTTTGATGTAATTTGGAGGCATGACTTGCAAGTCTTTGATGTAATCCGACACATTCCACTCACACTTATCCGACACTACATAAATTGTCCTGCTATATGCTAATTTCTCACAACTTCACTAAATAATTGAGCACAAATCATGAAAAACATATCCCGTGCTCTATCTTCACCCTTCATGTATTCTATGACAGCGGTTGTTGCGTGTACACAAGAATATTTGTCAATATCAAAACGTCTACAATTGCAAGTTTTATGAATCAAATTCACCAAGTAACTCTTTCCATCACTTCCGTTCACAATGTACTCTATCTAAAAACTGTTTAGCTCCATCAAAGTTAAGACATACGTCTCTTTACATGTATTGTGCACTAAATTCTCCACAAAAGGCACTAGTTTGTGGTTATCCGATCTAGAAACCACATCTTTCCTATGCTTGTAAACCATTCAGAGATTTTTGAGATAATCACATCAATCATGGGTAATAAGAGATACTTCTTACAGTTTGAAAAAAACATTGTTTAATGACTCCGCACAATTACTTGTGTAGATGTCGTACCTTTCTCCTGGGAAATAACACTTTACCAAATGTTTAACATCACCTGTTTCATCCAAATACTTGCCCGTAGAAGGATATTTACACCTAAATTCACCATAAACCCATATGAACTCAGGCTCTCTATATATCTTACAACAGTCCATGAATTTCCAAGTAACTAAGTCTTTGTTTACGTAAGAAACGTGCCCTTTCACATTTTGAGACAAATGCCATATACAGTATCCATGGTGCGCGTTCAGATAAACTTCACTTATTGTCTTTATGAAGCTTGCATTTCTATCATTGATAAATACCAAATCTGAAGAGTCGGGAACAATTACTCTATCTGAAAAACCAAGTCCAACTTGTATAGTTCTCGCCATCAAGTACCCCAAAGGCTATGGGATAATGGTGTAATTAGGATCTTGAGTTGTCCCAAAAATTAGGACACCACCATATCCATTCTTCGGAAAGTTGCATCCACAATTATCACTTTCCTCATGGATTGAAACTCTTCAATGCTAGCTCCCAATGCGATAAATAGATACTTGAATTTTTTTGATTCGTCCAATTTCACTTTTGTTACTGTACCATGATTAACATTCTCTAACATGTACAAATAATGATACAAAACCTCATAATTTTCTGCTGGACTAACACGAATATTAGTAAGAGCTTTCTTTATCCCTATTAACGCGGTGGAATATGACACTATCAGACCAAATTTACCTTGAACCAGAGATACAACACTTTTAGTAGTTGGGGTGTGAAATTGTCCTGGATAATCTTCATTCAAAACAGCAGCAACTAATCCTGGTGTGCTTTTTCTTGTATAGTTGCTTGTACTCGCACTAGCCCGAGAGCATGTATGCATCTTATAAGTTCTAACTGAGAAATAATCTGACTTTCCAAAATTTTTAGCTCATAAACGCCATTTACAGCTTCCTTGACGACATTGTAAAACTAATCTCGTTGTGCAAGAATTCTTTATCGTAAAACTAAAAAAATTCTAAAATACGACTCTATTCACCAAATCTTGCACTATCTACTTAGTTGTAAATTCCTGTCCGATTATAATACTCGTACCGTCTTCCCATGCCTTTATAAACTGACTATCTTGTACATCATGTGGAAGCTCAACATAGTTATCATGCATAGTTGAGCTATCAAAATCGTTACCCATATATTCATCAAGTAGTACATTCTCTCCCTCTCTAGTACCATCTTCTTACATTTCGCCATGATGTTGTTCTGCTTGTCCTACGTAAGGTACAATGACACTTGCATTAATTTCATCATCCCTTGAATGCAAGACGACATAATTCACACCAAAAGAACTATCTCGGCCCCTTTTTGAAAATTGCTCGCAGTAATGATCTGTTCTGATGACGTCCACATACAAAACATATCTACGTTGCTCTTTATCCATGGTAGCTAGATAAACAGAAACATATTCATCATCGGTAATAACTGATGATGGTATTGAAGCTCCCACTAACAATGAAATGTAACTCAAGTTCAATTTTGCCTTACTTTAATCTATCACAATCTTCCTGCTTATGCTAGCTTCTAACATTGCCAATATTATATCCTGCACACTTGTATTCTTAAACAATAAACCATAGATGCGACCTTTCAAATTCCATATATAATCCTTTGAAACAAATTCTCCATAAATCAAAATGTATGGTTATATTGTTGCTCATTGTCTCATTCAAAAGAATATAAAAACAATTAGCAACTTCATTCACTAGTACTAGTTATACCAGTAATACATTTTTATGCAACCTAATATTTACTATGATTCAACCACTATCCATTCATTACCAATGCAAAGTTCTAATAGAACTAGAAATCATGGATATAAATTCAATGTGCATATAAAACTAATGACTTTTCAAATCTAGTTAATATCTCTCGTTACAGATTTTCTTTAATAATGCGAGTTATACTAGTTTTACCTTTTTCATGGGCAAGACTTGTTTATTATTGTCATCAGTAATACTAGTTTTACTAGTTTTATTTTCGTCATCAGTAATACTAATCTTACTAGTTTTATTTTCCTCATCAGTAATACATGTTCCACTAGTTTTACTTTCTCATTAGTAATACTTATTCTAGTAGTTTTACTTTCTTCATATAGATCAAGTAATACATAGTTATACCCAGTTATCCTAGAGTTGTACAATGATTTCGGCCTCAAATCTTTTTTAATTTCAAATGATTCGCTATGATTCAACATTCACAATACATTCATTATTAATACGTTCGAGATCGACCCATAAAACATAGTTATAACCTCAATGTACATTACTAAGAGAATGGTTTTCAATTTAAATTCTTAAACCCACAAATCACTTAATATACTTGTTAATGTTATATAAAATACATATATTCTCATGTAAAAACCTTAATTTGGAAGTTGAAGCTTCAATGAAATTGGTGGCAGCGTCAATGGCGAGCTGGAGGTGCTAATTCAATTGATGCGAGAGGAAGAAGGGAGAAGAAGTAAACGAAGTCGTCCAGAGTGATTTCTGATTTTAGATTTCGGATTTTCTATTTTTAAAAATTAATTTATTAAAAATCATAGTTAAATGAAAATTGTTATCGAAGTTTGTTTCTTTTCCCATTTCATTTCATCTTGTCCTCTTCTCGATTCTTATTCATTGGGAAAGCAAAATTGTAGGTCAAAATACCGAATTCTTTGAGGAATTGCGAAAATATGTGAACTCCATCTCATTCAGTTTCTAAAGCTAAGATTATGGAAAATGAAGATCAGGTTATCAATCGTCGACTGTCGACCTCCGATTCATTTGATAATTTTGAGGTATCGGACAATCCCGATAATATTCATTCTCCGTATCACTTATATAGCTCAGATCATCCTGGATTGATCTTTGCTATTGTTGCAATAGTATGGTGAAATCGTAGCTCTTGAATAGTGTTTCCAAAAAGATCTGCACCATCATCTTATATATTAAGCATACATCTAACATATGGAAAGATCGTCATACTAGATTCCACAAATGGAATCTCCCTAGACTATATAAACTTAAGCATCAACTTCATTTCTTTTGTGAAGGTAGTCTAAATTTGTCGTCTTACCATACTCACACTCAAGCTCTTTGGGAGGAGCTGGCAAGCGTTCAAGTATCTCCTTGTACAGTTGATGATTTATTAGCTAAGAAAGAAAAAATTGAGTAATAGATTTTTTGATGGGGCTGAATGATAGCTATGAGAGTATCAAGAGTAGGATTCTTATGAAGAAAATCTTTCTTCTATGTTAGAAATATAAAATTTGTTAGATCAAGAAGATAGTCAAAGAGATTCAAATGTGGTAAATGATCAAATAGATGCAACAATATTTCAAGTTGCTCAGTCTCAACCTAATCATCGCAAAAGAGATTGGGTCATCCTTCTATGTATAAGATTCAATCAATGCATTCTGTTTTGTCTTTTCCTAAACAGAAAATTGTTCCAGACTATCATTGTAAAATCTGTCACATATCCAAATAGAAACATCTTTCTTTTACATCTAACAATCATACTAGTGATAATCCTTTTGATCTTGTTTACATTGATGCTTGGGGTCCTTTTTCTACACCTATTCATGATGGTTTTAGATATTTCTTAACTATCGTGGATGATTGTTCTAGAGCTACATGGGTGTATTTACTTAAGACCAAATCAAATGTTACTCAAGTGTTTCCTACTTTTGTTGAGACGATAGAAAACCAATTTGAAAAGAGGATTAATAGAATTAGATCTGACAATGCTCCAGAATTAAATTTTCATACTTTCTATCAATCCAAAGGTATTCTGCCATTCAAATCTTGCTCTGAAACTCCTCAAAAAATTTAGTTGTTGAGAGGAAACATCAGCACATTCTTAATGTTGCTAGATTTCTGTTTTTTTCAATCCCATGTACCACTATCTTATTGGGGTGACTGTATACTCACTACAATACACCTTACAAATCACCTACCTGCTTTTGTTCTAAAAGAAAAATATTCCTTATGAAGTATTAATAAAGAAAATTCCTGACTATAATCAACTCAAAACTTTCAAATGTCTTTGTTATTCTTCAACTTCTCCAAAAGACAGACATAAATTTGAACCTAGAGTTCGTGCATGTGTTTTCCTGGGTTATCCTTCTGGATACAAAGGGTTTTAAAGTTCTTGATATTGAATCTAATTATATTTCTATATCAAAACATGTGATCTTCCATGAATAGCTCTTTCCTTTCATGCAATATGATTTATCTTTTGATTCACATATTTCATATTTGTTTTCTGATAAATCAATACCTTCTCTTGTGAAATCATTTTTCTCCAGTGATATGACTGCTTCACCTTCTGTAGAGTTTATGCCTTATGCTAAACCTACTGATGATGTTATTGAATCTTCTACTCAACCATCACACAAGAGAATAAAGAAGCCTACTTATCTTTAAGATTATTATTGTAATTCAATAAAGTCTTCAACCCTTCACGAAATCTCCCATCATTTGTCTTACAGTAAAGTTTCACCACTTTATTTTTCTATTTCAGCCTCCACTGACAAAACAAAGAACCCATAACCTATACTGAGGCAAAGAAACTTCTTGTATGGGATGCACCCATGGGGGAGGAACTTAATGCTCTTGAAAGAACAGAAACCTGGTCTTTCTGTACTCTTCCTCCTAGTAAGGCTCCAATTGGTTGAAAGTGGATCTTCAAAGTAAAATTTAATGTTGATGGAAGCATTGAAAGATATAAGACTCGGATTGCAAAGGGGTATACTTAACTACCATGAGACTTTTTCTCCTGTAGTTAAACTCACCATAGTAAAACTTATTCTTGCTCTTGCAGTTGTTAAAGGTTTTTCTCTTCATCAACTTGAAATTTCTAATACCATTTTGAATGGTGAACTTGATGAAGAGATTAATATGAAACTTTCTCCTGGATATGTTCAAAGAAAGGTAGATTTTCTTCCTCCTAATGCTCTCTGCAAATTACACAAATCCTTATATGGTTTTAAGCAAGCATCAAGGCAGTGGTTTCTGAAATTCTCAACAACATTAATTGATTTGGGTTTCTCTCAAACTGTCTCAGATCACACATCTTTCTTAAAGCTTACTGGTGGAATTTTCATATGTGTTTTGGTTTATGTGGATAATATCATTATCATTGGCAGTAATGATTCTGAAGTTGCTGGTCTGAAGTTGCAATTACAGTCCCATTTTAAACTTCGTAATCTTGGTCATTTGAAGTACTTTCTTGGATGGGAAATTGTTTGTTCTGCTGATGAGATTCACATCTATCAAAGATAATATGCTCTTGATAACTGGTTTACTCGGTTGTAACAGTTCCTATGAATCCTCAAATCAAGTTTTCAAAAGAATTAGGAGGTAGACTTGTGGATACTGAATCTTATCATCGATTAGTAGGAAGGTTGATGTATTTGAAAATCACTAGGCCTGACATCACCTTTGCTGTCAACAAACATAGCCAATTTTCTACAGTTCCCCGAGATTCTCATCATAAAGCTGTTCTAAAAATTTTGCATTATGTCAAAGGGACTATAAGACAAGGTTTGTTCTATTCTTCCAAATCTAAAATGCAGATTCAAGCTTTTGGTGATGTAGATTGGGCTTCTTGCCAAGATACTAGAAGATCTACTTCTTGTTTTTGTGTTTTCTTAGGCAGCTCTCTCATTTCGTAGAAATCGAAGAAACAACAAATTGTTTCTAAGAGTTCTGCTGAAGCTGAGTATCACAATCTATCATTGGTTTTAGATGAGTTGGTATGGATTATGAACTTTCTTCTTGAACTTCATGTTTCTCTTAATCGTCCTACTCTCCTGTTCTGCGATAATATAGTTGTCATACACATAGCTCAAAACCCTGTAATTCTTGAACACACTAAATATATCAAAAAAATTTATAGTGTTCGTGAAATAATGGTTGGAGGTCTGTTCAACTTGCTACATGTTCGGAGGTGATTTACATCTTGTTAATCTTTTTACAAAGACTCTTTATCACACTCTATTTCAGAAGCTCATTTGCAAGATGGGTCTTTTCAATATCTTTGTCCCATCTTGAGGGAGACTATTGTTATATGTGTGATTGTAAAATTGGTACAAATGATAAACCGATTCATATTATTTAATTTTGATTTTGGCTTTGGTTTAGGTCTAGTTCATTGTTGTATATAAACCCCCATTGTATTGATTTTACAGTATGAAATGAGAAAACATTTTCACTAATAGTGCCATTTTGTTCAAACCCAACGTAATGGATTGCATAGTGTTGAAATTGTTAAAAAAAGCAAGAATTAGCGTTGCTGAAGCAATAGCTCGGCCCAGAAACACACAAAATTCGAAAAATTTCTACAGTTCCCCGAGATTCTCATCATAAAGCTGTTCTAAAAATTTTGCATTATGTCAAAGGGACTATAAGACAAGGTTTGTTCTATTCTTCCAAATCTAAAATGCAGATTCAAGCTTTTGGTGATGTAGATTGGGCTTCTTGCCAAGATACTAGAAGATCTACTTCTTGTTTTTGTGTTTTCTTAGGCAGCTCTCTCATTTCGTAGAAATCGAAGAAACAACAAATTGTTTCTAAGAGTTCTGCTGAAGCTGAGTATCACAATCTATCATTGGTTTTAGATGAGTTGGTATGGATTATGAACTTTCTTCTTGAACTTCATGTTTCTCTTAATCGTCCTACTCTCCTGTTCTGCGATAATATAGTTGTCATACACATAGCTCAAAACCCTGTAATTCTTGAACACACTAAATATATCAAAAAAATTTATAGTGTTCGTGAAATAATGGTTGGAGGTCTGTTCAACTTGCTACATGTTCGGAGGTGATTTACATCTTGTTAATCTTTTTACAAAGACTCTTTATCACACTCTATTTCAGAAGCTCATTTGCAAGATGGGTCTTTTCAATATCTTTGTCCCATCTTGAGGGAGACTATTGTTATATGTGTGATTGTAAAATTGGTACAAATGATAAACCGATTCATATTATTTAATTTTGATTTTGGCTTTGGTTTAGGTCTAGTTCATTGTTGTATATAAACCCCCATTGTATTGATTTTACAGTATGAAATGAGAAAACATTTTCACTAATAGTGCCATTTGGTTCAAACCCAACGTAATGGATTGCATAGTGTTGAAATTGTTAAAAAAAGCAAGAATTAGCGTTGCTGAAGCAATAGCTCGGCCCAGAAACACACAAAATTCGAACCTGTAAGCGTTTAAAGCCAAAGCAATTTCATTTCTCTGGTGTCAGAACAGATGATTTTCGTGGAACACCTAAGAGAAACTTCACAAAGAAAATGAAAAGGGATTGAAACAAACACAACATATGAGCTCTAAAGTCTTTGTCTTTTCTAAAGCCCTCCAGATATGGTTGTAACTCTTGTTTCTTTTTCCGAGGTGTTTTATGCAAAAATTATTTTGATATCACACATTTATAGTTAATGTGTTAGGGTCATTATTTAAAGTATTCAGAACTATGTGATCATTTATGTGTAAAAATAAAAAACTATGAGCCATAACTATTTTGGATATATTATGTAAAATTTAAAATTTAATTTGATAAAAAGGCGAATTAGCAATTAATTATATATAAATAGAAAGGTTATGGTTCACATGACAAACCTAATCAGAAATTAATAACATATTTGTATCCCATCAACAAAGGTTTTCAGCTATTCTGGGTTCGTCGTGGAATATCCCAACTTCGGTATCATAATCTATGCATCCAAAAGGTATATGATTCCGCTATTGTTTGTTATTATTCAGAAATTAACACGAATTTATGATTATAGAAATCATAAAATTATCATCATTTTAGTTTTATGATCATTCTATAATTTGGGGATGAATCGAGTAGAATTCTGAGAAGGGAATAATTTGGGGATGAATTCATCTTTTATCGCAGAAAATCGGAACTGAAACTAAGTTGAAAAGTGTGCTCTGTCTGATTTAAGGTTTCCATCCAAAGATTTGGGTATGAACGAGAGAAAAACGTTTGTCTCATGTTGGGATTAGTTCTGAATATACACTCTGTTTGATTGCTTCTCTGGATTTTCAGGAAAAACAAGTGGAGAAAAAGGAAGAAGAAAGAAAAAGAAAATTGCTAAAAGTCAACTCAATCTTACTTTTCAAACTCATAATGCCTCTCTCTCTAGACAGATAATTCTTTGTCAACTGTCCTTGGTGAAGACAAAAAAGCAGGCCTGCAAAGTCGTCTTCTCCTCGGATTAGTGACAAGAAAGAAAGGGTGATAACCATAGCAGAACTCAGAGTCTATGGTTAAGTTTGTCGCCTCAACTTATAGATGTTCTTTCTTTATATTTATAACCGGAAAAACATCTTGTAGTTGTGTGTGTGCAAGTGAAAATTCAGAGAGATCAAGAGTGATTGTAAGGGATTAAAGAGCTCGGTTTGAGCTAAATTCTTAGTAGATTTTTCGGACAAGCTCTCCGGCCACATGTGGGATTCGTTTCTAGGATCCAAACTTTTTAAATTCTTTGTGCCTTTACTTTCTCAAACATCTAACTTCTTGATTCGATTCGCATCCACGTGAGTCATCAAACATACATATGACTTAGAATACAAGTTTATTATTAAGAAACACAATAAAAGGTTGTCTTTCCTACTGTCATTTACATTTCTCAAAGAAAAAACCTACTTTCCTTCATATTTCAGTTTCAGACACTCATCTGAATGAGAAAAACACACACACACATACATAGAGGAGATTGACCAAAACAAAGCCTTAGCTCGTTCCCAATCGCCAATGCTGATTTTTTCACGGCGTTATGATCCGAGCATCCTTGCCACTACCATTGTCCATTTCCACACGCACACTCATGGAGGAGCTCAAGCTCCTCCTCTACTAAACAATACACAAGAGGTGATCCATATATTGCCCCGAATCATGGTTAGTCAGAATCATCTCTACTTTGTTCTTCTATAGGATTCCAGACTCTGATCTCGGTTTCTTTTACCTGAGCAAGAATCTGAATCTCTGATTCCAGCCTCTGATCTCGGTTCCTTCACAGCCAGAGATTAATGACCTATGTTCAGCTTCTACATAGGACATAGCTACAATGTTCTGATTATTCGACTTCCAAGAAACCAGTGCAGAGCCAACAAACATACAATATCCAGAAACAAATTTAGGAGTGTCCGGACAAAAAGCCTAATTAGAGTCAGCAAAGCCAGTTAACTTGAGATCAGATCGTGAAGAATAAAACAAATCTTGCCCAACAGTTTTGTTCAAGTAATGAACTTTGAAAACACCTTGAAGATGGGGAAGTCGTGGACAAGCAGTGTATTGACACAGCTTGTGGACTGCAAATGTGATATCCGAAGTATGGTACATGAGCTTACCAACAAGTCTGTGATATTGTTCTACATTTTCAAGTAATTAACCATCACTTTTGGAAAGTTTGAGGTTAGGCTCCATAGGTCCAGAAGATGGTTTACAACCAAGTAAACCAATTTCCGCTAAAGCTCCAAAGTATACTTTCGTTGGAAAATTGAAATACCTGCAGTGTTTCTTGCAATTTCAAGACTAAGAAAATATTGCAAGTTTCCCAAATCGCAAAGCTTAAATGAGTGATAAAAAGTTTGTTTTAGTGAATCAGTAGCTGCACTATGACTGATAGCAATAATAATATCATTACCGTATACTAGAATAGCCATATAAACATCTCCATCACGCTTGAGAAAGAGAATATGATCACCCGAGGATTTCACAAACCCAAGTCGTAGAAGAATTTCTGAAAATATTAAAAACCATTGTTGGGAAGCTTGTTTCAAACCACACAAAGATTTGTAAAACTTACACACGACATTAGGTGGAAAAATTTCCTCCTCCTTTGTGAATATCCAGGTGACAAAGACATATATATTTCCACAGACCAATCTCCATTAAAAATACATTAGAAATGTCCAGCTGAGTTAGAAGCCAACCTTTTTTTGTAGCCACTGCAATGAGTAACTTGACAATGGCTAATTTGGCAACTGGAGAGAAAGTTTCGACATAGTCTAGACCTTCTTTTTGAGTACAGCCCTTAGCCATTAATTGTTCCTTATATCTTTCCAAACTTCCATCCGCATTAAGCTTGACCTTGAAAACCCATTTGCAACCCACATGATGTTTACCATTTGGTAAAGTGCAAATCGTCCAGGTATTGTTTAACTCAAGAGCATCATTCTCAGCTTTCATAGCATCACTCCATTCTTTGGTGTCTTTAGCGTGAACATAAGTAGATGGTTATGTGATCTTATTCAATGCATTAACAAAAGTTTTATATGATAATGAAATATTGATTAGGATATAACCTGTGACATAGGATGGTGAGTGGAGGAATCAATTGTATATCAATGATAATCCTGTAGATGCAATTATGTGTTATGAAATCTCAGGTGCAGGAACTCTTCATGCCGTGAAGATATATCAAGTAGGGAAAAGAAGTTGGGGAAGATATTTGACTCTTTACTTTGTTTGAATGGAAATAAGTTTTCATAGAAAACCACATTTCACGAGATGAAAATGTTGTTACTTTGAATGTCCAGTAACTTATATCCTTTATACCCATAATAATATCCAAGGAACACACAAGCACATGATCTATTTTGGAATTTGTTTGGCTGCTTGGGGGAAGTACTTGCATAACATAGATACCCAAATGTCTTCAAGTGTGTGTACTCATGGACCTTTTATGTAGCATTTCAAATGGAGTGTTTTTGGATATGGTTGGGGAAGGTGTTCTGTTGAGGAGGAATACAACATTAAGCACGCAATCACCCCAAAAACATAGAGGAAGTTGAAACTGAAATAATAGAGCTCTTGCCACATTCAATATATGTTGATGTTTGTGCTCTACTATCGAATTTTGTTCAGATGTTTATAGGCAAGAATGATAGGGCATAATGCCTTTCTTCTTATATAGCTCTGTAAATTTTAACTCTGGAGCATTCTCTGATCTCAATATGGACCATTTCAAAAGCTGTAGAACATAAATTTTGACGAATTGAATAAGATAACTTCTTCTATTTGGCCCTTTGACAAATATCACAGTGTAATAATCCTTTATTTTTGCGTTAGAAATACCAAGAACATCTCTGAGTTAAGTAAATGCGATCAAATGATGTATAACTGATAGCTATGAAGCCCAGCATCCTCCCATGGTATTCACCTACAAGAGAAGATCCAAGAAAGCCCAAGGAGACACACCCAACCCATGACACACAGCTTTAGTAAGTTAAGTAACTAAGGTTAGAGAGGGGGTGATGGGTGCACGAGCAACCGGGTAGGATGGGCAGGAGGGGGAAGATTCTAAGGAGATAGTATATAAATAATAGAAGGAGAGAGAGGAAGGGGATCGATTATCTAGAGAGTGAGACAGAGAAGTAAGGGGGAGGGAGAGACTCCATGAAATTCTCTCAAAACTTGTGAACCTTTTATCGTTATCAACATATTCCTAAGCTCTTTAATTCTGTTTTCTAAAAACTAAATCGACACTCTATCAATTTGGTATCAGAGCCGTCGACGAAGGGAGAAAGAAACTGAGAAAGATGCCGCCAAAAAAAGACGATGCACCATGGGAGAAGGCCGTTGCTGACTTGCAGAGAGATGTGGAAAAACTCTCAGGTCTGGAACAGGTGGTTCTCGACATGAAAGCCCAGCTGGGAAAGCTCAGCTTCCTGGAAAAATGGGAGGAGAGGTTTCGTGAGCAAGAAATCCAGGCAGCTCGGAAGGAAAAGGCTCCGATAGGATCTCAGACCTCCGGAGTGGTAGCCGATCTTCCGGAGGGGTACAGACCGAGCCGCTCTCGCTCTCGCTCTGTCTCACCACGCCCAAGGGAAAACAGAGAAGTGGGAGGTCAGGAACCGCTGACTAGGAAGATCGACATACCGATTTTCGACGGAGAGAATGTGGAGAGCTGGATCTTCCGGGTGGAACAGTACTTCGAGTTGGGTAGGTTCACGGAGACAGAAAAACTACAGGCTGTGAGGATGTGTTTTGACGGAGAGGCCCTTACGTGGTATAGGTGGGAGAGGGATCGACAACCTTTCGAAAACTGGGAACAAATGAAACAAAGAATTTTGGATAACTTTTCAGAGATTCAAGACTGTTCACCAGGGGAACGCTTGTTGAATCTTAGACAGGAGGAATCGGCTCGAAAATATTGTCAGGAATTCATAGCGTTGGCAGCCAACGCACCGGAGCTATCGGAACAAGTTTTGGAAATGGCTTTCATGAACGGGTTGAAACCCAAAACTCGAGCTGGGGTAAAAATGCTGGAGCCACGAAACTTGAAGAAAATGATGAGTTTAGCTCGTAAAGTGGAGGAGTGGTCAGCCATGGATGACACGGCAGAAGGAGAAGGTAGGGGGGCCAGCAAGGTAGCACGTGGCAGTAGCTTGCACGTGCCCTATCCAACCAGGAAGGAGACTTCTTACGGGAGTGGGAATTTTGGGAGATTTGGGCCAAATAATTATAAGCCCAAGTTTGCTCCAAATCCTACAAGTTTTAGTGGAAACAAGCCCACATCAACTGGCCCAATCGCCACTAAAGCAACCCTGGGAGCGCCCTCTTCCTCTCGGGCCGAAGACACGCGCCGTCAGAGCTACCGGCGACTGTCCGACGCGGAAGTCAGGGAAAAGAAGGCACGGGGAGTCTGTTTCAAGTGTGACGAGAGGTGGCAAGTGGGGCATCAGTGCAATGCGAGGGAGTTGCGAGTGCTGTGGGTGCAAGAGGACGGCACGGAGCTCGAAATCGCGGAGGCTGAATACGGGGCGGAGCGTGAGGGTGACACCGGTATCACCGAGCTAGCTGAGCTATCCCTTAACTCGGTGGTGGGTATTTCTTCACCCCGTACTCTGAAGCTTCGTGGGGTCCTTCATGATCGAGAGGTGGTTTTAATGGTGGATAGTGGAGCTTCCCACAATTTCATCTCGCAAGTATTGGTGCGACAGCTTCACATTCCCGTAGAGGCAACAGCTGGGTATGGTGTAATAACGGGAACCGGTTCGGCAGTACGAGGAGAAGGATTATGCCGCGATGTGGTTATTCACCTTTCTGAATGCTCGATTCAAGCCAATTTCTTACCCTTGGAATTGGGTACCGCAGACGTGATTTTGGGAGTACAGTGGCTAGAAACACTCGGGGAAATTCAAGTCAATTGGAAGCTGCAAAGGATGCGATTCCAGCAGGAAGGGCGCTTGATAATCCTACAGGGGGACCCAAGTCTTTGCAATGCTTCAGTCTCTTTAAAAGCATTGTTAAAGGCTCTTCAACAGGGAGGTGAAGGCATGATAGTGGAGTATGGGGGTCTAGAAACATCAGAATCAGATGACACATCAGTTGCTCCAGCTGAAGTGAGCTCGTTATTGGAGGAATACCAACACGTTTTCGCCGAGCCGAGTGGACTTCCACCGTCAAGGGGGAAAGAACACGCAATTAATCTCAAAACAGGGGCTGAACAGGTCAACGTCAGACCATTCCGCTATCCTCAGGCTCAGAAAGCAGAAATTGAGAGGCAGATTTCTATGATGTTGTCGGCAGGGCTAATCCGAGAAAGTAGCAGCCCATTCTCCAGTCCGGTATTACTCGTGAGGAAGAAAGATAATAGCTGGCGTTTTTGTGTAGACTACCGGTCACTCAACAAGGCAACCATACCCGATAGCTACCCGATCCCAATGATCGATCAGCTCCTGGACGAACTACGGGGAGCAGTTATCTTCTCTAAGCTCGATCTTCGATCAGGATACCATCAGATTCTGGTCAAAGCGGAGGATGCGCACAAAACAGCTTTTCGGACTCATGACGGGCATTACGAATTCCTTGTAATGCCATTCGGATTGACTAACGCTCCGGCCACGTTTCAATCGCTCATGAATGAGGTATTCCGACCGTTTTTGCGCAAGTTCGTACTTGTTTTCTTTGACGATATACTGGTTTACAGCAAGTCTATCGAAGCGCACTATGCACATCTACGGGAGGTACTCCGCATACTTCATCAACAACAACTGTTCGCAAATCGAAAGAAGTGCCTATTCGGTACTTCTCAGGTCGATTACTTGGGTCATGTGATTTCAGCTCAAGGGGTTGCTGCAGATCCTTCAAAAATTAGCGCCATGGTGGATTGGCCTCTACCCCGCAACATCAAGGAATTACGTGGATTCTTGGGTTTGACCGGCTATTACCGAAGGTTCGTTAGAGGTTATGGATCGATTGCACGACCTCTCACGGATCTCCTTCGGAAAGACCAGTTCTGTTGGTCCCCTGCAGCAACCGCCGCGTTTGTCCAGCTCAAAACAGCAATGACAGAGGTACCCGTGTTAGCTCTACCTGATTTTGACGAGCAGTTTATTGTTGAAGCCGACGCTTCAGGTACGGGGTTAGGCGCCGTTTTGATGCAGCACAACCACCCTATTGCGTATTTCAGCCAAGCCTTGACCGAGCGTCAACGACACAAGTCCATCTATGAGCGTGAATTGATGGCGGTAGTACTCGCCATCCAAAAGTGGCGCCACTACCTTATTGGTCGCAAATTCGTGGTTCGAACAGATCAGAAAAGTCTTCGTTATCTTCTGGAGCAACGAGAGATAAATTTAGAGTATCAAAGGTGGTTGACAAGGCTTTTGGGTTTTGATTTTGAGATCCACTACAAACCGGGTCTGGAAAACAAAGCCGCAGACGCCTTATCTCGCAAGGAACATACCGCCGAGCTGACTGCATTGTCCATTCCAGCTGCAATTCAACTAGAGGATATTTGCCGAGAAGTGGAAATTGATCCGGTTTTGCAGGAGATTATAGCAGATATCCAGCGGGACCCTTCTAGTCACCAAGATTTCTCACTGGTTCAGGGGCGTTTGTTGCGTAAGGGCCGCCTGGTGCTGTCTAAACAGTCACAATTTATTGGAGTTATCCTTCGGGAATTTCATGACGGGAAATTGGGAGGACATGGTGGAGTGTTAAAGACGCAGAAAAGAATAGGAGAGCTCTTCTATTGGCCAGGAATAATGTCTGACATAAGGCGATATGTAGCAGCCTGCCCCGTGTGCCAGAGGTATAAGTATTCGACGCTTGCTCCGGCTGGATTGTTACAACCACTGCCCATTCCTGACCGCATTTGGGAGGATCTATCTATGGATTTCGTGGAGGGCCTACCTAAATCTACCGGTAGAAACACCGTGCTCGTAGTAGTTGACAGGCTGTCAAAATTCGCACACTTTATTGGGCTACAACATCCATATACTGCGACAGAAATTGCCATGATTTTTGTCCAGGAAGTGATCCGGTTGCACGGATTTCCACGCACCATTGTATCTGATCGGGACAAGGTATTCACTAGTTTGTTTTGGAAGGAGTTGTTTCGCCTGGCAGGTACTAAACTTTGCTTCAGCACCGCTTACCACCCACAATCGGATGGTCAAACAGAGGTCACCAACAGAGGATTGGAAACATATCTGCGATGTTTTGCTGGTGACAAACCGAGATCATGGGCGAATTTCCTTCCTTGGGCAGAGCTGTGTTATAATTCATCCTATCATAGTGCAATTCAAATGACTCCTTTCCGTGCGGTTTATGGTCGAGAGGCTCCAACAATCGTTAAATATGAATTGGGAACTACTTCCAACGCTGATTTGGAGGATAAGATGAAAGAACGTGATGAGATTATTGCCTTGCTAAAGAACCATCTTCTCAAAGCTCAGCAGTTAATGAAAGCACGAGCAGATGGCCATCGGCGTGAAGTGGAATTTGAGGTAGGTGATCAAGTTTATCTGAAGATGCGTCCGTACCGTCGCAAATCCTTGGCAAACCGTCCAAACGAGAAGCTCGCTGCTCGATTCTATGGACCGTTCGCGATTGAAGCTCGAGTTGGCAAGGTTGCCTACAGGCTGAAGCTTCCTCCAGATGCTCGGATTCATCCCACATTTCATGTGTCGCAACTGAAACCTGCGATCGGCAGTGGACTCTCATCAGTCTCCTTGCCGGCACAACTCACGGGAGAAGGCTTCTTGGAAGCCGAACCTGAGGCTGTCTTGGGTACCCGAACGCATCCAGTAACTGGTTTAGAGGAAGTGTTAATCAAATGGCGCGATCAGCCGGATTTTGAGAGCTCTTGGGAGTGCAAGACGGTGATTCATGGCCAATTTCCACACTTCAACCTTGAGGACAAGGATAATTTCAAAGGCGGGGGTATTGATAGCTATGAAGCCCAGCATCCTCCCATGGTATTCACCTACAAGAGAAGATCCAAGAAAGCCCAAGGAGACACACCCAACCCATGACACACAGCTTTAGTAAGTTAAGTAACTAAGGTTAGAGAGGGGGTGATGGGTGCACGAGCAACCGGGTAGGATGGGCAGGAGGGGGAAGATTCTAAGGAGATAGTATATAAATAATAGAAGGAGAGAGAGGAAGGGGATCGATTATCTAGAGAGTGAGACAGAGAAGTAAGGGGGAGGGAGAGACTCCATGAAATTCTCTCAAAACTTGTGAACCTTTTATCGTTATCAACATATTCCTAAGCTCTTTAATTCTGTTTTCTAAAAACTAAATCGACACTCTATCAATAACCAAGTCTTTGATGCCAAACAAATGCATCTACCAAAAAGTTTATAACAAAAGAAGTAGAAACAAAATCTTCATAATCCATATCTTCTCCATCCGGAACAAATAAATTTGCCACCATTTTACCTCTCCCAATCATCAACTCCCTGTTGTGATCATGTATTAGACAAAAATCAGCAACAAACATAACTTGAAACCCAAGATCCACTGTCAAAGAGCTGATACTTATGAGATTTAATATGAATTCAGGTATATACAGAACATTCTGCAACACAATTCGATTATTCACAACAATACTACCAATTCCACCAACATCAACAGTCAATCCATTAGGGAGATTTACACAATTCTTAACAGAACATTAAGATCTATAACTCTCCTCTTGTCAAATGTAACATGATGTGTGTCACACCAGAATCCATTATCCAAGTTTTCTCAATATTTATGCATTCAGAAACATTAAGAATCCCAATGAGACTGAATGTTGGAAATGAAAGAGAAATACCGGATGAACTTGATGCAATGTTATTAGCTTAAGAAGAGATATACTTTTGAACTTGGAGTTGGGAGCTAAAGAAAGCTATAAAATTCTAGATTTGATCTTTGCTGACATTCCCAACGAGAGACTCCAATCCTTAAGTATGAGAATTATCCTTTTTCATTACTGAAGCAATAACAACATTGATAGGAGAGGTAATATCCTTTCTATCATTCGATGACTTTCCTTTCTTCCACCCAATAGGATATCCATGTAATTTATAACATCTATCAACAATGTGACCCGTAAAACCACAATGAGAGAATATGGGTTTATTGTCCTTTTTCTATAAAGCATTCAACATGCCAGGTTGAATCATGTTTTGACTTAGTTGATATGCTACAAGAGTTATAGCCGAGCTAAACTGCCTCTGACTATCATCGTAATCCAAGTTATTGCATATTTCAACGAGGTCAGGTAGAGGCTTCTTCATGATGATCTGACTTCGAATGATTGAGTACTTTTCATTCAATCTAGCTAAAAACTTTATAGTGCGAGTCATGTCAACTTTATCTTGTGCTTGTCGTTGAATGGCACAGTTAAATTAAACGCACGGTTTAACAATCTTAACTTCATTAATATTATTCCATAATGTTTTAAGAGTAGTATAGTAAACATTGAGATCTATGGATTGTTGACAAAGATCTTGAATTTGCTGAACTAATTGAAAAGTTCTAGGCATATTGATTTTATGGAATCAATTATGAGATCTTTCCAGATTTGATTAGCATCATTTAAGGTTAATATACTATCATAGATTTGTTTAGTCACGGAATTCAAAATCCAAGAATTAATCATACTATTGCACCTAGACCAGATCTAGAAAAGAGGGTTACTTTCTTCTGGTCGAGGAAGAGAACCATCGATGAATGCAATTTTGTTTTTCGCATCCAAAGCTATTTCCATCTCCGAGATCTATTGATTATAGTTTGATCCATCCAGCTGAACAGAGACAATCGACATTCTTGGGTGATCGAAAATATGAATAAACAATGGAGAATGCACGTTGTACTATTGAAGTTGCGATTGGAAGCATCGGAGCTTCAAGAATTGAAGTTGAGCTTCCATCACGAACAGATCGCACAAAACAGTGATTATTGCGACGAAAGGTGACAACCATGTTTAAAAAGAAATTGGAATGAAGAAACGAAACGAGTTAAGCGTATTGCTCTGATACCATATTAGAAACAAAAAAATTGAATAGAGAATAAACTTCACTGAGCTAATGGGAGAGATAAAGAAAAACAAATTTCTATGACTTTCATTAATTGTAGAAACAATGTTTATATACAACCTCAAATGAATAACCGGGACAAACCGGGTTTACTTTATTCAAGTGTATTTAAACGATTGTAACATTCATTTTGATCAATGAGAAGAATCTTTATTTCTGTAATAGACTCTCAAGTGCACTTCACCTTCGTAATATGGTATCAAAGACATCAAACTCAAATCCATGGTGATTTTGTTTTAAATCATCATTCTTTTGAGTTCAAATCTTTTCTTTATTGATCGATTGGAAGTCTAGATGGTTATGGTAGCAAGGATTCCTCGAAAACCTCGTTCTCAAGCTTCGACAAGTACGTTGGTGATTCAAACTCGGAAATCAAATTCATGGAGCTGCACGAGCTGTTGGATTTCTGGAATCGATGGATCTGACTCAATCGCCCTTTTTCATGATGGCGCGGATCATCCAGGTTTAACAATCATCTCTTTTCATCTTATGGAACAAATTATGATGATTGGAATGCTGTAATGTTGATAGCTCTAGATACTAAGAATAAAACCGGATTCATAGATGGAACATTACCTCGTCCCATAGATACGGATTATAATTTTTCTCTATGATCTAGATGTAATAGCATGGTGAAATTATGGTTATTGAATTCGGTTTAACCACAGATCTTAGGATGCATGATGCTGTTGATATATGGTGTAACCTTTATTGTCGTTTTCACATGACCAATTTACCATGCACATTCAATCTAACTCAACAAATACAAGAAATTCATCAAGGTTCCATGTGACTTCTGACTATTATATTCATCTCAAATCATTATGCGATCAATTAGAAATTACAGAAGAATCTGATTAACCGTGTACTTGTGGAAAGGCTATTAGATTGCACCAAAAAATAGAGAGAGCTAAAACTATAAAAATTTTAGCTGGTCTCAATGATTCTTATGCTATCATTCGTCGCCAGATCATAGCAAAGAAGATACTTCCTTTTTATTTGGAGTGTATAATATGCTAGATCAGGATGAAAATCTCAAAGGTTTCTCTGTTGATGTCAGTAATTCCACTGCTTTCCAAGTTTTTGAAAGCCAAGTTTCTGAAACTTCTCAACCCATTACATGTTACATTCAGTCTGGGTCCAACAAAGGTCATTCAGTCTATTCCTTTTGTAACCATGTTGGTCACACTGTCGAAAGATGCTATAAAAAAGCATGGATTTCCACCAGGTTTTATTCCCAAAGGCAAACAGAATTTTGAAAATTTTCAAAAATGCCAGCCTATTACAACTTAAATGTCAGTGAGCTTTTTCTCAAAAATTTATTGCTTACTTCAAAGTTAGAATGGTTTGACAATAATTGATTGCTTACACCCAA
The DNA here is from genome assembly GCA_018901935.1 of Pugionium cornutum. Classification (NCBI taxonomy): domain Eukaryota; kingdom Viridiplantae; phylum Streptophyta; class Magnoliopsida; order Brassicales; family Brassicaceae; genus Pugionium; species Pugionium cornutum. The sequence continues at coordinate 12,659,269 of CM032160.1, forward strand.
TCTCTCTTATTATTATAATTTCTCCACATGTTTGAAGTGTTTTTTCTTTTGATTCTACAAATGAGAGAACTAGACATGGGGTATATATATATATAAAATTTTGCCACTATTTTGCCTACTTTGCGACCACAACAGTGTAGCCGCTTATATGTCGATATACCTTCCTCGCACATGTTTTTTATTTTGTGCCTTTGCTACCACTTTGTGACTGAAGAGGCACTCCAACTGTGGTCGCAAATTGGTCGTATATTTTGCGACCAATATACGACCAACATGTGATTCTTCCACATGTAGTTGCTAATCAGTCGATACTTTGTGATTGATTAGCGACTGCGTAACATAGTCACATATTATTCGCATCTTAGTTGCAAATTGGTTGTGTAGTACAACTGATTAGTGACTACAGTTTTTAGTCCCAAAATTACGACTAATCTGTGACTACTGCTTTGTAGTCGCAAATTAGTCGCATATCCGTGGCAAATGTGATCGCAAAATGCAATTGCATTTTGACACTTTTCTTGTTGTTAACAACTGAAGTAGGTAGTACAAGTGATAATCCAACTGGTTCAACTCCATCTGGTATTGAATTCTCCTCTTCTACTTATTGTTTTGTTTGTGTTGTTCTATTCAAAAAAATATGGGTGGTTGATTCAGGACTCACACATCATGTGTCTCATGATAGATCACAGTTCATATCTTTGGATACCACCATGAAAGTGCAGTTAATTTACCAATTGGATCTTCCATTAAAATTGGTGGCGTAGGAGCTATTCAGATCAATCAAGATATTACTCTTTGAAATGTCTTGTTTATCCCTGAATTCATATTGAACCTTACAGTATTAGTTCGATTACATCTGATATGGGTTCCAAAGTTATCTTTCATGTTTCTTCTTGTGAAATTTAGGATCCTACTAAGGGATTGAGGATTGGACAAGGTAGAAGAATATCAAACTTGTATATGCTGTAAACTCAAGCTAATCAATTCTCAGTGAATGCAGTGGTTGAAATGGGAATTTGGCGTAAAAGGTTGGGTCATCCGTCTTTCTCTAGATCGGATTCGATTTCAAATTTTAGGAATCATGATGTATAAGAATAAAAGTTCTACCCATTGCCATATATGTCACTTAGCAAAAAAAAAGAAGTTATCTTTTCCATCGAAGAATAACGTTTGTAATACGACATGAACTCTTACATATTGATATATGGGGACCATTTTTATTAACTACACTCGATTGTTTTTAAATATTTCCTAACCATTGTTGATGATCATTCTCCGGCAACATGGTTATACTTACTTAAAACAAAGGCTGATGTGTTAACAGTGTTTCCTAATTTCATCAATACGGTTGAGAATCAATTCAAAGTGACGATCAAGACAGTGCGATCAAATAATGCACCTGAGTTGAGATTCACAAATTTGTATCGAGAGAAATGTATTATGGCATTCCATTCATGTCCAGAAACACTTCAACATAACTAGATTATGGAAAGAAAGCATCATAGCCTTGTTATTTCAATCTCAGGATTCTTTGTCATATTAGGGTGATTGTGTGATAACAACAGTTTTCTTAATCAACAAAATTCCATCTCAATTGTTGCACAAAAAACCCCATATGAATTCCTTACAGGAATACCTCCAGATTTTGATCAGATAAGGATTTTTGGCTCCCCGTGCTATGTTTTCACTTCACCAAACCAGAGACATAAATTTGAATCAAGGTATAAAGCATGCATACTTTTAGGATATCCATCTGACTATAAAAGATATAATTGATGGATTTGGAGACTAGTATAGTTTTCATTTCCAGAAATGTTATATTCGATAAAGATGTCTTTCCATGTGCTAATAGCCAAGCTTTTAAGGTAAATTCTGATTTCTTCACTTCTCTAGAACAATTACCATAAGTTTCAAATCCTAAATACCAGTTAAACAGCTTTCTTTTGATCCTTCCATTGATTCCGATCAGATCCACATATACTTTCCTAACGACCCAAAAAAAAAGCCTGCCCATTTACAAGACCACCATTGTTATCAATTATAATATGATATTTCATAACCTATTTCATCCCATATATCATATACCAAGTTAGCTCCTGCTTATATGTCTTATATAAACACCATTACTAAAATTCCAATCACTCAAACCTTTAATGAGGCTAAGAATTCTAGAGAATGGTGTGAATCTGTTGAGAAAGAAATAGGAGCTATGGAATCATCTAACACATGGGAGATAACTTCACTGCCACTGGGAAAGAAACCAGTGGGTTCAGATGGGTATTCACATTGAAATATCATGCTGATGGCACTCTTATAAGATATAAAGTTTTCTTGGTTGTGAAGGGTTACACTTAAAAAGTTGGACTGGATTACAATGTTATTATTTCGCTTGTTGCTAAGTTGGCCACAGTTAAGTTGTTGAAAATTTCAGCTTCTAAGAATTGGTTCTTGACACAACTAGATGTTTCAAATACATTCTTTAATGGGGATTTGGATGTTTCAAATGCATTCTTTAATGGGAATTTGGATGAAGAGATATATATATATATATGCATTTATCTGAAAGATATGCTTCAAGAAAGAGGACTCTTTGCCCCCAAAGGCAGTTTGCAGACTCAAGAAATCGATGAATGGACTTATGTAGGATTCTTGACAATGGTTCTTAAAATTTTTGACAACCTTTTTGAAATTGGGGTTCACAAAGACTCATGGCGATCATACATTGTTTGTTTGAAATGTGATGATAGAGATCTGGCAATACTGGTTTATGTAGATGATATCATTATTGCGAGTACAAGAAAGTCTGCAACAGCTCAATTGACAAATAAGTTGAAGGTGAGTTTTAAACTTCAAGATCTTAGACAAATCAAATATTTTTTGGGGTTTAGAAGTCTCTCGTAACTCAGTTGACATCTCTTTATGTTAGAGGAAGTATACATTGGAATTTCTTTCTTCAACAGGTGTGTTAGGATGCAAACCATCTTCGGTACCTATGATTCCTAATCAAATATTGGCTAAATGTGATGGAGATATTCTTGAAGATTGTGAGATGTACAAAAAATTGGTAGGACGATTAATGCATGTATCTAACCATTACTCAGATATACATCACATTTGCAGTTAACAAATTGTGTCAATATTCATCTACACCTAGAATAGCTTACCTCAAAGCTCTATACAGAGTTTTGTAGTATTTTAAACAAACTCTTGGCCAAAGATTGTTTTACTCAGCTAATTCAGATCTTAGTATTAAAGGATATACATATTCAAATTAGGCATCTTGTCCAAATAGTTGTGAATCTACAACTAGGTTCACAGTGTTCCATGGATCTTCATTGATATCTTGGAAGTCAAAGAAGCAACCTAATATCTCTAGACCTTATGCAAAAGCAAAATATCGAGCACTTGCTCTTGCTTCCTGTGAAATGATGTGGCTGATGAAATTTCTTAAAGATTTGCAGGTTTCAACTGATGTAGTACTGGTTCTATTCTCGGACAGTACTGCAGCATTTCATATAGCCACAAATCCAGTTTTTTATGAGAGGACAAAACACATTGAGGTGGATTGTCATACGGTTCGAAAAAAGTTAGCCAAAGAGATGATTAAATTGCTTCATATTCGAACTGATGATCAAGTGGCTGACATTGTTACTAAACCTTTGTTCCCTCATCAATTTGAACATCTCAAATCCAAGATGAGCCTTCGTAACATTTTTTCCTATATTGAGGGGGACATTGGAATATGTATTGGTTCGGTTTAGTTGGTCTACGTTTGGTTTACTTTATTCAAGTGTATATAAACGATTGTAACATTCATTTTGATCAATAAGAAGAATATTTGTTTCTGTAACAGACTCAACTGCACTTCACCTTCGTAATAGATACTAGCTAAATAATCGCCATTCATTTTCCTGCAGCAAAGAGGGACAAGAAAAAGATGCAGAACAGAGTACTTTCATTGTCAGAAGCTCAGAACAAAGTACTTGCACTGTTGGGAGCTCAGACTGCTGCTCCAGCTCGTACGGATGCTGGACCACTTCCTATAAACCTGCAAAACCAGTTTGAAGCCCTGACACATCTTGGCAGCTACTGAATCCTCTCTCCTCAACCAGCTCCCACGGTTTCAAGTTGCCTAAGACCTAGATAGTTCCTTTATGTCTTTAAATACTAAGCTACTCTCTTTGTAAAACGTATTCAGAAAATTATCAATCAAGAAACACATTTTTCAGACAGCTTTCTCTCTTTCCTTTCACCTTAACATGGTATCAAAGCTATTGTGAACCTTAAAAGGTATAACAATGGCTGATCCACAACAACAAAACTATCCTTTCCCAAACAACATACATGTTCAAAGTTCGGTAACGTTGAAACTAAACGATACAAACTATTTACTTTGGAAGACTCAATTTGAGTCACTTCTCTCTTCTCAAAAACTATTGGGCTTCGTCAATGGAGGCATTCTACCACCTGAACCAACTCTCCTTCTCAATAATGAAGTTATGGACAATCCTATGTTTGAATCCTGGTATTGCACCGATCAACTCATCAAGTCTTGGCTGTTCGGGACCCTTTCAGAAGAAGTATTGGGTTATGTTCACAACTTACCAACCTCAAATGCCGTATGGATGTCTCTAGCGGATAACTTCAACAAGTGCTCCTTGGCGAGAGAGTTTTCTCTAAGGCGTAGCTTGCAACTTCTCAACAAGAAAGGGAAGAACTTCTTGACATACTGTAGGGATTTTAAAAGTGTGTGTGACTCTCTCAGTTCTATCGGCAAGCCCATAGACGAATCCATGAAGATCTTTGGGTTATGGCTTGGGACGTGAGTACGACCCCATTACCACAGTGATACAAAGCTCTTTAACTAGACTGCCCCCACCAACATTTAATGATGTTGTTTCAGAGGTTGAAAATTTTGATGTGAAGCTACAATCATTTGAAGAACCTTCTGACATTACTCCACACATGGCCTTCCAAACACAAAGGGGCGACAACAATGGCAATTTCAGAAGCAACCCCTACAACTTTTATCCAAGAGGAAGAGGCAGGTTTGGACAATACCGAGGCAGAGGGGGATACTCTACCCGAGGAAGAGGGTTCTCACAACATCAGTTTACACCAACTTACTCGGGAGAAAGGCCAACTTGTCAAATATGTGGGAAAAGTGGTCACACAGCTCTAAGGTGCTACAACAGATTCGACAACAACTATCAAGGTAACACCTCTGAGACTCCACAAGCCTTTTCTTCATTAAGAGTCCCTGATGATTCGAGTAAAGAATGGTACCCTGACTCGGAAGCTTCTGCTCATGTAACATCTACAACTAACTCACTTCAAAATGCCACTACATACGAGGGCAATGACACGATTCTGGTTGCTGATGGAACATATCTCCCAATAACACATGTTGGCTCCACTTCTATTCCCACTGCATCAGGTAAGATTCCTCTATCAGAAGTTTTAGTATGTCCGGATATACACAAATCCTTGTTGTCAGTGTCAAAGCTTTGTGATGATTACTATTGTGGAGTGTTCTTTGATGTTAATAAGGTCTGCGTTATTGATCTAAAAACTCAGAAAGTAGTGGCAAAGGGTCCTCGACGTAATGGTCTTTATGTGCTTAAGAGCCAAGAGTTTGCTGCCTTTTACTCAACTCGACAATGCTCGGCTTCAGAGGAAACTTGGCATCATCGACTTGGTCACTCAAACTCCAAAGTTCTTAAGCACCTCATAAGCAGCAAGGAAATTCAAGTAAATAAGAGCAGCATCTCCCCTGTATGTGAGCCTTGCCAGATGGGGAAAAGTACTAAATTAATGTTTTCATCTTCTGAATCTCGTGTTTTAAAGCCCCTAGATCTCATTCATTGTGATCTTTGGGGTCCCTCTCCAGTTGTATCAAACCAAGGATTCAAATTCTATGTGGTTTTTGTTGATGACTTCACTAGATATTCATGGTTTTATCCGCTGCAATCCAAGTCTGAGTTCTTTCAAGTGTTTTCTGCCTTTCAAAAGATGATCGAGAACCAATTGAGTGCAAAAATAAGAACATTTCACAGTGATGGAGGAGGAGAATTCATGAGCAACAACATAAAAGAATTGTTCATAGAGAAAGGCATCAAACATATAATTTCGTGTCCCTACACCCCTCAACAAAACGGGATAGCTGAGAGAAAACACAGATATTTGGTGGAACTTGGCCTCTCGATGATGTTCCATAGCCATACGCCCCTCAAGTATTGGGTAGAAGCATTCTTCTCGGCTAACTACATCATAAACCTTCTGCCATCATCGGTTTTGAAGAACATAAGTCCCTTCCAACTGCTCTTTGACAAGAAACCAGTCTACTCTATGCTTAGAGTCTTCGGATCATCATGCTATCCATGTCTTAGACCTTGGACAAGTCACAAGTTTGAACCAAAGTCTCTACATTGTGTCTTCATCGGCTATAGCTTGGAATACAAGGGATATAGGTGTCTACATCCACCCACGCGAAAGGTTTATATATCCAGACATGTCATATTTGATGAGAATTGTCTTCCCTTCAAACAACAGTATCGACACCTAACAACAAAATATCATTCAGCTCTTCTTAAAGCTTGGCAAAGTACCTTCACAGAAGAGCATAAAGTGGAGACAGAAAAATCAGAAGCTGAAATTCTTGTACCTCCGACTTATATCTACTCCAATTCACCAAGAGATAGGGGAATAAGACATGAAGCTCTACTACCATCACATGTTGCTTCCTTAGAAACAAGCAATACCCCCCAAATCTCACCTGTGGCGACTATGGATACGAATGAACCAGCTGATTTATCATCACTTGAGGTAACACAAACACCACCAGTTGAGGCGCCTGTGCAACAAACTCATCCAATGACAACAAGGTCAAAGGCTGGAATTCGCAAGCCAAACACGAGGTATGTCCTTCTTGCCTCCAAATTTGTCGTAGAAGAGCCAAAAAGCATCACTTCCGCAATGAAACATCCTGGTTGGAAAGAAGCAGTCTTGAGTGAACTCAAAAACATACACATGTTCCATACTTGGACCTTGGTGCCAAGAACTTCAACAATGAATGTACTAGGATGCAAGTGGGTATTCAAAACAAAACTTAAGCCGGATGGATCAGTTGAAAATTTGAAAGCTAGACTTGTGGCCAAAGGGTTTCATCAAGAGGAAGGAGTGGATTACTTGGAGACTTTTAGTCCTGTAGTAAGGACAGCCACATTAAGACTTGTGTTAAGCATTGCAATTGCGAAAAGCTGGACAGTAAAACAGCTAGATGTCACCAATGCCTTCCTACATGGAGACTTGAAAGAGCCTGTCTTTATGCAACAACCTCCTGGATTCGAAGATCCTAAAAACCCAGGACATGTTTGCCGATTAACCAAGTCACTCTATGGGCTTAAACAGGCTCCAAGAGCTTGGTTTGATACTTTTAGTACTTTTCTACTAGATTATGGATTCACTTGCAGTAAATCAGATCCTTCATTGTTCACTTATCACAAAGAAGGCAAGTCATTGGTATTATTGTTGTACGTTGATGACATTCTTCTCACAGGCAACAATGAGGTTCTCATTCAACATCTTCTGCAAACATTTATGAGCAAATTTTCTATGAAAGACATGGGCTATCCTCAATACTTTCTGGGCATTCTAAAACAATCATGTTCAGGGGGAATGTTTCTACATCAAACTGCTTATGCTAAGGACATACTACATCAAGCTGCAATGAGCGATTGCAATGCAATGCCAACTCCTCTTCCTCAAGCTTCTGATCAGGTCAATTCCACTCCATTCGAAGAACCCACCTATTTCAGGAGCCTAGCAGGAAAACTGCAGTACCTAACAATCACTAGACCCGATATTCAATATGCTGTGAACATCGTGTGTCAAAGAATGCATGCTCCAACGATCTCAGATTTCAGCCTTCTTAAACGTTTGCTGAGATATGTTAAAGGAACTACTGAAATGGGTTTACATCTTAAGAAAACTCAAGACTTATCTCTGTCGGCCTATTGCGACAGTGATTGGGCAGGTTGTCGGGAGACTCGTCGTTCTACGACGGGGTTCTGTACTCTACTAGGACCTAACCTTATATCTTGGTCAGCAAAAAGACAACCCACAGTGTCTAAGTCATCAACCGAAGCCGAGTATAGAGCCCTCGCAACAACAGCCCAGGAGATCACTTGGATATCTTTTCTCTTTCGTGATCTCGGAATTTCTCAACATAAATCAACTTTGTTAATATGTGACAATCTATCTGCAGTATATTTAAGCGCTAATCCAGCTCTGCACAGCCGATCTAAGCACTTTGACACAGATTATCACTACATAAGAGAACAAGTAGCATTGGGGTTAATCGAAACGAAACATATATCGGCAGATCTTCAAATAGCAGATATCTTCACAAAATCACTACCTAGAATCAAGTTTACACAGCTAAGATGCAAACTTGGAGTTAGTGAACTTACTCCAAGTTTGAGGGGGAATGTAAGTGGTGTAAGTGGAAATAGAAAATCAGAAGCAGAGCATCTTTTGGAGCAGTGCACGAACCTGGATCCTGCCAAAGTCAGAGCTACTGGACCATCTCTCTCCACAGTCCCAAGCGACAACTTTCCTGCAGCAAAGAGGGACAAGACAAAGATGCAGAACAGAGTACTTTCATTGTCAGAAGCTCAGAACAGAGTACTTGCACTGTTGGGAGCTCAGACTGCTGCTCCAGCTCGTACGGATGCTGGATCACTTCCTATAAACCTGCAAAACCAGTTTGAAGCCCTGACACATCTTGGCAGCTACTGAATCCTCTCTCCTCAACCAGCTCTCACGGTTTCAAGTTGCCTAAGACCTAGATAGTTCCTTTATGTCTTTAAATACTAAGCTACTCTCTTTGTAAAACGTATTCAGAAAATTATCAATCAAGAAACACATTTTTCAGACAGCTTTCTCTCTTTCCTTTCACCTTAACAGAGTAAACAAAAGAGTGGGTTGCCGAGCAAAGCCTTGAATACAACGAGAGGGTTTGCAAAGGAGATAAGATGATGACCAAAACTTCCTAAAGTAATAAAAAGAAACTCCAAAGCATCAGTAGAAAATCTAAAATAATCAATAAAAAATCTAAAATAATCAGTAGAAAATCCAAATTGTTAGGAGAGTATCTTTTACAAACTTAAATAATCTTTTATTTGATACTTATGATTTTTTGATCATCTGATAGAGAGATTGAGGTAGGCCTTGAGCGAGTGAAGTTTTGAATAATCGGATAGCGAGTCGTGAGGATTATAGTTGACGTTTATATTTAATAAAAGACAAGTTTTTCTACCTTTCATATTTGACATCTTATAACATAGTGTGTTTGTGAGACGACGATCATTGCCATGTCTAAACAATCACGTAAATCGAATGAAACAAAAGTCATGACATGGTCACAGGATGATTTATTGGCCAATTTTTACGACATCCACTACCAAATGGATTCGATGAAAGAGGATGTTAAGGATCTCATCAATGAAAAAATGCAAATGAGGACTGAAATTTATCAAATCAGTTATACGCTATTAGCAATTTAGTCTCAGCTAGACAAGATGATGCATTTAAGTCCTCCAATGGAATCCAGGCTTTTGCGCAGGGAAGGTAGTGTGAGCAATTGTGACATAGAAGACAAGTGTGAGCAATTGGAGGGAAAAAAATTAAGTTTGAATAACAGGGGAAAGGAGAAAAAGAGTGAAGATATTGTTTAAAATTGTTAATATGGTGATAAGATGTCTTGGGAAAATAATCACAGTGACAAGTACATGTCCATGCTGCACACAGCTTTGGTAACCACACCAAACAGTCATGACTGCTGCACACAACTTTGGTAACCACATCAAACGGTCATAAGTATGTTTACAGCTCCTTCTCTCTCTTCCCATTGGTTCTCAACAATCTACTCCTCTATTCAAACTCATCCACAATTTTAATTTTGGACTGTTTTTGTGTTCACATTGTAAATCCTTTATAAAAATGGTGTAAAGACTCAATCTATAAGTCAACTCTATGGAGATTCTTCTTTATAAGTGTGAACATTTCTTATTTTCTCATGCTTCTTTTTGAGTTTCTAGGTTCAATTCTTCACATTTCTCCTCTCTAATCTCAATATTCTTACATGGTATCAAAGAATAAGATCATTCTCTTATCTTTTCTACTCAAATCTCTCAGTTTCTAATCTAATATTTTGTCAAAAATCTCTCAGCCTTTAAACTAAAAACTCTCAATTTTATTCAACCACAAAAGCTGCCTCATTTGAGCTCTTCAAAGCCTAACATTGGAGGATACAGTTCAAATCAGTTCTAGCCTGAAACCTACGGTGATACCAATAGTTCTCAAAGGCCTGAACTACACATTATGGTCAAGAACCATCAAGACAACCATTTGTGGCAAAGGACTTTGGAATCACATCTTGGAGTATAATACTCCAACTATAGACGATACAAAGGAGAAGAAGGATGAGGCAACAAGAAAGGAAGAAGCTAGGTGGTTCCAAGAAGATCAATCAGTCCTTGGGCTCCTCCAAAATTCATTGGATCCATCCATACTTGAAGCTTATTCCTAATGTGAAACCGCCAAGTCTCCTTGGGAGACTCTCAAGAGGGTGTATGGGGATGTTTCAAACCTCAGCCATGTGTATGAGGTTAAGAATGCTCTGAATGATCTACACAAAGAGGATATGGAGTTCACAAAGTTCCTAGGCAAGTTCCAATCAACATGGTCCGAGCTTGACATGTTGAGACCAAGTTCTATGAATCCAAAGGTGCTTAGCGAAAGGAAGGAACAAGAAACGATATTTGGGCTCCTTCTCAACCTAAATCTAGTCTTTAAGGATGTGATCAAGTCCATCCTAAGAGAGCCAAAAATCCCTCATTTCGAAGAGGTGTGCTCACAGATTCAAAAGGAGCAAGACAACATTGGTTTGTTTGGTGGAAAAGGAGAACTAGTCATGGCCAACAAAAGCATGTTTAAGCAAGAGGATAGGAAGAGTGTGATGTGTGAACATTGTAAGAGGAATGGCCACATCAAGGACAAGCTCTGGATACTTCATCCTCATCTCAAGCCTAAGGACTTCAAGCCAAACCGGTTCAAGGATTCAAAGGCTAACATCTCTCAAAAGGTTGTGGCTGAACCGGCAAGTTCATCCAACCAAGGAGGGAAGCTAGCTATGAATGTATCCATGGAGTATGCTAAGAACAGTGACTTGGAGGATCTCATCAAGGCTTATGCCTCAAAACTGTCCGGTATCACACTCTACTCCCATAAATTGCTTGATAAACCCAGATAATAAGTTGGTAGTGGATTCGGGTGCTTCTCATCATATGATTAGGAATGCTAGGTTGTTAAATAACATTGAACCATGTCTAGGAAAAGTAACTATAGCTGATGGTAAGGGTATTCCAATTGAAAGAACCAGACAATTAAAACTATTTCACAAAGAAAGTAATGCTTTCTTTGTACATAAGTTTAAGTCTAACCTAGTTTCGGTGAAAAGGGCTACTAAAGACCTGAATTACAATGTTACTTTTGGACCTAACAATGTTTACTTTCACGATATTAAGAGTGGTAAGATACTTGGAAGTGGTAGACTCAAGATGAGCTCTATGTTCTTGAGGACACTCCTCCAAGAAATTCGGATTCCTTAGCTTTCAAATCATGTGTTTTTGCTAATAAAGATGTCTTATGACATGCTAGATTAAAACATCCTCATGCTCGTGTTTTAAGCTTAATAATGCCTAATGTTGCTTATGATCACTCATTTTGTGAGGCTTGTATCCTTGGCAAACATTGTCGTGTTGTTTTCCTTAAATCGTTTACAATTTATGAGCATTGCTTTGATTTAGTACATTCCGATATTTGGACCTCACCTTGCATGTCTAGAGATAGGAATAAATATTTTCTGAGCTTTATAGATGAGAAATTGAAATATACATGGGTTACATTAATTCCATCTAAAGATAAGGTTTATGAGGCATTTATAAACTTTCAAAATTATGTTACTAATCAATTCAATGCCAAGATCAAAGTGTTAACATCAGAATGGATGGGAATACACAAGTCAAAGATTCAAAGCTCACTTAAACAAACATGGAATACTACATCAAACTAGCTGTCCACACACACCACAACAAAATGGAGTTGCTGAAAGGAAGAACCGACACTTAATGGAAGTAGCAAGATCCATGATGTTTCATACCAATGTTCCTAAAAGGTTTTGGGGAGATGCAGTATTGGTTGCTTTCTACCTCATCAATCGGATTCCAACCAAAGTCTTGCAAGACATATCTCCATTTGAGGTACTCAATAAAAGTAAATCTTCCATTGATCATTTACATGTATTTGGGTGTGTGTGCTTTTTGTATGTTCATGGTGATCTAAGAAACAAGTTGGAGGCAAAGAGCATCAAGTGTATGTTCCTTGGATATTCGACAACACATAAAGGTTATAAGTGTTATGATCCAAGCAACAACCGGACGTATGTGTCTAGAGATGTCAACTTCATAGAAGAACGAAGCTATTATGATCAAAAAGATTTGGAAGGATTGAAGGATCTCTCAAGGTCACCTTCTGATTTGGTTACGAGTTTGAGGTTTCTCTTGAGTCATTTGGAAAATGATGTGCCAAGGGATTCAAGAAAAGAAGAAGCAAGAACTCCAACTAGTTCACAAGACACCCAAGAGAATGAACAGGGGCGGTAAATCAAGAACCAACTCCAATCCAAGAAGAAGCTATGGCCCAAAACCAAGAACATGATGACTTTGAAGTGGGTATAGAGGAACCTATTTACCAAATGGAAAAAGAAGCGGTTGAAGAGGAGGCTGCACCACCTGTTCAGCAACTAAGGAGTAGTAATAGACTTAGAAAAGACCCATCAAATTGGGTAAACACTAGGATCTTCTACAACAACCAGGCCATGGCTCATCCCATACAAATTGTTTGTTTCCTTGACCTCTTGCCATCTAGTCATCAAACGCTCCTTGAAAAGATTGAAAAAAAGTCAGATTCCAAGGACATATGAAGAAGCTAAGAGCAAGAAAGAATGGTTTGATGCAGTAAGAGATGAGAAGGGAGCTATGGAAAGGAATCATACATGTGATATACAAGAACTTCTCAAAGGCAAGAAGGCTGTAAGTTCCAAGTGGGTGTTCACCATCAAGTATAAGAGCAATGGGGACATAGAAAGGTACAAGGCACGTCTAGTTGCAAGAGGTTTTACTAAGCCATATGGAGAAGACTATACTGATACATTTGCACCGGTGGCTAAGCTACCCACTATAAGGGTTGTTCTTTCACTAGCTACGAATCTGATTTGGGACTTATGGCAAATGGATGTCAAGAACACATTCCTACAAGGAGAACTTGAAGCGGAAGTGTATATGACTCCACCACCAGGTCTTTAAGATCTTTGTAAAGAGGGACATGTTCTAAGACTTAGGAAGGCAATATATGGGTTGAAGCAGTCACCAAGGGCCTGGTATCACAAATTAAACTCCACACTTACTGAAAATGGGTTCAGAAAATCCCATTCAAATCATACTTTGTTCACTCGTCAAAACCTCAAATGAATTATGGCGGTCTTGGTTTATGTGGATGACCTTACCGTCACAGGAGATGATAAAGAAGGAATTTAGTCCACAAAGGCCTTCTTAAATAGATCATTTAACATCAAGGATCTTGGAGAGTTGAAGTAGTTCTTGGATATTGAAGTGTGTCGGTCTCATGAAGGGCATTTTCTATTCCAAAGAAAGTATGCTCTTGATTTGTTGACAGAAACGGGAAAGCTTGGAGCTAAACCGGCCAAAACTCTACTTGAAGATGGCTACAAGGTCAATGGAAAGGGGGAGAAAGCTGATGAGTTATTTAAGGATGTTTCTCACTATAGAATACTAGTTGGGAAGATGATCTACCTCACCCTCACACGACCAGATTTGTGTTTTGCTGTAAATCAAGTGAGTCAACATATGCAAAAACCTACTGTATATCATTGGAGCATGGTAGAAAGGATCCTTAGATACATCAAAGGATCTCTTGGTCAAGGCATATGGATAGGCAAGAATGGAAACACTAACATTGTCGGGTAGTATGATGTGGTTTGGAATGGTGATAGGGTGGATAGGAAATCAACCACTGGGTATTGCACCTTCATTGGTGGGAACTTAGTCACTTGGAAGACTAAGAAGCAGAAGATGGTATCATGTTCTAGTGCTGAAGCAGAAATATGGCTATGAGGAAGCTGACAAGTGAAGTAACTTGGATCAAAGTGCTCTTGAAAGACTTCGGTATTGAACAAACAGGGCCAATTACCTTCCATTGTGATAATCAGGCAGCCATTCACATAGATTCAAACTCACTGTTTCACGAGAGGACCAAGCACATAGAGATCGATTGCCATAATGTTAGGGAGAAAGTTCAAGATGAAACCATTATGTCATGTTATACAAGGAGTGAAGACCAAGTAGCTGACATCTTCACAAAGGCAACAAGTCTCAAAGTTTGTAAGAACATCTTTAGCAAACTTGGGCTTGTTGATTTATCACATCCATGATCAAAGGTACCCTAATCCAAGAGCAACACACTCTTTTTCCTTTATTAAGGTTTTGTCCCAAGTGGTTTTCCTTAATAAATTTTTTAATGAGGTGTTGCCTTGGGTTCCCAAGCATAAGACTTTAGGGTGATTCCAAAGTCTTTAGTTTGAGGGGGAGTATTTACATAGAAAAATCAAATAAGACCTATCTTGGCCTAGAAGACAAGTGTGAGCAATTTAATTCATGGAGGGAAACAAAAATTAAGTTTGAATAACAAGAGAAAAGGAGAAAAGGAGGGAAGTTATTATTTAAAATGGTTAATATGGTGATATAGCTGCCTTGGGAGTAGAATCACAGCGACAAGGACATGTCCATGCTGCACACAGCCTTGGTAATCACACCAAACAGTCATGACTGCTGCACACAGCCTTGGTTACCACATCAAACTGTCATAAGTCTGTTTGCAGCTCCTACCCTCTCTTCCCATTGGTTGTCAACAAGCTCTTCCTCTATTCAAACTCATCCACAAGTTTAATTTTGAACTTTTTTATGTTCACATTGTAAATCCTCTATAAAAGAGTTGTAAAGACTCAATGTATAAATTAACTCTTTGGAGATTATTCTCCATAAATCTGAATATTTCTTATTTTCTCATTCTTCTCTTTGAGTTTCTAGGTTCAATTCTTCACATTTATCCTCTGTAATCTCAATATTCTTACATTAAGCTGGTACAACCATGAGATTATCTGTGATTCTTTTAGTGCCTGGTTCCAATTCAAAGACAGAATATTGCTCCGTTTCGGTAGCTTGGTTCGTCCTAGTCAGAGTTTATTCTATATAAAACAAAACCATTTTCGTGGCATAATTCATTCATGATTTCAAAAATTTATCCGCATAAGTATCTAGGTTGGATGATGAAAAGTTGCAGGGCACTCTTATGAACGGTTTAACACCTAAAATACAAGAAGTTGTCAAGGTATGTAAACTCCAATCGTTACCAGAACAAATCGTCGTGGCCATTGAAATGGAATCGAGTGTGTTGCATTTGGTTGTGAGCATAGAATTACAATCAGAACCTCACGATTTCAGACCAGTACCTACGTGTGATTCTCATCCTACATACTCGATGTAGAAAACTAAAACGTTTACGACGGATGTTGCACAACAGGCTGAGAACCCATTTACAAAATGCACCAGCAGCCGTAAAAGGATTTCATAGATGCTGAACTAGATAAAAAAAAGCATATGTTTTAAATATGATGGCCAATACTTCTGCAAGCATCTCTATATTTGCCAAACAAGGAACTTCAAGTTCTCACTGTCATTCATGGATACAAGATGGAAGTCTTGAGGAGAATATGCGTGATAGCGATGAAGATGATTTGGAAAGGGTTGGTTAGGTGATGGAGTTTTCCTTGAACTCTTTTTGGGAATCTCCTCCCTAGCTGCACTGAAAAAATAGTTGCATTTCAATAGTGATGATGACTGACACTGGCGCGACACATAATTTTTTATTTTTGACAGTGGTATCGGCAACTAAAATGCGTGTGCATCAAGACCGTTTTCTAGACGTGTTGCTTGGTACAAGAATGACTGTCAAAAGTTTGGAAGTGTGCTCACACGTCCTCACTACCTTTGCGGGTATTGATTTTACTACTGATTTCATCGCATTAGAATTGGGTAATACCGATGTGATTCTCAGCATGAAATGGCTCCGCACGTCAGGAAAGTGACAGATGGATTGGGAAAAACATGAATTGAGCTACACTTACATGACAAACTAGTGATGTTACATGGTGACCCTCAACTTCGCAATGGATGTCAATCTCTTAAGGCTCTCAGTACAATACATTATCCATAAGCCGACAATCTTGCGGTGTTATTTGGGAATCAAAATGTTATCCCCATGCCAATGATATCACATCCCTTACAATAGATCATTACTAAGTTTGCCTCTGCTTTTTCAGCACCAACAAGCTTACTTCCTTCTAGGGCCATGAACTTGCTATTCACCTCAAGATAGGTAGCAACGCCATAAGCGTGTGCTCTTATCGATATCCACAAGCACACCAAGAGGAAAAACTAGTATCAGAAATGAGTGCAACTGGTATAATCTGCCTAAGGCAAAGCTCTTTCTCCTGCCCCGTTCTATTGGTGAAGAAAAAAGACAGTATGTGGTTGTTCTGCAGTGATTATAAGGCCCTAAATCGAGCGACTATTTGAATAAGTATCCCATCTCTATAATCGACCAACTCTTGGATGAAATAAATGGTTCCACCATCTTTTCAAAATTGGATTTACAGGCTAGGTATTATCAAATCCATATGCAAGAGGAAGATATTTATAAGACAACATTCCGTACATATGATGGTCAGTATGAATTTTTGGTAATGCTCTTTGGCCTCACTAACACGCCAACTACATTTCAGTCTTTGATGAACAATGTTTTTAGACCATTCCTTCAGTGGTTTTTCTTGGTTTTCTTTGACGATATATTGATCTATATCTAACTACGTAGGAGCATAAGGAACATTTGACAACAGCTTTAGGAATTTTTGTGGAGCAATATCTATTTTTGAGTAAAAAATATGTTCTTTTGGGCAAAAGAAATGGATTATCTAGGCCACGTCATATTGGGAAATGGGGTTTCTACTGATCCAGCAAAAACAACGGCGATGCAGAATTGGCAAACACCAAAATCGGTTAAAGGATTTCTCGAATTAACAAGTTATTACCATAGGTTTTTAAGGGATATGGCTCCATTGCAAAACCCTTAACAGAATTACTACTTAAAGATCATTTTTTGGAGGGGAAGCTGCTCTAGATGCTTTTGACATTTTGAAATAGGCCATGGTAACAACTCTGATTCTTGCCCTGCCTGACGCAGATGAAATATCCAATGCTTTAATCATTGAAGCATATGCTTCAAGCAGTGGCTTAGGGGTTTTCCTGATGCAAGATAACGACCAATCTCGCTTATTTCAGCTATATCTTACCCTCCAAAGAACAATACAAGCCGGTTTATGAAAGATTATGGCAGTGGTGATGTCCCTTCCAAAATGAAAACATTATCTTATGGGTGACATTTTTTGATTAACACAGATCAGAAATGTTTGAAGTTTTTGCTAGAACAACGTGAGGTTACTTTGGACTATCAAAAATTGCTTACGAAGCTGTTGGGGTACGACTTTGACATTGTCTATAAACTAGGGGTCGAGAAGAAGGCAGCTGGCGGAATATCAAGACACTCACAGAACCAACTAGTGTACAGTTCAACACTCTTACTTTCTCTTACAATTCTGTCGTTGAATCAACAGGATCTATACAAGGTGATAGGGTTTTAAGTTTTAATCCCGAGTACAATTCCAAGTGTAGAGCGAATCAGGTATTAGTTGGGTATCAAATCCTCACGAAAGTAAGAATAACACAATAAAAATACACAAAACACTTAAATCTAGGCAAATACTAATTGAATTTTTGATTGATTATCTAATAATCTAATTGCAAATAAAGTAAAGACGGGTTAAATTCGATAAGCAAGAAATATGGACAGTAGACAAGGCATTCATTCGACTAACGATTCTACATGTTTGATTAGATAAATTTTTAAAACTTAGAACACTATCTAGTAGACTGATCCAATCTCGTGGTAACAGCCCATTCACCAGCCTATAGAGTACAAGTCTTTTGCACAAAAATCTATCGCCTAGTGATCATTGGGTTCGAGTCTAATCCTATCCACCTATCGCCTTAGACATCCACTCTCATTGGCTAAGATGCAATAAGGATGTTTAGTTCTACCTACACGTTCTATCTACACTTCTCATGACTAGAACATCATTCATCTAACCATTGATTAGCTACTTCAATCTCTAATATTAAGCACACCCTAAACATCATGGATTTTTCATCTAATCTACCTAAACAACCCTAAGACAATATCAGATTCTCCTAATCTACCTTACCCACAATGCATACAGAAAACTACTCAACCATGTTCATTTAAACTGTAAGCATAAAAAAGTAAATAAAGCAATTAAACATAAGATAAGAGATAAGGTAGAGAAATTCTTCATTTAAAACCAAGAGTTCAAAAACAAAGGTTGAAACCAAACTATCCTCTCTCTAAAAACGTCCACAGACAAAAACTAAAAGAAACTTGAATAAAACTTAGGGTAAAAGTGTTTAAAAAAGTTTATATAGTATCCCTAACAATTAGGTTAATTCCCGGGACAAACCGGTTAAGTAAAAAGGTTTAAGATAATTTGGACTCGGGTTAGCCAAAGATCGGCCATGTGAGATCGGCCATTTGGCCGATCTCCTTATGGGTTGTGGATTTTGGGACTGATCCGAGATCGCCCATGGTAAGAGCAGCCATTAGGCTGGTCTGGTGATGGGCTTGGGCGATCGGCCATGGTGAGACCAGCCATTAGGTCGATCTGATGATGGGCGTGGACAATCGGAATGGTGAGACCAGCCATTAGGCCGGTCTGGTATGTGCCTTAGTTTTGCATTCGTTGGCTTAGGGTTGGCCAGGCTGGAAGTCGGCATGTGCTGGTCGGGTGGTCCGATCGCGTGGGCAGAGCTTGGCAGGCATGGCAGGCTCGGTAGGATCGGGCTGGGTGCTCAGCATGACTGGCCGATCGGATAGTGGGTTGTGTCGGTAGTGCACGATCAGCCAGGTGCAACCGGCCATGTGTGATCAACCAGATGGTCGATCGCGTAGTAGTACTTAGTTCGGCATCGACAGGTGCTGGCGAACAGGCTGGAGTATCGGCATGTATTGGCCGATGGGGCTAGCATCAGTGGTGCGCGATCGACCAGATGGCCGATTGCATGGCAGAAATACTGGTCGGCTGAGATCGGCCAGGCGCGATCGACCAGATGGCCGATCGCGTGGCAGAAATGATGGTCGACTGAGATCGGCCTACCAAGATCGGTCTGATAGCAGATCTCATGCCCTCTAGAAACTTCCTTGGCCATTTTTCCGATCTTTATCCGATCTAACTTGTCGTTGTACCTGAAATCAACGATAAGGTATGCAAGATGGAGAAATGCAGGCACTAACCTATATGGTACAATGCTAAATGCCAATGAAAGTAAATGGGCGGATAAATTCCTAAAATGCCGATGAAGACAATAAAAGGGTCGTGAAATGCATGGTGAAATAATGCAAAAACCATGGTTATCAACTCCTCCGGACTTATCTTTTACTCTTCCTCGAGGAAAACAAGCAAAAAAAAACCCAAGCAGAGGATTGAAGACTCGACCCTCTAACCGAAAGCATGCACAAAGATCTAATCCCAAAATCCTTATCCAGGAGTATTATAGTGTTTGAATCGAGCCTACTTCCTAATACTTTTTGTATGTGCCATGATGTCAATCCCTAGTCATGCTATGCGTGATTAAATCCCCTAACTCCTTAGCATTCAATTAATAGCATAAGTGAATCTTTCTATGCATCAACCAATACAGGTTCATTTGGCTAGGGAGAAATGGATTCTAAAGTGAGGTAAGGTGGTTCAACTAATCACAAAGGTTCTCTCGAAAAAGAATAGTACTTTCGCAAAACACTAAAAGTCAAAAACAATGATGCATACAAGGCAATATTTTTATCTACCCATGTTCTAGCACAAAACTCTCTATCTCAAACTCAAGTTAATCCCATCCTAAGTGATCTACCTTTCCGAGGCTTTCTTTGCCTACCTTCTTCTCTTTTCTCACTTTGAAATTCTTTTTTTTGGCACTATGGGGTAGTGATTAATTGTGCTCATTGGAATCACTCTTCTTTTCTAGTTCTTTTCTTATTTTTCTCCTCTACTCTTGATAATTGATCTAGGCTTGTGTCTTCTTTACTTTCTTGGAGAAATATTTCACTTTGGAACTTAGAGCTATCTTTTACGCTTATTAACCGATTCTCATGCCTTTTTTTCTTATGCACACCCCACACGCTCCCTTTTTGGGTTTCTTTCATTTTGTTTGTTTTTCTTTTTCTTTTCATCTCATACTCTAACACCCTAGCAAGCCTACCCAAATCCTAACCTATATTGAGCTTATAGTGTGAAGCAAGCATCTACATGAAAGTCCTAACCTTGTCGTTTTCAAAACTCAACAGGTTTTACAAAGTAAGCATTCTAGTAAAAAGGCCTTACACAAGGTTCACACAATAGTAATGTTGGCTTCAAAGAAAAGATTGGGTTGGGAAGTGGTGTAACCATCCCAAAGAGAGGGATTCGACCATTCGGGTTAGCAGAGGGTAGTATAAAGGTGAAAGAAAACCTAAATATGTATATGAGTATTCATGAACAAGTCTTAGGAAATATGCACGTAAGATAATTTCAGTTCCGGTTAAAGTTCTAATTAATGGAGTTAGGATCAAATCAGACACATTTCAATCTCTGAAAATGATCTATCTAATAGGTTGTGGCACAATTCAAGATTCCCAAGTTTCGAAATGGTGCAAGCATCATAGTACTTCTAGCAAGGATTCCAATCTTAGTCATAAGTGCAACTTAGTCAAGGCAATATAACAATGGTCCATATGCAAATGGAGCAAAATCTTTTATATTTCTAGACTCAATCCTAACACATGAAATGTAAATGACCATGAATTTTTTTTGTCATTTTTTGTGTTTTTCTAATGCATAAATATATGCAAAATGTAAAATGATGAAAATGTGACTGTCAGTGTCCCGTCCCCCGGACTTATCTCTAAGGAAGAGGGTGAGTGAAGAAGAAAAATAAAATAAAATAAATAAAATAATGAAAGCGATCTATGTACAAGTGGCATGTGTGGTACCTGTCAATGGCGAGAGGAGCTTGCTTCTCCTTGTTTCTTCCTTTTGGCTCGGCGCATGTACACTTTCAACGAATCATAAGTCACGCTGCTTGTCCTCGCATATTCCACATCTTCGTCAGCATTTTCCTCCTGTGGCACCCCTCCTGCCTTGCCTTCAGCATTGTCACCAGCATTTTCCTCCTGTGGCGCCTCTCTTGCCTTGCCTTCAGCTTCTGCATTGTTGTCTCCTCGTTCTTCCTTGGAGGATACATATCTCGGAGTTATTCTCAGTTTCCTTTGGAGCTTCTCTAGAACTTGCCCCTTCCATTTGTTGATTTTTTGTTGCATCTTGCAGGCATTGTACAAGATCCTCTCTTTGGTCGTTCTTGGCTTGAATGGTAGTTTTGGTAAGAATGAGCGTTCAAACGAAACGCTGAATCATGCCGGAATCAATAATGCATCGGTGCGCGGAATTGTACTTACTCTATTTCTTGATTGGTGAGGTGGGATGAATGGATGTCCTCCATAATGGAACTAGATGTTCTCCAATGTGTGCACATTCGTCATCTTCGGGTTTGGAAAATAAAAGACATGTTTGCTCATAAATGAATGGATAGATCTCTGCGTCGGCTTCGACATCACTTATGAATTTGCATTTCACCAAGTACCTAAAATCGGTCAGGCCCCTCATTGGCTCTTAGTAATAGTACTCCAGTGGTACGGCGATCTTGTGGAATATCGGCATGAGTATGCTGCCAATGTAGAGATGAGGCTCGGTAGCTGTGTGTGACCACGATCGGAACAGCGGCAACTCCCTCACAACTACGTAGCTGATGTTCACATCATCCCCTAAGCGGTCTTCGATAAGCTCTCCCTCATCTTTTTTATAATATCTTTCAGGCCTTGATAGAGGAGACATAACTCAACCATCTTAACTTTTCCAACGCTCTTCCTTACGAAGAACGTGTTGGCTAAAAGTTTCAGGACAACTCTCATGACCGGATTTCTTACTTTTACCATCTTTGATGCTCCGCCGCGGAAGATACTGTGTGTGATCATTGCCCTGAATTCCTGGGCGTTCGTAAAGCTCGGGAATAACACCTTGTCTGTCTTTGGAAATCTATAGATATCGCAGAGATCGAAGATCGAGATAATGTACTCGATCTCCTCCACTTTGAACGTCAAGTACCCCTTGCTGGCAGTCCTCCTTCTTGGATGCAAGTAATGGAGTTGCACTGTCGCCAAAAAGCTCCACGTGACTTCCAAGAATAAGGGGAGTCGACATTTCGCAAGTAGCTTAACCCCATCTTTCCAAGCAATTCCTCGAAATTCGCTTTCAATCCCAATTGTCTCAATAGCCTTTTGGTGAGGAATTGTACATGATGCAATTCAATCCTATTGAGTTCCGCGAGTGCATTTCTTTCCTCCTCAGTGAGTGCAACTTTTGTATGAATATCCACTATAGAGAATTGGGGTGTTCATCTTTGTTCTGATTTTGCATTCGCGTACATAGGCTTCTTATCTCTAGCCTTATAACTCGAAGCGATTTTCCTCGCCTTGATATTCGAAGCCATATTCCTAAAATATTAAAGCAATGCAATGAGAAAAGATCCGGATACTTTGTTGAACCAAATTTCAAGTTATGCGCAAATTGCCAATTTTCCAAGAATTTTATAAATTCAACCATTTTTTCTTTAATTGCCAAGTAAGCTAATCATGCTTATTTATCAAAAATTTCTGGTAATTTTGATCTTATGAACAATCTAACTTCACAATTTTCCCATTTCCTAATCCAATTAGCTTTTCCAAACATTATTAATCAATATCCCAAAATTCCAAATTTCTGAAAATCCTTAAAAACTCTAGATTTTCTAAATTTTTAATTTTCTTAAGAAACATGTAAACCACAAAATCAATGAACCCAAGTGTAAGAGAATAATTTCAACACCAAATGTATCAATTTCCACAAGCAAGTTGTTTCTTGAATCCAAAAATCTAAAAATGGTGAATAGTGTCCATACCTTGGATTTGAAGGTGAAATAATGAGTAAGTAAGGATGGAGATGCTTACTTGAGTTTAAGAGAGTGAATTGAAGGTTGTTTGTCAAGGGGAGAAGCTCTTTCTCTCTCTTTTCAATGGTGAAAATCGCAAATGGGGTGGTGGAGGAGAGAAAAATGAGGAAGAAGAACTTAAATAGGTAAGGAAAAGAGGAAAATAGTTACCTGCCCACGATGCTCATGCGATTGGCTAGGCTGCGATCGGCCAGGCTGAGATCGGCCAAGTGGCCGATCGCACGAGCATCGTGGCCCGATCAGCCAACACAAAATCGGCCGAGTGGCCGATCCAAGAGAGTTCCGTGCTGCTGGAGTTTGGCACACAATAGGTCTGCTCAGATCGGCCAAGTGGCGGATCTCATACGCTCCTACTACAATCGACCCAGCCGGGATCGGCTGTGTGGCCAATCCGGTACGCTTATGATTCTCCGGGCCATGTGTGATCGGCATGACCAGTCTCCCTGTGATCGGCCAGTCCGGCTACTACGATCGGCCAGTCGAGTCTCTCTGATCGGGCAGTGCAGCAACCGTGATTGGCCAGTCCAGATCGGCCGAGTGGTGGTCTCGTGGCTCTTATTTGCGATCGGCCAGTCCAGATCGGCCGAGTGCCTGGTCTGGTGGCTTCCATCCGTGCTCGATTTGTTTGTAATCTCTCTCGTTCCACCTGAAATTACATACCACCAGCACATACAAAAACATAAAATAGAAAAGAAATAAAACATTCAAAATGAGTTTTATGTACAAAGATAACATGGGAATGCCTCCCAAACGTACTTGTTTTATGTTTCTAGCTTGGCGGTGCCAATTCTTAGGCATGTGGGGCATCCTGAAGTGAGATCGAGGTGCTGTCATCCAACCCCACACTGGCAAGGTAAGCATTCCAACGTTGGCCGTTCACAGTGAAATCTTCTCCTAAATGACTGACCAATACAATTGTTCTGTCTGGACGGACTTCTTTAATCTCAAAGGGGCCTGACCACCTTGATTTGAGCTTACTGGGAAACAGCTTCATCTGTGAATTGAACAGTAGCACTTGATCTCAAGCCTTAAAAATATGGTTAATGAGCTTTTTGTCGTGAAACGCCTTGGTATTTTCCTTGTAGATCCAAGAGCTTTCATACGCATCTTGTATGATCTCCTCGAGTTCCTCCAGCTGTATCAGACGTTTCTTATTGGCTGCCTTGATGTCAAAGTTCAGAAACTTGGTTGCCCAAAGCGCATTGTACTCAAGCTCCACACGAAGGTGGCAAGATTTCCCATACATGAGGTTGAATGGGGTTATTCCAATGGGCGTCTTGAACGCAGTCCGGTATGCCCACAAAGCATCGTCCATTTTTTATGCCCAATCCGTCTTGGTCTTTTCTACCGTCTTCTCCAGTATGGCCTTGATCTGGCGATTTGAGACTTCCACCTGACCCAATGTGTGAGGGTGATAAGGTGTTGCTATCTTGTGTTTAACTCCATGATTCTTCAAAAGGTTTTCAAAGATCTTGTTGATGAAGTGAGTGCATCCATCGCTTATCACTGCCTTGGAAACCCCAAACCTTGGAAATATGATCGTCTTGAACAGTTTCAGAACCACTCCTGCTCATTCGTAGGTTAGCAATGGCTTCCACCCATTTGGACACGTATTCAACTGCCACAAGAATGTATTGATTCCCATAAGAAGAGGGGAATGGTCCCATGTTGTCAATACCCCAAACGTCGAGTAGCTCAATTTCAAAGATACGGTTATGTGGCATCTAATTTCTTTTGCCAATGCTTCAGTTTCTCTAACAAGGATCACACCTAGATATGAACTCTTTGATGTCCGTGAACATAGTCGGCCACCAAAACCCTGTTTGAAGTAACTTCGCTACTGTCTTGTACGTAGCAAAGTGCCCTCCATAGTCTGATCCGTGATAGTGGAATAAAACCCCGGGCACCTCTCTTTCTGATAGACATCTCCTGAATAGCTTGTCTTTTCTTTCCCTATGCATATATGGCTCTCTTGAATAGTAGTGTTGGAAATCCTTGAAGAAATTTTTCCTTTGATAACCTTGGAGATTCAAAGGCTCCTTATCTGTAGCTAAGTAGTACACCAGATCTGCATATCATGGGAGATTCATTTCCACTGATGTTTTCTTGATTACTTTACCTAGGCTCTGATCCGTATTGATCAAATTTATCTGATCTGGTAGGGAATCGTTGATTGATATTGACTCGTCGATTTTCAGCCTTGACAAGTAATCTCCTACCCCATTTTTGGTCCCCTTTTTGTCCGTAATCTCTAGGTCGAATTCTTGCATGAGCAGTATCCACCTTAAGAGCCTTGGCTTGGCGTCTTTCTTGGAAAAGAGGTATCGCAATGCTGCATGATCCTTGTGCACAATAACCTTCAATCCAACCAGATATGATATAAAATTCTCAAATGCAAACACTATGGCTATCAACTCCTTCTCAGTGGTTGCATACTTTGTCTGAGCCTCATCAAGTGTTTACTGGCGTAGTAGATAACATGTAACTTTCAGTCCTTCCTTTGCCCTAGCACTGCTCTAACTGCGTAGTCACTTTCATCACACATCACCTCGAAAGCAAGATCCCAATCAAGAGGTTGCACTAGTAGTGCCCTCACCAATGCCACCTTCAGCCTGTCAAAAGCATCCTGACACTCCTGATCAAAAACAAAGTCCATACCTTGCACAATAATTTTGTAAGCGGCCTAGCGATGCTGAAGAAGTACTTGATAAATCTTCATTAAAATCATGCATGACCCAAGAAACTTCTTATTCCCTTGATTGAGTTTAGAGCTTCCAGATTTGTCATGACATCTATCTTTGCCTTGTCAACCTCAATTCCATTTGCAGATATCCTATGCCCCAACACAATTCTCTCTCGTACATGAAATGATATTTCTCCCAGTTGAGACGAGGTTTGCCTCTTCACACTTCTTAACCACCCTGCACAAGTTAGAAAGACACACACCAAACAGAAAACCATGCACAGAGAAATCATCAATGAATACTTCCATTATTTCATCAATGAGATCGGAGAAGATAGACATCATACACCGTTGAAAAGTGGCTGGTACGTTACACAACTCGAATGGCATCATTCAATAATCAAAGGTGCCATAAAGGCATGAGAAAGTCGTATTCTCCTGATCTTGAGGATGGGTATGAATCTGGAAAAAACCTGAATACCCATCTAGGAAGCAATAAAAAGAGTGATTAGCTAACCTCTCTAGCATTTGATCAATGAAGGGTAAAAGGTAGTGGTCTTTTCTAGTAGATGCATTCAACTTACGGTAATCAATGCACATACGATGTCCAGTTATAGTCCTAGTCGGGATCAACTCATCTTTTTCATTCTTAACAACAGTGTTTCCCCCTTTATTTGGAACTACATGAATTGGGGAAATCAATGTATTATCCGAAATGAAGTAGATTAGCTTAGCAATTTCATAATCTCTTTCTTAACTACTTCCTTAAAGTTTGGGTTCAGCCTATGTTGGTGTTCTATAGACGATTAACCTACTCGGTAGTGGTTTCAGATCCAGCTTTGGTGCCTTGAGCTCACTCCAATCCTCTTCATTGTTAGACTTACCATTGCTAGCTTCACTTGACTCTACAGCTGCTCCTCCCTCAAGAATCTCCAGCAAACAGCCTGCTCCCTTTTCGGCGTGGTGCGAGTCTAGTATCTTCTCGTATTCCAGGGCCTTCTCGTTCACGATCACACAGCCTCCTCGGCTTCTTATGAGTGCTATCTCTATGGGGTCTTCCACGGGCAGCTCCTCTAGGTGGTCCTCCTCCCATTCTACAAAAGTTTCAACAGAGAATACATTTCCTTCTATGGACGGTTTCTTTTTGGCAATCCATGATGTTGAACTTCAGACTTGTTGTCCCTAAGTTGAGGTTTATGATCCATTTCTTTACGTCAATGATAGCTCCATCAGTGGCCAATAAAAGTCTCCCAAGGATTATGGGATCAGTCGGCTCTTTATCCATTTCCAACACGATAAAAATTTTCGGTATTACTATGTTTCCAACCTTCAATGGCAAGTCTTCTAGAAATCCTATTGAGTATCTTATACATCTGTCCGCAAGCACCAATGATATACACGTCTTCTTGAAGTTTGAAAGATCGAGACATTTAGAGACTGTCAGCGGCATCAAACTCACATTTATTTCAAGATCAGCCAGACACTTTCCGAAGAATATGGGCCCTAGAGGGCACGGCAAAGTGAAGCTCCATGTATCCTACAATTTTTTGGCATATAGGCACTACATTCATGACTAACAATCACTAACCTTTCCTTGAAAACTCTTCTTTTATCCAGCACGTCCTTGATCAGCTTGTTAACTATCGGAAAATGCAACACCAAGTCCATTAAAGGCAAAGTTACCGGAATCGAGCTTATCAAGTTTTTGTACTTCTCGTATTGCTTGTCTAGAATCTGCTTCTTGAACCTTCATAGAAAAGGGAGCTTGGGCTTGTAAGATGCTGGTATGAACACTGCTTCCTCTCCACCAGTCCCTTCACTAGTCTTGGGAGGTTCCTTCTCATCCACTTATCTTCTTCAGACGTTTCTGGATCAGCAGCCTTAGGGGCTTTGATTACTTCATTGGGGTCGTCCTCTTTAAGCTTATCAGTTCCCTCTCTAGCGGGGAGCTCTTTCCCACTCGTCATTGTGATAGCTTGACAGTACTCCCTTGGGTTTGCTTCAGGTTTCTAGGGAGTTTCTTTCGGTGCAGAAGAAGAAGAAGCTATCTTTGCAACTTCGCTGTCTAGCGCCTTAAGATGAGACGAGAGGTGCTCATATTTGGCGCTGAGCTCTCCAAAGGCATTTTCTACCTTGTTTTTGATCTCAGCCATCATCTTATTCATCTCTGTTGCTCCCTTTCTTGACCTTCCAAGATATTTTGCAATAGTGCCTCGTATCATCTTCTTGGACAGCCTTAGATACGGGTGGTGCATTGAGTGAAAGGAGTTGATGCTGCTGATTGTATCCCATCATGGATTGAAATCCAGGAGGCTGATACTTGGGTCTTGGCACGTACCCTTGCTGGAAACCTTGAGGTGGAGGTTTGTAGGACTGGTAGCTTTGGTCTTGCGTCTTGTATGGAGGAAAGATTAAGTCGTGCGGGTTCTCCACATTGGTGCTTCTGTATGAGAAGTTTGGGTGGCTTCGGTAGTTCTGGTTGAAACCTTTCTAATACCTTGAGGGCCCTCAATGTAGTTCATCTCCTCATGACACTCTTGGAGGTCATTCCCTTCTTCTTGATATACCCTCGTTACCCATCAAACTCTCCTACAAAGTTCACTGCTCGTTGAGACATTTGCAGCATTCTGTCCAGCTTCTCATTTAGTGCCTTCATCTCCCTTCTATGCTCATCTTCATACCCTCTGCTCCAACGTGAGGCTCTGTCATAGTCCTCTCCATACTTTCCATCACTTTGAGCAAGATTCTCCACCAATATCATTCCACTTTCAGCTGCCTGTCCAAGAAAATTCCCATTGTTTGCTATGTCTAGAAGAATGTGGATTCTAGGGAGCACTCCTCTGTATAGGGTACTGAGGAGTGACTGAGTTGAAAAGCCATGATGCAGGCATTGTGCTGTGTATCCCTTGAAGCGCTCCCATACTTCGAAGAAACTCTCAGTACCTTATTGCACAAAGTTGGAGATCTCGTTCCTTAACCTCGCAGTTTGGGAGGTTGAGAAGAACTTGGCAATGAAGACTCTCTTTCATTGACTCCATCAGGTAGTGGCATCTTGTGGAAAGCTCTTCTCCCACTTGTGTGCCTTGTCTCCCAGAGAGAAAGGGAATAGCCTTAGCCTAAAAGCATCCTCCGAGATCCCATTGATTTTCACGATTCCACAAAATTTCTCGAACTGATCCAAGGGATCCAACGGGTCTTCCATTGGTAATTCATGGAACTTGCTTCTCTGCACCATGTTGATCAAGCTTGCCTTGATCTCAAAGTTGTTGTTCTCCACATAGCTAGCCATTTTGTTGTTCTCAAAACAAAACATATAACGGTCAAGATCAGTAAACTAAAAACAGAAACAAAGCCTAGTCTCTAAATAAATCAAAATCCTAATGGCTATTGATAACTTCCCCGGCAACAGAGCCAAAAACTTGATGGGGTTTTAAATTTTAATCCCGAGTACAACTCCAAGTGCAGAGCAAATCGAATAGTAGTTGGATATCGAATCCTCAGGAAAGTAAGAATAACACACTAGGAATACATGAAACATTTAAATCTAGGCAAATACTAATTGGGTTTTTGATTGTTTATCTAATAATCTAATTGCAAAGAAAGTAAAGAAGGGTTAAATTTGATAAGCAAGAAATATGGACAATGGGGAAAGGCATTCAATTCGGGATAATCTTCCTTTGACTAACGATTCTACATGTTCGATTAGATAAATTTCTAAGACTTAGAACACTATCTATTAGACCAATCACTCTCGTGGTAATAACCTATTCACAATCCTATAGACTACAAGTCTTTTGTACAGCAATCTATCGCCTAGTGATCATTGGGTTCGAGTCTAATCCTATCCACCTATCGCCTTAGACATCAACTCTCGTTGGTTAAGATGCAATAAGGATGTTTAGGCCTACCTACACATTTTGTCTACACTTTTTAGGACCAGAACATCATCCATCTAAGCATTGATTATCTACTTCAATTTCTAGCATTAAGCACACCCTAAACATCGGGGATTTGTCATCTAATCTACCTAAACAATCCTAAGTCAATATCAGATTTCCCTCAATCCATAGAGAAAACTAATCAACCATATTCATTAAAACACCAAGTACAAAGAAGTAAAAGCAATTAAACATGGACTGTGGATTTTGGAGCTGATCCAAGATCTGTCATGGTGAGACCGGCAATTAGGCCGATCAGGTGATGGGCCTAGGTGATCGGCCATGGTGAGACCGACCATTAGGCCAGTCTAATGATAGGCATGGGAATCGGCATGGTGAGACTGGCCATTATGTCGGTCTGGTGTGGATCTTAGTTTTTGATGAGTTAGCTTGAGAGTGGCTAGGTTGGAAGAGAGTTGGCAGGTCTCGGCATGTGCTGGCCGGGTGGTACGCGACCGGCGAGGTGCGATCGGCCGTATGGCCGATCGCATGTGTTGGTGCTCCGCGATTGGTGTAGTCCTCTGTGGCAGTACTTGGCTCGGCATCGGTAGGTGCTGGCGAATGGACTGGAATCTTGGCATGTATTGGCCGATGGGGCCCATTGCATGGTAGAAATGCTGGTCGGTTGAGATCGGGCTACTGAGATCGACATGATGGCCGATCTCGTGCCCACCAAAAACCTCCTTGGCCATTTTCTGATCTTTTTCCCGTCTAACTTTTCGTTGTACCATAAATCAATTAGAAGGTATGCAAGATGCAGAAATGCATGAATTAATCTATAGAATACTATGCTAAATGCCAATGAATGTAAATGGTCAGATAAATTTCTAAAATGCCGATGAAGACACGAAAAAGGATGGTGAAATGTATGGCGAAATGATGCAAAATCATGGTTATCACAAGGACATTGAAAAAAAATGATGAGATTCAAGGCTTGATATCACATGTTATAGCAAGCAGATTAAAGTACCCCAACTTTAACGTTAAGAATAGGAAACTTTCGTAATTCCAAATAAATCATGTCTCATTCTGCTTATACTAGATGAATGTCATGATGGTAAACTTAAGGGGGGTGTGGGGGGCACTCTCGCGTTTTAAAGACATTGAAAAGGATCCAACTCTGATTTTATTAGGAAAGCATCGTTAAGACAGTTCAGAAATACATGGCC
This sequence comes from Pugionium cornutum, assembly GCA_018901935.1. Taxonomy (NCBI): domain Eukaryota; kingdom Viridiplantae; phylum Streptophyta; class Magnoliopsida; order Brassicales; family Brassicaceae; genus Pugionium; species Pugionium cornutum. The sequence goes on from CM032160.1 coordinate 12,690,461, forward strand.
AAATGCAATATTTGTTAAACTCACAAAACCTTGATGTTATGCCATGTTGGTTTAGTTCAGCCATTGCATATACCAGAAAAATATTGGAGTGAGATTAGTATAGACTTCATTGAGGATCTTTCGACTTCTAATGGGATAAATTTCATAATCGTTGTGGTTAATCGCCTAAGAAAATATGGCTACTTTACAGGACTTAGACATCCTTTTACAGCAATAGATATAACAACTCGTTTCGTCAAAGAGATAATGTGGTAACATGGTTTTCCCCAATCAATGGTGTCCAATCGGACAGAATCTTTTTGAGGTAATTTTGGAAGGAAAGTTTTAAACAATCGAGCACTACATTAAAGCACAGCACAACATTTCACCCTCAAACTGATGGACAGACGGAGGTCTTCAACAGATGTGTCGAGCAATATTTGCATTGTTTGGCATCTGTGCACCTTCGTACATGGTTCTGGTTCTTGAATTGGGCTGAATTATGGTAAAACACTTCTTGTCATGCCTCGTTACACACTATTCCCTTTCAGGTTGTCTATATAGCCGACCTCCACCTACATTGGTAAGATATGAGCACTAATCTACTACAAATAGAGACCTCGAACACCAATTGTTAGAACGTGATCAATGGACTTTGAAAATAAAAAGCCATCTTATCTATGTTCAGTAGATGATGAAGAACAATGCCGACAAACATCGGCGAATGTTGAGTTCAGTGTGAGTTCAATGGTATTTTTTAAAGTTTCGTACGTATTGACAACACTCGATCACTAAGAGGCTTTGCCAAAAGCTATCGGCTTGGTACTATAGACCTTTTGAAATAGTAGATTGATTTGGCAAAACGGCTTATCAACTACAACTTCTTCTAAGGCTCAAGAATTCATCCCGTCTTCCATGGATCACAGCTAAAAGGAGTTTTGGGAAACAATCACGAGGTTATTAATCTATCCTCTACCTTTTCTGCAGCTGATGAATTTATTGTGATTCCAGAAACACTTTTCGATACACGCTACAATCGCGATGGGCATTTTGAATTTTTGATACATTGGAAAACCTTCCTTCATCCGAGGATAGTTTGGTGCTTGCCCATGCTATATGGCAAGACAATTTCCGAATTTTGAGCTTGGGGACAAGTTTCGTCTTAAAGTAGGGATTATGGATAAGCTGTGGAAGGTTTATATAAGGAAGAGAGAGGATAGTTTGGTGCTTGCCCATGCTATATGGCAAGACAATTTCTGAGTTTGAGCTTAAGGACAAGCTTCGTCTCAAAGCAGTGAGTATTGATAAGCCGTGGAGGGTTTATGTAGCGAAGATAAAGGACATGACCATGGCAATGAGACAGAGGGGGAAGGGGCAAGATGAAAAAAGCGAGAAAGAAATATAGGATGCAGGCAAGGTGGAGTAAACAAAAGAGTGGGTTATTGAGCAAATGTTTGAATACAATGAGAGGCTTTGCAAAGGAGATAAAATGACCAAACCTTCAGCAAAATAATAAACAAAAAATCCAAAAAGCAGCAAAAAAATCCAAAATAATCAATAAAAAATCCAAATTGTTAGGAAAGTATCTTTTGAAAGCTCAAGATGAACTTGAGAGAAAGGAACAAAAATATTGAAAATACTCGTTTTTGATTCAATATAATTTAGAAATGTTTTACAGAGATACAATGCTTATAAAGAAAACACAATGTAATCAAATGCAAGTTGTATGATGACACATGTCTCTGTCATACGATCTCACAGTCATCGAGTGCGCCGAATTTTTTATGTAGGTGTTGCTTCGTATTTGTTCTCGGGCATTGATGACGCAGATGATGCCATGGTGGGCTTGACATATAGTTGGGTTGAAGACAACGAGTGGGCTTGGTTATCATTCTCCCTCAAACTTGTGTCAGATGGCAAGTCGACACCAAATTTGTAGCGAACTCGATAAAACGGTTGTTGAGCTAAGGACTTGGTAAAAATATCCGCTAGCTAGAGAGTAGCCGGAATATGTTTGACAACCAATTCTCTAAAGGAAACTCTCTCACGCACATAATGGAAATCCACATCGAAGTGTTTTGACCTTAAATGCATACCGGGATTTGCAACAAGATAAACTAATAACAGATTATCACAATACAATTGTGGAATGCTATGTTGTGTTAACCCAAGATTAGTAAGAAGTGATGACATCCATTTCATATATGTAGCTGCGAGAGACATAGTGCGATCGATACTCAGCCTCAGTAGAAGAACACGATACAGTGGGATGTCTTTTGGCAGACCATGAAACAATATTTGTCCCGAGAAAAGTACAAAAACCTCCGGTTGATCGACGAGTTTCTTTACACCCTGCCCAATCACTGTCGCTATATGCGCAAAGTGTTGAATTTGTGTATGAGGAGATATGTAGACACATCTGATAAGTCCCTTGGCATATCTTAGTATACACTTCAGCAAGACAAAGTCGGACATGGATGGCAAGTGCATTTTCTGACAAACAAAATTCATTGCGAATTGAATGTCGGGACGTGTTAAGGTAAGGTATTTTAATTTACCTACCATGCTCCTGAAATAGGTAGGATCTGGAAACAAGTCTTGCTGTCCAGAAATCTTGTCATGTTGAAGTGGTAAAGGGGTAGACATTGGGGATTAATCAGCCATTCCTGTATGCCAAGAAACTTGATTGTATTACACTCAAAAACTTGATGATTGTGAAGATTAGACTCGATTTCTATTTATACATAACGAAAAGACACAATTTGAAACAACGCGACTTTTTACTTGAAAAGACGCGACTCTACACTTGAAAGGACACGACTCTTTACTTGAAAGGACACGACTCTTTACTTGAAAGGACACGACTCTTTACTTGAAAGGACACGACTCTTTACTTGAAAGGTCACAACTATTTGTGTTGAACCAACACGACTGTATAAGTGAAAAGACACAACTTTACGAATTGATAATTTGTGACTCTTAATTATTAACTAACTTATATAAATGTGAGTTTATATTATACGAGATTTGATTATACTTTAACACTCCCCCTTAATCATATCTCGGCTTCACTCCAAGCTTTCTTCTAAGATCTTCAAATCTTGAAACGTTTAATGCCTTTGTGAAGATATCTGCGAGTTGATCTTCGCCTTTGCAATACTCTAGTTGAATGAGTCCTTTGTGCTCGGCTTCACGTACAAAATGATACTTGATCTCTATGTGTTTTGTTCTTCTATGTTGTACCGGATTCCTTCCAATTGCTATTGCCGACTTGTTGTCACATAAGATGGGGATGCCTTCTTTAAACTTTAATCCAAAATCCTCCAAAAGTCTTTGTAACCATATGGCTTGGTTTGTCGCTGCACATACGGCGATATACTCTGCCTCTGCCGTTGATTGAGCCACTGTTTGTTGTTTACTTGACTGCCAACAAAACATAGCCGATCCAAGACTAAAAGCATAACCTGATGTGCTTTTCTTGTCTTCGGTAGAACCACCCCAATCGCTGTCCGAGTAGCCTATTAATCTTGGTGTCTCCATGCTTGTAAAAAATAATCCAAAGTTTGACGTTCCTTTGACGTATCTTAACACCCTTTTGGCCTCTTGATAGTGCTTCATACGGGGTGATGACATGTATCTTGAGAGATAGGAGCTTGCGTACATTAGATCAGGTTTTGATGCACATAAATATAAGAGCCCTCCAACAATGCTTCTATACTTAGTCGGATCTCCAAATTCCTTGTCATCTTCTACTCCTTTTCCTTGTTGTGTAAGTGGAGTGCTTACACTCTTGCTTTCTTTCATTCCAAACTTATTAATAAGTTTGTTTGCATATTTTTCTTGTGAAAGAAAAATACCGTGATCATCTTGAATTATTTCCATCCCAAGAAAATAATTCAACAATCCAAGATCCGTCATCTCGAATTCATTCTTCATATTTTCCTTGAATGTGTTGATGAGATGAACATTGCTCCCTGTGATGATGATATCATCAACGTATAAGCTAACGATCAACACATCTTTTCCTTGCTTCATAATATACAAAGCCGCATCATTCATACTTCTTTCAAAACCATTTTGAATGAAGTATGAGTCTATTCTTTCATACCACGCCCGCGGGGCTTGCTTCAAACCATATAAGGCTTTGTATAGCCTTAACACATTTTCTTCCTTTCCTTCAATCACAAAACCAGGTGGTTGTGTGACATAAACCTCTTCTTTTAGTTCTCCATTTAAAAAGGCTGATTTGACGTCCATTTGATACAATCTCCACTTCATTTGAGCCGCATATGCAAGTATGGCTCGTATTGTATCATGTCTTGATACTGGGGCAAATGTCTCAAGATAGTCAACTCCATATTCTTGAGAAAAACCTCTTGCAACTAGTCTCGCCTTGTGTTTAATAGGATTGCCGCTTGCATCCGTTTTGATCTTATAGATCCACTTCACGCTTATTACATTTTTCTTCTCCGGCTTGTCTACTAGTTTCCATGTCTTGTTCTTCTCAATCATTTCTATTTCTTCATTCATGGCTTTTCTCCACTCTTTACTGACACAAGCTTCATTGTAAGTTTGTGGTTCTTCATTTGCGAGAAGGCAAGCTTCTATTATTTGAGCCACTTCTTTAACCTCCACTCTTGGTGCTATTCGCATGATTTCACTTATTGACTTGTATTTCTTTGGTGGTTCAGAAGTTTCTCCTTCTTCATTGTTATCATGGTCACCATCTTGAAAAGAAACAGGGCTGGAGATTTGATACAAGCCTTGATTCAAGGATGTATGCGCGTGGGCTGTTTGTAGAAGATTAGGTGAGAAACTCAACCTTAGGCTTCTGGATGGGGGTTTTCTGGTTGGTAAGCGATGGAAGGGTGAAGTGAACCACACGAGGTGATGAACCTCGTGATAAATCACAAACTTAGAGCTAGGAGGGCTGGTCTCAACTAGGTTCTAAGCGCTAAGTCTCTCTTGAGAAAACTTGTAGAAAAAGTTCTACTTTATTAATAATCAAAAAGGTTGTCGAACTACAATGCTGGAAGGAGCCTTATTAATATGCAGCTTGACCTTCTAGTCGACTCAAACAAATAAAAGGAAAGTTTACAAAAGTGCAAAAGGAAAAAATACAAAAGTGCATAACGAAAAGGACCTATTCCTAAAATGTCTTTGACTCAATAAAGTAAATATTCTAGATCCTACCTTGCAAAACAGAAAGAGGCATATATTCGAATTGAAACTTACCTTAACTTACCTCATGGCCAAGAAATAGAAGGTGGCGTCCTTGTGGCATGCACGCGGCTTGCTCCTAGTCTTCGACTTGGAGTAGGGTTAAAAATCTTTGGGCCCTGACCTCTCTTGCCACTAAAGCCCAAGTCTCTGATGTTCCTTGTGTTGTTGAAAAGCCTTTGGACTCTACTTTGCTCTTCTGGCCCATTGTCCTTAGCTGATCTTCCTCTAGGAGCTTGTCCACCCATAAGCTGAATTTGTGGAAGAGTGCCCTTGATCTGCTTCTTGTCATTGCTCCTGGAGGTACCACTGGTGTAGATACTTCCTCTAAGTGCATGTCCTGGAGCTGGTAGCTCATTTGGTCCGAGTCCTCTTGTGTAGAAGTGGAAGTGTGCGTGTACTCGGCTGGATGGCCTGTACCGGCTGGATTGTGCGCGGTACTGGGCGGAATGACTTCAGGACCGGCCAAGTTGATCCCAGAGTCGGCGGTGTCATCAGGGGGACCGGCGGTGTCATTCACGTCCCCAACAAGTGTGCCGGAAGCTTGGGCCTCTCCGCCGGCGATGTTGACCGATCTGGTCCTATAGGTCGAGGTTCCGGCGGTACTGTCTGGTCCGGCAGGCGCGCCAGATGGTCCTGCTGTCTCGGGCAAGCTTCCTGGTCGGCCAGTCTGGTCACCTGGCTGGATGTACGACCTGATGTCCTCATCAGAAGAAGGAAGAGAATGAGGCCCATAGACTCATGGGTCGACATGAAAGACCTCATGCGACAAAGGTTTGTTCCACCTTACTTTCATAGAGACTTGCAACGTCGTTTTCGTACTCTTAAGCAGGGTACTAGATCAGTAGAGGAGTACTATGAAGAGTTTGAGAAGCTTGGAACAGATTGGAGCTCAATGATGATGAAGAAGCATTGATGGCACAATTCTTGGATGGACTCCAAGAAAGAATCAGCTGCAAGGCTGAGAGGCAAATCTACAATGACTTCAAAGACTTGTTCCACCTATCTGTCCAGGCTGAGCAGCACATCAAACGTAAGAGCCAAGACATCCGCAGCAAGCCTAAGACACCTTGGGCACCAAGCAACATGCCCCAAGCCCATAGACAAAAGCAAGCGCATAGAGATCGAGTCCAGGTTCAAGAGCAAGCCTCCTGAACCCACCCGTGACCAGAGAGAGCCTGGTAAGTCTTTTAACCCTCAAAGATCATGTGACATCACTTGTTTCAAGTGTAGGGGTCGTGGACACATCTAAAGGGAGTGCCCAAACAACCGGGTCATGTTGATTACGGAGGCTGGAGAATATGAGTCCCAAGATGAAGAGGACTATGAACCAGAAGAGGAGTATGGTGACATTGAGTACCCTGATGTAGGGGAAGTGCTGGTCACTAGACGCATCCTCAGTGCAATGGTGGATCCTTCAGAGACCATCCAAAGGGATAACATCTTCCACAGCCGTTGCACCATCAAGGGCAAGGTATGTAACCTCATCATAGATGGTGGTTCTTGCACTAACGTTGCTAGTGCATATATGGTTGAGAAGCTAGGTCTAGAGAAGACAAGGCATCCTCGACCATATAGACTGAGATGGCTGGATGACAAAGTGGAGCTCAAGATCCATGAGCAAGTCACTGAGCCATTCAGTGTGGGCAAGTACCAAGACCAAGTCGTGTGCGACGTGGTTCCCATGCAAGCTGGCCATCTTCTGCTAGGAAGACCATGGCAGTTTGACAAAGAGACCAGGCATGATGGCCGAACCAATCTCTACACTTTTGTGCATGACAAAAGAAAGGTCAGCTTGACTCCAAATGAGTAAGGAAAAGAAACTTATCAAGTCCAATTTTCTTATTCAACCAAGCCATGTCCGGAGAGCTTTAGCCTCGAAGGATTTAATGTTACTAATGGTTTTCAAGGAAGTGTTGAGTGTAGAAAAAGAACCGGTAGAGCTACCTCCTGAAGTAGCAACTCTCCTCAACAAGTTCCAAGATGTATTTCCAGAGGAGATACCAGCAGGCTTACCTCCTTTACGTGGCATAGAACACAAGATTGATCTAGTGCCCGGAGCAGCCCTGCCCAACCGGCCAGCCTACCGGATGAGTCCAGAAGAGTCCAAGGAGCTTGAGAAGCAAGTCAAGGAGCTCCTGGAGAAAGGATATTTTCGACAGAGCCTCAGTCCATGTGCCGTACCAGTGCTACTAGTGCCCAAGAAGGATGGGACTTGGCGCATGTGCGTGGACTGCCGAGCAATCAACAACATCACATTCAAGTACCGGCATCCAATACCACGGCTGGATGACATGCTAGATGAGCTGAGTGGAGCCACAGTCTTCTCCAAGATAGACCTCAAGAGTAGATACCACCAGGTCAGGATGAAAGAAGGTGATGAATGGAAGACGGCTTTCAAGACAAAGCAAGGGCTCTACGAGTGGACAGTCATGCCATTTGGCTTGACTAATGCCCCAAGCACCTTCATGCGCCTTATGAACCAAGTTCTTAGGGTGTACATCAGTAAGTTTGTAGTGGTTTACTTTGATGACATACTAGTTTATAGTAAGTGCCTACGGGAACACTTCACACATCTTGAGATGGTACTTAAAACCCTTCGACAAGAAGAGCTTTATGCCAATCTCAAGAAGTGCATCTTTTGTACTGATAAACTTGTCTTTTTAGGTTTTGTTGGAAGTTCACAGGGCCTACAGGTTGATGAAGAGAAGATTCGAGCCATACAAGAATGGCAAACACCAGGCAACATCAGCTCATAGCTTCAGGGCTGGCCAGTTCAGAGAGGCTCAACTGAAGTGATGAGGACATCAGGTCGTACATCCAGCCAGGAGACCAGACTGGCCGACCAGGAAGCTTGCCCGAGACAGCCGGACCATCTGGCACGCCTACCGGCCCAAGCAGTACCATCGGACCCTCGACCACAAGGACCAGAGCAACCAGCATTGCCGGTGGAGAGGCCCAAGCTTCCGCACACTTGGTGGCGACGTGGGTGACACCGCCGGTCCCCTGATGACACCGCCGACCGGGATCAACTGGTCCTGAAGTCATTCCGCCCAGTACCGCGCACAACCCAGCCGGTACAGCCCATCCAGCCGAGTACACGCACACTTCCACTTCTACACAAGAGGACTCGGACCAAATGAGCTACCAGCTCCAGGATATGCACTTAGAGGAAGTATCTACACCAGTGGTACCTCCAGGAGCAATGACAAGAAGCAGATCAAGAGCACTTTTCCACAAATTCAGCTTATGGGTCGACAAGCTTCTAGAGGAAGAGCAGCTAAGGACAATGGGCCAGAAGAGCAAATTAGAGTCCAAAGGCTTCTCAACACAAGGAACATCAGAGACTTGGGCTTTAGTGGCAAGAGAGGTCAGGGCCCAAAGATATTTAACCCTACTCCAAGTCGAAGACTAGGAGTAAGGCGCGTGCATGCCACAAGGACGGCCACCTTCCATTTCTTGGCCGTGAGGTAAGTTAAGGTAAGTTTCAATTCAAATATATGCCTCTTTCTGTTTTGCAGGGTAGGATCTAGATGCTTTACATTTTTGAGTCAAGAACATTTTAGAATAGGTCCTTTTTTGGTTATACACTTTTGTATCTTTTTCCTTTTGTGCACTTTTGTAAACTTTCCTTTTCTTTGTTTGAGTCGACCCTAGAAGGTCAAGCTGTCGAGCATATTAATAAGGCTCCTTCCAGCATTGTAGTTCGACAACCTTTTGATTATTAATAAAGTAGAACTTTTTCCCTACAAGTTTTCTCTCAAGAATTCAGCGCTTAGAACCTAGTTGAGACCAGCCCTCCTAGCTCTAAGTTTGTGATTTATCACGAGGTTCATCACCCCTCGTGTGGTTCACTTCACCCTTCCATCGTTTACCAACCAGAAACCCCTATCCAGAAGCCTAAGGTTGAGTTTCTCACCTAATCTTCTACAAACAGCCCACGCCAAGATACATCCTTGAATCAAGGCTTGTATCATTTTGGTATCAGAGCTTAAAGCTCCTAAACCAGGTTGTTTCTATCCTTGCTTGTCTGTTTTCTAGTTCTTGCATTAGTTTAAGTCGCATTCAAGAAAAATCAAAAAATAACATCAAACTCCAAACCGAGTGCATCTAGCCTCCTACGTATCACTAGGGTTTAGGTTCACTTTTGCATTATCATTCACGTTTTCCTTTTTGTTTAAGTCATATTTCCTTTATTTTAAGTTTAATTAACAAGAAAAGAAAAAGAAAATAGAAAAGATACTAAAAGAATTCGAATTGGACAGCTAGCACAAGTTGTCTAGGAAGTTTCCTTTTTCTCTTGTAGTCGAATTTCCTTTCTTTAGAATTTTTCCTTTTTGCATTTTTTCAAACCATATATAAAAAGAAAACTCTCCTAATAATTTAGGAGCACCCTAATTGTCTTCTTTCTTTGTAGCACACATGGGAGAAGAGAATAGAGACGCAGCTGAAGCCATGATGGTCATGTTCACCACACTCCAAACACAACTCGCATCCATAGGCGAGAGGTTGGAGCGTGGAGAGACCAGTAAGATTCCAGGCCATAAGGCACGTGAGAGCTGAGCAAGATCGTCCTGAGGGTCCTGAGTACCTTAGGACACGGCACTAACAGGAGGAACCCCAGCCAGAAGGAGATGAGGACGTGCAGCCTCATGACTATCACCCTAGGCCGAGAGGACCTCCACGGCAACCAGAGGCAGAAGATGACGGCTTCGAGCCATATGGTCTGCACCAGAGACCAAGGATGCCTCCTAGACATCATGAGGATGGAGATGAACACACCTACAACCGGGTAACTCATCCTGATGTTAAGCTAACTCCTCCTAGTTTTGCAGGAAAAGTAGACCCCGAGGCTTACCTAGATTGGGAAAGAAGAATGGATCATATCTTTGATCACTACAACCAACCAGGACCTAGGAGAGTCTCAATGGCAGTAGCACAACTCACGGACAATGCCCTCATCTGGTGGGATCGTGAGGTATCTGACAGAAGGAGGAAGAGAATGAGACCAGGAGACTCATGGGTCGACATGAAAGACCTCATGCGACAAAGGTATGTTCCACCTTACTTTCATAGGATTTGCAACGACGCTTGACTCTTAAGCAGGGTACCAGATCAGTAGAGGAGTACTATGAAGAGTTCGAGAGGTTAAGGAACAGATTGGAGCTCAATGATGATGAAGAAGCATTGATGGCACAATTCTTGGATGGAATCCAAGAAAGGATCAGCTGCAAGGTGGAAAGGCAAATCTACAACGACTTCAAGGACTTGTTCCACCTATCTGTGCAAGCTGAACAGCACATCAAACGTAAGAGCCAAGACATCCAGCAAGCCTAAGACACCTTGGGCACCAAGCATAAGACCGTAGACAAAGGCAAAGGCGTAGAGATCGAGTCAAGGTTCAAGAGCAAGCCTCCTGAACCCACCCCTGACCAGAGAGAGCCTGGTAAATCTTCTAACCCTCAAAGATCACGTGACATAACTTGTTTCAAGTGTAGGGGACGTGGACACATCTCAAGGGAGTGCCCAAACAACCGAGTCATGCTGATCACGGAGGCAGGAGAATATGAGTCCCAAGATGAAGAGGACAATGAACCAGAAGGAGAGTACGGTGACATTGAGTACCCTGATGTGGGGGAAGTGCTGGTCACTAGACGTATCCTCAGTGCAATGGTGGATCCTTCAGAGACCATCCAAAGGGAGAACATCTTCCACAGCCGTTGCACCATCAAAGGAAAGGTATGTAACCTCATCATAGATGGTGGTTCTTGCACTAACGTTGCTAGTGCATATATGGTTGATAAGCTAGGTCTAGAGAGGACACGGCATCCTCGACCATATAGACTGAGATGGCTCGATGACAAAGTGGAGCTCAAGATTCATGAGCAAGTCACTGTGCCATTCAGTGTGGGCAAGTACCAAGACCAGGTCGGTGCGACGTGGTGCCCATGCAAGCTGGCCATCTTCTGCTAGGAAGACCATGGCAGTTTGACCAAGAGACCAGGCATGATGGCAGAACCAATCTCTACACCTTCGTGCATGACAAGAGAAAGGTCAGCCTAGCTCCTCTTACACCTGCCCAAGTACATGAGCTACAACTCCAAATGAGTAAGGAAAAGAAACTTGTCAAGTCTAACTTTCTTATTCAACCTAGTCATGTCCGGAGAGCTTTAGCCTCGAAGGACTTAATGTTACTAATGGTTTTCAAGGAAGTGTTGAGTATAGAACAGGGACAGGTAGAGCTACCTCATGAAGTAGCAACACCTCAACAAATTCCAGGATGTATTTCCAGAGGAGATACCAGCAGGCTTGCCTCCTTTACGTGGCATAGAACACCAGATTGATCTAGTGCCCGGAGCAGCCCTGCCCAACCGCCAGCCTACCGGATGAGTCCAGAGGAGTCCAAGGAGCTTGAGAACCAGGCCAAGGAGCTCCTGGAGAAAGGATATGTTCGAGAGAGCCTCAGTCCATGTGCTGTACCAGTGCTACTAGTGCCCAAGAAGGATGGAACTTGGCGCATGTGCGTGGACTGCCGAGCAATCAACAACATCACAGTCAAGTATGGGCATCCAATACCACGACTGGATGACATGCTAGATGAGCTGAGTGGAGCCACGGTCTTCTCCAAGATAGACCTCAAAAGTGGATACCACCAGGTAAGAATGAAGGAAGGTGATGAGTGGAAGACTGCTTTCAAGACAAAGCAAGGGTTTATTTAGTGGACAGTCATGCCATTTGGCTTGACTAATGCCCCAAGCACCTTCATGCGCCTTTATGAACCAAGTTCTTAGGGCGTACATCAGTAAGTTTGTGGTAGTTTATTTTGATGACATACTTGTTTATAGTAAGTGCCTACGGGAACACCTCACACATCTTGAGATGGTCCTTAAAACCCTTCGACAAGAAGAGCTTTATGCCAATCTCAAGAAGTGCACCTTTTGTACTGATAAACTTGTCTTTTTAGGTTTTGTTGTGAGTTCACAGGGCCTACAGGTTGATGAGGAAAGATTCGAGCCATACAAGAATGGCCAACACCAGGAAACATCAGCCAAGTAAGGAGCTTCCACGGACTGGCCAGCTTCTATAGGAGATTCGTGCCCAACTTCAGCAGTATTGCCTCACCACTGACGGCAGTAGTGAAGAAGAACGTGGATTCAGCTGGGGAGAAGCTCAGGAGAAGGCATTCAAGGCCTTGAAGGACAGCCTTACACGCGCACCAGTGTTAGTCCTTCCCGACTTCAACAAGACGTTTGAAGTGGAGTGTGATGCCTCTAGAATAGGCATAGGAGCAGTGCTAACCCAAGGAGGGAGGCCAGTGGCATACTTCAGTGAGAAGCTAGGTGGTGCCTCACTGAACTACCCCAGTTATGACAAGGAGCTTTATGCCCTTGTCCGAGCATTGGAGACTTGGCAGCATTACTTTCTGTCCAAGGAGTTTGTGATCCACACTGATCCTGAGACTCTCAAACACCTCAGAGGGCAAACCAATCTCAAGAGGAGACATGCCAGGTGGATGGAGTTCATAGAGACCTTTCCGTACATCATCAAGTACAAGAAGGGCAAAGATAATGTTGTAGCCGATGCACTATCAAGGAGGTTTGCCTTGATATCAACCATGGAGGCAAAGGTCCTAGGATTCGAGCACATCAAGGATCTATACAAGGATGATCCTGAACTTGCTGAGAGCTACAAGGAGTGCAGCACAGGGAGTCATGGCAAATTCTACATCCATGAGGGATTGTTCGAGAGAAAGGCTACCACAAGGATCACTGAGCTTATCATCCGAGAAGCTCATGGAGGAGGACTCATGGGCCACTTTGGTTGACAAGACTCTAGCAGTGGTCAAGGAGCACTTCTACTGGCCACACATCAAGAGGTCAGTCAAGAAGGTGCATCACTTGCAAGAGGCAAGTCGAATGCACCTCACGGGTTGTATCTCCCACTGCCCATACCTACACATCCATGGGTGGACATCAATGGACTTTGTTCTAGGTCTGCCAAGATCAACCACAAAGATGCAATCTTTGTAGTGGTGGACAGATTCTCCAAGATGGCACATTTCATTCCATGTGCCAATGTTAATGATGCCACAAACAGAGCTGTTCTTCAGGAGATAGTACTTTCATGGAGTGCCAAGGACCATCGTGTCAGACAGGACACCAAGTTCCTCAGCCATTTCTGGAGGACCCTTTGAGAAGCTAGCACGAAGCTGCTCTTCTCTACCACCTGCGATCCTCAAACCGATGGCAAAACTGAAGTTGTCAACAGGACACTATCAACCCTTCTCAGGACTACACTAGGGAAGAACCTAAAACTTGGGTGGAGTGCCTGCCATTCATAGAGTTCGCTTATAACCGAGCCGTGCACTCAGAAACCAAGAAGACGCCATTTGAAGTAGTATACGGCTTCAACCCTCTCACCCCATTTGAGCAAACGCCACTACCACCAGCTGAGATGACCAACCTCAACGGAGCATCCAAGGCAGAGTTCATAAGGAGGTTACACCAGAAGGTAGCAGAAAATTTGGTGAAGAGGACCGGACAGTACGTGACTCATGCCAACAAGGAAGAAAGGAGGTGATCTTTCAACCAGGCGATTG